>CM035416.1:7231311-7248811 GCA_020310875.1 Ceratopteris richardii
TGTGTGTGTGTGTGTGTGTGAGAGTGTGTGTATATATATATATATATGTGTGTGTGTGTGTGTGTGTGTGTGTGTGTGTGTGTGTGCATGTGTGTGTGTCAATTTGTATTTATATAATTAATTTTATGTTTTTTAATCATCAACTATATACATGTTCGACTCGCAAAAGCATTTCTTACTTGTATACATTGATGAATAAAATTTAAAATAGATGACTACTATGATTGTCTGATTCGTTACATCGATCTTTAATCTCACAGTAGTATAAGAGTGAGCAATAGATCTATTGAGATTGTTTGAATTGCCACCTTGATTCTTACTCTCGGATTAGTGTAAGGAGTGTATATGGACTATTGTGATTGTTTGATTCTTTGACTCTTACTCTCACAATAGTCTCTTAGATTCTCATGAGTATAATTAGTGTAGGTCAGAAGTTGTGTAGAAACTATTGTGTGATTCTTTGACTCTTAATATCACAATAGTTATATACACTCATGTGAAAACACTCATACATAGTATAGTGAGTGTATATGAACTCTTATGAATGTCTAATTCTTTGACTCTTAAATTTTTAATAGGTAGATAGATTCACTTCAAGATTATAATTGTACTTTCTATTTAATTATAAGTCTACTTTCTCCATGCACTTACTGATGCATCTATTTTAATATCTATCATTTTATTTATCTATCAATTTTGATTTAATTTTATCTGATACTCAATTTCTTATTTTTGCACAAGATCAAATCACTCTAGCAATGGACATATCTAATTACAAAGGTTTCATTGAACAATTATCTAGAATAGCATATTTCAATCTTGAAGATAAATTTGGTAGTGTGTTAGGTGGAGCACAAGTATTAGATGAGAAAATATCTAAAGAGCTCACTCATATCTTTCGACTAATCATCAAAGTAGTAGAGTCATTAGCATTGGAGACTATATCGCGACATTTCCCTCCCTCTCTCTTTTTCTCTCTCTCTTCTCTCTCTCTTTCCCCCACCACCCCCCCGGCCCCACTGTCACCTCGACCACCTCCAACCCCACCGTCCCCTCCAACCCCACCGGCCCCACCATCACCACGACCCCCTCCAACTCCACCGTCCCCTCCTTTTTCCCCACCACCCCTGCGGCCCCCACCATCACCCCAACCCCCTCCAACTCCACCATCCGCTCCTTTTTCCCCGCCACCCCTGCGGCCCCCACCATCACCCCGACCCCCTCCAACCCCACTGTCCCCTCCTCTTTTCTCCACCACCCCCGCGACCCCCACCATCACCACGACCCCCTCCAACTCCACTGTCCCCTCCTTTTTCTCCGCCACCCCCACGGCCCCCACCATCATCTCGACCCCCCTCCAGCTCTACCAGCCCCCCGTAGCCCCCCACGGCCCCCCACGGCCCCCCTCAGCCCTCCACGGCCCCCCACGACCCCCCACAGCCCCCCACGACCCCCCACGGCCCCCCACAGCCCCCACGGCCCCCCACGACCCCCCACGGCCCCCCACGGCCCCCCACAACCCCCCACAAACCCCCACGACCCCCCACGGCCCCCCACAGCTCCCCATGGCCCTCCACAGCCCCCCACGGCCCCCCACAGCCCCCCACGACCCCCCACGGCCCCCCACACAATGGCCCCCCCTCAGCCCCCCGCGGCCCCCCACAGCCCCCCACAGCCCCCCTCAGCCCCCCACGGCCCCCCACAGCCCCCCACGGCCCCCCACGGCCCTCCACAGCCCCCCACGGCCCACCACAGCCCTCCACGGCCCTCCACAGCCCCCCACGGTCCCCCATTCATTATACGGATTGGATGAGTCTCTTGTATTGAGGTTTCTTAGTTCTAGAGTGGCATAATAGCCCGGAGCATCAACATTTGTAGCAGTTCCTTGGCTTACATTGTAATCATATGTTCGAACTAAGGAATGGTTTGGGTCTCCCAATATTGTCATTTGTTCTTAATCTTTTCTCTGAGAAGCTATAATTGTATGCAATCATTGTTATCTGCCTGCTCACAGAAGTGTTAAAGGGTATATTTCCCTAAGGAGAACCTCCCTTGAGTAGGTGAAGTACTGGAGTGCTTGCTACATGCTCCTATTAAAAGTAGATACCCTAGTACCTCCTCTATAGTTTGCAACGCCCGGTGGGACCCTTGCATTTCTATGAGAGGCCCTAAGGATAGTAAATAGTCCTCTTTTTCAGTATTTTTGCCCTATTGCATTTGCAAATAAGTACATGACCCATACGCGAGCAGATAAGGAGCCTCTTCGTGTACGAAGGAGCCTTAAGAAGTCAGCTATATCTTCGACTAGTGAACCAAGCTCCCCTCTACCCTCCTTGAATTTATCTATTGATTTTGGAGCGAGACCACTGTCAAAGGAGAAGCATAGGGGAACATTAGACTTCTCCTCAGATACATCAGAAGAAACACCAGTGCAAATGGAGGATCTCTCTCATTTACTCTCCAGACTCAATATCAATTTTCCTACCTTCAAAGGACAAGCTTATGAGGATGCTGATGATCATGTGAGGAGGTTCATCTCCTTATGTCGAGGAGGAGGTCTGCAGAACAGAGAGGATGCCATGTTGGTACTCTTCCCATCCACATTGGAAGGCCTTGCTGACAAATGGTACAGCCAATATGCAGACGGCCATTTTGCTACATGGGAGGCTCTGAAGACGGCATTCTCACAAACATTTCGACCTAGTGACTCCTCGGAAAGAGCTCTAGACCAGCTCGAGAATCTAAAGCTAAGATCAGGTGAACCCTTTCATGAACTTCACACTAGAACAAAAGCACTTGTTGCACGTCTGCCACATGCTCCAGGTGACTTCTTGGTTAAAAAATGGATAGAAAAAGCTTTGCCCAGGTCATCTCAGCAGAAGCTACGTGAGTCTCTTAGATTGGATGCAACCCTCAATGATTTTGTTGCAACAGCATCGCGCATTAAAGAAGCAAGGCAACATTTTGAAGAGGATACACAATCGAATTATGCTGCAGAACTAGACCCTATTGGGCAACTGAGGAAGGAACTGGAGGCATTGAGAATGCAACAAAATCAGCAAGAAGAGAAGGTCTTTTGACCTCTGCATCGCACTGATGATGAAGTAGCCCAACTTCGTCGTGAGTTAGAAGATTTGCGGACCACTCAGGATATAAGAAGGCAGATTTGGTGTACAATATGTAACAACAATGGGTATTCCAATGCTAATTGCCCTAACAAGGTAAGTTGTCAATTTTGTGGAAAGGATGGTCATGAAGCTAGAGACTGTTACTACCTCAAGGGTACACAGCAACGAGGTAATTCTCAAGCTTTGGATTCATATTATGCTACTACTTCAAATGCACCTAATAGAGAGGAGAACAGACCAACGAAGCCCAGATATAATAGGCCTTTGATGTGCTACCGTTGTGGTGAGTATGGCCATATGCAAAACAGGTGTTCCCTTCTAGAAGATGCACCTCCTTGTCAGCATTGTCCCGAGGCTAAGGATCACTACACCAAAGATTGCCCAAGAAGCCGTCCTACTCCAATCCACATGATTGCAGTCTCTCCACAAGAAGAAGGTAGGACCACTCAGTCTTATGCTATTTCATCTTCTTCAATGCCCATGATGACTAGAGCCAGACAAGCGGCAGCAACCCATAGAGAGGAACAAGAGGGTGTCCAGGATAAAGAAGAGGAAAAGAAGGCTGGATGGAAGGGCCAAGCAGAAATTGAAGGAGCTTATGAAAGGATGGCTACTTCTCTAAGGGATCAACCAACAAGTCTGCAAGAAGACACTCATGAGGTAAACATTGAACATATCTTGAAAGGTATTCATCACAAGGTTAGTCTGTACGAACTTATAAAGATGGATTCAAAAATAAGAAGTGACTTATTGAAGATTATACACTCTGCTCACTTGATCCAATCACCCAGTATAGATGGTTTCATGGTTGATTTTCCCCCTACACACTTGGCAGACTACCAAAGCTCAAGACTATCTGTTTGTATAAAGGATGAAGCTCTCACAGGTGTGATCATAGATGGAGGCTCTGGTATCAATTTGATGCAAGATTTCACAATGAAGAAACTGAATTTGAACCCCACCAAGATGGCACCATTCACAGTTACACTAGCAGATCAACATCGGGTTGCGCCTCTTGGCATTATTGAAAAGGTACTGTTGATAGTATAGGATTGCCACTTTGTTCTAGATTTTGTTGTTATTGCACTTCCACAGGAGACTTCTTACCCTTTACTCTTGGGGAGACCTTGGCTGAGGCAAGCAAAAGCTTTGCAAGATTGGGGGAAAAACAAACTATGGATTTCAACAAGCACGAATAGCCAACTGCAATTACATTTGGAAGAAGGATTCGACACAGGGAAAACTACTAGGTATACTGTGGATACTAGGTAATGCCCTCTCTACCCCAAGAAGAAAATACATTATTGAATTGGATGATGGAAAGCGCAGAGTGTTTCACGGTGGAAATCAGTGAAATAGAAGAAGAAGTTACGGATGAAGGAGTTGCAAGAAAAGGCCATGAAGATCACAAGGAGTTGGAGAATGAGAGTTTGCAGGAGAATACAAACTTTGAAGAGGAAAAAAATATAGAAGTACCCGGGGTGGACAGTTATGAGCCTGAGTGCAGAGAAGATCTTCCTTTTACGGATATACCTCAAGGATGGACCAGAGAACATATTGCAGAATATAAGTTAAAGTCCACTCCTGCATACAGTGGAGATGATTTCTCTAACAAGACTAGTCCTGAAACACTAGTTCAAGAAATAAATCTAGGGGATGAAGAGAACCCTCAAGTAGTCCACTTGGCCTCTTGGCTATGGCATTATCCTCCTTTACTGTAGAAGGTAACTTCTTTACTTTTTGCCTACAAAAATGTCTTCGCATGGTCCTACAAAGATCTAACAGGGATACCAGAGGAGCTTGGATTACACAGAATAGCCTTAGTTGAGGGAGCCGCGCCTGCAAGAAGTAGGCCGTATCGACTCAATCCAAAATATGTGGAGGCGGTAAAGTTGGAAGTTACAAAACTAGAAGAAGCAGATATAATTGTTCCAGTAGAACATTCCAGGTGGCTTTCTTCTATGGTTATTGTACCCAAGAAAAATAGTGGAAAAATAAGAGTTTGTGTTGATTTTCGTGCCTTAAATAAAGTGACTGTTCAAGATGGATTTCCTCAGCCCTTTTCAGAGCAAGTACTTGAGGAAGTAGCTGGTCACACTTTGTATAGCTTCTTGGATGGTTTTAGTGGCTACAATCAGATAGTGATCCATCCTGATGATAGGGACAAAACAGCCTTTGTTACTCCATGGGGCACTTATGTCTATACGCGCATGGCTTTTGGTTTGAAGAATGCACCAGCTTCATTTAATAGAACAATGTATCTGATATTGGGCAAGTGGTTAACAACCTTTCTCCGCATTTTCATGGATGACTTTTCAGTGTTTTCAGGCACAGATAGAAGAGCAGCAGTTCAAGATTTCCATGATCATTTGGAAAATCTAAAGGAAATCTTTGAGCAATGTCTCAAAACAGGTTTGAAGTTAAATCCTGCTAAATGTCATTTTCTGGTCACCAAGGGCACTCTTCTTGGTCACATAGTATCTACTGAAGGGATGACGGTTGACCCTGCAAAGGTTACTGTTATTCTATCCATGCGTATTCCACAAAGCCCAAAAGAAGTGCAAAGTTTTTTGGGCCATGCAGGATATCATAGAAGATTCATACGAATGTATTCAGAAATAGCTAAGCCCTTATCAAGGCTTACCAGTAAAAAGGTCCCTTTCTCATGGAGTGTTGAAGCTGAGAAAGCATTTTGTGAATTAAAAATGAGGTTATGTACTGCTCCACTTTTAAGTGTTCCTAATTGGTCATTAGAATTTCATGTGCATACAGATGCTAGTCTTCATGCGGTTGGTGCAGTTCTAGCTCAACCATCATCACACAAGGTTGATAGACCTATCTCCTATGCCAGCAGACTACTCACCCAAGCAGAAAGGAACTACAGTACGACCGAAAGGGAAGGTTTGGCTATTGTATTTTCTCTTCAAAAGTTTCGGCATTACCTTCTCGGTGTACATTTTATAGTCATATCCGACCATCAGCCCTTGAAGTACTTGATAAACAAGCCTAGAGTAGCTGGAAGGATTTGGAGATGGTTACTCCTCTTTCAAGAATTTAACTTTGATATTCATATTAAGCCAGGAAGAGAGCACTACATGGCAGATCAAGTGTCCAGGACTGCAATGAGCGAGAAGGCAACAGGTATTAATGATGAACTGGTGGATAGTAATCTATTTCTAGTGGCTATTTAGACTGATTGGTATGATGGAATTCTCCATTTTCTCACTACTGGAAAACTCCCATAACACTTGACACCTATAGAAAAGAGAAGATTGCTCCTGAAAACCAAAGCATATTCACTTATAAATGGAAATTTATATAAATACTGTCAGGATGATATCTTGAGAAAGTGTGTTTATCCAGAGGAGGTAAATCTTTTGCTAGAGGCAGCACACAATGAAGGGCATCTAAAGGGGGAAGAATTGGCTCGTAGAATCATCCACAAGGGACTATGGTGGCCTCATATTTACAAGGATGCGATCAAGTTTGCTAAAGAATGCCACATTTGCCAGAGATGTGCTCCTACGCCAACCAGATTGAATTTCCAACCATTAGTCATATCTACAGGATGGCTCCCATTTGAACGATGGGGTCTTGATTTCATAGGACCAATTAGTCCAATTGGTCAACCTGGGGGTAAGAAGTATATTTTGATGGCCACATGTTATGCAACTAAATGGATAGAGGCTAAAGCTACTGTGGACTGCACGGCGTTAATAGTAGCTAAGTTCTTGTATAAACGTATTTTCTCAAGATTTGGTTGCCCACTGGAAATCACTAGTGATAGGGGAACACATTTTGTAAATCAGCTGCTCCAATTTATATTTGATAGGTACAAGGTCTTCCATAAAAAATCTTGTGCCTACTATCCAAGGGCAAATGGGCAAGCAGAGAGCTCCAATAAGATTTTGATCGGGTTGCTGCACAAATTATCTTTTGATCATCAAAGCTTTTGGCCACAATCATTGATCGGTGCAATTTGGGCTTTCAGAACTACAAGAAGGGGAACCACTGGTGAGAGTCCATTTCGCTTAGTATATGGAAAAGAGGCATTGGCCCCATTTGAATTCATTATCAAAAAGGAAATGGGAACCAAAACCATTGGAATTGAACCTCCCATTGAGAGATTGGTGGCATTAGAAGAATACAGAGAAGGAGCAATGCAAAAACTTCAGGTAACACAAGAAGAGCGCAAGAGACTGCATGACAAGTATTTGAGGTCTAATGAAGTTCAGGAAGGATCCATGGTTTTAGTGCATCAGATCCCAGCAATTCCAACCAAACTGGCACCCAAATGGATAGGACCTTACATGGTGGTAAAGGTATTACCTCATGGAGTAGTACATTTGGAGGATTTGCAGGGTAAGAGGATACCCCTGGTCAATATTTCCAGGGTGAAGAAGTACCTGAATTAAGGTAAATTGGAAGCATTTCATTCACTGTACCTATCGTATTTCATTCACTGATTGCAGTTTATTATACTAAAAAAAAAGTGTGAAAAAAAAAAATTTTAAAGTGTGAAAAAAAAAATATTTATTTATTTTCTCTCTAGGGTGAAGGATTATCTGAGTTAAGTCAAGAAAGAAGAACTTCCTTCACTATCTTGTTTTCAGCTTCGGAATTGCATCGGGACGGTGCAAAGACTTGATGTGGGGGTCTGTATCATGGCATTTCCCTCCCTCTCTCTTTTTCTCTCTCTCTTCTCTCTCTCTTTCCCCCACCACCCCCGTGGCCCCACCGTCACCTCGACCACCTCCAACCCCACCGTCCCCTCCAACCCCACCAGCCCCACCATCACCATGACCCCCTCCAACTCCACCGTCCCCTCCTTTTTCCCAGCCACCCCTGCGGCCCCCACCATCACCCCGACCCCCTCCAACTCCACCGTCCCCTCCTTTTTCCCCGCCACCCCTGCGGCCCCCACCATCACCCCGACCCCCTCCAACCCCACTGTCCCCTCCTCTTTTCTCCACCACCCCCGCGACCCCCACCATCACCACGACCCCCTCCAACTCCACCGTCCCCTCCTTTTTCTCCGCCACCCCCATGGCCCCCACCATCACCTCGACCCCCTCCAGCTCTACCAACCCCCCACAGCCCCCCATGGCCCCCCACGGCCCTCCTCAGCCCTCCACGGCCCCCCACGGCCCCCCACAGCCCCCCAAAGCCCCCCACGACCCCCCACGGCCCCCCACAGCCCCCCACGGCCCCCCACAGCCCCCCACAGCTCCCCACGGCCCTCCACAGCCCCCCACGGCCCCCCACAGCCCCCCACAGCCCCCCACGGCACCCCACGGCCCCCCACAACCCCCCACGACCCCCCACGGCCCCCCACAGCCCCCCACGGCCACCCTCAGCCCCCCACTGCCCCCCACCGCCCCCCATAGCCCCCCACGGCCCCCCACATCCCTCCACAGCCCCCCACAACCCCCCACGGCCCCCCACGGCCCCCCACAGCCCCTCACGGCCCCCCTCAGCCCCCCACGGCCCCCCACAGCCCCCCACGGCCCCCCACACACCCCACAAATCCCACAATTTCCCACGACCTCACATAAGGCTCTCATGCAGTTTTGGATGGATATTTGGAGGATCATTTCTTAACCAAACCCTATAGTGTTATATATCGTTGGAAAGCTCTCGACGAGTACTTTCCAATGGTGCAATAATAATTTTGAAATCTTGGATCAATTTTCGACCACTCCCCAAAAACCCCCACAACTCCCCATAATTCACCCCCTATTTCCACCCAACCCACAAAACCCACAAACCCCTCAAACCCCACACAACTCCACACAACTCCACACCCCTCCACAACCCTCTACAAACCCCATAATCTCTCTCAACTCCCCACAACTCACCTCCTACACCGCCCACTTAATATGAAGGATCAAAAGCTACTACAAAAAATTAGGTGAAGGATGTGCTTCTCAGGGACATTCAAATATCACGGGTGGCACAAAATGAGGATCTCATCTTGCATTCAAAAGTGAGAGTAAAGGTGTAAGTGGTAAAAGTGAAAGTAGAGAAATGACTATTGCCGCCAACCATTCATGACGACTGCCTATTTTTGAGGATACAATTCAAATCAAGTGAAATATTTGATCTACCCCTCCAATCTTGGGCAATCAACCGACGCGTGATGAGTGGAGGTGAGGAATCGGCAAGGCCCTCTTGGCCTATTGGAGCCTATAAAAGCAATGGATTTGTGTTCATTTGGAATACATTCAGAGATACATTTTTTCAGATACACACATTTACATACGTACGTACAGAGGTCCGCTATTTGCACTTTGTGGCTTCAAGCCTACTCTAGGAAGTCACTCTGTGGTGTGGATACAGAGCGTGGGCTTCCCTAGTGGAGGGCTAATAGCACTATAGTGTGAAGAGAGTGGCTTGGTTTTGTCATTCCGTGTGAGTGAGTAGTATTTTCATGCTCTTTCCCTTAGAGCAAGTCTTCATACTTTGTATTGATCAGTACCAGTCTACATCTAGTTGTGTTCATTATACGGATTGGATGAGTCTCTTGTATTGAGGTTGCTTAGTTCTGGAGTGGCATAATAGCCCAGAGCATCAACATTTGTAGCAGTTCCTTGGCTTACATTGTAATCATCTATTCGAACTAAGGAATGGTTTGGGTCTCCCAATATTGTCATTTGTTCTTAATCTTTTCTCTGAGAAGCTATAATTCTGTGCAATCATTGTTATCTGCCTACCCACAGAAGTGTTAAAGGGTATATTTCCCTAAGGAGAACCTCCCTTGAGTAGGTGAAGTACTGGAGTGCTTGTTGCATGCTCCTGTTAAAAGTAGATACCCCAGTACCTCCTCTACAGAGACCATCACAATGCCTAGATTCATCAACAAAATGAAATTTTTCAATCTACATTGTCAAACAATGAAGAAAGTGAGTGAGACCTTCCATGACTCAATAGGAAGAGAGATCATCGATAGATCTAGATACAAGAGATATACATGTGAATATGGGAGATCAAACTTGGAATAATCTTTGTTTGCTTCCATATTCAACTATTCATTTTGAAGATGTAGCTCTCGTAGGGGAAGGACAATATGGATTGATTCATAAAGTCAAAATAATCCACCCAAGATTCATCAATGAAATATTTGCCGCCAAGTTATTCAAATTATATGGTTCTGGCATATAGACACAAGAGAAGGAAGCCATGAATGAAGCCACAATTTTATTTGTTATGCATAGTGGAATTATTAGTCGGCTTGGATTATCTAGGCATCATAGCAAAAGCATGTGTCTCATTTTCAAATTGTGGAGTGGTGGTACATTAGACATGTGGGTGGAGAAAATGAAAAAAGAGTACTTAAATGTACCACAAAGTAAAAGTATCAAAGACGCAGAATGAGACATAGCAACTTTGAAGATAAACATTTGGAAGCTAATCAACGGATTGTTGCAGAAAATATCATTTTTACACACTTGTAATATTTCCCACAATGATCTCCATCTAAGCAACATTTTGTTGCATTTTAAAGATGAGCATGTTCATATTGGATTATGTGATTTTGGTAGAGCAACATATTTACCAACAAAAAAATGTTTTCTAGAGCTACCTGATTTGGAAATATCAATTAGAAATGAGTGGAGCCGAAAGTACTGGTGGATTGCACCCAAATGTATATCCACAAGCCCTCCACCTTTTAATAGAAGTCAAGAAACATTAACGATTTTGATACTTCTATTGCAACTCTTGAAATATATAGATTTAAATTCTTATCCCATTGATAGAAATGGGATTCACATGTTCAAACATGCTTTAGAACTAGCTTGTTATAGAGATGTATAAAAAGGAGTAGATGCACATGAACTACTTAGAGTATTCTCAAATCTAACTCGATATGGTTTTAAAATATCATGATGCATGGATTAAGATCATATTGAAAACGATATGTATTTAGTTGAACTATGTGGATTAAATGATATAGATTTATTTGCATTAAGTGGAAAAATATTGCGGACTCATTTGAACTATGTGGATTAAATGAAGTGGTATCATTTAAGTTAAGTGGATTAAATGAAGTGGTATCATTTGAATTGTGTGGATTAAATGTAGTGGTATCATTTGAATTATGTGGATTAAATGAATAGGATTCATTTGTAATAGAATAGATTAAATGATGTGGATTCATTTGAATTATGTGGATTCAATAATGAGGTGTCATTTGAAATATGTGGATTAAATGAAATAGATTCATTTGAACTATGTGGTGATACATTATTAGATCCACTATAAGGGCTGCTGAAAATTAGGGTTTTGTGCTATTCTAACATTGTTTTGTGTATGTATGTATGTATATGAGCTCGTTTCAGTTTGTTGGGTCACATGATGTGAGGCTCAAACTTAAGTTCGAGCCTCTCAACTTCTCCAACGAAAAGAAAACTATATTAAATAGAGTCTATTGTGTCACATGATATGAGGTTCGAACTTAAGCTCAAGCCTCTGAATTTTGAGTCTGTTGTGTCACATAATACGAGGCTCGAACTTATGTTCGAGCCTTTAAATCATATCAAGTCACAATTTGTTGAATCACATGATATGAGGCTCGAACTTAAGTTTGAGCCTCTCAGCTTTTCAATGAAAAGAATAGCATTTTTAACTGAAATCTGTTTTGAAATTTGGACAAAAGACGAACAAACTTAAGTTCGACCCTGTTAAGTTGAACACTCTCTTAGCCTCTGAATCATATTAAGTTGAGTTTTTTGTGGCACATGATATGAAGCTCAAAAAAAACTTTCTCAACTTTTCCAAAAAGATGTTGGAACTTAAGTTGAGCCTCTTAACTCATGCATCCAAAACAACTGAGAGGTTCAAACTTAAGTTCGAGCCTTTGAATCATATGAAGATGGTCAAAGGATGAATAAAAGTTCAAGCCTCTGAAAATGAAAAAGATGCTTGAACTTAAGTTTGACCCTCTTAACTCTTGAAAGAGATGTCTGGCTCGAACTTAAGTTCGAGCCTCTAAATCATATCAAGTTTGAGTTTGTTGGGTCACATGGTATGAGGCTCGAACTTAAGTCCGAGCCTCTAAATCATATCAAGTTTGAATCTATTGGGTCACATGTTATGAGGCTCAAACTTAAGTTCGAGCCTCTAAATCATATCAAGTTTGAGTTTGTTGTGCCACATGATATAAGGCTCAAACTTAAGTTCGAACTTTTGAGTCATGTCAACTTTTAGTTTGCTCGGCCATATAATATGAGGCTTGAACTTCAATTTGAGCCTCCGAGCCTCTTAATTCATGCATCCAAAAGAGTTCAGAGGCTCGAACTTAAGTTCGTGCCCCTTAGTTGTTTTGGATGCAAGAGAGTGTTCAACTTAATAGGCTCGAACTTAACTTTGAGCATCTTTTCTTCAAATTTCAAAGTAGATTTGAGTTAGAATACTTTTCTTTTCACTAGAAAAGCTGAGAGGCTCAAACTCAAGTTCAAGCCTAACATCATGTGACTCAACAGATTGAGACTTGATATGAATCAAAGGCTCAAACTTAATTTCGATCCTGATATTATGTGACACAACAGTTAAGTTCGAGCCTTTGAATCATATCAAGTCGGAACTGTTGTGTCACATAATATGAGGCTCAAACTTAAATTCGAGCCTTTGAATCATATTAAGTCTTAGTTTGTTGAGTCAAATGATATGAGGCTCGAACTTAAGTTTGCGTCTTTCAGCTTTTCGAGGAAAAAGAATAGTATTTTTAACTCAAATCTACTTTGAAATTTGAAAAAAAATGCTCGGACTTAAGTTCGAGCCTATTAAGTTGAACACTCTTTTACATCCAAGAACTAAGAATTTCAAACTTAAGTTCGAGCTTCAGAATTATATCAAGTTTGGGATTGTTGGGTCACATGATATGAGGGTCAAACTTAAGTTCGAGCCTCTTAGGTTCTCTAGCAAAAATACTAGTATTTTTAACTCAAATCCCCTTGCATCCACAAGAGCTAAGCCTCTAGATCATATCAAGTTGAGTCTGTTGGGGCACATTATATGAAGCTCAAACTTTCTTAGCTTTTCCAAAAGATGCTAAAACTTAAATTCGAGCCTCTTAACTCATGCATCCAAAAGAGCTAAGAGGCTCAAAATTAAGTTCAAGCTTTTGAATCATATAAAGATGATCAAAGGATGAATAAAATTTTGAGCCTCTAAAAGATGAGAAAGATGCTCAAACTTAAGTTTGAGCCTCTTAATTCTTGGAAGAGATATGCAGCCTGATCTTAAGTTCAAGCCTCTAAATCATATCAAGTTTAAGTGTGTTTGGTCACATGGTTTGGGCCTCTAAATCATATCAAGTTTCACGTTGTTTGATCACATAATATGAGGCTCTAAATCATATCAAGTTTCAATTTGTCTGCTCACATGATATGAGGTTTGAGCCTCCCAACTTCTCTAGTGAAAAAAATAGTATTTTTAACTCAAATCTAATTTGAAATTCGAAGAAAAAACATAAGAACTTATGTTAGAGCCTCTTACATCTTGCATTCAAAAGAGTTAAGAGGCTCGAACTTAAGTATGAGCCTCTAAATCATATCAAGTTTGAGTTTCTTGAGTCACATGATCTGAAGCTTAAACTTTCTCAGCTTTTCTGAAAGATGTTGGAACTTAAGTTCCAGCCTCTTAACTCATGCATCCAAAAGATCTAAGAAGCTGAAACTTAACTTTGAGCCTTTGAATCATATCAAGATGGTCAAAGGATGGAGAAAAGTTCTAGCCTCTGAAAGATGAACAAAAGATGCTTGACCTTAAATTTGAGCCTCTTGCAATAGATATCCAGCTCGAACTCAAGTTTGAGCCTTTGAATCATATAAAGTTTGAGTTTGTTGGATTACATGATATGAGGCTCAAACTTAAGTTTGAGCCACTTAATCCAAAAGAGCTAAGAGCTAAGAGCCTCAAACTTAAGTTTGAGCCTCTAAATCATATTAAGTTTCAATCTATTGAGTAACATGATATGAAGCTCAAACTTTCTCAGTTTTTCCAAAAGATGCTCGAGCTTAACTTTGGGCCTCTTAACTCATACATCCAAAAGTCCTAAAAGACTTGAACTTAAGTTCGAATTCTATCAAGATGATCAAAGAATGAACAAAAGTTTGAGCCTCTAAAACATGAACAAAAGACGCTCAAGCTTAAGTTCGGGCCTCTTAACTCTAGCATCCAAAAGAGGTAAGAGCCTTGAATTTAAGTTCGTCTTTGAATCATATCACATTTGAGCGTGTTGAGTCACATGACATAAGCTCGAACTTTCTCAGCTTTTCCAAAAGATAATCAAACTTAAGTTTGAGTCTCTTAATGCATGCATTCAGAAGAGCTAAGAGGCTCGAACTTAAGTTCAATCCTTCTAATTATATCAAGATGATCAAAGGATGAACAAAAGTTGAGCCTTGGACAGATGAACAAAAGATGCTCAGATTTAAGTTCGAGCCTCTTAACGCTTGCACCAAAATAGGTAAGCGGCTCAAAATTAAGTTTGAGCCTCTGAATCATATCATTTTTGAGCTGTTGAGTCACATCATATGAGGCTCGAACTTGAGTTTGATCCTCTGAATCATAAAAAGTTTGAGTCTCTTGTGTCATATGATATGAGGCTTGAACTTAAGTTCGAGCCTTTGAGTCATATCAAGTTTCAATCTGTTGGGTCACATGATTAAGTTCAAACCTCTTCGTTTCTACAACAAAAACAATAGTATTGTTAACTCAAATCTACTTTGAATTTTGAACAAAAGATGCTCGAACTCAAGTTTAAACCTCTCAGCTCTTGCATCCAAAGACTTAAGAGGCACGAACTTAAGTTCAAGCCTCTAAATCATATCAAATTTGAGTCTGTTGAGTCACATGATATAAAGCTCAAACTTTCTCAAGTTTTCCAAAAGATGCTTGAACTTAAGTTTGAGCCTCTTAACTCATGCATCCAAAAAAGCTAAGAGGTTCGAACTTAAGTTCGAGCCTTTGATTCATGTCATGATGATCAAAGGATGAACAAGAACTTGAGCCTCTAAAAGAAGAACGAAAGACGATTGAACTTAAGTTCAAGCCTCTTAATTCTTAAAAGAGGTAAACGGCTCAAACTTAAGTTCAAGCCTCTAAATCATATCAAGTTTGAGTCTATTGGGTCACATGGTATAAGGCTCAAACTCAAGTTCGAGCCTTCGAATCATATCAAGTTTAAGTCTGTTATGTCATATGATATGAGGCTTGAATTTAAGATTGAGCCTTTGACTGATATCAAGTTTTAGTCTGTTGGGTCACATGATATGAGACTCGAACTTTAGTCCAAGCCTCTTAGCTTCTCCAGCAAAAAAAAATAGTATTTTTAACTCAAATCTACTTTCAATTTTGAACAAAAGACACTCAAACTTAAGTTTGAATCATATCAAGTTTGAGCCTCTTGAGTCACATCATATGAAGCTCGAATTTTCTTAGCTTTTGTTCGAGCCTTTGAATCATATCAAGATGATCAATTCATGAACAAAAGTTTGAGCCTCTAAAAGATGAACAAAAGATGCTTGAACTTAAATACGAGCCTCTAAACTCTTGCAAGGGATAAGCGGCTTGAATTTAAGTTTGAACCTCTAAATCATATCAAGTTTAAGTCTATTCACTCACATCAAATGAGACTTGAATTTAAAGGCAAGCCTTTGAATCATTTCAAGTTTGAGTCTGTTGTGTTACATGATATGAGGCTCAAACTTAAGTTCAAGCCTCTGAATCATATCAATTTGAGTCTCTTGGGTCCCATGATGTGAGGCTCAAACTTAAGTTTGAGCTTGTGAATCATTTCAACTTTCAATCTGGTTTCATATGATACGAGGCTTAAACTTAAGTTCGAGCTTCTCTTCTTCTTCAAGGAAAAGAGTAGTATTTTTAACTCCAATCTACTTTAATTTAGGTTTGAGTCTTTGAATCATATCAAGACGAACAAAGACACCTCTCTAACTCAAGTCTAGTTAAGCTTTGATGGAATGATGCAAGTTTAAATCTTTCAAAATAGTAAGATGCTCCAACTTACGTTCAATCGTATTAACACTTGCACCAAAAAAGTACAAGTTAGAACTAACTTAACTTGCCTTTAAGTAGAGAGCATAAATTCAAATATTAGGAGGTTGGAACTTCATAAATTTGATAATAATATATAATCTAAAGTTCAATAATTAGAGATAATAATATTGGTAATAAATTTGATGACTATGAATGAGAAAGTTGATGTTATTCAAATGATATTGTTTGTTATTATGTTGATATTTTTATGATCTAAAAGAAAATATTCATTTGACTTTCAGGAGCAATGGAAAACATGGATATTGTTGAAGAAACTTTACCCTTAATATATTTTCATTGGAAACTTTATAGAAAACAAGTGGGGTGAAGGTTCCTTCAAATATGATTAAGTTTTATAAATCTTTTGATTTGACACATAAAGAACACATGAAATGGTTTGCTGACACTTATGATCATGAAGGAAGCTTCAAAGCATATGTACATTTATTTATGATAGATGTAGGATCTACATATGGTGATATGGGAAATATTTTTCATGCTAAAAAAGAGGTAAATGCACAAGGCACACTATGTTTTACGTGTAAAGTGCTTCCAGATGGTGAGAATATTAATGGGAATAAATTTTGCTTATCATGGGAGACTTTTTGTTTCAATGATATAAAAGCTAGTATGTCACAGTCTGATCGATCATTAGGCTCAATTGGACTGATCGAATCAATAGAAGAATTAGTGCATATTATAAAAGAAGCCAAATGATTAACACAAAAGTCAAAATATTTGAATAGAAGCTCAAATGTATCTGGAAGATCTAAGAAACGAAAGTTGAAAGGTTCTTCAAAAAAATATTTAGGATCATCATCAAACTTTGTACAAAATGATGAAGCTGTATCAGTCTGACATTCAGATAATAAGAGAAAAGAAAGAAAAGATACCCTAGTGCAACAAGAAGAAAATAAAATGATGGATTTTACTACTTCAAAAGCAAGAATACTATGCTTTCGGTTCTAATGAAGTATTTAATATTGATGTAAAAAGATGTTTTCTAGGACCATTGAATTATGTATATCAAGAATTAAATAGAAATTGGGTGCGTCTATTAATGAATGATTTTTCTTGGCTCCCAAAGAGAATGAAGTTCTTACAATTGTTATGCCTATTGATCCAAGTGTCCAAACACCTCTATAAACTTTGTCTCATGATGATATTGATAAAGTTGAGTATTGGATAATATCTAGACAAAATTCAATTAGTGCAGCAAAAACTTTGCAAAGTGTTAATTCTGCTATGGTGACATTACAGTTACGACAACAATTTAGATATAGAAAAGAAAAAAATATAGTAAATTTTCCTCC
>CM035416.1:7253811-7348811 GCA_020310875.1 Ceratopteris richardii
TTATATTAAATTGTATTATTCTAAACTCTAAATTTATATTATGATAGATTTGTTATACAATTAAATTCAAATCATTTGTTTTTTTAACACAATATTTTGGGATGGTTCAACATTGATTGTATGAGCCTTTATTGATAGATCAAATAATGTATAATTGAGCTATTATTATTGAATTGGATTTTTTTCTCAACTTTAAATTAATGATAGATTTTTTAATATATTTAATAGACTCAAGATTAAGATAATCAACTTTACATAATTTATCAAATTTGAAATGTATGTGAATATCAACTTAAAATATGTAACAAAACAATTGAACTTTCAATATAAAGGTAATGTAATTTATGAAGTAATCAATTTAAGGCATAATGGAAATTAATACCTCAATGGAAAACTAATACATTTTAGGAACAAATACTTGGGGTACGCTTACAACTTTATACTAGGCAAGGAATGAGACTCGTGTTGCTTACCTCCGAAAACAGTTGGAGAGTGAGCACATGAATGAAGTTGATTCCATGGAAATTTTTCTAACAAAGATCAAAGATTTGAAAGAATAGTTGACTTCTACTGATGAAGTCTTGCCTAACAGTTCACTTGTGAAGACTGTTTTGAATGGTCTTTTTGATTCATATCAAAGTTTTGCTTCTACTCTTTGTTTGATGATGAAAGGCAATCAAAACGCCTTAACATTTCAGGATTTAGTCTTTGTCAGTCTAGGCTGAACATGTCCATTATGCATGTTGCAAATCAAGATTTCCTCACTAGTTAGAAGGGCAAAGGTAAATGGATCTCTTCTACTAGTAAGTAGAACTCTGTTAATTCTGCACAATCAAAGAAGGATGAAAGACATGAGAGGAAAATAAAAAATTAGAACTTGTTTTGTAAATACTGTAAATCAAATGATAATGTCATAAAGAGTTGTCCAAAATTGGCTGCTAAAGAGCTAAGGAAGAAAGAGGCTCAAATGGTTGTTGTAGAGGCCTCTACACCCAAAACATAGTCTGCTAATCTTGTGCAAAATAAAGAATGCGCATTTACTACTATTTGCAATTTTGACCCATCTTCAAATGAACATTATATATCTATAGTAGACTTAGATGTTTTGTACTTTGATAGTGGGGCAACCAAACATATTACCTTGTAGTGTAGTTTCTTCACTTCACGAGCCTGCTCCTACAGGGAATACTATCACATGCGCCAACAACTCCTCTTATCCTCTTATGGGAGTTGATAATATCATTGTGACTACTGCTGATGGTAGTTCTTTTACATTGTGATATGCTTTATTTGTGCCAAGGACAAGAAGAATCTATTATTAGTTTCAACTTTAGCTAAGATTGGCTTAGTTGTGAAATTTGTTGATGACAGATGTACAATTCATGATCTCTCAAATGGTGACATCATTATTGCTTCTAGCATTTATGTTGTGGGCTATATAAGCTCATAGACTATGAAAAATCTATGAATGATTTAGCATGTGTAGCACATGATTCTCGGCCTATGTCCGATGCAAAGCTTTGGCATGCATGCTTTGGTCATTTGAATTTCGCTATTTTGCTACACCTACAAAAATTTGAAATGGCGTCCTCTTTGCCCAAACTTGAGGCACTTGATAAACATGTATGTGAAAGCTATATTTTGGGCAAAATGCAACGTTCCTCCTTCCCAAAAGATGGTTCAATTTGAGGTACTAAAAAATTGTAGCTTGTTCACAGTGATGTATGTGATCCTATGCAAACACCCTCTTTGGAAACTATCTTTACTTCATGAATTTTATTGATGATTTTTCTAGGCATGCATGGGTATATCCATTGAAAGCAAAGTCCAAAGTGTTTATGTGCTTAAAATAGTCTTTGATTTTGGCTGAAAATATGTCAGCATGTAAAATGGGCACCCTTCTTTCAAATCGAGGGGGGGTATATGTCTTTTGACTTTAATGCATTTCTGGCTGAACATGGGATAAAACATCAGTGTAAAGTGCT
This sequence comes from Ceratopteris richardii, assembly GCA_020310875.1. Classification (NCBI taxonomy): domain Eukaryota; kingdom Viridiplantae; phylum Streptophyta; class Polypodiopsida; order Polypodiales; family Pteridaceae; genus Ceratopteris; species Ceratopteris richardii. The sequence continues at coordinate 7,255,797 of CM035416.1, forward strand.
ATATACACCTCCACAAAATGGAGTTGTTGAACGTAAGAAGAGTTCATTCATGGAGATGGCGAGGTATATGGTCAAAAGTCAGGCTTTACTGCATAGTTTCTAGCTTGAGGCTATCATGCGTGCAACATATGTACTTAATAGGTGTCCCACTAAAGCATTGAAGTCTATCACTCCATATGAGGCTTGGCATGGTCGCAAGCCATCTATTGCTCACTTGTGTGTTTTTGGTTGTCTTGCATATGCATTAGTGCCCGAACAACAACGTAGGAAATTGGATGATAAAGTAGTGAAATGTACTTTTGTTGGGTACAATTCTGAAAGAAAAGGCTATCGTTTGTATCATCCATAGACTGAACACATTTTGGTTAGCCATGATGTTGTTTTTGTGGAAGATGCTATTCAGCCATTACTTTCATGTACTAAGGAGACATCAGTTAGCTCCAATAACATGTATGGCACTTTGCTACCTCTTTTTATAGGTGGAATGTCTAGTGTTGGTCCTAATGAGGCAACTTCTCAACCTTTATAGGTTTCATGTCATGGTGCACATCATTCCATTCCTGATGTAGATTTACATGATGCACTTGATGAGACAAATGATATTGAGGAGGCAAAAACTATGCCAAAATGGCTGGTGTAGACTTTATGTGATAGTAAATTAGATGTACCTCTATCATATCACACTCATTTTTCGAAGTTTGAACAGAGTAAAGGTTCCAAGTATGTAGTCTGCAAACAAGATAACAATAATTAAGTATATGGAAGTTACAACATAAAGTCTTTCTATCCTTAAAGGGATTTTGATATAATCCAAAAAGCACTAGCAGATGCTTAGAATTAACTAGTAGGATAACCATTTGGAATTTAATTTAAAAAATTCAAGACCTTGGAATGATAAGTAGTTTTCTTTTGAGAATCCTAGCAAAGAAGGATGGATCTTTCCAAAGGTTTTCAAGTTTCCAAGGAAATGGTACGAGATTTTGAAATGATCTTGGGAAGGAATTAAAACCTAGAAAATGTAGTTAGAGGTAATGCCTAAAACTTCAAAAATCCTTTTCAAGAATTGAAGTGAGAAGGTACTCTATTAAGAGATGTTTAGACTTCAAGATAAATGTCACTCATATGTCAATGTGAATATAAAACAAGGTGGTATGGGACAACAGATTTTGTACTCAGATTGATGTACAAAAGATGGTATGGGACATCAAACCATGGGATTAATAATTATGTTTTATTCCTAGAATGAATCTTGAAGATAGATTTGATCGTCGAAGGAATCGAAACTTCAAAGGAGAAGTTTAAATTCAAGCAGGATAAAAGTATGATCTCAAGATACTTCAAGATCAAGTAAGTAAGAAGATATGAAGGAAATAACTTACAAGATCTTCTTGGAACAGTTCAAGCTAAAGCATTGTTGATTCAAAAATATTTGATAATTTTATGAAGAAGTTGGACTTTGACATTGAAATGACCCTTTCAAATAAGGAATAGATTGACTAAGTCAAGCACCAAGTTCCTAACGTAAGTCAGTAAATTCAATATTTTGACTCTAAGTAATGCACAAGAAATGCATTCCCAATAAGCAATCATAAAGATTGAATATAGGCATGAACTTAGTCTCAAGTGAAGCATTATTTGAGTAAAAACACATGAATAGAACATTAGTGGGTCGACACATTAATGTTGGATACCACATTAGTATCTTGTGGTTGGATGATGTTTTAAATTGTCTTTGAATCTTTTTGAGCATCAAGTTTATTTCTCTTAAAGATAGGAAAAATTCTTCAATACCTTGTTGAAAGAGATCTCTAAGTAGTCAAAGTCTTGAGTCATCTTAAAAGTGAATTCTCGCAAGTTTACGTATCTCAAAAGTTTGAATTGATTGTATAGAGTTTTATTTTAGTTCTTTCTTTCCACTTTCTGAATCTTTTGGATTTGACTCACATACAATATCTACTTCCTTGTACAAAAGTCTAGTTTTAGCATGTTATAACGATGTAACTAAATTAAATATCCCAGATATAGACATTCTATACAAGAACCTTTTTTCATAGCTTCCCAAATATGCATAAAGAGTCAACAAGTCCTTTGGAACATTATTACCAAATTATTGCAACAAAAGAGATGATTTGGACTTCACAAGATTTTAAGAAATCTTATATTTGGGAAAGTGAAGGCAAAGAAAAAATATTTAGACCTCAAAATCTGAAATGAATTGACCAGAGAGCTTTTGCACACATCTATTGAAGTATCTAGCTAACTAAAGAAAGTCATTTGATGAATATTCCTCATACTGAGTAATGACATAATACTCCACAAACTGAGTAATGACTTAATAGAAGATGCACCACCATAGCTTTTAGCAATCAAGCTATAAAGTGGAGCTCAAAAGTTAGGAAGACTTTAATAGGACCACAAATATGGATTTGGAAACAAATATGTGAAGAAAGTGCCATATGAAGATGGGGATTTGAAAGAACCATCAATACACAAACTAAGAATGCATTGTTTGTTGAGAGAAGATTGCCAAAAGAGCATACTCATGTGCCAAAGGACCATCCACAGATGACTTGGTGGATACTACGTGAGTTATGCCATTAAAAACCTTCCTAATTTGATAAAGAAGCCCTAAAAAATAAAGTCTTGAAAAAGTTCAAGAAAATTTCGACTTCTTAGAGTATCTCGAAACGTACAAGAGATGTAATATGTGACCATCCTGTTGATATATTTAGGTAGTGATGTGTGTGAACACTCTAGGACCGCCGGGGCACTTTTTTCCCTCTTTAGGAGGTTTTTTTCCCCCAGCTTGTATATACGCCTATTGCCCTAATGGGCTACTTATCTTTGTACATTCTCTAGTAATACATTCAGTCTTGTGTGTTGTGCTCCAAGCTTCTTCTTCTTCCTTGTGCTGTTTGCGTGCTTCCGCAGACATCTAACTCCAACAATTGGTATCAGAGCAGGTCGTTGCTTCTTCTAGGGCGCCGTCGACACTCCTCCGTTTGCAGTCTCAGATTTGCACAAAATTTGGTGAGTATACTCAGGGTGTTTCCGAGATCAAAACAGCTTTGTTGTGTGGTGCCGAAATCGCGATCTGAGCTTGTTTCGGCCTCCAAACGCACTATCGTAGCGCTTGTGCAGGCTATTTCATCCTTTTGTGCCAAAGGTATATACCAGTTTCTGTTCGCCAGTTTAAGCGTCTCGAAGTCTGCTACAGGTCTAGCAGAACTTGTCTGGGCAGTTCTGTTCAACTTTTTGAGATACAGTCAATTTTCTACATCAAGGTATTTAGTCACCGGCCATGGCTGAAAGCAGTGATGTATTCCGTATGTTGGATGTTGAGGATAAGTTGGATGGTACCAACTACCCATTATGGGCTTATATGATGCGACATGTACTGGTTGCAAAAGGATTGTGGAACATTGTGCAGGGTGTTGAAAGATGTTCTGTTACACCTGTAACGATAGGTACTACAAATACAGGTGTTGGAGCTGATGAAGATGGTGTCGAAGATGATATTTCGCAGATTCCTGTTCGTGCTACTGTTTCTGTTGCACCTACTGCAGAGCAGATTCGTTGGGATGGCAGAGATGCCCAGGCACATGCATTGATAGCTTTTTCTGTCAAACGTGCCATTATTCCTCACATTCGCTCTTGCATAACAGCAAAGGATGCTTGGGATACACTTACCACTTTGTACCAGGCTAGGAATGAGGCTCGTGTTGCTTACCTCCGAAAACAGTTGGAGAGTGAGCACATGAATGAAGGTGATTCTATGGACAGTTTTCTTACAAAGATCAAAGACCTGAAGGAACAATTGATTTCTGCTGATGAGGTTATACCAGATAGCTCACTTGTGCAGACCATTCTGAATGGCCTTCCTGATTCATATCAGAGTTTTGCCTCTACTCTTTGATTGATGATGAAAGGCAATCCAAATGCCTTGTCATTTGAGGAATTAGTCTCTGTTCTGTTGCAGGAAGATCAGTCCAGGCAGAACAGGTCCATTATGCGTGTTGCAGATCAAGCTTTCCTGGCTAGTCAGAAGGGCAAAGGAAAATGGAGCTCTTCTACTAGTAAGCAGAAATCTGCAAATGCTGCACAATCGAAGAACCAGGATAAAGATGAGAAGAAATCAGAAAAGCAGAAATTGTTCTGCAAGTACTGTAAAGGAAATGATCATATTATAAAGAACTGTCCAAAACTGGCTACTAAAGAGGCAAAGAAGAAAGAGGCTGGAATGGTTGTTGCAGAGGCGTCTACACCAAAAACAGAGTCTGCAAATCTTGTGCAGGAAGAAGAATGGGCGTTTACTACTGTCTGCAGTTTTGACCCATCTTCTCATGATCAGTGCATGTCTCCAGTAGACTCAGATGTTTGGTACTTTGACAGTGGGGCGACCAAACATATTACCTCGCAGCGCAGTTTCTTCTCTTCACTCGAGCCTGTCCCTACAGGGAATACTGTCACATGCGCCAATAACTCCTCTTATCCTGTTATGGGAGTTGGTAAGATCATTCTGACTACTGCTCATGGTAGTTCTTTCACTTTGTCAGATGCTTTATTTGTGCCAGGGATAAAAAAGAACCTGTTATCAGTTTCTTCATTAGCCAAGATTGGCTTGGTTGTGAAATTCGTTGATGACAGGTGTACAATCCATGATCTCTCAAATGGCGATGTGATTATTGCTTCTGGCATTTTATGTCGTGGGTTGTATAAGCTCATAGACTATGAAAGATCTGTGAATGATTCGGCATGTGCAGTTCATGATTCTCAGGCTATGTCAGATGCAAAGCTTTGGCATGCACGCTTTGGTCATCTGAATTTTGCTAGTTTGTTACGCCTGCAGAAATCTGAAATGGTGTCCTCTTTGCCCAAACTTGAGGCACCTGGAAAACATGTTTGTGAAGGCTGTATTTTGGGCAAAATGTAGCGTTCTTCCTTTCCAAAAGATGGTTCAGTTCGGGCTATGCAGAAATTGCAGCTTGTACATAGTGATGTCTGTGGTCCTATGCAGACACCCTCTTTTGGAAATTACCTTTACTTCGTGACTTTCATTGATGATTTTTCCAGGCATGCATGGGTATATCCACTCAAAGCAAAGTCCGAAGTGTTCATGTGCTTCAAACAGTTTTTGGTTTTGGCTGAAAATCTGTCAGCATGTAAAATGGGCACCCTCCGTTCTGATCGAGGGGGGGAATATATGTCTTCAGATTTTAATGCATTTCTGGCTGAACGTGGGATAAAACACCAGTGTACAGTGCCGTATACACCTCAACAGAATGGAGTTGTTGAACGAAAGAACAGGTCACTCATGGAGATGGCGAGGTGCATGGTCAAAAGTCAGGCTTTACCACATAGTTTCTGGCTTGAGGCTGTCATGTGTGCAGCATATGTACTGAACAGGTGTCCCACCAAAGCGTTGCAGTCTATCACTCCATATGAGGCTTGGCATGACCGCAAGCCATCTGTTGCTCATCTACGTGTTTTTGGTTGTTTGGCATATGCATTAGTGCCTGAACAACATCGCAGAAAATTGGATGATAAAGCAGTAAAATGTATTTTTGTTGGGTACAGTTCTGAAAGTAAAGGCTATCGTCTGTATCATCCACAGACTAAACGCATTCTGGTTAGCCGTGATGTTGTTTTTGTGGAAGATGCTATTCAGCCATTGCTTTCATGTACTAAGGAGACATCTGTTAGCTCCAAAGACATGTATGATACTTTGATGCCTCTTTTTACAGGTGGACAGGCTAGTGCTGGTCCTAATGAGGCAACTTCTCAGCCTTTGCAGGTTTCATATGATGATGCAGATCATTCCATTTCTGATGCAGATTTACATGATGCACTTGTTGATGAGAGAGCTGATATTGAACAGGCAAAAACTATGCCAAAATGGCTGGTGCAAACTTTGCGTGACAGCAAATTAGATGCACCTTTGTCATATCGTACTCGTTCATGTTCTCATAGTACCTCCTTTGCATCAGATTGCTATGTTATGGCTGCATCTAGTCTCTATGATGAGAATGAGCCTGTTTCTTTTGATGAAGCACAAAATTCAGAAAATTGGATGGCTGCTATGCAATCTGAATATGATGATATAATGAAGAATGGTACATGGTCTTTATGTGACTTGCCTCCTGGCAAGAAGGCCATTGGCACTAAGTGGGTATACAAGCTGAAGCGTAAACCTGATGGTACAGTTGCCAGGTATAAGGCTAGGCTTGTTGCAAAGGGTTATGCGCAGGAAAGAGGCATTGATTTTGATGAGACCTTTGCACCTACATGCCGTATGACTACTGTTCGGAGCATTTGTGCACTTGCAGCCCATCATGGTTGGAATGTACATCAGTTGGACATTAAAACAGCATTTCTGAATGGTGACTTGCATGAAGAAGTGTATGTTTTTCAGCCCCGTGGCTTCGTGCAGAAAGGGCATGAAAACCAGGTGTGCAGGTTAAAGAAGGCGTTATATGGTTTAAAGCAAGCACCACGTGCTTGGTATGAGAAAATACATCCCTATCTGATTGCACATGGTTTTGAGAACAGTCCAACTGAAAGCACCTTATATGTTAAGTGTGCTAATGATGTGCTTTTGATCATTGTTGTCTATGTAGACGACATGCTGCTCACTGGTCCTCTTGAGAAGCATATTGCTGATTTCAAGGCTGATTTGCATGCCTCATTTGAGATGTCTGATTTGGGGCATTTGCATCACTATTTGGGCATTCAGTTTATGCAAGTTGATGGTGGAATGGCTTTGTGTCAAACGAAATATATTGACACATTATTACAGCGTTTTGGCCTTGAAGACTGTAAGCCTATTGCCACTCCTATGGAGACAGGTTTACGATTGAGTCTTCATGATGCTGGAGATGCATTTGATGCTGTTCTCTATCAGCAGGCTGTTGGATGCTTGATTTACTTATGCATTACTCGGCCAGATATTCAGTTTGCTGTCTCATAGATGAGCAGGTTTATGCATTGCCCAGGAGTCACGCATTGGAAAGCGGTTAAGCGCATCTTTCGCTACTTGAGTGGTACTCGGCTACTTGGGTTGTTTTATCCCAAGGGGGGATCACTACCGCCAGATTTGCATGCTTTTTCTGACTCAGATTGGGCTGGTTGCTATGACACTCGTGTGTCCACCAGTGGTTTTTGCTTCATGCTTGGTAGCTCATGTATATCTTGGTTGAGCAAGAAGCAGCCTACTGTGGCCACTTCCAGTTGTGAGGCTGAGTATAGGGCAGCTTTCACAGCGACTGTTGAGTGTGTGTGGCTCAGACGCCTTATGGCTGATTTGGGTGTTGGCCAGTCTTCTGCCACCACCATCTTCACTAAGAGTCAGAGCGCATTGGCAGTTGCGAGGAACCCTGTGTTCCATGCTCGCACTAAGCACATTGAGGTGCATTATCACTATGTCAGGGAGAGGTTCTCTGCTGGGGAGATCAGCTTGGCATATGTGCCCACGCAGGAGAACATTGCAGACCTTTTCACGAAGGCTCTGCCTAGGGAGAAGTTTGAAGCTTTCCGCAAAGCTTTGGGCTTACTTCCTTTTGTGGAGTGATTTCCACATAGCTCGGCACTTCCTTATACATGAGTGCCAGCTCCTTGTTCACCGCATCACTCCCAGGGGGGATTTGTTGATATATTTAGGTAGTGATGTGTGTGAACACTCTAGGACCGCTGGGGCACTTTTTTCCCTCTTTAGGAGGTTTTTTTCCCCCGGCTTGTATATACGCCTATTGCCCTAATGGGCTACTTATCTTTGTACATTCTCTAGTAATACATTCAGTCGTGTGTTGTGCTCCAAGCTTCTTCTTCTTCCTTGTGCTGTTCGCGTGCTTCCGCAGACGTCTAACTCCAACACATCCAAGCACAAGAAATGGTCTTATATTCGTTGGCACCATAGAGTAGAGGAATGGTCTAGAACTCTTGCACAAAGTCCATATTATTTGGGCGTATATGGAGCCACATAAATGCCTCTTGGTTATGCCAAGGCAAGCTTTTGAGCTTTCAAAACTCTCATGAAGTGGTTGATGACTATAGGAATATCCTCAAATACATGTATACAAATAGGTTTGGAGCCTATGTGTACCGAGATGGCATGCATAAGTCTCTCATTAGGTTGAGAAACTTAGAGATTCCTCTGAATCTAAGCAAGTGGCATAATTCAGAGATGGTAGGTATGAGGATAGATAAAGATGTGTCTACATATTTGCTCATGATCTAGAAAATTCCAATGATCTTGTTCAATGTGCAGATAAGAGTCCTTGGGATCAAGACCCAGGGCAAACAGACATGCCAAGACCTAGTAGGAATCACACTCCCATTGAGACACAAAAGGAAAGAAGAGCATATACCTCTCCTAATCCTTTTGAAAAGGAAGGAGATGAGATGCCTAAATTTCCAATTAGAGGGAGGCCACAATACTAGAACCAAGGTAGGATGCTAAGACCATATCATGTGGCTAAGTGCATGAAAAACCAGCATGAGGGTTACTCAAATCCTCATGCACATCCTACTAAGTTCAGACAGTTGATTAGGGCTGAAGAGGTAGAGAACTATAAAGTTCAATTTGAAGCTTTTGGCCTAACTTTAACTCGTCCAACATTGTCTTGGTGTATCCCATTGTGAAACGAAATGTATTCTGACATAGAGTCATTTCTTGAAGCTTTTATAGGGTAATTTCCAAAAACTAAAATCAAGCATAATACAGCAACTTTGATACATAGTTTCAAGCAACAAAAAGATAAAAATGTGAGAGAGGCTGCTAGAATAAGCAATACATTGATAGGTGTCCAAAAGATGGTCCAAGAAATCCCCAGAAACAACAGAGCACACCTAATAACATACCATTAAAAATAGTACATATAATGGAACAAGAAGATTTGAGTGGAAGTGAGCCACTAGCATTACATGAAATAACTAGAGGTCAGGCTGAGCAGGGCATTATACTTGACACACATTCTTTGGACAACAACAAAAACCTATCTCCAAAAGAGAGGAAAAATAGACAGAAGGGTAGACGGGAGCGAAAGAGGAGAGCACGAAAAAATCTAACACCAGATGAGGAACCAAATGATAATTCAAACTCTAAACAACATCAAAACAAAGAGAAATTAGGAAAAGGTAAGAACTCAAAGTGCTTGAACACCTTGATGGAAGCTTATAAGGGTAGGATATGTTGGAGCAAGTCTATGACAAGCCTAAGTATTGGCTTGAGTCTCACAAAGTCATTAAAGAAGCTTCAAAATGAAGACTATGTAAAGTTCACTTGTGAACTACCTCTTGTAACTTTTGAAGAGTTTACTTAATGTAAAAGTAAGAGAATCTTAAGTGGTTGAGCCCACATGATCAAGAATGGAAAGAGGAGCCACGAATTCGTGATTTGTGGTAGGTAGAGAATCAAATCAATCATTGATTGATTGGAGAGTGATTGAGGGAAGTTAGCCTCCCAAACTCAACTATAAATAGATGGCAGTTTTAGTCGTGGTTAGAGAGACCTATGTGAAGACCTCCAAGAGCTGAGCTTTATGCCATTTCAAGGTGTGATTACAAAGCACACATATGTATCAGTAAGTCATTGTATTGTACAAGCAATATAGTTTCATTTTTATGATTATTTGAGGTCATCTTTCCATGTTCTTGTGATGTGTACTACTCACTGCCATTACTTCAGTTTTTCTCAGTCAGCTTGCAGAGATTGTTTCTCTGCACTTGGTTCATCATTGTCAGTGATTTAACTTGGTAAAGTTAGCTCTATAAGTCTACTATATGCTCACAAATTTTCATGTCATTTGGATGTTGGAATCTTCAGTTATGTTCATTTGAAGTCAACAGGGTATGTTCATCTTCACTTCTCTGTCAGGTACCCGACTTTTTCAGTCATCTTGTCAGAGTCATTTCTCAGTGTTTACTCATCCAAATTCAGTGATTTTAATCTTATTGGATTCAGCTTACTGTTTAGTATAAGCATACAAATTTTCATGATCATTGGATTCTTACATCTTGAGTTATGTTAATTTTTCTACTCACTGGTCTATTTCTATAGCAGCCCGTGAAAATCGGGATGATGTCATCATTTGTTAAAAGTCATTCTCAGTGTGTGGTTTGTTATTTTTGATGAGATTACTCTCTAAAGTTAGCTCTTTAAGCTACATAGCCTTCCCCAAGAGGAATTAATCTAATTGCTGCTGTGCTCAGAGAATTATGTAAAACACTGGACAGGTGTATCAACCAAGAATAGCAAGTTTTCACCTCTGAGCTAACTCCAACTTATCTGTTTTGATCTATCTTTTTGAGAGTGATCTTCCAAGGTACATAGGGTGTCTAATACATCCATTGGCAAGCTAAAAGGGCCCACCATCTACTCCTGGAGTTCATTTGGCTGGTGTAGAGCAAAGATTTTGCAACACCTCTTCATCTTCAACACATACCTATCCATCTCTTCACAGGATAGAAGAAGGAACAAACCCTACAGATCATATAATAGCCTATCCTATGCCAAATATTGAGGAGGAGAGAATGCAGAGGTGCAAGCAAATTATTAGAGAAACTCAACATAATTTGGAGCAGACTAATAAAGAACCACATCCACCTCAGAAGAGTAAGGAACAATTATATGCCTATTTGACTCAAGGTAGGAACAAGAGAGCTCTATATGAGGGTCAATATCAGAAAATGTTGGAAAACTACTCAGACAAGGCCACTGACTAGAGACAAGAAGAAATAGGGTATTATGAAGAACTCCATGATCAGATGATGTTTGCAAAAACAAAGGAGATGTTTGTCATGAAGGAGGTAGAGCTACTAGCATACTTCAAGGAGTTGCAGGGGCCTCCAGAAACAAGTACCACTGTAGTGGCAAGGAAAAGAGTGCCAAAAAAGACTATCCAAAAGAAGAAACCAACCAAGAAAAGTAAGGGGAAAGTAGTGGATCAATCAGCTCCACAACTGTTGGCAAAAATCCAACAAGATAACACGGGTGGAAAAGGCAAAGAACCAAATTTGTCTTCAGATTCTAATACTGACATAGAGGGCTTTCTACTAAGAAGTTTAAATTTATGTATACCAAGCACACCATTAAAACTGCACAGACAGTGGAAGCAGACAGATCAACAGAGAAATCAGTTGGAAGCTTAAAAGGAGTTAGGACTCTGGAGGAATATATAGAGAGTATCAATCCTAAAGAAGAAAAGAGGAAGTTGAAGGGTAAAGGAAAATTGATAGAAGAGGATAGTGCATTGAATGAAGGATTTTGTGAAGGAATAGTAGATACAGGGGCCAAGCCTATATGGACTAAACCTTCAGAGCAACATTATTGCCAACCATTTGTGGAAGAGATTGAAGCACAAAAGAATGAAGGAAATAAGGGACAAGAAAGGATTGAAGAAGATGCCCATTAAAAAGAAGAAGAGGCAGAGGTGACTAAGAAAATTGAAGAGGTTAACAACAAGATAAAGAAGAAACATATGAAGAGGAACATGCAAAATAGAACAGACACAAGAAATTGGAGATGGAGGTGAAGAAGTTGAACATGATAAAGAGGTTGAAGAGAATATAGAAGAAGAAAAAGGATCAGACCTGAAAGTAGATCAACTATTTATTTATGAAGAAACAGAAGAAGATGAGAAGATTAAAGAAGAAAAACAGATTGAACCTAAGTAGTTGCACCTTAGCTATGGCTTGGAAAGGATACCCAAGGACATAAGAAGTTTTTGCAAGATAATCATGAACAATATGGAGCATTTTAGGCCATCAAGTAGAAATATGATAATATCAGGTATGGCTGTTGAATCTGAATTTATAAAAGGAAGCAAAGTTATAGAGGAGCAGAAGAAGGAAAACAAAAAGAAGAGTGAACAAATAAAAGAAATTCATGAAAAGAATGATAGCCTGCTAGAAAGGTTGTTTACTATGGAAGCACAAGGTTGTTTACTATAGAATGGTTGAGATTTTTGACTCCCACATTGTAATTGACGTTTGTATATATGATAGTGTGAGTAAGTAGTGGCTTACATAACACTTTACACATGTTGTCTATGTTGATATATTTAGGTAGTGATGTGTGTGAACACACTAGGACCGCCGGGGCACTTTTTTCCCTCTTTAGGAGGTTTTTTTCCCCCGGCTTGTATATACGCCTCTTGCCCTAATGGGCTACTTATCTTTGTACATTCTCTAGTAATATATTCAGTCTTGTGTGTTGTGCTCCAAGCTTCTTCTTCTTCCTTGTGTTGTTTGCGTGCTTCCGCAGACATCTAACTCCAACAATTGGTATCAGACCAGGTCGTCGCTTCATCTAGGGCATCGTCTACACCTCTCCGGTTGTAGTCTCAGATTCGCACGAAATTTGGTGAGCATACTTAGGGTGTTTCAGAGATCAAAATATCTTCGCTTTGTGGTGCCGAAATTGCGATCTGAGCTCGTTTCGGCCTCTGAACCCACTATCGCAGTGTTTGTGCAGGCTATTTTGTCTTTTTGTGCCAAAGGTAAATACCTGTTTCTGTTCGCCAAGTCTCGAAGTCTGCTACAGGTCTAGCAGAACTCGTCTAGGTAGTTCCGTTCAACGTTTTGAGATACAGTCAATTTTTTTGCATCAAGGTATTTTAGTCATCGGCCATGGCTGAAAGCAGTGATGTATTCTGTATGTTGGCTATTGAGGATAAGTTGGATGGTACCAACTACCCATTATGGGCTTATATGATGTGACATGTATTGGTTGCAAAAGGACTGTGGAACATTGTGCAGGGTGTTGAAAGACGTCCTGTTACACCTGCGACTACAGGTACTGCAAATACAGGTGTTGAAGCTGATGGAGATGGCAGCGAAGATGATATTCTGCAGATTCCTGTTCGTGCTGCTGTTTCTGTTGCACCTACTGTAGAGCAGATTCATTGGGATGGCAGAGATGCCCAGGCATATGCATTGATAGCTTTGTCTGTCAAATGTGCCATTATTCCTCATATTCGCTCTTGCAGAACAGCAAAGGATGCTTGGGATACACTTACCACATTGTACTAGTCTAGGAATGAGGCTCGTGTTGCTTACCTCCAAAAACAGTTGGAGAGTGAGCACATGAACGAAGGTGATTCTATGGATAGTTTTCTAACAAAGATCAAAGACTTGAAGGAACAGTTGATTTCTGTTGATGAGGTTATACCAGATAGCTCACTTGTGCAGACCGTTCTGAATGGTATTCCTGATTCATATCAGAGTTTTGCTTCTACTCTTCGATTGATGATGAAAGGCAATCCAAATGCCTTGTCATTTGAGGAGTTAGTCTCTGTTCTGTTACAGGAAGGTCAGTCCAGGTAGAATAGGTCCATTATGCATGTTGCAGATCAAGCTTTCTTGGCTAGTCAAAAGGGCAAAGGAAAATGGAGCTCTTCTACTAGTAAGCAGAAATCTGCAAATGCTGCACATTCAAAGAACCAGGATAAAGATGAGAAGAAATCAGAAAAGCAGAAATTGTTTTGCAAGTACTGTAAAGGGAATGATCATATCATAAAGAGCTGTCCAAAACTAGCTGCAAAAGAGGCAAAGAAAAAGGATGCAGGAATGGTTGTTGCAAAAGCCTCTACACCAAAATTTGAGTCTGCTAATCTTGTGCAGGAAGAAGAATGGGCATTTACTACTGTTTGCAGTTTTGACCCATCTTCTCATGAGCACTGCATGTCTGCAGTGGACTCAGATGTTTGGTACTTTGATAGTGGGGTAACCAAACATATTACCTCGTAGCGCAGTTTCTTCTCTTCACTCGAGTCTGCCCTTACAGGGAATACTGTCACATGCGCCAACAACTCCTCTTATCCTGTTATGGGAGTTGGTAAGATCATTCTGACTACTGTTGATGGTAGTTCTTTCACCTTGTCAGATGCTTTATTTGTTCTAGGGATCAAGAAGAATCTGTTATCAGTTTTTGAATTAGCCAAGATTGGCTTGGTTGTGAAATTTGTTGATGATAGATGTACAGTTCATGATCTGTCAAATGGCGATATTATTATTGCTTTTGGCATTTTATGTCATGGGCTGTATAAGCTCATAGAATACGAAAGATCTGTTAATGATTCGGCATGTGCAGTTCATGATTCTCAGGCTATGTCAGATGCAAAGCTTTGGCATGCACGCTTTGGTCATCGGAATTTTGCTAGTTTGCTACACCTGCAGAAATCTGATATGGTGTCTTCTTTGCCTAAGCTTGAGGCACCTGGAAAACATGTATGTGAAGGTTGTTTTTTGGGAAAAATGCAGCGTTCCTCCTTTCCAAAAGATGGTTCAGTTTGGGCTATGCAGAAATTACAGCTTGTACATAGTGATGTCTGTGGTCCTATGCAGACACCCTCTTTTGGAAATTACCTTTACTTCGTGACTTTCATTGATGATTTTTCCAGGCATGCATGGGTATATCCAATGAAGGAAAAGTCCAAAGTGTTCATGTGCTTCAAATAGTTTTTGGTTTTGGCTGAAAATCTGTGAGCATGTAAAATGGGCACCCTCCGTTCTGATCGAGGGGGGGAGTACATGTCTTCTGATTTTAATGCATTTGTGGCTGAACGTGGGATAAAACACCAGTGTACAGTGCCGTATACACCTCAACAGAATGGAGTTGCTGAAAGAAAGAACATGTCACTCATGGAGATGGTGAGGTGTATGGTCAAGAGTCAGGCTTTACCACATAGTTTCTGGCTTGAGGCTATCATGTGTGCAGCATATGTACTTAATAGGTGTCCCACTAAAGCACTGCAGTCTATCACTCCATATGAGGCTTGGCATGATCGCAAGCCATCTGTTGCTCATCTATGTGTTTTTGGTTGTTTGGCATATGCATCAGTGCCTGAACTACATCGCAGAAAATTATATGATAAGGCAGTAAAATGTATTTTTGTTGCGTACAGTTCTGAAAGTAAAGGCTATCGTCTATATCATCCACAGACTAAACGCATTCTAGTTAGCCGTGATGTTGTTTTTGTCGAAGATGCTATTCAGCCATTGCTTTCATGTACCAAGGAGACATCTGTTAGCTCCAAAGACATGTATGATACTTTGATGCCTCTTTTTACAGGTGGTCAGTCTAGTGCTGGTCCTAATGAGGCAACTTCTCAGCCTTTGCAGGTTTCATGTGATGATGCAGATAATTCCATTTCTGATGCAGATGTACATGATGCACTTATTGATGAGAGAGCTGATATTAAGCAGGCAAGAACTATGCCAAAATGGTTGGTGCAGACTTTGCGTGACAGCAAATTAGATGCACCTCTATCATATCGTACTCGTTCAGGCTCTCATAGTGCCTCTTTTGCATCAGATTTCTATGCTATGGCTGCATCTAGTCTCTGTGATGAGAATGAGCCTGTTTTGTTTGATGAAGCACAAAATTCAGAAAATTGGATGGCTGCTATGCAATCTGAATATGATGCTATAATGAAGAATGGTACTTGGTCTTTATGTGACTTGCCTCCTGGCAAGAAGGCCATTGGCACTAAGTGGGTATACAAGCTGAAGTGTAAACCTGATGGTCCAATTGACAGGTATAAGGCTAGGCTTGTTGCAAAGGGTTATGCGTAGGAAAGAGGCATTGATTTTGATGAGACCTTTGCACCTACATGCCGTATGACTACTGTTTGGAGCATTTGTGCACTTGCAGCCCATCAAGTTGGAATGTACATCCATTGGACATTAAAACAGCATTTCCGAATGGTGACCTGCATGAAGATATGTTTTTCAGCCTCGTGGCTTTGTGTAGAAAGGGCATGAATACTAGGTGTGTAGGTTAAAGAAGGCATTATATGGTTTAAAGCAAGCACCACGTGATTGGTATGAGAAGATGCATGCCTATCTGGTTGCACATGGTTTTGAGAACAGTCCAACTGAAAGCACCTTATATGTTAAGCGTGCTAATGATTTGCTTCTGATCATTGTTGTCTATGTTGACGACACGTTGCTCACTGGTCCTATTGAGAAGCATATTGCTGATTTCAAGGCTGATTTGCATGCCTCATTTGAGATGTCTGATTTGGGGCATTTGCATCACTATTTGGGCATTCAATTTATGCAAGTTGATGGTGTAATGGCTTTGTGTCAAACGAAATATATTGACACATTATTGCAGCATTTTGGCCTTGAAGACTATAAGCCTATTGCCACTCCTATGGAGACAGGTCTACGATTGAGTCTTCATGATGCTGGAGATGCATTTGATGTTGTTCTCTATCAGCAAGCTGTTGGATGCTTGATTTACTTATGCATTACTCAGCCAGATATTCAGTTTTCTGTCTCACAGATGAGCAAGTTTATGCATTGCCCAAGAGTCACACATTGGAAGGCGCTTAAGTGCATCTTTCACTAATTGAGTGATACTCGGCTACTTAGGTTGTTTTATCCCAAGGGGGGCTCACTACCGCCAGATTTGCATGCTTTTTCTGACTCGGATTGGGCTAGTTGCTATGACACTCGTGCGTCCACCACTGGTTTTTGCTTCATGCTTGGTAGCTCATGTATATGTTGGTTGAGCAAGAAGCAGCCTACTGTGGCCACTTCCAGTTGTGAGGCTCAGTATAGGGCAGCTTTCATAGCGATTGTTAAGTGTGTGTGGCTCAGACGCCTTATGGCTGATTTGGGTGTTGGCCAGTCTTCTGCCACCACCGTCTTCACTAACAGTCAGAGCGCATTGGCAGTTGCGAGGAACCCTGTGTTCCATGCTCGCACTAAGCACATTGAGGTGCATTATCACTATGTCAGGGAGAGGTTCTCTGCTGGGGAGATCAGCTTGGCATATGTGCCCACGCAGGAGAACATTGCAGACCTTTTCATGAAGGCTCTGCCTAGGGAGAAGTTTGAAGCTTTCCGCAAAGCTTTGGGCTTACTTCCTTTTGTGGAAAGATTTCCACATAGCTTGGCACTTCCTTATACATGAGTGCCAGCTCCTTGTTCACCGCATCACTCCCAGGGGGGATTTGTTGATATATTTAGGTAGTGATGTGTGTGAACACACTAGGACCGCCGGGGCACTTTTTTCCCTCTTTAGGAGGTTTTTTTCCCCCGACTTGTATATATGTCTGTTGCCCTAATGGACTACTTATCTTTGTACATTCTCTAGTAATACATTCAGTCTTGTGTGTTGTGCTCCAAGCTTCTTCTTCTTCCTTGTGTTGTTCGCATGCTTCCATAGACATCTAACTCCAATAGTCTAATCTTTCTCTATCTTTGTCTCATCATTTGTATAATAAAGTGTAGTATGTTCATGTTTTGCCAATATTGGAAGATTTCTTGAATTTACGTTGTTGATCCTGGAAACCTATGGAACTTGGACCTGTGATTTAGTTATGGGCCTACTAAATTTGCAACATTTGGTATCAGAGCTTTAGGGCTTTGGCATCAAAGCAATCAGGCTCTCAGATTCCCAGGTTCCCAGACTTCCAGGTTTACAACATATGATTTAAGATCATCTTCTAACATTTGACATACACACTTAATCTTGATGACTAGAGATTTGAGAATTAGACAATTCTATTATATGTTTATTCATCAATGTGGATTATGAAGTTGATGATCTGTTAGAAGCCGAATACTTTTGGAAGAGTATGAAAATACTTTACAGAAGTATTATTTGAAGACCAAGACTTCATGAAGAGAAGGCTACTTCAAATTCAAGGAAAAACAATGGTTTGGAGAACATGAAGGAACCAGATCAACATCAAATCATAGGTATTAGTTTCTACTATCAAATTATCATTTGCACGTTATATCTTAGAAGAGAAGTTATGAAGACATTTTAAGGATTCAGGGAATGCTTTTATACACTTTCATTATTTGAAAGTTAAAGGCTACATCAAAGTAGGTATCTAGAGGTTTTTCTAGAAAGTTTTGAGAGATTTGTTTCATGAAAAGAAAGCTCATCTAAAAATACAAATGTGAAGAGCATCAGTTTTGTTTTCAGCCAATTTTGTGTTATATGTTGGTTGGAAGTTTTTGCTCACATTTTGTATCTAGAGAGGTAACTCTAGAAAGGTAATTCATCATTCAGACAAAAGGTTGGTGAATTCAGTCATATCAGTCATTTGAAACAGAATTTTGATTCATGAGATATAAGGAGATGATAAAACATGATTCTATGTTCACTTCCGTTTGTATACCATGTTTGTTTTGTCTCTTACTCTTAGCACTAGAGGAAGAGAAAAAATCATTTGAAGAAGTTAAGAGTGCCTGCTACTTCAAGATGAAGAAACAAAAGGTATGGAAGAGAAGTTTGAAGATGTTGACATCATCAGGTGGAAGAAAGATGCACAAGAAGAAATTCCAGTATTTCCAAAAGAAAGGTAAGACTTCCTTTCTTATATTTTCCATACACTTTTCCTACTTTTATCCTCTACATCCAAAGATAAGTCTACGAGAACATCTTGTGAAGAAGATAATTTAAAGAAGAAGCAATTTCTTGTTTTGCATTATACTTGGTCATGATTTAGTAGATTTGACAAAGAATAGCATTGAGAGAAAGAAAAGCAGCAAATTTTGAAGACAACTTGTATATTTTGACTCATATGTATGAGTTATATATAAGTTGAAGATTTTGAGCAAGTAGCTATATATTCCCTCAAAGAATTCTTGGAGTGTCAATACAAAGCTACTTGGTATATGACAAGTTGTAGAGAAGTATATTTCTTCTTTATCTAACTCTTGAGGTAAAAGAGTATTTGTAGAAGATGTTGGAGACTTGAAGAGAGGTCTTATGTTTGGAAAAGTTACCTCATATTTAGTATTTTCAGAAAACTTCAAAAAATTCAGATTTTTGATGTACCAATCAGTTGAAGAATCTACTTTCTATGATTGTCTAGATTTTTGGATACATACTTGTATTCAAAAAGGTGTTCCAAATCAGATCCTATCACTTGATTGAGAAGTGGAGTTAGCCAAAAGAAAGTCAAGCAGGTACTGTCATAGTTCACCCGGGTAGAATATGAAGATATGAAGTATCAAACTTGCAACTTTCGAAGTTCTCAAGGTGAGAGTTTATCCACTTATGTTTCAAGTAGAATTTGCAGATTCTTGGAAGGATTTTGTTAAAGAAAAGTTTTACAACTTTATGTGAGAATCATGGACACTTAGGGACATTCAGGTAGCAAATCAAACATTTAATCATGAAGGTTTGATGAGAGCAGATTCTACACAGGTATTTTGTTAGATAGATCATTGATCTTGGATGATCTCGTATGATCTTGAATGATCATGAATGATCTTGAATGATCATGAAGATCTTGAGTATTTATGAGTCAGTTGTCTATCCTTTGTTTGTGAAGTTCTTAACATTGGAAGAAGTAAGTCAAAGATTCAGATTCTATCTGATTTGTGTTGCAGAGAAATAGAAGAAGATACTTGTTATGTTACAGAAGATTATGGATCCTAAACTGATTTCACTAAGGTTTTTTGTTATCATGTAATAGATCAGCTAACTTTATTCTTTAATATGGAAAGCTGAGGGAGAAACAGTGGAAGCTATTAGCAACTGTGCAGTGCTAATAAAAAGGGTTTAGAGATTTTGTTTTAGATACAGTTATAAACCACTGAAGCTCAGATTTATTGAAAGAAGTAAGACGTTCCAGATTTCATAAAGTCTGATATATTTGAAGAATTGTGGATACTAGTGTTAAATCATCCAGGGGGTGATGAAACATTAAGACTTATTTTCAGCCATATGTGAAAGAATGCAAAGTCATACTTATAGGTATTCCTATATCAGGTATTCCTATATTTCCTTTGTCATTTTCTCTTTATGTTCCAGATTTGAAAGAAGAAGGAAGAAGGAGAATGTATGGAGAAATTTCATGTTAGGTGTTCCTATTCAGGAGAAGGTTCCAGAGTTCTATTGAAGAGAAGCTTGATATTTCAGAGAGCTATGTTTCAGAGGTGCGCACATATATGTTTATACCAAATTCTGAAGGAAAGAGGTATGAAGGATTTATAGATTGAAGACATGATGACATCATAGATTTTTTTATAAGACTCATGAGTTGAGTTAAGTTGAGTTGAGTTGATTATAGTCAAAGATGAACTAGCAGTGTTCATAATACACTAATTTGTGAGTTGTCAATCACAAGTCTTAGGATTCAGTTCTTGATTTTGTTTAGTGTATCTATATGACACAACAGAAGTACGTTGAGAAACCTTTTGTAAGGTAAATGAAAATATGTGGATCCTAGTGTATGTTTTCAGGTTTGAGAAGACAGAAGGTAGCAGCTGAACTACATATGTTGTCAAGCAGAGATTGCTTGATGTGTACACTATTGGATATCTAGTTTGCATATTTTCTCAGGTATTATGGTTCATATTCAACAAGTTCAGGTTTCTGAAGTTTGAAGGAAAGTCAAATTCAGTTTTGAAGAAGACTTTTGAAGAAAATATTTGAAGGTCAATTCGGCAGTACTAGTTTGAAGATTATGAAGTTTGCAGATCGGGTCCAATTTGTACCAATATGACATTGCAGGGGGGATTGTTGGAAACAATGTCCATTGGTCAAATTTTGCTCACAGTACACAACATGAGTAGCTAGTTCTTTAGTACCCTGTACAACAGCAGTGGATAGAGCGATCGTCTCTCACAGTGGTGACCCGGGTTCAAAACCTGTCGATGGTAGCACATAGTGTGAACATATTTTTTCAAAAAGCTTTTCAAAAGCACACGGATGCAAACTGACGGAACAAGTGTTTTTTTTGTTTTATTCGAACCATGTTGCTATCTTGGAGCATGTTGAGGAGCGGCTATGGAGTACTTCTTGGTGAAGAAGATTGTGCTCACACTCTTGCTTATGGAGAGGACTTGTCCATCAGTAGCTTGGTGGCATGGATCAGCCATCTACATAATGTATTTAAAGATTGTCTTCTACATGAAGATTTCGGTGTACTTCAAAGACATTGGATGGAGCTTAACAGAAGATTTGCATCTTATGTTAAGAAATTCAAGTACATATTCTCTTTATGCACATAGATACTACTTGAAATATATGGAAATGGCAGCCATGTCAGGAGGAGTCCTATTTGGCATAGGTACAAGAGAATCAGTACATTTATGCATATTTGGATGAGGTGTTCGAGAAGGTATGTTCATACGAGTTTGAGGATTTCTGACAGCAAACTTGTTAGCATTCTTTGCTACTTTTTTAAGTATGTGACTTAGGGTCTTCCATAGCCTAAAGTTAGATGAGGGTTCGCTGATTATCAATTTTAGACTGATCCTTCCTCTTTCTGTCACTCATATTCACTCTTCTACAACTTATCATGTCATACATCTCATACATATTCTGATTTTTGTCACTACATTTGAATATTCTTGTAAATTTTGTACATTCACTCATCCATATTTTTTTGTTCACATAGAGTGGTTGAGATTTTTGACTCCCACATTGTAAATGACATTTGTATATATGATAGTGTGAGTAAGCAGTGGCTTACATAACACTTTACACACGTTGTCTAATCTTTCTCTATCTTTGTCTCATCATTTGTATGATTAAGTGTGGTATGTTCATGTTTTGCCAATATTGGAAGATTGTTGGAATTTATGTTGTTGATCCTGGAAACCTATGGAACTTGGACTTGTGATTTAGTTATGGGCCTACTAAATTTCCAACAAAAAGTTATAGGAAGAGTTGAAGGAGACAAAAGATATGGAGAAATAGGCAAGCACACATGCAACAACTACAATGAGAGGTTACAATATGTTATACCAGGATATAGCTAAAGAGAGGGAAGAATGGAAGAGTGAAAGAGAGTTATTGAATTCACAGAATATTGGATTGATGAAAGGAGTATCAAAATTAACGTAGCAGTTGGAAAATCAAGTAGAAAAGGAAAAAGAACAGGTAGTGAAGACACAAGAACAAGTAGAAAAAGAATATCAGACAGAGGAAAATAGAATGTCACCACCACCAAAGGACACTTACACAGTGACAGAGGACAAACAAGTGGAAGACTATTCCGAGGAATTTGTGCAGAAGTTGTTAACAAGCAGAGAGTCTAGAATGGAGTTTATTAGAAAAATGCATAATGAGTATGAGGAAAAAATAGTGAATTTTTCTTTGGAAAATGGTGTCAGTCCAAATTAACATCATTGGGCAGTTGATGGACTTGGAATTCCATTTTGTATGATTGTGAAAAGCATAAAAAATTATCAGACTGCAAGAGTTGGATTACCACCTAACAGGCACTTAGAATATGAAGAAGAAATATGAGTTACAAAAGAACTTTTTGAGAAATCCAATCCAAAGTGGAGAAATAGGTGGTTAGATACTAACAAGGACTGTAGGAAAATATGGAAGAAGGCACCTTTACACTTGAAAATTAATGCAGCATATTGTCCAGTTGCTAGGAGAAGGGAATGGCCTAACTACTAGAAAGGGAGAAATGAAGGATTGATCCTAGCAAGATGGCTAAATTTTCCTAAAGTAGTAGGACCTAAAAAAGGATCATGGCCAACAAAGAAATACATGGTAGACACAGCAGAATCTATCATATCAACATATAAAGATGTAAATGACCCAGCTTGTATATTACAAGTGAGAATTATGAGGTTGATCCTTACTTGTATAGAAACCTTCACTGACACAGATGTAAGAATACTAAACTACATAAGATTTAATTCACTGACAGATGCATTACTTTTTGACATGAGTTAGACACCTGATAGGATATGTCTCATGGCATATTATAGTAGAGTTGTATTCCTAGGAAGTCATTATTACAGATTTTTAAGATGCTTTTGACTATGGATTTTTTGAAAGGGAGTCAAAATTTTTGGAAACCTATTAGTAGTAACCAAATCATGACTGACTGGCTAGAGGCGGTGGTCCAGTGGAGGAAAACACTATTTGAAATGGTGAACAGTTTAAATTTGACAGAAAGGAAAAGCCATGATTTATTTGCACAAGTATATCAAAGAAGAAAGAAGTGAAGGGATGTTGTAGAACGAAAGCTTTTTTTTCAATCCACTGTCAAAAAGTCTAGGAGGGGAAGAAAATGTTCGAATAGGATTTTTTGTAAAAAACCCATTATCTTGTAAAATACTTATCAGAATGATGGAAAATTGAGGAAGAGTCTTCCTCATGAGTAGAGAAACCATATGTATTTTTTAGAGAATTTTTAGAAGCTCTTCAAGCATATATTTTTAGATTAGAAGTTAAAAGGGACCAAATTTCAGGTGTGAAAAGAGACAATTCAAAAAGTATAAAGGAAAAATCTTCTATTTTGCAAGGGTTGCTATCATTTTGTACTCATATGACATGTGAATGAAGAGCTTTAGTTTGAAATTTGTATCTCTCTTTTCTTTGAGTGCTCATGTTTGATTCTTGAGTCTTTTTCATGTGTTATCCATGGAGTTTGCTGGTTTAACTTGTGTATTACTGAGTAGAGTTTGTAAGGAGAGGTGATTATCAGTGTATTGTCTTGTACTAAAAGATTACAAGAGGATAAGACAGGATGTCCAAGAACTAGAGTAGATGATACTAAAACAAAAAACAAGACAAGAACTAGAACTGGAACTTGGAGAGTACTTACTTGGAAGTCACGACTTCTTTAGCTCCCAAGACTGGTATTGACAAGATTGAGAATGAATGTGGCTAACCCCTCCTTATATAAGTCTCGAAGGGTAGTTCAAGGGCAGTTATGAATTGATGATATCATCAATGATATCATCAATTCGATACATGATCACTGGATGTCAGAATCAAGCAAGAAGATAGTCGATCGTAGGCTTTTGCACATTTCAAACACAATGGAAGCACTGGTTTCCCTTAATTTTGAGCCAATGATGAGATACAGAAGTCACATGGAATATGAGGTTTAGAAGGTATCCTTTGTCCATGACATCATCTCCCACTCAAGTGACACTTTCCATGAGGAGCGGTCATGATCTCTGGGCTCAGCTTCATTGGGTTTTTCTTATGAAATTCTCGAACCTTGATTGGTGCTCTAAAAGAGTTATCTGCAAGTTCCCAAGTAGGATCACTGATGTCATACCCTTTCCAATGAACAAGCTACTCCAATCTTCCTTAGGATATTCTCGAATCTAGGACATGCTCGACTTCAAAATATTCATGATCATCAATCTCAATAGGTGGTGAAGGATTGGTTCTCTTCCCCCACAATGGTGAAATTTGATATGGTTCCAACATGGACACATGGCAAACTAGAAGTATTTTCATGGTACTTGGTAATTAGAGCTTGACGGTGACTGGATTAATCTTGGCCAAGATGGTAAATGGACCAAATCTTTGATAGTCTAGCTTTGCACAAGGCCTTGAAGTTTGCAAAGTGTTTCTGAGTAACCACACTTTATCCCCAATTTGATAGGATGGATTTAGAACACAATGTTGATCTACATAATACTTATACTACTTTTGAGCTTTATGGATATCTTGCTTGAGTACTTTGTGAATGTCCATGAGGTACTGGGCCTTATCGCTGGAAACTGGGTTCTTGACATGATTTGAGAGGTGTATATCCATCTGTGGATGTTGTCCATAATTTGCAAAGAAGGGAGTCTGCTTGATAGATGTATGAACACCAATATTATAGGCAAACTCTGCAAAGGATAAAAGCTCAAACCAATCATTTTGATGATAGTTTATGGTGCAACAGAGATACTATTCTAGGACTTGATTCATCCATTATGTTTTTCCATCAGTATGTGGATGATTGGTTGTAGATAATTTAACTTGAACACCAAGGAGCTTGCATAGACTGTTTCGAAAGCTGGATATGAATTGTGGACCTCGATCACTAACAATGTCATCATGTAGTCCGTGAAGCCTAAATATGTATTTGAGAAAACGTCTCATAGTAGTTGCACCTGTGATTGTCTTGGTAGTTGGAATGAAGTGTGCCATCTTTGTAAATATATTCACTATGAGAAGAATGGCATCATATTTATCTAACCTTGGTAGATATGTGATGAAGTCCATAGATAATGAAGACCATGCCTTTCTGGAAAGGTAACGGTTGCAAAAGACCATGAGGTTTATGTCACGGTACCTTAGATGTATTGCAAGTATCATAGGTTCGAATATATTTTGGGGCTATCAAAAATCTTTAGATATGAATTCTATTGTTTTATTCACTCCAAAATGTCCTGCTGCAAGGTCGTCATGATGTTGCTGAAGTACTTGGATCCTAGGCTTCCTTGATGGGATGTACAATAGATTCTTATAGAATAGTAACCCATTATTTTCTTGGAATTGTTTTACTTCATGATGTTTCCATTCTTGAATTTTCTCCTGACATTACAAAACAATTCTTCATGTGGTAAAGTCTCAGGCACCAAATGGATCAAGGCTGAATCTTCTTGATGGTTTGAAGAGATAGTTGTTAGCTGGAGATATTCAAGTTTGAGAAAAGCACTCTCTTGTTGATCAAAAGCCTCTTGTCCTTTCTTCGGTGCAAGATAACATCTTCTCGATAAGGCATCTGATTGACATTGCTGGCGTCCTAGATGATATATGATGATAAAGTCGAACCTGGATAAAAAGTTACTCTATCCGGATTGCCTTCTAGTGAGGATGCAGGTGATCATAAAATACTCTAGGTTATTGTGATCTGTATAAACAATAACTTTATGAGCTTCTCCTTCTAGATGGTGATGTGAAGTATCAAATGCATCCACTATGGCAAGAAGTCCTTTATGATGAATTTCATAATTAATCTCTAGAGGTGAAAATTTCCTTGAATGACATGCAACTGGATATAGGCGTCCATCATCTCCATATTGGGAAAGAATGGCCCCCAGGGCAAAGTCTGATGCATATGTCTCTAGGAAGAAGGGCTTACTGGAATCAGGATGAACTAGAATTGCAACAGTAGTGAATGCTTATTTCAAGGTCTGAAAGGATTTTCCTGCTTCTTTGATCCATGAGAATTTGGAGTTTCCTGTAAGCTTGGTAAGAGGTGTCACTATCTTGGAGTAATCTCTGATGAATATCCAGTAGAAATTAGCAAATCCTAGAAAATATTCTACATCTCGAACACATGAAGGTGGTTGCCAATCAAGGATTATCCCAATCTTCTTAGGGTTCGTAAAGATCCCTTTCTCTAATACAATGTACCATAAAAACTCCACTTCTATCTGATGGTAAGAGCACTTCCCCAATTTTGCATCTAAACCTTTCTCTTAGTTTCTCTAAGACTATCTTCACGTGATATTCATGATCCTCTAAATATTTGGAGAATATCAAGATATCATCAAGATATATTACCACAAAATCATCTAAATACTCTAGAAAGATATCATTCATCTTATGTTGAAAGACAGTTGGAGCATTTGTGAGACCAAATGGCATAACTACATATTTAGAGTGCCCATACCTTGTTCGAAATGTTGTCTTACATTCATCTCCTTCTCTGATCTTGACAAGATTGTAAACTCCCTAAAGGTCAATCTTTGTGAAGAACTTTGCTTTTCCAAGGCATTCCAAGAGCTATGATGTAAGTGGTAGAGGATATATGTTCTTTATTGTGATTTTATTCAACCCATGATAGTCTACACACATTCGAAGAGTTATGTCCTTCTTTACAAATAGGATAGGGGCTCGCGTAGGAGACTTCGAGTGTTTGATAAACCCCTTGGCTAGATTCTAATCAATTCTTACATAGTTCTATAAGTTCCTCTAGAGATAGTCTGTAGATTGGTCCGAAGGGTGGTTGTGCTCCCTCTTGAAGATCTATGGCACAATCACAAGGTCTATGCTTTAGGAGCATATCTGCATTCTTCTTTTCAAAAACATCTTCAAAACCTTGGTATTGGTCGGGTAGCTTTACTGAATCATCTTTCTTGGGCTCTTGAGTTAGTATGGCATAGATCATATAAAATGTTTCCTTCCTTACTACATGTATGAAGGCTTTGACTCCGACATATATTGAGTTCTTTTGGATATCTCGACGGATGATTTTATTTTTTTCCCAATTAATTTTTGGATTATGTTTCTTTAACCAAGGCATTCCGATGATAACCAAGTTTATTGGACTCGATATTACATTGAAACATATGTGGGAATCATGATCACCAAGGTGTAATCTTAATGGTGTGGTTTCCATGGTTATATTCCTAGATGCTAGAGGTCGTCCATCTACTACTTCAGCTACTATTAGTTTGTTCTTCCGAAGTACTAGAATTCCATTTTTCTTAACCAATCCTTCATCGATGAAACATGATGAGGCTCCTGGATCTACTAGGGCTATAAGGGAAAGGCTCTTCTTAGGCATGATTAACTTGACAGGGGCAAGACATGTTTCTCCAGGTGTAGCTGAAATTAGGAGACCCTTTCTTATATCATGGTCCGACTATATGGTCTCTTTTACAACTGGACTTCCTTGTTTTCCTGCTCTACAAGGATGGTTGTGACTTTGGAGTTCGTTCTTTTTATGTTGTGTGTTGTAGGGTTTCCTCGTGTACTTATTAGATGATTACATACACACACATATATATACAATCAGAAAATGTGGAACTCTATCGAGGGGTCATGGCCCAAGTGGCCTACACCACGAACTGGCTGGGAGGTTGTCCTGGGTTCAAGTCCTACATAGGCTCGACGTATCTAATGGAATCTGCTCGACATATCTAATGGAATCCATTCATTGAGGGCTGCCCATCCCTTCATAGTGGGCACCTTGGAATGAAACAGCATATGAACCTCATCAAGATTACACACACACACACACACACATATATATATATGCATATATATATATATATATATATATATATATATATATATATATATATATATATATATATATATATATATATATATATATATATATATATATATATAATCATAATCAGAAAATGTGGAACTGTGTCAAGGGGTCATGGCCCAAGTGGCCTACACCATGAACTGGCTGAATGTGGAACTCTGTCAAGGGGTCGTGGCCCAAGTGGCCTACACATGAACTGGCTGGGAGGTTGTCCCAGGTTCAAGTCCTACCTAGGCTTGACATATCTAATGCAATCCGCTCGACATATCTAATGGAATCCATTCGTTGAGGGCTGCCCATCCCTTCATAGTGGGCACCTTGGAATGAAACAGTATATGAACCATCAAGATGCCGAAATGCCACATGAGATTGTAAACAACATCAAGGAGGGTCTCACATAATATGTGGGCAACACGCTACATGGAAATAAACATGATACAAGTAGCGTAGGAACACAACCATTATTGACAATTTTGGGAGGAACCCTCTTTCCTCATTTTCCTCCGTATAGAGATTAGAAACTCTAGTAGCTTTTCTCCATTTTAGCACTCCTAAATAAAATCATACAAGGAAAGGACATGAAGCCGCCATGACTTTTGAGATTTTTAAATCTCATTTGCATTTCTCCCTCCATTTTCCCATGGGTACTATGCGTAAGAACCTTGTTGCTTATAATGTTATTTAGATGTTTTAAGATACACGTTAAAATGATAAAAACGACAATCAATGGCCCATACGTTTACATTGTCATATGCGTGTGATGAGTAGAGGCATGCCATACTGAGGGCGCAGTACACCGTAGAGCCTTGGAGCATGCTGATATGCCTCTGGGAGATGAATGCGAAACCTTTGGAGCACAGACGCTAGAACGAGCTTGGCCTCAAGCATTGCAAAAGTCTGTCCTATGCATATATGAGGCCCATACCCAAAAGGCATGAAACCATGCATGCCCTTACAGGCACGTGAGATACCATTCGCAAAGCGTTCAGGCCGGAACTCGTCTACATCGTCACCCCACATTTCCTTGTCTCTGTGCATCAGACCATTGAGTACAGTGATCCGTACACCCGGTGGAACATTCAGTTTCTTCTCTGATACCTCGGGAGTGGTTCCATAACCTTGAGATCTTGTGCGTGAGATTAACTGCGGCACTGGAGGGTACAGCCTTAACGTCTCCAACAAGATCATCTCCAACTACAAAAACAAAACGAAAAGATGCATACGATAAATGTCATGCTTCTTGTGTTAACATTAAAGGCTTAATAGTTAGAAAGACCTTACAACTTTTAGCTTGCCGTGGCCATTTATTTTCCCAGCTTCTTCACTTATTTCAAGCACTTCTTCTCTGGCCCGATCTTGCCAGTCCGGGTAAGACGCCATAAGCATAGCTGCCCAAGCTAGGAGACAAGCAGTTGTTTCATGGCCAGCAAAAAAGAAAGACTTGCAGTCATCTATAATATCTTGAGTGGTCAATACAGCTCCGTCTGCAAGTGAGCTCGTATTTGCAGCTAAGATGCGTCCCAGTAAATCATCCCCATACGAGTCAGCTTGACTCTTCTGAACAGCGTACAGTCGATTCTCCACAATTTGTTTCAATGTTTTGTGAATGCGACTTTGGAGCCTCCAACACAGTCTATTTCGAGCTGTAGGCAAAAACCTGACAATGAAAACAGAATGTGCATTCAAGTAGGATTCAGTAATATTGTTTTCACAGAAAATGTAGGTAAGAAAATGTAGGTAAGAAAATGTAATTTCTACCTGTACAAAGGAAATATTGCAGAGCGTGCAGCATCACGGAATGTAGCTTCTATTATTGCCTGCTGATCTTCAAAGACAGACTTGCCTTCTTCGAAGTTGCTTCCAAAGCAGGTACGAGTTAACACATCTGCTGATACATCAGAAAATTCCTGCATAATATCCAGCTCGAGTTCTGCTGTTGCTGCATGCCTATGGCATCGCCGTTGTTCCCATCTATCAAGCATGGCTTGAATACAAGTCAACATGTGCGCACTCATAGTCTGAGAAGAAACAGCAGCAACAGAAATCAAACGGGTAATCATTTTTACATCTTCTTACCTCTTCACTTCTCACTCCTCACACTATTAGCTTACCTCTTCCTTCACTTAATTCCTTTCCCACGCCTCCTGGCCTTCCCCCTTTCAATTCCCCCACCTTGTGTGCTTGCAGCCAAATGCCAAACAACCATCACAGCAGCTTTGACGGAAGGTGAATCATAAATCCTATTCCATAAACCCCATCCAATCAGATGCATTCTCCATGTTTCCTTCTTCGTAGAGTAAGATATCCATTAATCAACAAAGAAACGCAGTCTCATTTTTTGGCCATCACGTTTATGTCACTCATCAAATCACCCTCCTCTATGGCCAAACGAAACTTGGCATCAATGCATCCTAGCTAACATCCAAGCTCTACTATTTCTTGGACTGAAAAGCATGCATATGAGCCTCGGCCCTCCACATAAAGTATACTAGCTGCATGCGAAGTATGCCAGACCACCTCTCGAATGAGGTTGCGCAACTAGATCCCAAGTGCAAAAGACCACTGAGTGAGATGAAGCTTTTGAAATAAAAAGATGAACAAACGCTATCCAATCTAGAGGCATTTAATATATAATGCAAGGCAGCAAAATATTTTGAATGATATGCACCTTGAAGTGGCCACTCAAATGCCTGCTACCTAAAGCTTTTAATAAAAAGATGAACAAACGCTATCCAATCTAGAGGCATTTAATATATAATGCAAGGCAGTAAAATATTTTGAATGATATGCGCCATGAAGTGGCCACTCAAATGCCTGCTACCTAGTTAGCTTGGGGAGCACTCTATACAAAATCCTCTGAGTTTGTTCAACGTTGGCCAAAAAAGACACCAATACAAAGAGGATAACTAAGATGTCTAAAAATGAAGCTCCAATGAACACACGGATCATCCCAACGCAAAGCTGTTGGATATTTGTCCTATTTGTACACAAAAGGAAACACCAATCCAAAGAGGATAACAAAGATGTCTAAAAATGAAGCAATAATGAGGACAAGGATCATCCCAATGCAAAGCTGTTGGATATTTGTCCTGTTTGAACACAAAAGGACATTTTTTTACGCTAAAATTGTTGTTTGTACATCTATTTGTACATTTGTACAACTCAAAGTCTTCCATCTTCGTCAAGTGGAGGTAACCCTCACTAAACTTAAATGACTACATGAGTGTGAAATGGACCAAGAGAAGATGGTACAAGAACCCACTAATGCTTATCTTATCCATTATATAACTCACTAAAAAACCCATCCAGACACCACTAAGATTTAAGTGAAGCCATATCTTATTATTAAAAAAAAGTTACACATAACTTTTGGCAAGAAAAGTAGAGTTTAATCTTTTCCTAGTCAAAGCTACCCACTAAATGCTTATCTTATCCATTATATAACTCACTAAGAAACCCATCCAGACACCACTTAGATTTAAGTGAAGCCATATCTTATTATTAAAAAAAGTTACACATAACTTTTGGCAAAAAAAGTAGAGTTTAATCTTTTCCTAGTCAAAGCTATTATTAGAAATAGCATGTGCCATAGTTGGAGGTTTCTTACGCCAAAATTTTACTTTATATAAGAGCATGTGTGGATCAACCTCACATGACCAGGGAGCAGCAAATCTTCTTATCAGCTCGTCATCGTGCTGGGAGATATCACATGGAAGTACAGAGGTTTAATACCTCCTACATTAGAAGCTCTCTTATGAGATGATCTTCTCAGCCGTAGCAGTTCATACCTCATGTTTCTCAGCCATATATCTATGCTCATTAACCTCAGATGGTGTGAAATTATACCTCAGCTTGTTCTTCAGATACCTCAGATTTAGCCTCAGTTCAGCCTCAGAATCTCCAGCCATAGTCAGATCGCCTTCATATGTAACGGTCTGTAAATTTCTTTTAAATTGATTCATTCATTTAACCATCATTTAAGTGTCTTTTTCTTTCAGGACTTTTGAACAAAATAATCCAACAAATGCAATCACTGTCAATGAGCTTTTCACTCTCAAACTAGAGGCATATAAAAATAGATTGAGTGGCATGAATAGATGAGAAAACCATGTAAGAAAAGAAGTGTCTAAGTGTATCATCTGCAGATCCAACACCAACAATGTAGTCCCCCTGATGCAAAGAAAACTATGCACCATCTCAAATATGAACATCAAGAAAGAATACGAAGGGCATGTCGTGATTGCAAAAAGAAGAGGGGTGAGAAAAGAAATCTGTCAAATGTCACAAAGTGTTTCAATCACACCAATCAAAATATCTATTAGAATTTTCTCATGTTTGCACATATCAGTACAAATAACTCTCACTAGAGAGTTACAGTCAGGTTCAGCCAAGCATGATCCGTGCACTTAAGTTTTAGGTGCACCCGTACTCACATCTGCAACTAAATCCACACCTAAAATCTGCAACTAATTTGTGCACCCACAGGTGCACCTGATTTCCAAATTTAGAAGTTTACTTTTTAAAAAGTCACATTTTGCTATTTTTGTACAAAAAGCAAATTATGTCACACTAATTACAGGGTAGCCTCCCTACTTTTAGTCTAGGGCATCCAAGCTCATAAACACCAAAAAAACCAGGTACCCATCTCTTTAATCATCAATTCAACAAATGCGCTAAAGTTTCTTCATGACGTGATTGCACTATATCAACAATCAGCCTTAAGTGATGGTGCAGATATCTAAACCTTGGAGAACTTCATCTGAGACTCTATTATCCTCATGTGTTATGGGGAAAAATACTTCAACCCCTATGCAACATGAAGCATGAATGACCTCCACAGACACTCACTTAGACCTCTGCAGACTGATCTCTTAATTCCTCTGAGATGAACCAGAGATCACCAGGTCCTTTTGACCCCTCAAAATAGACTTAATGATGAAATGAATGTGGATTATCTCACTCAAATCAGATGCCTAGACTCAGAGAACCATGCCTCCAAAACAGGCTACCTGACTGCACACAAGTACCTCGGTCCTCCCTTCACTGTTTGTACTCTCACACACAGAGTTCGCAGAATTCAGACTAGAGACTTAATCCAAATTTAGATTACTATATTACCAACCTAACAAAGCTTACACCCAAAGAAATGATAGTTTATGAAGAAAAAACAATATACTTAAATCAGAGCTACTAACATAGAACACTACCTAAGTAGCCAAAGAGATATTGCAACCCAAACTAGGGATGGAAGCAAGCAAGGGGCTTGCTTGATTCCCTTAATTCACACTCCTAAGACTTCAATCGACTCACAATGCACGCAAGAACTTGCAAACTCGACACGTACAATGTGTATATACAAGTTGAACAGTGTCCTGCAATTTTCAGATCCACTTTTCCTAAAACCCAAAGATCAAACCCAAGTGTGATTGGTAGAGTTCAATGAGAGATTTGAGGGGGATTCCAACTAGGCTTTGATTGTTGAAACTCGTACTTTGTCTTTGTCCTTTTATGGCCCATTTGGAAACAATGAATGAGCTTCAATTGCCCCTAATGTTGGATTTTGATTTCAAAAACTTCCGCTCAAGCTTCAATTTCGTAAGTTTGCTGAAGTCCAACGACTTTGTGAACATATCAGCACATTGATCCTTTGTAGTTACATGATGAAATTGGACCTCCTTTGCCAACACCTCTCCCACGTAATGATAGTGAAGCTCTATACATTAGCTCCTACCATGGAACATAAGGTTGTCACAATAGATGGGAAACTCTTTCACCTACAAATTCAAGTCTTCAATTAGCTTCTTTCCCATCATCATTGCATATCCACTTGTACTGTTTTGATCCTCCTTCAAGGAAACCCAATCCGCATACTTTTACCTACAATTCACTTTCAAAAGGATAGAATACGTCTTCATTTATAGTACCCTTAAGGTCCCTAAGCACTCTCTTAGTTGCTTGAAGATGGGGCACTCTTGGAGTCTACATGTATTGAGATAGTACCCCAACTACATATGACAAATCAAGTCTAGTAATAGTAGCATAAATTAAAGAACCCACTATAGATTGATAAAAACTAAGATCCTCCACTTCTTAACCTTCAATTAAGGGTAATTCCAAATTAATTTCCACTCGATTTCCGAATGTCTTATAACCTATAAGACCATACTTCTCAAAGAAGTCCAAAATATACTTCGTTCGCATAAGCCAAATCCCATTGTTTTTGTAAACAACTTCAATTCATAAGATGTAAGAAATAAAATAACAGCACAACAGAATAGACCAGCAGACAAAGTTAAGAGAAAAACGGAGACAAAGATAGATGCAGACAACCATGCCAAGCGTATCTCTTGATATTCAATTCGTTGTTGTTTACAAAAGAGATACCGTGCCAAGCGTATCTCTGTAACTGCCAAGCATAATGCAGTTACAACGACTGTGTTGTCCACCGTGTGCTCCCAATGTGGAGCTTAAATGGCGATCTAGACAAACTCTAGATGAAGTGCTTACTAGTGCACAATGCTATATAAAGCTCAACCTAGGCCATGCTTAAATAGCTTTTACGAGGGGAGTTGGTATAGATAAACATCGTAGGGAGATACAAAATAGTCGGCAAAATATACAATCCGACAATATCTCCACGACCAGAAGTTCTACCATCTCGACTCTAAGGGCTAGGGGGATAAGCCCCCCGAACCCCATAGAAGGGGGCAAGCCCCCCTCTGCACTCCCCCATTAAGGTTCTATGGGGAGACCACGCAATGCCATACGGCCTTTATTTTTGCCTTGAATGACAACCCAATGGCCCGGAAGTTTATGCCCTACCTAACCTAATGGCTAGTCACAAAGATCATCTATAACCATCAACGGTCACACAGACCTCATCTAAGTTAGAAGTTAGGGTTCCACAAATGTCTGGGCTCTCACAATGGCTTCTCCTCATAATGGGGGCCTTACAACTTAGAGCACCATGGATCATTTGTGGTCACTTGAGGGTGGAGTATTCAGCATATCTAACACCCCCCCCCCCTCAATGCCCACCCTCTGATGAACTACCTCCTTGGTCCGATCCCAAGCTTTGGAAAGTGTCGAACAAGTTGCTCTATCCCAAGAGCCTTGGTGAAGATGTCTCCTCCATTTTCTTCAGTTGGACAATAGCTTATCTCCACGACCTTGTCCTCAATCAACTCACACACATAGTGATATTGAATTTCTATGTGCTTGGTACATGCATGGAAAACAAGATACTTGGCAATGGCCATGCAACTTTGGCTGTCACACTTCAACTCTGTGGCCTCCTATCCTTGTATTCCTATATGCAATAGGATCCTCCTTAACCATACTCCTTCACATGTTGCAACCCATGCAGCTTTGTACTCACTTTTAGTAGAAGATAACGCTACAATCGGTTGCCTCTTATTGATCCAAGAAAAAAATCCCTGATCCTAAAGAAAAGCAATATCCAGAAACAGATTTTCTAGTATGAGTATCTCTTGCCCAATCTGAGTCACAGTATCTGACCAAAGATGATCCTTCTTCATAAAGAATACCATAATCAGTGGTTCCTTTCAAATACCTGAGTATCCGCATGCTTGCCTTTCAATGAGTTTGGCAAGGCTTATTAGAGAATCTGCTTACTACTCCAACAATATAAGAGATATCTAGTCTCCTATTGCACAAGTAGATCAGACTTCCAACTAATTTCCTGCATCTTCCATATCCACTGGAGGTGAAGCATCTTCAATAGATAGTTTTGTGTTGACCTCCATAGGTGTAGAAATTTCCTTGCAATCCTCCATGTCTAATCCCTTCAATATGTGTTTTGCATACTTTTGTTGAGAGATGAAAATCTTCCCTAGTTCCTTCCAAACTTCAACGCCTAAGCAATAATGCATAATGCCCAAGTTTGTCATTTCAAATTTTGAACTCACGGCATCTTTCGTTTGTTGAAGAAGAGCATCATCATTTCTTGTAATCACAAGGTCATCTACATAGAGTACAAGCACAATTGTCTTCCCTCCTCTCTTTAGAACATACAAGTTAGCATCAAAAGCATATCTTTTGAAACCTAGATCCAAGAGATACTTATCTATTTGCTCGTAGTGACTTTCAAACTCATCATCTAAAGATGACGCTTCCTTCCCTTGTGTAGAAGGGATAGCTTTTGGGCCAGGCTCATAGTGGATTGCCCCTTTGTCTAATGATAAAGTGAAAGCTCTCTTTTCATACTCCATTGCATGTTTCTCCTCCTTAAACACCAGATCGCGACTCGCCATGATCTTCTTAGCCTCAGGGTCATAAAGCTTATAAGCCTTCTTATCTTCGTTGTACCCTAGAAAGATACAATTGATGCTTTTTCGTTGAAGCTTGTTTCTCTCCCTATCTAGAACATGTACATAACATTGTCGCTTTCCCATCATGCAAGCTTCACATGGTTCCTTCATTTCCGCAATCAATGGTAGGTGTGCAACCATACCCCTGCAATGCATCTCCTTCAGGACAGGGTATCCGATGTGGTCGAATCTCTCATGCCATGGCTTACTTGTGCCCACACTTGGTTGTAAGAGCACACAACTCATACAAGTTGTTCTCCTTATGCCAGTCCTAGCAATGTTGTTACTATCCACAATCTTAGCTCTTGTCTTACTGAAAGATACTTAATGAACTTGATCAGTTATAGAAGCTACTGAAAGTAGATTTCGTTTGATTTGCGGAACATACAACACATTTGATAGAAGCTACAAAAAGTAGATTTCATTTGATTTGTGGAGCATACAACACATTTGAAAGCTTTTTGTTGTCCCCATTAAAGTTAATGAAAGAATCCGTACCTTCGCCTTCTACGGGACATCTTGCATTGTTGCCTACCTTTATTGTGATGGGTTCCTTTAGAGGCTGTAAGGAACTGTAAAGGTCTTTTCTGCTTGTCATGTGACGAGAAGCACCAGTATCCTCATGTGTCATCCGTTCCTAAATCTTCAGCCGAGGAGCATACCTCCTCTATCATAACAAATAACTCAAGCTTTGTTTCTACTCTATTGGCAGACTCCTTGCCCTTGCCACCTTTTGAAGAGCCATTCTTCTCTTCTACCTTCTTAATGCGACAGTCTTGGATTCTGTGTCCTTTCTTCTTGCAGTGGAAATACTCTCCCTTGAAATCTTTTTATCATTCTTCGTTTTGTCTCCATCTCTTGAAGAGTCCACTTTGCCTCCTTTTGGCATTTGCTCTGAATTCAGAATCTCCTTTGCTACCACCACTCCTTGCCTTGAGCTGAAGCTCCTCCTCCATGAACAAGGCACTCAATTCTTCAAAAGTTAGTGGTTGAGGTCTGATTTGTGTATTAAGAGTAGTTCCCAAACCATCAAACTTAGGTGGACAGATTCGAAGATAATGTCGAGCTAGCTCCTCACTTGACTTTTGTACACCCACTCCCTCCATTTGATCTCGTAGATTCTTTATGCGAGTGATAAACACCTCTGCAGTCTCCCCATGAGCAAACCTTTCCGCTACTAGCTAATTCTCCAAGTTCTAAATCCGTGTCTGATTACGAGTTTCATATTGATTTCTCAATATGTTCCATGCTTCACATGCCTTGGTAGTATGTTGAACGAGAGTCAGAATACTATAAGTAGTACTTGTAACTAGAGCATAGAGTGCATCTGCATTTCTACATTTCCAAGCATGTAGAAGCTCAGCATCGGAAGAATCATTCGACCATGATTATTTGGATCAGGTGTTTCTTGGGGCTCATGATCAGTTCCAAGAACGATCTCCAGAAGCTCATATGAATCAAGGATAGAAGTGATTTTAAACTTCCACAAGGTGTAGTTCGTACCATCAAGTTTACCTTCCGAGAAGGCAGGTGGTTGTATCCGCAATGTTGGGATGACCAACATCATTGCACCTCCTGTTTTGTGCTCCACCAACTCCTGTTGACGAACCACCTTGATTCACAATTGCACATGATGACATACCGCTTGACACCTTCTCTCTTTTGTCGTTGAAACCTGTGCCTTTTTGGTTATGCACCACTCAGAACCTCCTCAGCTCTCATATCATGTAAGAAAAAACAATATCAGCACAAGAGAATAGACCAGTAGACAGAGTTAAGAGAAAAACACAGACAAAGATAGACGCAGACTGAGAGATAGAGAACTCAAATTTTCATATTGCCAAGCATAATGCAGTTACAACAACGGTGTCGTCCACCGGTGCATGCTCAATGTGGAGCTTAGATGGCAATCTAGATAGACTCTAGATGAAGGGCTTACTAGTGCGCAATGCTATGTAAAGCTCAACCTCGGCCATGCTTATATAGCTTTTACAAGGGGAGTCAGTATAGATAAACATAAAACAAAAGATAGCTGCCACCAACTTGTAGAAGACTCCTTGCTCCAAGAGAGTAGCCTCTCCTTCACCTATCCTTCACCTCCAAAGCTTCAGAACTCCAAAATTGACACAAGTAAGCATCAACTCTAGCTCCAAGATTGTTCAAAAGAGTGACCAATGTGCTCCTTATATAGTTGTGAGCCTCCAAATAAAGTTATAGCAAAAAAATAGTGAAAAAATCCAACGTAAGCTCCAAAAGCTGCAATTTTTGGTTTTTTTTTATGAGATCGTAAGTTTTTGCTTTTCATAGCTTAAAAAAAATATATCACTAAAAATTGCTTGCTTTTAATTTTGATCGCTGAAATTGAAGTCCTTTTACCATCCTTGACTAATTGACCTATCTTCTTTTGAGTTTGGACCTCAAAAATGTTCATCCTCCATTTTAGGGCAGAATTAGGGTTTGATTTTTCTCCCAAGTCTGGCCTCTGATGAAGAGATGAAGCATATCACTAGGTAACTCTCGGCAAGCTCTATCTATCTAGCCTAAAAAAGTTTTACCCAAACTGTACAAAAATTGCTAAGTCCTAAATGTGGATTTGCTGGAAATGGACCATATGTACATTGATTTCCAACATACACTCACATCAAGTCTCTCATCGAGAGTGGAACTAGGTGATTAGATAGGAAATATGGAAGATATACATGAGATAATGATGGATTAGGCCATAGGAGCTTCTCCCACACAAATGCAATGTTCGAGAATAACAAAGATGGGATTCGTCGAAACTAGCTATAAAAATGTAGTACTTGTATTGTTGTAGCTTATAGTTTCACTCTATCCATCCTTCCATTATGTACATTGATTTTGATCATGTTGTAATCCGCAGATGTTAATTTCATTATGTGCTTGCTTATATCTCTTTTCTCGATGATCGATTCCTACAGCCTTCTTGATTGTATAATTTGTCTTATAGCCCAATTTTGGCTCCGTGCAAGCGTTAATACATTTTCTTGTTGCTTCTCCTCCTCCTCCTCCTCTCTCTCTCTCTCTCTCTCTCTCTCTCTCTCTCTCTCTCTCTCTCTCTCTCTCTCTCTCTCTCTCTCTCTCTCTCTCTCTCTCTCTCTCTCCCTCTCTCTCCTCTGTGTGCATGCAAGCACTTTTCTCTTGCACCTCCATCTCCATCCAAGCTTCATCTCTCTCATGTGTTATTCTTTTTTTCTCTTATTTCCCTTCAAGAGATTCACATCCTGCATATAATACCATGATGAATCTAGGCGAATTCCCAATTCACTCTCAAATGAAAGTGCAACTAAAAGCTCATGGTAGTCAACCACAAAACTATATAGCCTTCAGCTCCATTATGCAAAGTATCGACTCAATAAAATGACATCCCCACTATGTTAGACTTAAGAAATGACAGGCACGAGATGGTTGAACCACACCCTAAGAGGGAGGATTAGGAAGTAATCTTCAACCATGGTTTTTGGAGGAAGTGGTTAGGCCATCATACTCCTAGCCAGTAGGTCATGAATTCAGTTTCCACAATTGGTATCAGAGCCTAGGAAGTAGGCTTGGGCAAAGTAGACCGAAGGCGCACTACACTTTCAGAAATGAGCCCAATAAAGATTAGAGTGTATCTCTCAATCAATAGCTCAGATTTAGACATAAGATATCGTTAGAACTTAGAAAGCCCTCAAAACTAACTTTCCAATGGAAGCACTAGATTGAGAATCCAAGCTACCTAGCATGGGTGAGAACCAAGTTCAACATACTGAGGTTGAGAACAAGATCTCAAGACACCAAGGTTGCAAACAAGGCAAGTCTGTGGGCAAGTGGCCAAGAAGCGGAAAGGCAAGGTTCAGGACACCAAGGTTGAGAGCACCAAGGTTGAGAGCAAGGGTTCAAAAGACCGAGAAGGTTCAAGAGACTGTCCAAGGGTGAGGAGATCAATTCAAGGGAAGATCAAGGATTGATTATTGAGGCAAATGACCTTTAAAAGGGGAAGAGTGTTAGACTTAAGAAATGGCAAGCAAGAGATGGTTGAAACATACCCTAAGAGGGAGGAATAGGAAGTAATCTTCAACCATGGCTTTTGGGGCAAATGGTTAGCCCATCATACTCCTAGCCAGTAGGTCATGAGTTCAGTTCCCACACACTAACATCATCAATGCCCAATAGTGGGTGCATAACCAAGAATTAATATATGCTCATACACATGCACCCCACAATGCAAACACACGAGCATGAACTCGAAGGAAGCTCTACAAACTAGGTTTCTATCACTTCCAAAAGTGATGGACAAACTTAGCCATAATGACGGAAGATGCAAGCTAAAGATTAAAAAAATCAAGTAAATGCATAGTTGATAAAGTATACATGAGTAAAACTTCATTTGTCTTCTTGCTTTTTAGGCCCATAATTAATATATAGAGAACTTAAAGAGAGAGAAAGAAAGAGACAAAAATATGGACAAGAGAGATACACAAGATATGGCAAAAGGAGCAAAAATAGCTCCAAAATATACTAATATACAAGTACTCACAAAAATAGCTCCTAGATGATGAAGCCAAAAGCTATGGCTAATATACACGTGATGATAATAAGGTTAGTAGTTATATCTTTGTACAGGTAAGGTTGCCTCCACGAAAAAACACCCAAAAAAGCCAAAAACAAAAAACGTAGTTACGTGATTTGTGATGAAAATTTCAAAGTTTTTTTTTTTTTTTTGGAAGTTTCCATATAGATTCATATGAACCATAGGATCAAGTGCTATGAGATTTTTACACATGTCATGTGCTTTTGACCATGACAATTGATTTTCCAACTTTGACCTGAAATTAGGGTTTGACTTTTGATCATCCACCTACTATCAAATACCCAAGTGTTACAAGAATATGTAATAAAAAGCTATCCATAATTTTTTATCATTTTTTACTTTGTTGATTGATTTGAACAAACTTTAAAGTGTAAATTTGAGCTTCCTTATGGAAGGTTGTTCACATTTCTAACAATCCCCTCCTAACCTGACACAAGGGGAATATGCCAAGTAGGTATATTAGTTAGCTATTGAAGTATTATGAATTAGGTACTTGTTTAAATTTTCACATGTCACGTGAAGTATCCTACAAGCACACACAAGGACCTTTCTCATGAAGAGCTCTCCCTAAACACGCACCACATAGAGAACTCACACAATCATTCTCCTTACAGGAGACTTATCCCACATATAATGTACTTTTGACAGCCCCTCCCAAATCTATATAAGGAGGGCCTCCCCTCATTCGTACTTGGTTAGAAGCTTGAGGAGCCTACTCCATGCTCTTGGCAAGCTCATTTCTAATCCACATGAGTTTACCCATTTTATGGTCTACTCATTTTGTGTCTCACACATTCTTTGTTTTGTGAGAGTACTTTCCTTTTCATTTTGCTTCCGCATGCGTACTCTCTACATGGTATCAGAGCGCTAAGTGAAGGTCTTGGTGGTGCATTTGGTGGTGGTTTTGGTGGCGGTGGTGATTGACTATTGGTGGTCTTGCTTTCTCATCATTGAGAGAAGCTTTTGCCATCAGTTTTATACTCTTTGGGTCTCGTTTTGCCCATTTGCCCACCCTCCCACCCTTATCATTTATCCATTTTGTAATCATTTTACCCCATTCTCCCTCCCACCCACCCTCTTTTGTCGCAACTATTATTGATTTGCTCCATTTTTTAATCATTTCCAAGGGGTTGATAGTTAATCTCCATGTTTTGATCGTGTTTATAAACACATTTATGTGCAGAGTAGTTGAGAATCTTGTGTTGTTGAAGTGTTTCTAATCACTGTTATGTCTTGCATTAGTAGCCCCTTTTTCTGATGTATGAGACAATTTCTACACTGCATAATGATTTATGTGGTCATTAGAAGTTCAGTGGCACACGAACACTGCATACTTTTAGAGATGCATCAGAAGTGCTATTGAGCATTCCATAGCCGCTTTTGCATCCCGTTACAGAAGCTGCTTGTTGAGGGATATTCTGAGACCTATATGCAACCGGCAACCTACTCTCATGATTTACCTGTTGGTGGGAAGGGATAAAACTGCTTTGATCGGCATATACACATGCTACTGAAGGAGTTCCTTGCTGAGATCTAGAATTGACAACAGCTGCATCATCTTCTGTGGATGAATCATCATGGATTTCCAAGTCAAGTCTAACTACCTAGTCCATTTGAAGATCTATCCTGTTCACTGATTCAAGCTTCCTTTCTAAGTGAAAGGACAAGTCGATTGCCCTCCTCCGTCTCCGTCTCTTTTGTGAGGATGAGGCTACATGTTGTGCGAGCTGTCCAAAGATGAGCAAAGCACTCACTTTCAGACGATTCACGTTAGAATTCCCACATTGGAATAGGAATGAAAAGAAGTTGCTCTTTGACAGAGGCCTGCGACTCAGCACTTAACTGCGACTAGGATCCAAGTTGTTTCCGCAAAAGAACAGCACGTACATCTGGGGCAGAGGAAGACCTCACTGTGAAGACTAACTTGAGAAGAAATGTGTCCAGATGCCATAGCCAGAGACGGTAACCATGTCGGCCAATGCAGACACTGCAACAAAAAAACCAAGAGCAAAGCGCACAGATAGAGAAGAAGAGGCATCAGAAGCAAGCTCGAGCTCTGCACTGCAGTAACGCAATCCTTTGTTGTTCAACGTCAGCGCCGATTTTGAAAGAGAGAGAGAGAGAGAGAGAGCGTGGCACTCATCTCTGCAACACATTGTCCAGCTTGAGCACTCGACCATTGTCCAGCTTGAGCAGTCCACTGAATGCCCTGTTAGGCACGGAAGTCGACACCACAACTGAAGCACTGACGGCCAAAGAAGAGGAGATGTTCAAATGCAATGCCCGGGGATGATCCCGTACAGCATTCCGCCGAGAATCGAACTCCAAAAAAAAAAAGCTTAAATCCCCCGTTACTTTCCAAACATTTTTTCGAAATGCCTCTGTTATTAGCGCAATTAGAACACTGGAAAGACATCTTCTTGGCGAAGGGTGCACAGGGACCTTAG
The DNA here is from genome assembly GCA_020310875.1 of Ceratopteris richardii. Classification (NCBI taxonomy): domain Eukaryota; kingdom Viridiplantae; phylum Streptophyta; class Polypodiopsida; order Polypodiales; family Pteridaceae; genus Ceratopteris; species Ceratopteris richardii. The sequence continues at coordinate 7,298,905 of CM035416.1, forward strand.
CATCCAACGCTACTGCAAAGGTGCGCAAAACACTCCTTCAGGGAGTAACAGAGCTAGAAGAAATCAAGGCGAACGATGCCTGGGGGAAGGGTTGATGAGTGGCCTTGATGAGTGGCCTGCTAATCCAGCATCACTCACAGGATGGCAAGCCGGTCAAATCCCTTTTTCAGATGCAAGCGATGAGCAATCCCCCCCTCTCCATAGTTGTCAGTGATCACATGGTTTGCAGGCACTGACAGCAGCGGCCATCTGCATGATTTCAGAAAGAATCTCAACGCCAAGTATCTGCACAGAGTAACTAATACAATTGCATATTTTTGGCAGGTTTTTCAAAAACCACGTTCAATTCATCTCGGCAACAGAAAGCTCACTTACCATATTTGGCATAGAGCTTATATGAATTAATGCGCACTTGGTTTTAGTATATCGGAGGATTGATCCTTATCTTGAGGTTCATATAGGCACTTGTCTATTACTTTAAAACCGATTAGCTCTCATATTTGGAGCTAGGCTTGTTATTTGATACTATCTCTCTCCACCACAATATTTGCTTCTCTACATTAGCATAACAATATCTCCCTAACCATAGTTTGATCCTCAAGTTGCGATCTACCATCTTTTCAACACATTCGTGGGGATTATACTTTCCAAAGTATTCAAACCCTCTTTGTACTTAGGGCAACAACCCTCCTTTGAGCACACCATTTGGTACCCCACGTACTTTGTAAGGGTTACTTTGTAACCTTCACAAATCGGCATACTATTTGGCACTAAGTGCACTATCTTTGTACTCTCAAGAATATAAAAAGAAGAATCTTTTGTGTGTGCACGTGTGGGTTGGATTCTAGTCTAAGCCCACCCACCAAACTCTCTCCAAGTGTCTAAGCCTACTCTAAGACTCCATTGGTGTACAACGGGCTAATCTAAGCCCCCTCCTTCGCATCGACTTATCTTGGTGTTGTCCAAGTGCAGGGCTACTCTCAAACCCCCCCCCCCCCCAAAAAAGAATTTTAAGCGTGGTGTCCAGTCGTTTATTTCAAACTTTGCAATTATTTTGAAGCACCATTTTTTGGCAAGAGATTTTGGAAGTGTTTTTAAACACTTTATCTTCAAAACTTGTGCCTTTGGCGAAGATTTTGGTAGTGTTTCTAAACACTCTATCTTCAAAGCTTTGTAATGACCAAAAGTGAAAGTAGCTCATCATCTATGGCTAACTTCTTACCATCTTTCACCCCTATTTTTATGCCTGAGGATGAACGCCTCAATAGATAAAATTACAATCTATGGAAAGATGTCATGCGCGCCTATCTCTACACGAATCTTCTTCATGAGGTAGTAGATGGGTCAGACCCCGAACCCAATAGGGACACCAACTTAGACAATTGGCATGTGTGGAATGTCAAGGACAAAAGAGCTTTAGATCAGTTGTTACTTGCCTGCGACGATCTGACGAAAGGACATATCACGGCCTGCAAGACGTCCAAGGATGCTTGGGATACGATAGCCGCTTTGTATGAAGACAAGACCCCTTCGAAGATATATGCATTAGAGGCCGAGTTTCATAATTTGACCATTAGGCCACATGACACAATTACCAAGGTCATAGCCCAATTTGAGGATTACCAACGTAAATTAGCACTATGTGGTAGGGAGATCTCTAGTGAAGACATGGTCATTCGGCTTCTCAACAAGTTACCTAAACCGTACGAGACATTTGTCACAACTTTGTATAATCGTGGCGAAATCTTATCTTGAGAAGAGGTTCATCGACTATTGCTCCTTCACGACTCACGAGCCAAATCGACTTCCTCACAAGAGTCCGCCATGAAGACCAAAGGCCCATTCACTAAAGGCAAAACCTCAAGTCATCAGGCTAGCAATGGATCTAAGCAAGGATCGCATAATTCATCGAAGAATTTCACCTGTAATTTTTGTGGCAAACCTGGCCACATTGAAAAATATTGCTTCAAGAAAAAGAACCAGGACAAGTCTAAGTCTAAAAGTGACATCATTCTCACTGCACAAGTGAAGACCTATTTTTCACAGGTGAACACAAAGCACTTATGGCAACCACTCCCAAGAAAGAATGGATTTTTGATAGTGGTGCTTCATCCCACATGTGCCATGACAAAGATGATTTCCATGAGTTAGAAGAGCATCAAGGACAAGTTTACCTTGGAGATAACAAGTGCATTGAAATCCAAGGAAGAGTAAAAGTTCAAGTCAACTCTGAAGGCGAGGCAAAGTCATTAAAAGATGTTCTTTATGTACCAAGCCTCTGTAAGAATCTTCTTTCAGTCAAAGCCATCACAAAGTGCAATATGACGGTTCAATTCGATCACAACAAAGTTCAAGTCATTGATCGCGAATCCAATGAAGTGATAGCTCAAGGATATGAAGATAAGGGTCTCTACAAGCTTTCAAGTTTTATGGCCAAGGATTCAAGTCTCAACTTGTGGCATTGTAGATTTGGACATAGCTCCTGCTTAGCTAAGATCTCTTCCAATCATCTTGTCAAAGGTCTACCCAGGATCGCACAAATGGAATTGAATTGTAAAGCATGTGACAAGCAAACAGCTTTCTCTTTGCCTAAAGAAGCATCCATTTCTGCAAATAAACCCTTAGCATTAGTGCATATTGACATTTGTGGACCAATGAGTACACCTTCTCTAAGTGGGTCTATTTACTTCTTCCTGATTGTAGATGACTTCACTAGATACACATGGGTTTATTCACTCAAGCATAAAGAAGATGCAATTTCCAAGTTTAAGGAGTGGACAACAACAATTGAAGAAGACTTTCCAAGTTCTTTGAAGATCATCCGATCTGATGGAGATAGTAGCTTTGTCAACAAGCACTTCTCCAAGTACTTGAAGCAACATGGAATCAAGTATCAAGCCAAGCAAGATACTCAACCAGGTATTGCATTACAAAAGAGTCGAGTGTAAGCTATTTCCGCGTCTTTGGTAGTGATGCCTACGTCCAAGGCCATGATGATGATCGGCCTCAGCAATACATTTTCATTAGGTACAGTGAGCGACAAAAGGCATACAAACTCTACGACCCAAAGAGTCACTCAGTTACAGTAACCAAAGATTGCACTTTTGATGAATACTCTAAGTATTCATCCCTTTTGGATCCTCCCATTTCCGATTCAGAGGGGGATCGTTCCAGTTTTGAACAGTCACACTATGTGGAGCATGCTCTCTTTGTACATGACTTTCCCGTTCATGATACAGTTTTGGAGCAGGAGGAATCAGAGATATCATCTCAGCTTATACCTCATATGGATATACCTATCGTATAATCGAAGGCTTATATTTCCCCTCAGCTTCAGTTGGGCATTACTCCAGGATCAGTGACTCGTCATTTTCCATTCCTATCTTCGAGAGTCCATATACCTCGCCTACAGCAACATTCTGAGCATGTACCTTTCCATTCATGGGGTCCAGCATCTTTTCAGTTACCACAGGACACTCCATCTACTTGGATTCATCACTCAGTTGGATCCTATTCTGAGCCAGCTTCTCGGTTCAGAGGGGGCTTCCATGGTTCTACCGACACGCATCAGGACTTTGTACACTTCATGGAGGCTTACAACATACAGATGTACTACCATGTGACTATGATTTTATGCTTCATGCTTTATGTTTCACTCTTGCAGGACCTACTTCTTGGCGATACACAGTGTGGTGGACATTGTCAAAGCTTTGAAGGTTCCTATGTACCACATGGAGTCATCCTATCTCTCTCACATGGAGGTGATCTCGTCCAGTGAGATCTTGTTCCGTTCTAGTACCTCGTTGGTGGCGTATGTCTGGAGCATTCGCTTGATCCATCTGGTGAACATATTATGGAGTACCTGGCGATCCCCCATGATCGATACCACTTGGAGGCTATGGATTCCCAGACGTCGACTTCCCGGTGCTCGTGATGCTGCTGCTGATACATTCTTGGTGGACCTTTCTCACATACCCTAGCAACCTCCATACACTCCAAAATGGAGTTGCAAAGGGGGTGTTGACGACATGATTGCTCCTACTTCATCTACATTTGTATCCGCATGAGTGCATCTCCATTTTGTATCCAGGAGGCACTCCGTTTCTAGTCTATTACCATTTTATATTGGATTTCCTTTGTATTTGGGTACCTTGCCATGTGCTTCTACCAGTTGTATTCATTCTCCTTTCAAGAGACTTATCCCACATATGATGTACTTTTGAGAGCCCCTCCAAAATCTATATAAAGAGGGCCTCTCCCCTCATTTGTACTTGGTTAGAAGCTTGAGGAGCCTCCTCCATGCTCTTGGCAAGCTCATTTCTAATCCATATGAGTTTACCCATTTCATGGTCTACTCATTTTGTGTCTCACACATTCTTTGTTTTGTGAGAGTACTTTTCTTTTCATTTTGCTTCCGCATGCGTACTCTCTACAATATGGACTCAAACATACTCCCTCAATTATCAAGGTTGGCCATCCCTATCGAATAAAGTTTAAATGCTCTCATCTACACCTATAAGGCTATAACACACACACACACATACAAAGATGAAATGATAAGACTTAGTACATGTAATCAGTGGTCTCTTTAACCACTCCAATCATCTCATCTTGATCCTTCTTTTCTCTTTTCTTCTTTTATTGTTGCATCTTCTTCCTTCTTGAAACAAAATTATGCTTTATATGTCTTGACTCTTATGACCACACACTTTGCAAGGATTAATAGATAACAATATGCCTCTTTGTGGTTTGTTCTACCACAATATTTACACTTCTTGAACCTTTTGACTTTGTTGCAAATGTGTTCTGATTGCCTTCATATGTCTTAAGTCTTTTCTCCTCCTTTTGCATGGTTACCAATACTCTGTCAAGATTAGGATTAGACTTGTTTTGCAAAATAGTGACAATCCTGTTACACGGAGAAGGTAGGCTCTTCAAGAGAATGTCTAAAGAGCTCTTAAATTTATAAATATGCTCTTCCATGGATATTGAGTAATGCATTTCGAATTGAAAGAAGTAAATAAGAAGAGATACAAGAGACTCTTTAGTCCTTGTACCAAATATTCCCTCCAATTTGAACCAAGCTTCCTCTACACTCATGATACTTGCAAGGTGTTGTATATATTCACAACTCAAATTCATACCTATAGTGGACAAAGCTTTTCTATCTCTAGATAAAGCTACTACATATGGTCCTTGACTTGAAGTTGAAGCCCCTCTTGATATTGAAGGAAGAGTTTCCCCTCATGCTTGGGTACTTTCAGCTCCACTTGATGACACAAAAGTAGCACTTTGAACTTTTATCCTATGAAAGTCTTAGAGCAAATGTTGTATACAATCGAATTCCTCCTTCTAGTCACTTCAACTTCATCCCATAGAGGAGACGTGCCCTCTATTGGGGATGTGTCTACCATGTGTGGAAGTTGCTTCCATTGAAGCGATCTCCTAATACCATGGAGGAAGTTGCCATACCACTCAAAGTAGTACTTAAGCAAACAGGTTGCTCAAGAAAACTCTCTCACAACTCTCATAATGTCCGATAATATCTCCACAATCATCCTACTGTCTCGGCCCTATGTGTTGGGGAGTGAGGCTCACTCTTACCATTAGTGTCCATGTGAAAGGCCCAATGGCCATCAGACACTTTTCTATATGTTCTTCAACACAAGATATAGTGGCTTGGTCAGCCACATACTGTAAGTTCAACCACATTTGTAAAACCTAGGAAATTCAAGTTTGGGGTCTCGCTTTAATGTGTAGTTTCTACGTATTTTGCAGAGTATCATGTGTCGTACAAAGCTCTGTTTTCTACTATAAGAGCATCATCTAGAAGCTCTCGTAAAGGGGAATCCACACTCGTGCATTGCCATCGCACCACTTCATAGATATCAGAGCAATTGGCAACAAGAGGTTTTCGTTGTTGTGCGAGCGGAGGGACCACCATCGTTCTTGACTTGTAGTGGCTTCCTCCAAGGTTTATAGCTAAGGCGGAGACCAAGGCATAGACCTTGGCATATCTTGTCATCCGAGTCACCGAAGTCACCGTTGGTTGCACATGAGGAAGTTTTATAACAAAGCACATGTTGACATTTAGCATGATACTCAATCTATAGCGAGATGTGGGTCTACAAGTCTTCAATGGAAAACAATGGCACTATTTTTACCTGTGACAATATGCCCCCTTGAGATTTGGTGATCTCGCTATCTACTAATGCACATCTTACATTTAATGAAATTTCAAAGAGCTATTCTCAATGAGTAGACGATCTATGATGGCATGCTTCTGATGCAATAAAAAATGACACAAGAAGGTTGTCTCCATCCGAAACTAGAATGTCAAAAGAAACGAGATGATGGTCAAGATGAGGTGTGAACGAGACCCATCTAGAGCTAGAGTGTAAGAAGGACCAAGAAGAGTTGATGAAAAGTCCATTTGAAGGTCTCAAAAGAGCTATTAGAAATAGATGACAACCTTTGTTTGGTTTCCACTAGAGGTGATTCAATGCTTGATGACTTAGTGGTGGACACTTCTTTGCAGACCTCAATCTTACATTAAGGTGCCTCTCATCATGCCACTCCCTTGAAGGAATACTCTCTTTTCACATCCAAGACACTCTAGAGACATATATCTTGAAGATATCATTGCAACATTGGAGGCATTGGCACACTGACAATGGCCATGGAGAATGGTCAACAATTGACTATTGAGGTGGGTGTTGGAGGTGTTTACACAATGATAATGGCCATGGGAAACCATCAACAATTGATTTCCAAGGGAGTCCGCTACAATATTAGGTAGTAAAAGGTCTCTAATCACAAGGTTTTGCCACATGCTTCTTTAAAGGACCATGGAAGACCTCTAGAGATTCAAGATAGACTAAATAAGGTGGGAAGAGAGGCATGTAGTCTCTTAGGTCATAGGCTTTACAAGGAACAGTTTTACTTCTTCACCTGAGTTGGTTTTCAAAGACTCCAAGCTTGACCTCTATTCAAATTATGATGATGCAAACTCTATTTTCTATAACAATGCATTTTATGACCATTACTCCATGTTCGAAAAGCGAATGGGTGAACATTTCTTGTTGATGTTTTGTGTTAGAGTGTGTTGGACTCACTTCTTAGGGATCAGGAAGTTAAGATTATTACATTTCTCATAGTTTGAGAGATTACTTCAAGGATGTAGAAGGGTACATAAGTACTCATTCGAAGACTTTTTTGATGATTATCGTAGGGTTGCTACACACTTCCTATTGGTACTCTCATACAAATTATAAGAGGATCAAGAACAGGCTAACTATGACTAATCACTCCAATGTGTTTTTGGTTGAGGCCATTGAATGGGCACATCCTAGTGACCCTAGATTCCCACATTCACTATTGATGCCATACAGTCATCGACATTTTCTTGCTATTGTGTAATAATTCAGCCCCCTCTTCCAGCTGCTATCTTGCTGTGTTTTTCTTAGCAGGATATTTGTTCATCGAAACCTGGTTCATGACAAAGAAACTAGAACCAAGCAGTATAAATACAATATCAACCACCAGAAGAAAACCATAAAGACAATCTCCATAATCAGGTCAAACATTAACTTTATGCTTTTCTACACCTGCAAAATTTTTAAGTGGCTTGAGAATTTCTCATCAATCGTCTCACTTATATTTTGTGTCCTTATCCATGGACAACTGGAACGAGTTTTAGTGAAGTGCTTATTGACGACACTTGATTGATAGTCCTATGCAATGTGTTGTTGATGAAGTTGCTAAAGATAGTATTCAAAACAACAACTTGATGACATGCCTTATTCAAGTCGATAAGCTTTTGAACCTTCCAACTTAACAAATGCTTCAAGATTGTCAACCAAGCTCAGTGGATCAAACAAGCAAACCCAAATAGATGGGATCTTCCAGACAACACAGCAGCCCTCAACAACACCCATAAGGATCATTAAACACGTCCAAATTGATAAAATCTTGTGTGCGGACCAAGATAAGGTTGCCAAGGTAATCCAAACTTACTTCCACATAGATTTGGCATCAATCACCTTGAGCTCTTAGTTCCTGGCAAAAGTCTCTGGATCAGCCGACAAGCTTACAATATCACAGATGTAGTCACTAGGGGACTCTGCATGTCAAACACTTCAACTTCTGCAATTAATCCTCAACTATCATAGATCATAGATTGTTGTCATGTCAAAGCAACCACACGCTATATTAACCAGAAAGTCATTGCCTTACATCACTTTCTTGCTACAGATCACTACCACCAACAATGAGTTTACCAAATTAAACTGCCAATCACATGTTTCTTGTCCACATTGTGCGAGATATAATAGAACCATAACAATACCCACATGAACATGTTGATTGCTGACTTGACATGCTTATGGTACAAAGTGATCGCCAACCAATACAAACTTTGCTTCTCATAGGATCAAAAGAATCAGCTTGTAATCAGAACTAGAAAGACAGAACGTACAAAGATTATAAGGACATTAATACTCTCTATAGACTATGCCAAACTGTAGCAATAAGAAACAAAGGAACAAAATCATGCCTAGGATCCTGTCTTATGTACTCAGGCTGCTGTTGTAATGTGGCCGAGTCAAAAACAATCACATAATCTTTATTGACAGCATCATCAGAGAGATAGCACCTCCAAAGAACAAAAAAACTTGTGTGTTTACCATGTACACACCTATCACAACTTGGACAAAGATTCTACATCTAAAAACTGCATGTCCGCTAATACAACAAATGTGTATACCCAGATGAACCACCCAACCCCCAAATTCACTGTAAAATGAAAGGTGCAAGTAGCAGCTATAAGTTCGTCGGAAAAACATCAGTTTTGAGACTAAGTCTAACTTTAGCACATACGACCAATGAATTTGGCAACCAGCACATGACTCTGGAGGAAGAGGTCATTTGTGCAAGTCTCAATCAATGTTTCTGCAAAAAGGGTGCAATTTGCTTGTGTTATTTAAGTGAAAATAGGAGTCCAAAACAGAATGCAAACGACTTGAATCTAATGTCAAATCAAGTGTTTTTATCCCATTTTCATTTGGTATATTAAATGTCATTTGCATTTGGAAGTTATGGTCATTCCATTAAGTCTTAATCCCTCTTCAAGGACGAGTCTGTGTTCCTGCAACATTCTCTCTAATTCATTCATTCTTTCGAACTTACATAATGCAGGTTCTTCATTCAATATGGAATTGGGTTCGTATATGAGGCGTTGCAATCGAAGTACGAATATAACCTTCCACCTACTCGTCATATGCATCAGTAATCATGTAACTTTGGTGTCTTTGCATATTGTCTCAAGTTTCAGTTTTACAGTGTGGTATCAACAGGCCAAAAAGATTCTCTCCACAAAATTGCTTTGCACATCAAGGTGCCAACCTAGCCTCAGCCCTCTAGTCTTCACACGCTCCTCCATCCAAACTTGTCACTTGGTAAGCCCATCTCACGACTGGTCCTTTTTAGCTTTTGTGCTTGTCGAGACATTGCATATAGAGATCCCCACCCTCAAGAGGCATTGATCCAGGGAGTCTCCCATCACCAGACAAGGTTTGCTCCTACATTTACAGTGCATAAGTTATATGTCAACTATGCAACCCTCCCACAAGGCAGTTCTATGGCTGTTTCTTACTGCATAAACCTAGGCGGAAAAGATAAGGAGTTGCCAATTTGCACTATCCATTATGAAAAGCAGTGAAGGCCCTATTTTCAAGCAAAAGCATTTGTGCTGCAGATTAAGGCTGTTATAGATACATGAAAGAAAGAGGATGATGAGCCCGAAAGAGTTGTAAAGACAGACATGAGACCTGAATGCAGGAGGCTGGCTGCCAGTGGCTCAAGGGCAAGTTCTATATAGGCTGCAAAGCAAAGCACAGATTCATTTCAAAGACTACCTGGAAAAGGAACAAGAAGAGGAAGCGTGTAATAGGGCTGGTGCTCAGCAATTCTAGAAAGAAGACACTTCAATAAAACTGCAAAGGAAAAATATGAAGATATGATAACTATGGACACACGATGGAAGGAGGAGAATGGTTCAAAAGACTCAACACTTGTGATAGTGGTCGATGGTTTCATTTTTATACAGATATGGTTTCACTCAAGGCATCAACATTTCCAGACCAACATTTTAAATGAGGTTTACCTCTGGCTCTCTCTCATCACTATTGGAATCACGCAAAGTGTTCATCACGTTCACGATTTGGTCAAGTACATCTTGTGACTTCTCAGATTGGCACATGTGCACCATCAATCACGTGATCCACTTCATATCATACCTGGATAATTATGCTATCAACCAATCTACGAGCCCTTTGACACCATCGATGCAATGCATCTCTCGCCCCTTGGGGGAAGCAAATATTGGAGTTCACAAGTGTGGGCAAGGGAGATGAAGATTAAATCTACAAGTTCCAAAGATGTAGATAAAGTATCACCAAAGATCAATAAAGAAATTCAATGCAGGTAGGGTTTTCATATCGAGAATAACAATTAGTTTAGTAATCACGTTTGCACAGCATTTTGCAATTCCTCTAAATAAAATAGCCCCCCTCTCTCTCTCTCTCTCTCTCTCTCTCTCTCTCTCTCTCTCTCTCTCTCTCTCTCTCTCTCTCTCTCTCTCTCTCTCTCTCTCTCTCTCTCTCTCTCTCTCTCTCTCTCTCTCTCTCTCTCTCTCTCTCTCTCTCTCTCTCTCTCTCTCTCTCTCTCTCTCTCTCTCTCTCTCTCTCTCTCTCTCTCTCTCTCTCTCTCTCTCTCTCCCCCCCCTCCCTCCCTCCCTCCCTCCCTCCCTCCCTCCCTCCCTCCCTCCCTCCCTCTCTCTCTCTCTCTCTCTCTCTCTCTCTCTCTCTCTCTCTCTCTCTCTCTCTCTCTCTCTCTCTCTCTCTCTCTCTCTCTCTCTCTCTCTCTCTCTCTCTCTCTCTCTCTCTCTCTCTCTCTCTCTCTCTCTCCCCCCCCCCCCACAAATGGCTCCCAAGCTGGAGGAACAGCTGGCCACCTTGGAGCATGCCCTCCGAGAGTCGATAGGAAAACACAAGAAAGAAGGAGATTCTGCATTGAACGGGGTTACCCCCAGAGTTGTCGCCAGTCCAGTCCAGCCTCCCATTCCACGTCCTACTACCTTTGACTTCTTCATACCCATTATGGTGGGATGCGCTACTGCCCATCTACAGCATGGCAGGGCCCATGACCATTTCGGTTTACATGCAGAGCACCTCATCTACGGAGGCACGACCCTCACACCGCTCATTGCCCACCTCTTCAACCGTGCATTGGTTGAAGGGTTCCCTGACTCATGGAGTGAGCACACCATGGTGCCCATTCATAAGTCAGGAGATACTATGGATCCAGCCACATACCGGACGATCATGATTGGCCCAATATTGGCCAAGTTATATGGGGCGGTACTAGAGATAGAGTTGAGTACTCTCGCTGAGAGGAAGGGTATCAGGGCTCCAAGATAGGCAGGTTTCAGACTCGATTACTCCACCATTGACCACATCTTCACTCTAAGATGCCTGATCGACCAAGCAAGGGTGAGGAAGAGGAGATTATATTGTTGTTTTGTGGACTTCCACAAAGCATTTGACACTGTTCCCAAGGAAAGACTCTTCAGACGACTACTTGATATCGGAGCCCAGAAGGAGATGATATGGGGGATCTACGCCTTATACGAGAGAGTATCTGGTAGAGTCAGATGTCCAAGGAGCTTATCTCATCCACTTGCTAGCACTATCGGGGTGAAGTAAGGATGTCCTCTTTCACCCACCCTCTTTGGTCTCTACATTGATGAGATAGTGGACTTCATACAGCAACAGGGGGGTGATGGCATTGAGGTACACGGGTCCACTGTCCATATTCTTTTATAGGCTGATGATATTGTACTGGTTTCAGAGTCTGCAGAAGGTCTACAGCACCATCTACATGGCCTAGATGACTTTAGCAGACACAGAGGGTTATCTGTGAACCTTGGTAAAACCAAATTCATGATCTTTCATACATCAGCACAGGTACGCAGAAATAGTTTGTTCACATCAGTAGGTGGACCGATCGAGGTGGTCAGATCATATGTTTACTTGGGAGCATCAGAGGTCTTCTCTATGTCTCAGACAGCCCGTGACCTCATCACACGTGGGTACGCAGCACTAGCTTTGATGGAGAGACAGTGCCACCAGGCATATTTTCAAGAGCCCCGCACAAAGGGGTGGCTCTTCGACACTTTGGTTAGGCCAGTGCTCATGTATGGGGCAGCCATATGGGGACCGGAATTAGCTACATCAGTATGGACAGCATTAGAGAGGCCACAGATCTTCATGATTGCCAGACTTATCTGCAGCAAGCTTTCAGTACCACATGATATCATTAGAGCAGATCTCGCTCCATCGATGCTAGTTGAGGCACTATTCCATACAATAAGCCTATTACACAGACTTCAGAGCATGGATACAGAGCGCATTGCTTATCGTGTTTTCCAGGCATCACATGATATGGCATTAGCAGGCGACACCTCCTCATGGTATGCACAAACACAAGACTAACTTGCCCACCATGGCTTTGACATAGACAGGCTACCACCACTACAGTACGACTCATGCACCCACCTACTCGCTCTCTCATCAAGAGAGGAATAGGATCATTAATAGGATCATTCGTCCGAAGATATGGCATACATACATACAGAGGACATGGGTGAGCTCTAGGGATACAATGCCACCGAAAATGCTCTATTACCGTCAGCATTTTCTAAATATATCGGACGAGGGCTTCATCAAGATTCCGAGATACATGCAAACATACCTACCCCACCACCTTCGAGTCGTCATTGGGCAGCTCCGGGTCTCATCACATCATCTCGAGATTGAGAGGGATCGGTCCAAGGGAGTCCCCCATGAGGAGAGGTGGTGCCCAGTATGCAAGACAGAGGTAGAGAGTGAGGAGAATTTTGTTATCAGATGCCCAGCATACTTAGACCTACGAGCACAATTCCAAATAGAGGAGTCACTCCAGTTGTGCATGACTATGGGAGACCAGCGGCGCTTGGGACGCTTCCTCACAGCAGCATACAAGAGGCGAGAGCGGTCACTACAGCCCACACATCAGCCACGGGTGAGTACCCAGCACACCATTACCCAGTTCTTTCAACGAGCTCAGCTACATCAGAGATGTCCATCTATAGGGCTCACGCTCCACCAGGCAGCAGCACAGAGAGCACGACGCGGACCACGCATGGTCGGATATCGTCTACCATGACTATATCAGGAGGATATCTCACGCATCAGGACAGCCTACGACCACATGATGGAGCATAGGCATACCACAACCCCCTGGGTTGTCTTCCTTCAGGAGGCACTCAGACCACCACCGATGTACCACATACTACACCCACCTCCACCCATCACGAGTAGCTAGGGTGTTTTACTCACTCACATTATGGATCCCCCATGTATTAGGTGGCCACTATCTGCAAAGTCAGAGCCACGTCTCCCCAGCCTTTTCCAGCCCTATATAGCTTTGTGTAGCGATATACTTTTTATTTCATTTCATCTTCTACACAAGGTTACTACACTTGTACATGGTTTCTGTCTCATAGGCCAAGTTTGGCCTCCAGAAGACGTTAATATGACTTTCTCTCTCTCTCTCTCTCTCTCTCTCTCTCTCTCTCTCTCTCTCTCTCTCTCTCTCTCTCTCTCTCTCTCTCTCTCTCTCTCTCTCTCTCTCTCTCTCTCTCTCTCTCTCTCTCTCTCTCTCTCTCTCTCTCTCTCTCTCTCTCTCTCTCTCTCTCTCTCTCTCTCTCTCTCTCAATGGTGCTCGTGAACCCGATCTGCCCATACTCTCTCCTAGAGCATCTCTTGATATGAGCCAGAGATGTTTATATGCTCATACTTTGAGAGATCCCTCATTTATTCCATTCAGCTCATTGTTCAAGTTCATAGATTCTTCGGGGTCCACTGAACAGAAAGGTCCTTTTCCAAACCCTAAAAACCTAAAACCCCATGGCTTGAATCCTTGAACCTAACCCTCTCTCTCCTTTCCCCTCTCCCTATCTCTCTATTTCCCTCCCCTTGCTCCTCCTTTCTCTCTTTAGTATGGTCCGAGTCGACTATCGAGAAATCGAGGAGTTAATCTCCAAAGCTATAAAGGATGCAAAGAGCGAAGCGAACCAAACTCTCAACCAAGAAATCTGTAAGTTGACGGACAAAATAAAGGGGCTTGAGCAACAAATAAAGGGACTCAAGGAAGATCGGGACACATAGAGCAAAGCCTTTGAAAGCCTTGAATCACAAATGGTTAAAGAGGAAGGTGAGATGTCTCATGTGGAAGAGCTCAAGGAGGAGCTCAAAAAAGAAATCAAGTGAGAAGTATGTCCATCGAGAGACATGGGTCGAAGTAGTTCACAAGAGGGTCAAGAAGGAAGTCAACAAGGACGCACAAAAGGAGTTCTCTAGAGTCAGGGACACCCTCGAGCAAGAGAGGCTTCGACAAACATGCAAATTACATGTACGGATTATGAGGCTCTTAGAGGACAAATCACCAGAGGCAGATGCCACTGACATCCACCAACGCTTGGGATACGAGAGCATGCCTTTCACAAGGGCATGGAGGGTTGATAGAGGCACGTCTCAACCATGAGCACTTATCCTTTGTATGAGCTCTGAGGATACACGTATTGCCTTCTTCCGACAACGGTCAATACTACACGGACTACCCGTAGGAGCTCTACATATGGATGAGGATCTCAAGAGAATGCAGATAGAGCACTGTCGGGCATATATGCCTCAGATTTTTCAAGCACGACGAGAGAGAAGGAAGGCTTTTTTATCATGATGATAAAGTCTTCATCGACATACTCCCTATCAAATAGGGACATGTGGCCTATGAGGCAACACCGTACCAGGAGTCACCACTCAGGGGAGTAGTGTGAAACTACAACGGAGCACTTTGGACACGGCAAGACCGACTGGAGAAGATCCTAGATACTCAACTTTGCTTGCATCACGGAGATCCATGAGAGCCCAAAAAGAGGCCTACCTCGCATTGCAAGTTTTCATTGGGAATATGCTTTCAGGACCACGAAGAGACAGAGTAGAACACAAGGGTTGGAGGGGGGGTCTCCATCATATTTAGATAGGAGATACAGAGCCGGATCCATATCATAGGCAGAGACGAGGAGGCACAATACATGTGGGCCGCATGGAGATAGCACCAAAGAAGTGGGTCTACATTGCCATATGCTAATTCCTACTAGGCGGATCCCGATATGTAGGACAGGACCTTGGGGGATTGACCCGAGACAGAGACTCACCATACACGACACTTTCAGATGAAATATTACATAATAGCACCCTATGTGAAGCCTTCCTTATGGGGGACTTCAACGGTTCCACCCAATCAGATCAATGCGAGTTATATGACATGGAGCATCCACATATCATTAGGGGCAGAGATCCAAATGAGACGAGGACCAATAGAGTGTCAGCGCATGTGGATCAAGACACCACCGAGTATGTCAGACACCTGCCTAAGCTAGGGAGCCAACACCATCTCGTTATATATAACGAGATGCACTGATGGCCACGCTCGAGAGGACTTGCTTGCTTCCCTCATGGGGGGCGAAAGCACGACCGACTACATTCTGGAGCTTCACTTATTCCCTCACTTAATATTGCATGACGTCCACTCGGTGTTGACCATACGTTTATCACGTTCACACTTCCATTTCCTATTCTATTAGACCCTCCCTCACTCATTGAGCCACACACCACGATACACTTCACACACTAGCTCTCAGATGTTTACGCAAACCACTTACAAACCCACCTTCCCTCCCTTGATCCACTCTCACCTTTGGACACACTCACACCGGATCACCACCATCCTACATGACTCAACTCTTCACAGTTTTCCACATTGCACACATAGAGACCCTCCACACACAAGATCCATGCCCCATATCCATTGTTATGACGCATATTTTCGAGAGCAAAGGAAGCATCTACAAATATTAGAGCATAGAAGGGATATTACATACAAACACGCACAACATCGCATGGAGAGCCTTACTAGCCGCAGACGGCCAAAATGGGAGGAGAGACTATTGGGATATCTACAACTTGCTCACGAGTCAATGTAGTGGTGTGTTGACATCTAAGAGAGAGGAGACAACAGACACCCATTCTAGACCCAAGCACTTGGCAAAGCTATGCTCAGAGCCTATACCTGATCCCATACCAACCTCCTATTCCCAAGCCACAAAGCCCATGAAAGAGGCCGCAGAGAGCTACATGGTGGTGTGCTCGGTTACTCCAAATGCCAAGGGAGTGGGCTGCTATGTGAAGAAAGAGAAAGTAGAGAGAGAAACCTACGCAAAAATTTGGAGAAGAAGATGGAGAAGAGAAACTCAACCAAATCCCAAGTATCATTTGCATGCAAGGCCTTTATCTCTTCCTGTGGCTAACTCCCACTTCTTCTTGTGCTCACATAGCTTTGCCTCTTTATTAGTGAGAGGCTCACCCTCATCTGATAACATAATGTAATGTATAAATGGATCATATCTATTCATTGGCCTCCTAGGACGTGTAGATCTTCTTACCCAATTGGCAATGATCCACATTATCCGGCAATGGATCTTCATCAAGAGGCACATCAACTTCTTCATTGTTAATGGGCTGTTGCACATCATTTCCAGCCCATTTTTCAGCATGAATAGGTGGCTACATATTCCCATCAAGAGCTTCATTTTGCTGTCCAACATCATCTCGCTCAATAACCATTGGCTCATTTTCATTTCCGGCCAAGAGCCTTTACCATTAAGCTTGTCCAAATTACATAGTTTATCAACGCCTCTTTGGCTCATGTGGCTAAGCCTTTTATGTCATATTTCCATATATGAATGAATTTCAGCCTAAGCAATAAACTTGTCCAGTAAGGCTTTACCATGCAAGCAATAAAGAGTCCCTTTCTTTGTACCTTTAACAATCAGCCTAGAGCCTTTGATAAGCTTCCATGACCCCTTCTCAAAGAGGATATTATATCCATGCACATCCATTTGCCCTACGGACAATAGGCTTTTCTTGATGCTTGATACATACCTTACATCATGCAAAACAAGCTCATTAGTACCATCTACGATGAGGTGCACTCTTCCAATACCTTCAATGGAACAAGTTTCCAAGATATACATGTCCATGATTGTTTGCATGAAAGGTACTAAAACACTCCTTAATAGGATTAACATGGAACGATGCACCTGAATCCAGAATCCATGTTTATGACAAAGCATCATTCACACTAAGGAAGACATCAATCATATCCCTCTTTGTGATCTCCATATCTTGTGCATAAATATTAACAGAAACATCATTAACTTCGACATGATATGCTTCGATACCACAAAGAATTATCTTCTACATCTAATAGCATCTCAATGACGACACTAGAGGCCACATTGACCTTCTCTCTGTCCTTGTTCTTTGAGTTGTCATGTGCTTCATTCTTGGTGTCCTTTTTCTTCCCGTCACTTATGTTCTTCTTTCTTTTTAGTTCAGCTTTGTAGTGTCAGCAATCCGGCTTTTTGTGACCTTTCCTACCACATTGGTAACAAGTGACTTCAGCCTTTCCTTTGCTTTTGCTCCTGTTCCACTATACATTTCCACTTTTCTTTTCTCTTCTTCCTTTACCCACATTGGCTGAATCACTGCCCTCTCCGACCACTGTCCTCCTGATTTCCTCATTCAAAATAGAACCCCTTGCACCATCAAAGGTAAGGTTGGGGTTATTCGAAAGTAAAACAACCAATGTTTCCCATGAATCAGGTAAGCTCATCACCAAGAAGATGGCCTCAAGGTTATCATCAAATGCAGGTAATCTGGAGGCCTGCAATTGCGAGAGAGTACCTGTAAACGCTGATAAGTGCTCAGCTGCACTTTTTGACTCATCAAGCTTCATACACACTAGCTTACGCATAAGATGCACTTGATTTACAGACATGGTATTTTCATAGGTGGCCTTCAACTTCTTCCATACCTCAAAAGCACTTGTAAGACCCTTCGGATCCACTAAGATTCCATCTGATATAGCCATCTTGATATAAGTGATGGCCTTCTTCTTTAAGTTCGTCCATGTTGCTTCTATCATATCTTCAAGCTTGATTTCCTCAAGAGTCCCTTCGCAATCTTTAAGAAAGAGGATGCCGAGCATTCTCTCTTCCACAAATCAAAGCCAGTATCCTTAAATCTCTTTATCTCAAACAAATTTTTGACATCAAAGGAGGTAGAAGCCACGTTTGCACACTAAAAGCTTCAAAATTTCACCAAAAAATATAAAATTCACATGGTGTCATGTGCACAATCATCTGACAAAACTATAGCTAAGAAATTAAGCCCAAAGATTGTTCAAAATTTGCAAAAAAACAATTTCTGAAATTTTTTGCAAAAAAATTCATAGAATTCCAACAAGCTATAATTGAATCAAAAACAACAAATTTGTTGTTTTTCAACCACAAAAGGCATACATAGATGTAAAAAAGAGTCAATGGGTACTTCTTTTCACACAAGCCTCAATTTTTGGGGCAATATGACTTGTAAACTCAGAGACATATCCTATTGTAATAAGTTTCAAGCAAATATGCACTTCCACAATCCTTATACATGTACATCCACTTGAAATGAGAGAGAATTTCTGCAACAGAAGCACCTATAAATAAAAAACCAGCAAAGAGGTTGTTGGAAATGACTTCTGGGAATACAAGAAGCACAACAGAAGAGGTTCTCCATGATGAAACTCTCTAAAAACTCAAAATTTACTTCAGCTTTGCTATGGGCTGAAGTAATCCTTCAAAAATAGCACTTTTATCACGAAAAATGAACGTTTTTCACGATGAAATTCTCCAAAATGCAAGAAAGAGCTTTTAGCTTCGCATAGGATGAAGTAAAAAAGCATTTGGAGCAACTATGTCATGATAAAGCAATTCAAAGCTCTGATACCAACAGAAAGAGGCCACGAGAACTACGTGGTGGTGTGCTCAGTTGCTCCAAATGCCAAGGGAGTGGGTTGTTGTGTGAGGAGAGAGAAAGTGGAGAGAGAAAGTGGAGAGAGAAACATGCACAAAAATTTGGAGAAGAAGATGCAGAAGCTGAAGTTGAAGAAGTCCCAAATCAAGTTATGAGAGATTTGGAACCAAGTCTTATTGATAACTGACTTTTAGGTCATTTGAACATGTTCACACATGGCCAATGACCAAAAGTCATAAAAATAATGTAAATGACTATAACTCCTCAATTTGGAGTCAAAAGAAATGTAACAAAAATATGTATGGAAAGTTCTTAGAGAGAGCTTTCACATGGAAGGGTCATATACAAAAGGAGAGCCCTTGGGGCCTTTATCCCAAAAGCTCACACCCCACTACCTCTTACTTCTTACTTCTTCAATCCACTATGATGAGCGCCCCATTGCCCATCTACAACATGGCATGGCCCATGACTAGTTCAGCTTACAGGCAAAGCATCTCATCTATGGACGCACAACTCTAGCACCGCTCATTGCCCACCTCTTACAAGTAGAGCATCTCATCTACGGATGCACAACTCTAGCACCGCTCATTGGGCACCTTCGAGTTTCATCACATCAACTCAAGATTGAGAGGGGTCAGATCAGGAGAGTCCCTCGAGAGAGGTGGTGCCCAATATGCCATATAAAGACAGAGCAAAGAGCACTTTGTCAGCAGATGTCCAACATACTCAAACCTACGAGCATAGTTCCAGATAGAGGAGTCAGTAAAGTTGTGCATGACCACAAGAGACTATCGAAGGTTGGGACACTTCCTCACGAGAGCATATGAGAGACGAGAGCAAACTCTAGAGCCCACACATCAAACACGGATGAGTACGCAACAAACCATTACTCAATTCTTTCAACAAGATGGGCCACATCAGATGAGGCCTACCTCCTAGAGGCAGAGACAGAGAGTGAAGCACAACCATCTATGGTTGGATACCAACGACCACGACTTTATGAGGAGGATATCTCACGCATTATGATAGCCCTTGACCACATGATGATGCAGAGGCACACCACCACTTGGGCAGCCTTCCTTCCGAAGGCACTCAGACCGCCGCCAATGCACCACATACTCCACCCACCTCCACCCATCATCAACGGATAGGATATACATATTCACTCCCCCCATGGGTCCCCATGTATTAGGTGGCCATTATAGTCATTATCTGCAGAGACAGAGCCATATTTCCATAGTATAAAAAATTCGCTTTTTTTTCGGGCTGGAGGGGGGTGGGGGGGGGGGGGGGGGGGGGGGGGTGTTTATCGATTAATTCACATTTGAATTAGTTTGTGAGCAACGAATTTTTTTGCCAAAATTTGATTCGAATTTTTTAACTGGCTGAAGCTGATATTATCAAAGTGTGTGCCCTAATTCATTTTTTCGAACTTTGCATAGCTGCCAAGTTCCCTACTCCCATGAGACCTTATACAATGTACCTTCCAGCTTATATCAGCGAGCTGCAGCCTGCCATTATCCATACTCGGACTCAATTTTCAAGCCATTCGTGCACGAGAGAGGGAGAGAGAGGATTGAGATTAGTCAAGCTTAATAGTCTTTCAAGGAGGAAAAGGCAAGAGTTTTTCAATTATCTCTAATCGCTACGGCCTACATCCACTATTCACATCTTTTATCATGGGAAGAGCTCAATCTGACCTTCGTGCTCACGTGAAAATGACAGGCACTGGACCAAACACTTAGAGTGTAAGTATTGCAAGGGGATTTATGTTGGCAATGCTTCACGTATTAAGGCACACTTATTAGGACTGCAAGGCGGGGGCATTGAAAAATGCCACTCTATGCCTCAAAATATCTTAAAAGACTTGACTGCAAAGATGCAGAGAGTCAAGGTGTAGGAAATATGGGTTCCCAATCTCATTCAAGTGGTCATGAAGAATCTAAGATTCACATATATGAAAGCCTTAGAGGGCCTTCAAAGTCAGCTTATACTAATAGTGTGATAAATTTCTATCATTTAAGTAGTGTGATCTAAGTTTTTTAAATTCTAACTTTTTAAGATTCTAATGTGTTCATATCAATGTTTATGACCTTTGATTAGTTAATGATGATTCACTCTGAAGTACGTTCCAACTTTTAAGTTCTTGTAATTACTAGTTAATATATATATATATATATATATATATATATATATATATATATATATATATATATATATATATATATATATATAAGAAAATAAAACTCTCTCCAAATGAATAAAATTCCTGAATTTTATTTCTGGTCCCAACGAACTAAACGAATTAAACGAAAAATTCTCGAATTAATTCTCACAAATTAATTCTCTCGTTCATACTATGCACATTTCCCACACACCACTACATTATCCCCACTACCCCATCATCCGGCACACTATCTTTTGGTTGTTTCCAACCTTTTTCAGCCTACACAATTCTGTGTAGCAAATATTTCCTTTTTATTTTCACACAGGGGTTACTAGAGTCCTACATGGTTTGTCTCATAGGCCAAGTTTGGCCTTCGGAAGATCTCTCTCTCTCTCTCTCTCTCTCTCTCTCTCTCTCTCTCTCTCTCTCTCTCTCTCTCTCTCTCTCTCTCTCTCTCTCTCTCTCTCTCTCTCTGGTGAGCACACACACCTTGAGTTTGTCAGAAGCAAAAGCAGGGTTCAAAATGCGTCGGCGATGTTCCCAGTTGTCACCATCCACAGTCAAGATGCTACGCCCAAACAGACGCTGCACAGTTACGTAAGCAGTCGGAAATTTGACATACTCCTTGTAGTCAGATGATAGAATGACCTTTGCATCGTCTGCATTCACGATATGGAGAGATGGACATGAAGCAAGCCAGAAAATAGCCGATCTTCCTGCAATTACCATCCTCTCTCTCTCTCTCTCTCTCTCTCTCTCTCTCTCTCTCTCTCTCTCTCTCTCTCTCTCTCTCTCTCTCTCTCTCTCTCTCTCTCTCTCTCTCTCTCTCTCTACCCACCAGCAGTGGAGGAAGGAGAACAATTGGCGAAGTGAAACGGCCAGATTCGAGAGAGGTACTGATGGTTGGAAGAGCCCTTACATAGTGGAGTGGAGTAGGCAATGTTCTGGAGACGGTTGATGTCGAGAGCGTTTCCCACTACTGCAGTGTAAGGGAGGACGGTAAAGCCTCGAGATCGTAGAAGACGAGCCACCGAGCTAGGCTTCCACCAGCAATATATGAAAAGCCTCCATAAGAACAAGGAAAGCAACCCCATTGAAACGCCCACTGTGATTGTTGTAAGTATTCCATGTCCACTGATATCCATCCTTCCCCCGGGTACGCACCTCCTCCGTTTACAGCATTATTCAATCCTTTCACTAACCTCAAGAGCTTCGTTATCAGCTTAAAGATGAGCTAGCGATAGCAAGGTCTTCAGGATTCGCGCGATTCGTTTGATGTGAATCATGGATTCGTGATTCATTGAGTACCGCTGCTCCGTCTAGAGCTTGCTTTCCACAGTATTTAGACAGCCTGGCGGCAGTAGAAATTTATCTAACATTTTTTTTTTTAAATGGAGGTTCGGCCGAGGCCTACTCCCCCAGACTTTAACTTTAAAATTGTAACTGTATAAGGAAGGGCATAGTACCCATGGGACCCCCCTTATCCCAAAAGAACAGGGGTTTACAACTGGGTTGAACGGCGGGAGCGAGGGTTCAACCCCTGGCAGCAACATGTAGGGACATATGAATCTCAGAAACTGCTATATGTGGCTGTTGGCCACCGTTTGACCATCCTCGCAGTAGTTGTGCGCCGTTCAAATTTATCTAACATTGCACCTGGCAGTCATTCACTGATAAATGGTAACAGTTATTCGTTGATAAATGAATAATATCGGGGGGAACCCCGTATCCTACAAAGCAAGAGTTAGACAATATTACAAATGGTTTTAACTAATTTAGACTGGCCAAAATCATTACATATCCAACTTCAAGATTGAACTCTGAACCTCTGCCTCAATAGATCAAAGACTCAACCACTCAAACAACAAAACGTGAACAGTTTATCAAGTTTTATATATAATATGGAGTCAACTAATTTAAGAAGTAGTAAAAAAAAAGGTGATCAAATGTGAATATTGTTTGTTTTAGCGGGATTTAATCACTTAAATCTTGGGAATCAGCTTTCGGACATCCTCGTCCATATATTTTAGACATTCTGTTTTCGGACATCCTCATCAATACATTTTAGACATTGTTCATAACATTTTTAGATCATGTCCACGTCCTGTAGGACAGTTGGTTGAGCTTTGGCCTCTTGAGGCGGAGGTCCAGGGTTCAAGTCCCAGGCTGGACATGTTATGGCTTAGGCCAGTTAAACCCAGTTGTAACCATGTCTCATTCAATTGTAACCTTGTCTAACCCCTGCTTTGTGGGATACGGGGGGTCCTGCGGGTACTATGCCCATTCACTTGTACAGTTGCAATTTCAAAGTTAAAGTCCGGGGGAGTAGGCTTCGGCTTAACCTCCATTTAAAAAAAAACATTTTTAGATCATTACTTTATTATTTTATTATATTTTGTTATGCCATATGTCGTTTCAAATGTCCACTCACTTTAAGCATGAATGCCATTTGTGAATTGAGGTTGAGTTCACAAAAGACGATACAGGAACACGGTCCAATTTTTCATCGTCTTGCCTCGGCATTCAAATAGAGCGGCACAAACATTTAAAAACTTAAAAAATTTAATGTTTCTATTGGTTGAATATACATATTAAGCAATAAAAAATTTAATGTTTCTATTGGTTGAATATACATATTAAGCAATAGAAAATTATTATTGGCCTCTCACATTTTTGTTCAGAGGGAGAGAGTTATAATGGGTTCATATCGTCCAACGGAATAATGAGAGTCTTCCATATGGTATGATTTGATTTGCTTTCAAAAAAGGAAAGAATTTTGACCCACCATTTCTTGAGCCGGGGTCTCCTTCATAATAAATATGTGCCACTCTGACAATAGCTTTTGATTGGTTCTTTAAATTGTTCAACCAATAAAATAACATAAGAGTTTTGATATCCAGAGCCTAGCACCACTCTATGTGAACTGAACCTAACTTGTGCCACTCTGTTTGAACCCACCCTTATGCCTTGATGTTTTGTAGATCGGGAATGCATGAAGTTTTTCATATCCAATAATATCTATCCATTTGGACCGCACAAATGTGCCGCTAGCCTGTGAATAAAGCTTGAATGTCCCATAATACGTTCCCTACAGATGAAGCCCTCACATAATCGCATGTCTCTATCAATGTTAATTCCTGACGCATTACATTTATATATTTATATAATAATGTATAAATTTACGTAATTTTAAAACTTTTTGAAGCATTCTTTACTATAACCTACATCCCAAACTTGGAGGGATGCTTGGGAACCTAAAGATTGGCTAGAAGGCCACCTTCATACCTAACTTAAAGGCCGAATCATGTGACTTCCCCTAAAAGAGTTTCATCTATGAAGGTGCGAAACACTCATTCAATGCAAGATGGCACCCACAAATATGTGTCAAAGCAGATCTAAACAAATATCTCTCCTCCAAAATTTCTATAGGCATTGGAGAAGAGAAAACCTTGGAGCAGGAGATTATATGCAAAAACTTGTCAAATGCATGCTTTCAATGTGGATTGCAAGGCCATAGAATAAACGATTGTCCTTTGCGACAAAAGTCCATTAAGAACAAGCAAAGTTAGGAAAAAACTAATGTAACGGAGAACAAAGATGCTTCTGTGGTCCACAGTATGTCTAAAGATCTTCCTCTAGATGGCGAGAAAGGGAAGGAAACACAAGTCATGGAGACGAACCCTAAAGGCTTCATGGAAGTGAGATGAAGAAGGAGAAGAAGCCCTTAGGGGATTATTGAGAGGAGCCCATCTCGCACAAATCCTAAAAAAGAAAAAATTGCAACTTGGAGAAGGAGGTAAATGACTTGGATTGCCAAGGGAAAATGAATCACTATGATGATCTCAATGATGGGGAAACTCCGAAGGATTCCACATAGCAAGGAGGACAACCAAGAAGGATACACCACTAGCAAAGAAGATGGATTCACCACCAACAATGAAGATAACGAGGACAGTGAAAGTTCGATCATTGGATCCACAATTCTTGAAAGGATACCACACTTGTTTCCGAAGAACACTTCTTACAAAGGAAAACAATCAGCTGAGATCCCATGGAAAAGAACCCTTAAGGGTAAACTCCTATGTCAAGACCCCTCCACTTTGAAGAGAAAAGATGATGAGAAAAACAAGAAAAAGAGAGACAAGGCCCCTCCCCGCAAAGAACTTAACCTCCGACAATGATAATCATTTCTTACAATGTTAGAGGTTGTCTGACCTCTGTGGCCATTATTGGCCAATGGATCCATGATAAAAGCCTAAAACCCGACTTCATCTGTCTTGAAGAGATCAAAATTGATGGGGAGGACCTTCAAAAGAGACTAATATATTTCATCGTGCCATGTATGGCTCTCCACCATGCACCCGAAGGGAAATGGCGGCTCAACTATCGGCATTAATTATAGGTGGTTCGCTAGACTTGTGGATACCCAAGTGGATTTGAACCATCGATGGATATGTGCTTCCTTTGGGGGTCCTCTACAGTTCACCATTGTCTCTTTGTATGCTCCCAATATCGATTCAAAGAGAATTGACACTTGGCAATCTTTGGACTCTCTGTCCCTCAATGTTGTAATTTGTGGGGACTTTAATATAATGGAGGCTCTTTTTGATGGATGGGGGAATAGAGGGTGGGTGATTGATGGTCACGAGAAAGATGTTTGGGACCAAGTCAAGCTCCACCTTGATCTGGTGGAGATCAAAGACGAGGCTGGTTTCTCTTGGTGGCACCTCCAGTCTGGAGTCTACTTGAGGAAAGCCAAACTTGACAAGAGCTATAATACATAGAATATAATCAATAAGTGGGGCCCCCCTCCTTCTCCCAATGCATGGAACTTAGTTGTCTCTTATCACTACCCAATTGTGCTTACCTTCAAGCCGGTCATCAATCTCAAGAAAGCCCCTTGGTTTTATGCCAATCCAACAACCTTCTCTTTCCCCTCAGTCCAACATGAGATTACTACGACCTCGAACTAGGCCTTTTCCACCCACTCCTCACTAGCCAAGTGTTGGAGGATGGCGGCCATGAAGACACGACACATCTTTCAAGACTTAGAAGAATCTTCAAAACATTTGTTAGGCTAGAAGGGAAAATCTTTATCAAAGGTTGAGGCATCTTGAGGTAGAAGTAAACATAGGCCACTCTGTTGGAGTTTACAGACCTCCAAAATGTAGCTAGAAGTAGGTGGAACCCCCTAGGAACAAGTTGAGCTTCTCACAAACTATGCTTGCAGAGCTTACTGTTCTCTACTCAGTACGAATTTTTTGAAACTGTTTTAACCACATATACTAGAGACCAAGAGATTTCGAATGAGCCAAAGAACACTCAATTTGGATAAACACACAAGGAGATATGACATCTGCAAGTTTGAGGTTTAATGGAGACCTTCAGCAGGGGTGAACCTGAGAACACACACTACTTGCAGAGAGTACTACTCTCACCTCACAAATCCAATGATTATGAAAATTGAAACTATGAAAGTAGACAATAAGAGCTTTCAAATGAGCTATGAAACATATACTTGGGATATATAGTGAGGGAGATACAAGCTCTGCAATCTCTGCATACAAAAGTACAGCAGCATAGAGATACACATATGACTCTCTTGGACTTCCCACAACATCATGACTTCTCTCCTCTTTTTATAGCATGCAGAACTAATCTAAAACCTTCCTAATACATCTAAATTTGTGTTAGAGACTTGGGTGGAGGTATTACATGACTCAAGTGCTCAAATAAGCAAAGTATTGATGTACTTTGAGAACTAGTCACATCGACCTTCCACTAGGACACCACTGCAGCTCCCTTGTGACTCACTAATTTGAGTCACCATGTTTTAGAACTTACATGGTATTTTGGCTATCTTTGATGAATAATATGAGCCTTCTTAAAGTATTTGAAGACTTCCCAAAGGTATTTACACAATTTGAAACTTGTACCATACATAAAACAAATGTTCGCAACATTCTCCCCCTTAAGTTTCAAAGGGTATTTCCTTCATGCCAAAAATATAGTTGAATATTTGAAGCTTTGGTCCATCCAAGGATTTGGTGAAGATATCTGCAACTTGATCCTTTGTTCCCACAAAAGAAACTTGTACTTCATTGTTTATGGCCTTCTCTCGAACATAATGGTAGTGTACCTCTATATGCTTTGTTCTAGCATGAAAAATAGGATTTGAGGTCATATGAATGCTGCTCAAGTTATCCCCATATATCAGTGGTACATCAACCTGCACATTCAAGTCATGAAACAACTTTTTAAACCACAAGATGTCCATCATGAAAGGGATCTCTTCCTTGGATTGCTTCTTCTTGAGGAGGCCACACATCTCTTTAGTAGGTTTATGTGCCTCCCCTTCCCCACCAATCTTCAAAGTATATATGGAGATTCTTTCTTTTAATTTCTTATTCCTATCTTAGCGTGTTTTTAATTTTACGGAGCCCTGTCTAGTAATGAGAGTGTGTTGCGAACATTTGTTATATGTATGGGACAAGTTTTAAATTATGTAAATACCTTTGGGAAGTCTTCAAATACTTCAAGAAGGTTCATATTATTCATAAAAGATAGCCAAAATACCACGTGAGTTCTAGAACATGGTGAGTCGAATTAGTGAGTCATAAGGGAGCTGCAATGGTGTCTTAGTGGAAGGTCAATGTGGCTAGTTCTCAAAGTACATCAATACTTTGCTTATTTGAGCACGTGAGTCATTTAATACCTCCACCCAAGTGTCTACCACGACTTTAAATGTATTAGGAAGGTTTTAGATTAATTCCCCATGCTATAAAGGGAGGATAGAAGTAGTGATCTTGTGGGAAGTCCAAGAGAGTCATATGTGTATCTCTACACTGTTATAGTGTTGTATGTAGTGATTGCAGACCTGTGAGCTGAGAGCAATACTCTCTGCAAGTAGTGTGTGTTCTCGGGTTCACCCCTGCTCAAGGTCTCCATTAAACCTCAAACTTGTAGAGGTCATATCTCCTTGTGTATTTATGCAAATTGAGTGTCCTTTTGCTCACTGGAAAGCTCTTGGTCTCTAGTATAGGTGATTAAAACAGTTTTGAAAAATTCGTAGTGACTAGAGAACAGTAAGCTCTGCAAGCATGATTGGTTTTCTATGATGAAGTTTGTGAGAAGGTCAACTTGTTCCTAAGGGGTTCCACCTACTTCTAGCTACATTTTGAGGTCAGTAAACTCAAACATTGGTATTAGAGCAAGGAATTGAAGCTTGGAGAAGGTTATAATACCTTGATGAAGAATTTGAAGCTATTGGAGCATAGGTATGTAGATAGTGGTATGTATGGTACGTAGATAGTGGTTGCTCTAACCATATGTCACATGATGCTTCATGGTTTTCAAATATGCATAATCCTTCATGTAAAGGTTACGTAGAAACAAGAGACGATACAACACATAAGATTATGCAGGTTGGAGATGTTGTTATGCAGGATAAGAGCAAGACAAATTGCTTGAAGGATGTACTTTATGTGCCAATGATCACTAAGAATTTGATGTTAGTTGGTCAAATGGTAGAAAAAGGTTTGCAAATAAGATTTAATCATGCAAGTTGCTTCATTGAGGATCCAAAGAGAAGGAGGTTAATTGCTAGAGGTCAAAAACAAGGTAGATTGTTTACATTCAAGGTAAACCCAAATCATACAAACTATTTTTCTTATGGTATGCATCAAATAGGAGAGCTTAATCTCTGGCACAAAAGGATGGGACACATGAATGTACACAGGTTAAAAGAGCTATCAAAGAAGAGGATTTTTGAAGGATTACCTGATCTTCCTAAGCAGCATATGGTGCATCTTTGTGAAGCATGTCAAATGGGTAAGCAGAGTAGACAGCCTTTCAAGCATTCAATCTATGTAAGCAGTGGATTGCTAGATCTTATACACGCGGACATATGGGGTCCTACTAAAGAGGCATCCTTGGCTGGTAATAAGTACTATGTATCATTCATTGATGATCATAGTATAATGAAATTTGTGTATTTCATTAAACATAAGAGTGAAGTCTTTGATTGTTTCAAAAATTTTAAATCATTTGTCGAGAAGCAAACAAGAAGATATGTTAAGAAGCTAAGATCCGATGGAGGAGGAGAGTATTTCTCTCAAGCTTTTACTGATTTTTTGTATGATGAAGGTATCAAAAGAGAAGTTACATGCAGGTATACTCCACAACAAAATGGAGTCGCAAAAAGAAGAAACATAATCATAGCAGAAGCATCTAGAAGCATGCTAAAGGATATGTGTTTGCCTAATTCTTTCTAAAATGAAGCTGTTAGCACAAGTTTGTACATCATGAATAGAGTACCTACTACTAGAGTTCATCGTTTGACACCATGTGAGGTATGGCATGGAAGGAAACCAAGTGTAAGTCATTTGAAATTATTTGGTTGTGTATGTTATGTACATGTACCTAGTGAAGTGAGATCAAAACTTGATGTGAAATCAAAAAAGTGTATATTTATTGGTTATGCAGATACCCAAAGAGGATATAGATGTTATAATCCTCATACCAATAAGGTGGTTGTTTCAAGAGATGTAAACTTTGATGAATCACTTTCATGGTATGTAGATAAGAAAAGTTTGCAGGTCATAAATGGAGATGAAGAAGATATAGGTGAAGGAGATGAGTGCTTACCTCAGCCCACAAGAAGTTTAAGTGATGAGAAAAGTGGTTTGGATGAAGAAAGAGAGCTACCTTTCAATGGAAGATTAAGGCAAGAGTCACCTCCAAGTGTTAAAAGTAAAGGTAAACTCAAACTTATTGAAGTTAATGATGAAGGAGAAGAAATTAGTGGTGTATATGAGTATGGAGAATCATCAAAGGTTCCTAATAAGAAAGGATGAGCATCTACATTGGAGGTAAGAAGAACTTCAAGAGTGAGTAAGCAACCTCAAAGATATACGTATGAATACTCATTATGCTTTTATGAAAAAAGTTGAGCAGGAAACTGAACCCACATGTTATGATGAGGCAAAAGGAGATGAAAAGTGGGAGAAACCAATGAGAGAAGAAATGGAAGCACTACAGGATAACAAGACTTGGAATTTACTTCCAAAGATACCAAAACAAAAGGTAATTGGTTGCAAGTGGGTTTTTAAGATTAAAAGAAATAGTGATGGTAGTGTGCCAAGATATAAGGCTAGAGTTGTAGCAAAAGGATATAATCAAACTCAAGGATTGGACTATGAGGAAACATTTAGTCCAGTAGCAAACATGGCAACGGTGAGAACTTTGTTGGCTTTAGCTACAAGTAAAAGATGGAATATATATCAGCTCGATATAAAGAATGCCTTTCTTAATGGTGAGTTAAGTGAAGAAGTGTATATGTCACAACCAGATGGTTATGTGGATGCCAAATGTCCTAATCATGTATGCAGGTTAAAGAAGGCATTGTATGGTCTTAAACACACGCCAAGGGCATGGAATGCAAGGTTGGTAAAGTATCTTACGTTGCAAGGATACATAGCGAGTCATGTTGATCCTTCACTTTATATAAAACATGTAGATGACAGGTGTGTCTATGTATGCATTTATGTGGATGACTTGTTGATTACAGGGAATGATGCAAAAGCAATTGAAGAGATATAATGGGAGGAATTTAAAATTTCATATCTTGGTTTGCTTAGATAATTTCTTGGGATTGAAATTGTGTATGGCGATGAGGGTATGTGGTTGATACAGAGAAAGTATATATGTGATATACTAAAAAGGTTTGGTATGCAGGAATGTAAATTTGTTTCTACTCCAATAGAATGTAATGTCAAGTTGAGTGCAAAGGAAGGTGATGAGTTGCATGATATGAATGCATATAGATCCATGGTAGGATCTTTGATTTATGCAACAAAAACTAGACCTAATATATGCTATGTAGTGGGAGTATTGTCACAGTTTATGCATGAACATAGAGTGCCTCATATGCATGCAGCGAAAAGAGTGCTTAGGTATTTGAAAGGTACCATAAACGAAGGATTATTTTATAGTCATGATGCTGATCTAACTCTTAAAGTCTTTAGTGATGTAGATTGGGTTGGATGCAAAGATGATAGAAGATCCACAAGTGGATATGTGGTAATAGCAGGAAATAAGACATTAACATAGAGTTCAAAGAAACAGCCTATAGTTGCTTTAAATAAAGAGAGTAGTACATGTTCAAGACCTTGGAAGGATCTAACAGAAGTTTCAAACAAATACATTTTCCTATGTCTAGAAAAATATTTTCTTCTTGAGTTAGATAAAATTTTGGGGAGATTGTGTCCAAAAATGGAATCTCTATTGATGAAAAAAAGTGAAGGATGTATTCACATGTATGCTAAAATTGCAAGACCTTTGTATGGATTCATCACTAATTTTAATGGATAAGTTTTTGGTGTAGAGCTATATCCACATCCGATGTACCAACATTAAGCGGTAGCAACCCTTGCCATAAAAAATTCAATCTAATGAACGACCAACCAATGGTATGTAAACTACAAATGGAAAGCTAGCAAGTACACATCTACAACAAGAGAGAGACAAACATATACATGCATGCATGCACACACACACACACACTCATGGGAAGACAAGAGGCAATGTCGTAG
The DNA here is from genome assembly GCA_020310875.1 of Ceratopteris richardii. Classification (NCBI taxonomy): domain Eukaryota; kingdom Viridiplantae; phylum Streptophyta; class Polypodiopsida; order Polypodiales; family Pteridaceae; genus Ceratopteris; species Ceratopteris richardii. The sequence goes on from CM035416.1 coordinate 7,330,686, forward strand.
CGAGGGTTCATTGAAAGGAGGATGTAAGCTTCCTCATGATCCCTTCAACTAATCATCTTGGAAGACATAAGTGAGACATAATTTTTATGTTCATATGCATATATGAACCAACTTATATCACTTAGAGAAAAACGATACAAAATTCTATATAAATTTATTTTAAATTAGACGATTGTACTAACATTGTTGAAGAGCATTCCCTCTCTGCAGTCATCTTTTTTTTCTCCCACTCTTGGGAGGCAAATCAAAAGTGGAAAACCATATAATGATTGTCTACTATCTCCCGTCATAACACCTGACTTTCAAACTATCACACCCATGAAAACCCATCATCCAAGTGACCTCAATCCATATTATGTGTTCCTTTTAGAGCAATAATATGAAATTCAAGTGTGAAACGCAAAGTCAACTAAACTTGACCATATCCCAATGGAGATGATAAACCATATATTCTTAATAATCTAATTTGATCCTTCATAGTAAGTGGGATATCACATTCAAATAAGTCATGATCAACTCCAAAACCTTCACAAAACCCAAAATCTAGTCTTGAATGGATTGGCTTAAGGTTGTGCTAAAGGACATTTGCAAATGTTGTTCTCCATTTCACTCGAAGCACATGACATGTGACATGAATGGCCTTTATGGAAGATGATTTTGACTACCAACTTGGTTTCTATCATTAGTACAACAAAAACCTATTTTCTTAGGATCATTCTATCCATAATAAGATTTTCTTTTATCCCATTGGGGAGTTCACCTCAAAGAATAATCACCTTTTGCTTCATTGTATGTATCATAGCCACAATCTTAGTTCATGTTGATACTCCCTAGATGAATTGGTGGTGTGACTAGAACTATGGCCCTTTTAGGTTGTCCTTCCACTCTATATTTTGGTGGCATGATTTGGTTAGGATGAGGAGATTGTTTTTCGAGTACGAGTTGACCTAGAGGTGCCCATATTGATTGTGTCTAGGACCTTACACAGTATTGCTACCTCGGATGTGGGGATTGATCCCTATCATGATAATGCCTTTTAGCATAATGGTTACATTTTTTACAAACTTGTTGGTATTGTAGTTGAGTTTGTTGATGATGTGTTTGTTTCTAATAAATATAAGGACCTTGAGAGTTTTTTTTGCTCATGGATGTATTTCTTACTATAGAAACAATCAACACTAGCATGATTAGTCATTTTTTGTTCTATGTGACACCACTAAGACCTTCCTTCATTCGATTGTGGATTGTAGCCTTGGTTTTTTCTAGAATAGAAATTCATAGAATGATCACCCCTATAGTTGTGAAAACATCCACTAGGTGATGGCTGCTCTTGATTCTTGTCAATAGAAGAATGGAGACTCAATATCTTAGCCAGCCATTATGACAAATCATCCAAACAAGAATCTATTTCCACATTCACAGTGCTACTACTTTTCAGTGTCTCTTTAGGGAGTTCAAGATTGTCTTCTAAGTCAATACACTCCTTTATGCATTCATCCACAAAAGATGGTCATTTCATAAAGACAAACGATTGCATCGCACTATTGATTAATCCATCAATGAATAGAGATATCACCTTTTCCTTAGAAGGTAACTTAGGAGGTGGACATGTAAAGATATACTTCTTAAAATGTCACACCATCAATATGATAGTCTCCAAACTCGATTGTTTGAAGCTTTGTATTAGCAAAGAGGTTTCATTTCTCACCCCTCTTTTAGATAGTCCCCTTATAAATATTAACACCTGAAAGGGTATGTTGAGGATTGTAATGGTAAAAGAAATGGACCAATAAGATGATAAAATATGGTAATAAAAATTATGTTTCCTAGTCAAGTATGATAGATGTAGCATTTCAAAATGCCTAGTTTGGCATTCTCTCTTAAGTCCTCTCTAAGATTACATATTGTTCTATTCTATTCGATTGCCTCTTTGCAAATATCTTATCACTTTTGCAAGTTGTCTAACCTAAGTACACAAACAATGCCAAGCAACATGAATATGGAGGTTTCTACATTATCACATGCCCTATATTCACATCATTTGGTCATTCACCTTTTAACCCTTCATTGATCCTTCAAACATACATTCATGGGTTTCTTAGGATTCATATGACATCCATAAGATTTGTGGAACTCTTATTGAAAAAAAAAAACCAAACAACTTAAAAATTGGGGTTTAAGGATTATTAGACCTCTTATTTTTGCATTATTTGGTTGCATTTGTGATAGAAGTTCCATATGACATTTGGATTCCATTGGAATATCTAAAAGTTCTAGAAAGCATTCCTTAGAATTTTTGAACATCATTAAAAATTATGTAGGAATTTCATCAATTTATGACTTACTCATAACATTCCTTTTCCAAAAATGTTCAGGGCAAAGTAGGAAACAAGGAAGCTTTAAAAAAATTTTCCAACCCCTCTATGAGGATGAAGATAGAAAAAGGGGAGAGAATACAAGACAACAAATGAAAATAGAGAGTATGAAAAAAAGAATCCAAAATTAGAAGGTTCAGGTGAAGAAAAGGATTGACTACCAAAGTAGATCTTTATGAGAGGTAAGAAAGGCCTTAATGTCAATTGGGCATCTAGTTACAAACTACCATTCATGAGAGTCGCTAAGGATGTTTCCTTTGGACTATGTAGCTTGCTAAATATGATGTCTTTTAAATATGTAACTGGTAGTCTCAAGCACTTTAGCATTTGTGAGAGAATATAGTTGAATACTTTTTTATTGGCCTCAAGAATGACTGTTGTTTGTGTGCAATGCATTGTCATAGATTAACATTGATAGTGAAGGATCTGTTATTGTTTCTGGGCCCAAATACAAATTTGATAAATTATTGAACCTATTGCATTTAGTGATGAAAAGTTTCTTTGATATTCTAAATGTTGCTTGCTAAGGAAAGTGAATAAGTCAATAGTTCTGCTAGAGGATGTTATTTATTTGTATTCCAATAGGCATTTAGAAGTTGTCCAAGTATCCCTTGATTCATTAATCCCTTGAAGTATCTAGTATCCTCTTAGTTGAAATAAAGTGAGGGACTCTTGCAGCCTACATAAACTTATACAACACTCATATTATAGTGTGAAATATCTAGTCTTGAAAGACTTGCATAGATAAGAGATGCCACAATGGACCTACATGAAGTAAAATCCTAGATCTGGTCCCCTTCATGAGCAAATAATTTCATATTTACCTATAATGGGTTCAATATTGATTTGCAGCTACAGAGTATACTCTTTCAAGAGATCAAATATGTACTTTCTCTATATGAGGTATATACCTTCTTCTTTGTATAAAAGTTTTATCCCAAGGAAATACTTAACAATCCCTAAATCAAAGATCTTAAAGTCATTTATAAAGTCAACGTTGATTTCATCGTTTTCAATAATGATAAGGTCATCAACATGGATGCAAATGAATACACATTTTTTAACTTTTTTCTTCATTTAGCGTGAGCTATCTTCATTTCTTTGTTTGTATGTACGTGCTGCTAAGTACTTCACAAGTACTTCATTCCAAACCATTGGGGCTTTCGTAATACCATAAAGATCCTTCTTAAGTCTACATTCATATTTGGAAAATATTTGATTTCAATTTTACAAGAAATTCTTCATATCTAATTGACAAATTATCCATCCCTTAGGAACTACAATTGCAAACACGATTTTGATGGGTTTCGCCTCTTTTTCGAGGCTAAAACATTCTTCAAAATCAATGCCGTAAGTTTGCAAAGAATGTTTCACTAGCAGTCTAACTTTAAACCTAGAGACACTTCAATTCGCATGCCTCTTTACCTTATAATACCACTTGTTACATATGAGCTTCACATCCTTCATCTTGGATACTAATATCCAAGTTTGGTGATTATTCAAGGCTTTAATTTTGTCGTCAATATCCTCATTCCATTCCCTATGCATATTGGTCTCACAAAAGAATTGGGCTCCTTCAACGCGATCCATTGACTCAGGTATGTGTCATGTGTGGCTATGAATGACTCATATCCTGACCTTTGGACTATATATTTGTTTCTAGTAGATGATGTTTCCTCCCCTAGTGGTGTAATGAAATCTCTTCTCCTTGCTTTGGAGATTCTTGAGTCTCCAATTTTTGCACCTTTTTGTCAAGATTAGAATCCATGTCTACCCATATGTGACATCCATTTTCTTCATCTACCATGTATCCTTTATATGCATCATATATATTTTCCACTTTCAAGATATCTTTGTTTCCAAATCAATTCATAAGTTCATGAAAGATCACATCCATTGCCACTTTAAATTCCTTGGTGTTAGATTTGAGACTCATAAATGTTGATATATTTTAGTAGTGAAGTGTATGAACACACTTAGGACCATCAGGGCACTTTTTTTCCTCTTTACAAGGTTTTTTACCCCAACTTGTATATATGCCTATAACCCTAATGTGTCTTTCATCTTTATACATTCACATGGTAATACATTTAGTATTGTGTTGTGCTCCAAGCTTTTTTTGCTTCCTTGTGCTATTTATGTGCTTCCATAGACCTCAAGTTCCAACAATTGGTATCAATACAAGTGCCAATACATTTAGTATTGTGTTGTGCTCCAAGCTTCTTCTTCTTCCTTGTGGTATTCATGTGCTTCCATAGACCTCAAATTCCAACAATTGGTATTAGTACAAGTGTCTCAAAGTCTACTACAGGCTTAGCACAACTCAATAGAGTAGTTTTGTTCAACATTTTAGATACATTAATTTCTCTATATTAAGGTATTTTAGTCAGTGGTCATGGTTGAAAGCAATGATGTATTCCATATGTTGGCTATTGATGACAAGTTGGATGGTACCAATTACCCATTATGGGCATATATGATGCATCATGTATTGATGGCAAAAGGATTGTGGAATATTGTGCAGGGTGTTGAAAAACAACCTACTACACTCGAAAATAATTGAAGGTAATGCAAATGGCATTGAAGATGACGATCTTCAAATTCCTATTTGTGTTGCAATTCTCGCTACACCTGCTATAGAACAACTTCAATGGTATCATAGAGATGCTCAAGCACATGCATTGATAGGTTTGTTTGTAAAAAATGCCATTATCCCTCACATTCACTCTTGCAAAATAGCAGATAGGGGACTTTAAGGCAGACTTTGATTCATCAACTCCAATTTTGGGCTAGAGTAGAATTCAGTTTTAAATGGTCAATGGTCAATTTTTGGGTTGCCCAATAATGGGGCCGTGTACAATTCTGCTCTTAATGGAGCCCTTACAAGTACACAATATAAAATACAACTAGAGACATTGGTAATATATCAACACCAAATAGTTGAGGAACTGCTTTACTCCTTAAGAATCATTGAAAAATGGTATGTACATGAAATCGTTCATGTACAAAATAGACAACCCAAGCATCCCAAACCTTGTTATTTCCAACGCATGTCCAATACAAGTATGCCATAGTGTAGTGTGAAGCGACTTAGATTTTGTGTGATAACACACTTTGTGTTGGTACATGGATAAATTTTAATGCATAATTGTAAAGGCAAACTATTTTGGATTCACCATCATTTGAGCTGAGCAGCGAGCTACACCCTCGAAACATAAATGTACTAGCTTAACACTATTGTGATTGGTTATTTTGCCATTATCCACATATCTCTTTAGACGTGCTCAACAAGCCACTTGGCCCCCAAAAATGTAGTATGAGAAAAAAATATAAAACCTCACAAGAAACCTAAACCGGTCTTTCTTCCTCAAAAGAAAATTCTAATTTTTATCTGCATGATAATAGAATGTGGAAGCATCATAGATTGTTGGATTTGATGCTATCTCGTATTCTCTTGTTCATTGTGGCAAAGTGTACTCAATAGTTTTTTGGGAAATCTTGGATGCAAAACCCTATTTTTTGTCTTAGGAGTGTGGCAAAGTGTACTCATAGTCTTTTGGGAAATCTTGGATGCAAAACCCTAAATTTTTGCAGTAGGACTCTCCCTCACTAGGTTGGATTAATTCATACAAGGTTTAATTCCTGGTGTCAAAGCTCACACAAGCTTTAACAAGATTAGGATATTGTTAGTGAAAACATAAAGACGAGAATCAGAGTTGAGATAAAACCATGCTTCCAATATCCTCTAGATGAGCGGAATCCCAATGGAGGAAATAGGGATATGGGAAGTGTAAAGATTCGTGCAGCTATAGTGCTGCCATACACATGAGATGATGATACACTCTAAAAAACAGAGAGAGATATAGTGATAGATTCGTGGTAATGCGTGCACGCTCACGACAGTGAACACATTTTTATATTAAGTCATTAATTGTTTTTTACAATCTTGCCACATCATCAATTCTCCCCCTCAAGCTCAGAATGAGCTTGAATACAAAATGAAAGAAATACATTTATCCATACAAGATGAAATAACATGAAATGAAATCTAAATACAAACTAAAGCTTCCTAACTCCTAAAGCTTCTCTGAAATAGATGAACTTTTCTTTGGGAAGAGTTTTGGTGAAGATATTTGCCACTTGCTCTCTAGTGCTGATGTGAATCAACTCCTTTTCTCCTTCAATGGCCTTCTCACAAACAAAGTGATAATGAACTTCGATGTGCTTCGATCTTGCATGATAAATTGGATTCTTTGATAACATTATGCTGCTCACATTGTCACAATAGATGACCATCTTTTCGTCGATGTAGACTCCCATGTCTTCAAGTAGGTACTTAATCCATGTTGCTTCACAAACAGCTTGTGTAATGCCTCTATATTCAGCTTCAGTACTTGACAAGGCGATAGTTGGTTGCTTCTTGCTACTCCAAGAATGATTGCACTTCCAAACGAAAATGAAAATCCACTTGTTGACATTTGATCCATGACATTTCCTGCCCAATCAGAATCTGTATATGCATATATACATGGCTGAACTTTTCTCTCGTAAATTAAGACAAAGTCGCATGTTCCTTTCACATATCGCAATATGCATCTCACTGCATCCAAGTGCACTCTACATGGTTTATTCATAATATGACTCACCAAACCAACTGCAAAACTCAAATCCGGTCTTGTCTTTGTTACATAAATCAAACTTCCAACCATCTTCCTATACACATTGGCATCATGCAAGTACTTCCCATCATCCATAAGCTTAGCATTAGCATCAAGTGGCATATCAACAGGTTTGCAAGCACTCATACCAAATCTCCCAAGCATTTCCAACATATAATTGTGTTGTATCATCCAAATTCCCTCTTTCATTGAAATTACTTCAATTCCCAAAAATTATTTTAATTCTCCTAAATCTGATATCAAAAATTCAGATTTCAGTTGCTTTTTGAAATCATCAATCCTCTTCTCATCATTGCCAGTAATGATCAAGTGATCGACATAAATCACTAATAGAATCATTTCGCTTCCTTCATTCCATACAAATAGTGTAATCAGCCTTTGATTGCATAAATTTCAGATCCAACAACTTCTTAGTGAATCGTTCACATCATGCTCTTGGTTCTTGTTTCAAACCATAAAGCACTTTCTTTAATTTGCATACATAGTTAGGATACTTTGGATGCGCATAACCTTGTGGTTGCTGCATATAGACTTCCTCATGCAATCCGCTATTCAAAAATTCTTAACATCCATTTGATACAATTTGCAATTGCTCATAGCAGCCCATGCAATCACGCTTCTTACCGTTGCCATTTTCACAACTGGACTAAACGTTTCATCATAATCCAATCCATATACTTGTGCATATCCTTTTGCAACTAAACATGCTTTAAATCTTTCTAATGAACCATCACTTTTGCACTTCACTTTGTACATCCATTTGCATCCAATAGCTTTCTTATTCGATGACAATTTCACTAATTCCCATGTATCATTCTTCTTCAATGCATTCATCTCATCATCCATTGCTTTGCACCAATCTTCACTTCGTGACGCATCATGAAAATTCTTTGGTTCCTCATGCTTGATTCTCTCAGTCATGTATGCATAATGAAGCTTCATAGACTTATTGTATAGATTCAGTCTATCCACTGGATGGCTTACTCTTGTAGATCGTCTCAAAGGTGTTTCTTCATCTAATCTTGAATGTGTCTATTTCCTTGCATGTGGAGGAACATATTTCTCCTTCATATTTTTCAACATGCTAGGCGTAACTATCTCATCATCAATATCCGAATCAGACATGTATGTATCTTTCCCTTTCTCCTTTCTTCTTGCATAGTCCTTTGTGTTTTCACTCCATGATGTTTCAGGTGTAGGAAACTCATATGAACCATAGTTTTGACTTTCTTCATGGTCAAAATGTCTACGACTTGTTCCTGGCTTATCATGAACATTATGCATAGAATCATCCATATCATTCTCTATCCCAGCCATATCTTTGGGTGTGTACCATGATGCATTTTCATCGAATATAACATCTCTACTCACTATGCATTCTTTTGTAACAAGATTATAACATCTATATCCTTTCTTCTCTTCTGAGTATCCAACAAATATGCAGTTTTCAGATTTAGCCTCAAACTTGTGTCTCAACTGACTAGGTATGTGTGCATAACAAATACTTCCAAAAACTCGTAAGTAGCTCACATTTGGCTTATGCTTCCATAGCCTCTCATAAGGAGTGAGATCATGAACCATTCCTATTGGAGCTCTATTTATCACATGTACAACCGTATGACAAGCTTCTACCCAAAACATATCTGGCATGCTCTTTTCATTTAACATGGATCTAGCAACTTCCTCAATCACACGATTTTTGCATTCGACAACACCATTTTGTTGTGGTGTATATCTACAAGATAATTGCCTTCTGATTCCATGATCACTAAGGTATTGATCAAATTCTCTTGAGATATATTCTCCCCCTTGATCTGATCATAGGCATTTTATATACATTCCCAATTGCTTTTCAACCATATTTTTGAATTTCACAAAGCACTCGAAAACTTCACTTTTATGCTTCAGAAAATATATCCAAGTATATCAGCTATAATTGTCAATGAATATCAAAAAATATAGTGAGCCACCAACTGATTTTGTTCTAGTAGGTCCAACCACATCACTATGGATTAGCTCTAGAGGTCTCCTTCTATGCATTTCTCTTCTTGGAAACTTCATACGTTGATGTTTTCCAAATGCGCATGCTTTACAAATTCTTTCAAAGTTTAAATGACCAAATCTTGGTAGTCCACGCACTAACATTTGCTTTTCCATAGACTTCAATTTTCTCAAATTGATATGACCAATTCGTTTATGCCATAATTCAGCTATATCTGAGTATTCACTATTCTTGGCATACATATTCTCATAAAGAGGTGTACCCATGTCAAACGTGAACAATCTACCCATCTTCTTTCCATGACCAAGCAATTTTCCTCTTTTTCCATACTTGAAATCATGTATAAAACAGCCATGTTTATTGAAGATTACTTCCATGTCTTGATCCGCAAGTTGACCAACCAAAATTAGGTTCTTTGTAATGCTAGGCACATGTAAGGTATCACGTAATGTGTTTTGAACACCATTTCTTTGTACTACCAGTACATTCCCAACATTGTTAATCAAGTGTAAGGTATCATCACCAATTACCACATACTCTTTAGTCCTCAAAGCCTCTTTTGACTCAAACTAGTTCCCTATACTCGTCATGTGATTTGTGCAACCAGAGTCTACGTACCAGTTCATATCATTTCCAGGTTTAGACATACTATTCAACACATGCTCCATTGCTAACATATTATCTTTGCCATAGTCTCTATATGAACTTTCAGTAGAGAAATCTCCATGTGTCACGTAATGGCTTCTACCTCTTCCTCTTTGACTATTCTGCTTATAATAACATTTTTTCTCAAAATGGCCATACTTACCGCAATGGTAACAGTTCCCAGGTGCTTGTGATCTTCCTCTACCTCTTGGCATATCCTTTGTGTTTACATTTCTAGAATTTGAACGTCCATGACTAGAACCTCTTCCTCTATGCTGAAAGAATGCATGATCTCTTGAATTGCCACTTCCTGATGCATTCAAACCAAGTTCTACTTCTTGTGTCATGCAAAGAGCTACTAGCTCATCAAAATCAGGCATAGTGCCTCTTACTGAGATAGAAGTATCTAAGCTCTTGTACTTCGGTCCTAGAGCATTTAGCATAACTGATACCATATCATCATCTTCAACTTTGCAATTTATGGAAGCTAAATCATCAGTGATCTTTCTAATTTCATCCACATAATCAGTTATGGATCTATTTCCTTGCCATATGCTATGCAATTTTTGCTTTAATTGAATTTTACTAGCTTTCGTCGACATACCATATATCTTATGAATTATGTCCCAAGCTTCCTTTGGCATGCTAGCCTTCATAATATGTGGTATGAGACTCTCTGATATACATATCAAAATCCAATGGAGAACCTTTCTAGATTTTTCTATCCATGTTTTATATTCCTTTTGCTCTTCTGCATTTAGGTTATCTAGCAACTCAGGACACTCGTCCTCTCCATTCACTAATCCCCATAGACATTTTCCCATCAAGAAATTTTCCATCCTATATGAACATATGTGGTAATTGTCTTTATTCAGCTTATCACCAACTATTTGCACAATGTTATCACCCATTCTTGCAGTTTAAGCACTTCTCTATGCAATGGCAATCTTATGGTGAGGCCTAGAAAAAATTCGACAGCATTTCGACTGTATTTCTAGATATATGCACCAAAAAACTGAATGTTTGCAAGAATCTCAATGGTTTCCCTCTTCTTTTAAGCACTCCCTATGTCTCTATGCACTTATATGCTCAATTTTTACCTCTCCAAAAGAATTTGGGCAGAGTTTCCTTTGTCCAAAGTGTATATGAGCCAAATCAACTACAGTGAATCCACTCCAAAACCCAAACTCTAGGTAAAAGCATCAATAACAACACGTAACATAAGAAAATAATCTCTGACGGAAGGCCTCAAAATCATACATTCATCCCGTGATCGATACACGAGGTCTTTGGACTGTCTTCTCTTTGGCCTTCCACCTATGTCACCAGAGTATCTCCAAAGATGAGAATACCCTAGTTAAAAACCTCAGTACGTCCCTCAATTTTTGTTTAAATTCAATGGTTTTCAGTAGGGTAATAAAATCCTCACAAGGGACACGAGTTGTCCACATTAAGGACCCACAGAATGCATACATTTGTCTCATAGCGTGTGAGTAGTGTCCATTCAAGAACCTGCAAGAGAATACATGACATCGCCTACCACATGCAATCAAAAGGAAAACCAAAACTCAAATGTGTACTTGATCTTATACTCCGAAAAAAAATTCTCTACTCTTCTCTTGCACAACAGATATGTGTGTATGTATTTTACTTATTGTAGGTAAAATGTAGAGTAGTAGTCTTTGGGAGGTTGACAAGGACAAGAGCGTAAGGTTCCATTATTGTCAACAATGAGTGTTGCAGCTCTACTTTGTGATGGAAGGCTTGCATATATCCAAGGTGACATCATAGACGTTGATGCTTCGGGACTCATTATTTGCTTGTCATACAAAATTTGAGCATTTCATCGGTGCCTTCTATGAGAAATTTGCAGTATTATCAGTGCTCAACTCATTGTAAACCATGTCCAGACTTTCTTCATTTGCGGGATAGCCATGACTGAATTCCCATAAGCTCTGATACCACTCTACAAAGATCCACACAGATATAGTACTGCCATACACGTGAGATGATGATACACTCGGAAAAATAGAGAGATTAATTGAAGAGTAGAAGCAAAACTCTTATAGGAATCTAGAAAACCATTAAGAACAATTTGCATAAGAAAACTATCTGGCAAGACTTCATGAACAAAAATCAACTTACTCCTTCAAATCTTTGATCTTTTTCAAGAAACTCTCCATGGAGTCTCCTTCATTCATGTACTCACTCTCCAACTATTTTCGAAGGTAAGAAACTATTTGCTGGAAGTATCCTTTATAAAAAATGAAGAGTTGGGGGAATGGGATTACCAATAATACACCCAGTGCATTTCTATTCCCTAGTTACATAGAATATGAAGACTATACGAAAAGAAATATTTGAATACATAGATTCAAGAATAGAGAAACAAGGAATAGGACAAAAAGATCAACATTTCAATACTGAGGAGAAATATATAAAGATAACAATATAATCGGAACTGCAAATTGTGTGCAAGGACTTGTACAAACGCTACTAGACTTCAGCCTCAGTGCCTCTAAGCTCTTGCATCTCTCTTTTGCCACAATGTCCCTCGTGCACCTCTCTTCCTTGAGTCACTCTTTATATTCTTCATAAATCATTTAGAAGGCAGACATGGTTTCCTAATGTTAATATTCCTATCAATTCTAAAGGACACATGATTTACAATGTTCGAGAAATATAAATTTGGGTACTGAACTCGTGGTAGACTAATGCTGGCATGCACAGTGGACTTGAAACCACTAATTTACATATCATCTATATATGAAGGTGGATTTTGGATTCTATTTAAGTCATACAAAAATTCATCAAAAATTTCCCTAAGATGAACTACTTCGAACTCTATGACTTCCCGAAAATATTCTTCATTTGGGTTATTCAAGAGCTACACCTTCCAAGCTGCTTCTTTGATCTTTGCTTCCAAAAATTCAGTCGACATTCATTCGAAGAATTCACGAGTCATAGCAATTGTTTCTTCATTTTTATTTTGTAAGTCTTGAATCTCTATAGCTTTTTATAATAATACAATAACCGTCTGCTCAATAGCCTTTTGCAATTTGGTTTGTACCTATTTAAGTTCAGTTATCTACTCTTCTTTATCTGCCAAAATTTGTGCATTTTTTGAAATAAGCTGCTTAGCATCATTCAAGTGTAGCTTTAATTCTTGTACTGTATTAAGCTTAGCCAACACTACTTGTAGATTTTTTGTTAGTGATAGAACTTGAGAGGATAATGAATCTCTCTATGTCATTAGCACAACAACTTGATTTTGTAAGTCATCTTTGTTCGTACAAACTCTCTGTAATTCATCCTAAATGGCTTGAAGTTGTTCAATTGCTTCCTATCGATCTTTCATAACTTCTTCAATATAAATCTCAAGATCATTAATTTTATTCATTTAGCATTTGGACCTATTATTCCAAAATATTTTCCCTTTTGTAAGAGAATCTTATAGTTCAGTGTTCTGTTGTCTGAGTAGAATCATTTCGTTATGCATTTTCTCTAACGTATCAACTTCAACATGTTTGTTTTGTTCATCCTTTTCCATTTGCAAAGAACACAATGTTAATAATCCGATCGCACCTGCCAGGATATTGGACTGGATTTGATAATCTTTGAAAAACCATGGATAAATTATTGATGAACATTGAATCATAGGCAATTGAACTCTACCCGACTGAACATACCAGGGATCTTGACATCGCTTTGTGAAAGTTGCGAAACTAATACTTTTATGAGATTGCTCGATTTGGGAGATCTGGACTTGCTCCGTTCTCTGTGAAGTAGAAGGTCTTTCCTGATTGGTCTACATCTGCATATGTTGCAAACTAGAAGGTTGCTCATGAGTTTGCTACTCCTCAACAACTCTCCTTCAATAAAATTCTTCTTAGTCATCTTTTGCCTTTGCTTGGCTTCTTTTGCTATAGCAAGTTCTTCTTGTTGCTGCCTACGTAATGCTTCTTGAGATACCTCCTCTTGCATAGAGTGTAGCCTTTCTTTTTCTGCACATCTTAGTGCTTCTTGTACAGTATTCACTTTAGTTCCTTTCTATGTATTCAGAGGGTGTGTGTCATCTTAGATTTTCCATTTACCTTGTCACTTAATTTCTCGAAGGAACACTGATTCCTCAACCACCTCGAATATTCTATGATTAGGAAGGGGTTCTATTAGAATCAACAAAGAAAATAAAATACCTAGTTTTGTATCCAATGGTTGCACCTTCTTTGTTTGGTGACACGTGTCGAACTTCCTTCTTGATTCTTCTAAATATAATCTCCTCCCAATTAACTTGGACACTAGCAGCAACAACATCGACCATCAAAGAGTACAATATTTGGGACACATCGTAATGCTTGCTCTGAATGTTAATTGCCAATCTCACTAAGTGCAATCCGAATTTCAATGGGTTGGTGTCTGGGAGCCTCACGTATTTGTATTCTCTAGAACACGGATTGTCGAATATATGTTCCATCTCCTTAGTTGAGATTAGTGTTGTAGGATTTGTAATTCCATTGTTACTAAGCTTTGGTTGTGTAGCAATGTATTCGGGATCTATCGCCAGGCATACCTTAGAACCCATTTGAATTTTTAAAAATGTGCAATGTTCACCAACGATGTCAAGCGGATCATTACAATACTAGATGGAGTTATTCATTGGATGATTGTGTAGGTCTATAAAATCAATTTGAGCATAATCTAGGAGACCTCCCTGTTGAAACTAATCATCATGCATTTGGGGTAGCCGATTAGGAATCTAGAGCATGCTTATATCAGTGAGTTTGACTGTGTTAGGAAGCATTGTTCCTTTCATGCTTGCTGTCAAGAGGAGTGCATGACTACCAATAGCAACGGGCTTGAGGATTAGAAAGTAACAACTAAAAAGTGGTTCTTTTTGCCACTCGATTAAGTAGAAAAATTTCAAAGCCATTGCAATCTGCATGTGCTTGAATAGCATGCGTGCCTTTGAATACTGAATAATCATGAGAATGATTACAAATCTACCCAATCCGGTCTCAAGTTGCCTTCATTAATACCCAAGTAATCATGCAAAATTGTGAGTGAACCTTTATTTGATTTAGTGATTATGCCACTTATTATTAAAAAAAGAAAATTATATACATTATAATACAATGAGTTCCACGGCACTACATGTAGTACAGTCGAAGCTTGGACCCATTGTTGGAGTCTATAAAATCTCTCCACCCAGTGTTGCTAACCAAAAAGTAGCTGGAATGATCTCTTCACAAATCCAAAATGGACCTATCCACTGAAGTTTGAATTTTCTTGCTGGTTCTTTCATTTTAGAATTAAAAAATATTACTAAATCTTCAATCCGAAAAACAAACTAGTGTCTATAAATGGCGATTGTGCCAATGTTGTTGTGCTTCGTGCATGAGCAAAAAACTATGATAACGATGTTCCTCCGATTGGCATAATAAATCCATCTAAAATATCATTGATTCTTCATCTAATAAGAGATTCTATTTCGCAATTTGTAAACTAGGCACCCTAAATTCCATTGGTGCAATGGCTTCCATACTGTAAACAACTTGAAAGGTGTGAATCCAGTTGAACAATTATAAGAAGTATGGTAAGCCCATACGAAGGAAGATAAATACTGTTTCCATTTAGTTTGATATTCAAGTAGAAATTTTTGAAGCATTGTAGGTAAGAGTTTGTTTGTACTTTCCACCAAACCATTGGCTCAAGCATAGTATGGGGAATTGAACTTATGTTCTATATGGAAATAATCAGTAATGGATTCAATGATTTGGTTCAAAAAATGGGTGTCGTGATTTGAAACGAATTCTAGTGGCAATCTGAATCATGGAAACAATTTAGTGATTAAAACTGTAGCGACACTACCTGTGGTTGAATGTTTCAAACTCCAATCTTTAACCCATCTATTACAATGATCAGTGCATGTTAAGATGAAAGTTTTTTTTGAAATCACTCGAGGACGAATAGGACCAATGAAGTCCAACCCCCATTTCTCGAAAGGCTCCAAAGGGAGAATGGGTTGCAGAGGAAAATGATGTATCTCCCGAGATTCACCCATTCATTGAGAAGGATCATAGAGCTGGACATGATGTCGAACATCCTTGTGAATAGTTGGCGACCATAGCCCACTTTGAAGAATTTTCTTCACTATTAAGTTTGTACCATGATGACCACCAACAATTCCAAAATGAGCTTCAATAATGACTACTATTAATTTGTGAGGTGGCATAGATCGAGGCTAGACTACTATAACATTCGTGTATTAAATATGATCTAAAATGATAGAAAATAATTGAATCTATAAACCTAAATTTTTTCAAGCTATAGATTATATCTGTGAAGGGGGAATGCCATTTGCAAGGAAAGACATCAATTCATCCTACCAAGTAGGGGTTCCTAGGTCTTTCTAGTATCTAATGCATGAAAGAGATTCTCATCTAGAAAGGAATCACCGATCTCATTCGGAGGTTCATCGTTATCTAAGCAAGATAAAAAATCTACAATAATATGCAAAGAACCTGATCGATGTACTACATCATAATCATATTCCTATAATAATAAAACCCATCTAGCCAATCTGGCCACTATGAGTAAATGGGCAACCCAACAAATAATGTCGAGTTTCTTAATAGAATAAATAATTCCTAACCATTCTCCTCCATCATTGAATAATTACGTTCAGGTACAATAAGACATCTACTAGCATAATAAATATTTATAAACCAAGAATCACTACAACATATGAGGGGCATACTGACATTGTCCATACCGACGGTCGTGCCTCAACGTCGGTATGACCATTGAAAATTCTTGAAAATAACGGAGGCAATACCAATGGTCATTTATTCGTCGGTATACTTGTCGAAAACCAAGCGTCGATATACTTGTCGAAAATGCTTGGCATCAATATCAGCGTCAATATACAGGTCGATACTTTATTGGAAATTACCGACGCTCATATCGATGCAACGTTTTAACTGGAACCGAGAGCAAAAATTTGACATTTTCTCGCATTTTGAACCAAACTATGCTACTGTTGAGTTTGCACGCACGAACTACATTCTGAGCACATTGTGTATACACATCTCTCTCTTTCTCTCTCTCTCTATGCACACCTCTCTATTTCTCTAGATCTAAAATTTTGGTAAGTATCGCACATACTGTAGCACCCTTTCTCTTTCTTTGTTTTTTCCCTTTTCTAATTTCCCTTATCTTTAGTTTTACAGGAGCTTCTTGGCATTAGTTCTTTGGAATTCGACGAAGGACAACATTAAGTGGACTTTGACGACAACAATTACATCGATGTAAGTGACTGTTTTGTTTTCGATTGAGAGAGAGAGAGAGAGAGGAGAGAGAGAGAGAGAGAGAGAGAGAGAGAGAGAGAGAGAGAGAGAGAGAGAGAGAGAGAGAGATGAAAGAAAGAGAGAGATCTAGAGAAACATAGAGAGAGAGATGAAAGAGAGAGATAGAGAGAGAGTGAAAGAGAGAGAGATGAAAGAGAGAGATGAAAGAGAAAGAGATATGAAATAGAAAGATAATGAGATAGAGAGAGAGATGCATACATACATACACACACTTATGCATACACATACTCACATACATATTACATATTACATACACACATGCATATTACATACACACTCACATACATATTACATACACACATGCATATACATATACATACACATACATATTACATACTCACATGCATATGCATACACACATATACATACATACATGCATATTACATAAACACATGCATATGCATACACACACATATGCATACTCATACTCACATACATACATGTACACACACATATACATACATACATGTACACACACATGTATACATACAAAGATGCATATGTGTACATACATACACACATATTTGCATGTACACACACATACATACATACACACATGCATATTACATACACACACACATATACATACACACTCACATGTATACACACACATATGTGCATACACACATGCATATGCATACATACATACACACACATATGCACGTACACACACACATACATACACATGCATATTACATACACTTGCACATATATATACACACTCACATATGTATACACACACATGCATACATGCACATACACATACACACATCACATATACATACACACATATACATGTTTTAGGGTAAGGGTTTTAGGATTAGGGTTTTTGTCTTTTACACATATACACACATAATACATACACACATTCACACATATACACATGCATACACACATCTCTTTCTCTCTCTCTCTCTCTCCCTCCCTACACACACATCTCTTTCTCTCTCTCTCTCTCTCTCCCTACACACACATCTCTTTCTCTCTCTCTCTCTCTTGCATCTTGGTAAGTGATGTGCATACTCTTTCACTCTCTCTCTTTCTCTATGTCTTATCTT
>CM035416.1:7353811-7356311 GCA_020310875.1 Ceratopteris richardii
TGTACAAAGATAAGTAGCCCATTAGGGCAATAGGCATATATACAAGCCGGGGGAAAAAACCTCCTAAAGAGGGAAAAAAGTACCCCGGTGGTCCTAGAGTGTTCACACACATCACTACCTAAATATATCAACAAATCCCCCTTGGGAGTGATGTGGTGAACAAGTAGCTGGCACTCATGTATAAGGAAGTGCCAAGCTATGTGGAGATCACTCCACAAAAGGAAGTAAGCCCAAAGCTTTGCAAAAAGCTTCAAACTTCTCCCTAGGTAGAGCCTTCGTGAAAAGGTCTGCAATGTTCTCCTGCATGGGCACATATGCCAAGCTGATCTCCCTAGTAGAGAACCTCTCCCTCACATAATGATAATGCACCTCAATGTGCTTAGTGCGAGCATGGAACACAGGGTTCCTCGCAATTGCCAATGCACTCTGACTGTCAGTGAAGATGGTGGTGGCAGTAGACTAACCAACACCCAAATCAGCCATAAGGCATCTGAGCCACACACACTCAACAGTTGCTGTGAAAGCTTCCCTATACTCAGCCTCACAACTGCAAGTGGCCACAATAGGATGCTTCTTGCTCAACCAAGATATACATGAGCTACCAAGCATGAAGCAAAAGCCACTAGTGGACACACGAGTGTCATAGCAACCATCCCAATCAGAGTCAGAAAAAGCATGCAAATCTGGCAGTAGTGATCCCCCCTTGGGATAAAACAAACCAAGTAGCTGGGTACCACTCAAGTAGCGAAAGATGCGCTTAACGGCATGCCAATGCTTGACTCTTGGGCAATGCATATGCTCATCTGTGAGACAACAAACTGAATATCTGGCTGAGTAATGCATAAGTAAATCAAGCATCCAACAGCGTGCTGATAGAGAAAAACATCAAGTGCATCTCCAACATCATGAAGACTCAATCGTAAACCTGTTTCCATAGGAGTGGCAATAGGTTTATAGTCTTCAAGGCGAAAACGCTACAATAATGTGTCAATATATTTCATTTGACACAAAGCCATTCTACCATCAACGTGCATAAACTGAATGCCCAAATAGTGATGCAAATGCCCTAAATGAGACATCTCAAATGAGGCATGCAAATCAGCCTTAAAAGTAGCAACATGCTTCTCAATAGGACCAATGAGCAGCATGTCATCAACATAGACAACAATCATCAGAAGCACATCATTAGCATGCTTAACATATAAGGTGCTTTCAATTGGAATGTTCTCAAAACCATGTGCAATCAGATAGGCATGTATCTTCTCATACCAAGCACGTGGTGCTTGCTTTAAACCATATAATGCCTTCTTTAACTTGCACACCTGGTTTTCATGCCCTTTCTGCACAAAGCCACGGGGCTGAAAAACATACACTTCTTCATGCAAGTCACTATTTAGAAATGCAGTTTTAATGTCCAACTAATGTACATTCCAACCATGATGGGCTGCAAGTGCACAGATGCTCCGAACAGTAGTCATACGGCATGTAAGTGCAAAGGTCTCATCAAAATCAATGCCTCTTTCCTGTGCATAACCCTTTGCAACAAGCCTAGCCTTATACCTGTCAATCGTTCCATCAGGCTTACGCTTCAGCTTGTAAACCCACTTAGTTCCAATGGCCTTCTTGCCAGGAGGCAAGTCACATAAAGACCAAGTAATGTTCTTCATTATAGCATCATATTCAGATTGCATAGCAGCCATCCAATTTTCTGAATTTTGTGCTTCATCAAATGAAACAAGCTCATTCTCATCACAAAGACTAGATGCAGCCATAGCATAGAAATCTAATGCAAACGAGGCACTATGAGATCCTGAACGAGTATGATATGATAGAGGTACATCTACAAAATGTGATTTATAAAACTAAAATGGGTTGTTCATTATTGAGAAACACCCACACCAAAAACATATGTCTTGCACTCACATTACTCTATCTCTATGTAGAGAAATGCACTCAATATATGTACTATTTGACAATGATCACGCAGAGACTAAAACTGAGAGGAAAGTCAAATTCTAAACATTACAATAAAAATAGAATAATGCTAAACCTTAGACAAAATTAATATAAATTAAGTATACAATCCAAGATCAAATCATAGTTAATGAGAGTAGAATCTATCTGCACACATAAAGAAATACGAACACCTAAAGATGAAGCAAAAGCTAGCAAGGGGAATGTTTAATATAGGGGCTTCTTCCTTGACATGAGTAGCCTTATTTAATAAGTTCTTATTGTATCTAATGACAATGTAAATACTCAAATTATTTTTACATGTTGTATGATAGTAGACCTAGCTTTTTTGGTAATATATGAGACCAACAAACAATCAATGTAGAATTTGTGTCACATCAAGGTTGGTGAAAATTATAATATTCTTATAGAGCTTTTGTCCCGATCTCATGGATTCAAATCAATTGTTGCTTCATGTTCCAATTCATGTAAGTACCAAATCTCTAAGGTTAAGAATCAACTTTTAATGCAAAAAACTAAGGTTCCC
>CM035416.1:7358811-7528811 GCA_020310875.1 Ceratopteris richardii
ATATGCATATACATGAATGCATACATGCATGCATACATGAATGCATACATGAATGCATGCATACATGAATGTATGCATACATGAATGCATGCATACATGAATGCATGCATACATGAATGCATATGCATACATGAATGCATATGCATATAAGAATGCATATGCATACACACATGCATATGTATACATGAATGCATATGCATACAAGCATGCATATGCATACATGTATGCATATGCATACATACAAGCATGCATAGATGTATGCATATGCATACATACAAGCATGAATGCATATGTATACAAGCATGAATGCATATGTATACAAGCATGTATACATATGCATACATGAATGCATATGCATACAAGCATGCATGCATATGCATACAAACAAGCATGCATACATGAATGCATATGCATACATAAATGCATATGCATATACATGAATGCATCACGTTTACGCTTCAGCTTGTATACCCACTTAGTGCCAATGGCCTTCTTGCCAGGAGGCAAGTCACATAAAGACCATGTATCATTCTTCATTATAACATCATATTCAGATTGTATAGCAGCCATCCAATTTTCTGAATTCTGTGCTTCACCAAAAGAAACAGGCTCATTCCCATCACAGAGACTAGATGCAGCCATAGCA
This sequence comes from Ceratopteris richardii, assembly GCA_020310875.1. NCBI lineage: Eukaryota > Viridiplantae > Streptophyta > Polypodiopsida > Polypodiales > Pteridaceae > Ceratopteris > Ceratopteris richardii. Next base: position 7,359,458 of record CM035416.1, read on the forward strand.
TAGCAATCTGATGCAAAGGAGGCACTATGAGAGCCTGAACGAGTACGATATGACAAAGGTGCATCTAATTTGCTGTCACGCAAAGTCTGCACCAGCCATTTTGGCATAGTTTTTGCCTGCTCAATATCAGCTCTCTCATCAACAAGTGCATCATGTAAATGTGCATTAGAAATGGAATGATCTACATCATCATATGAAACTTGCAAAGGCTGAGAAGTTGCCTCATTAGGATCAGCACTAGACTGTCCACCTATAAAAAGAGGCATCAAAGTATCATACATGTCTTTGGAGCTAACAGATGTCTCCTTAGTACATGAAAGCAATGGCTGAATATCATCTTCCACAAAGACAACATCACGGCTAACCAGAATGCATTTAGTCTGTGGATGATGGAGACGATAGCCTTTACTTTCAGAACTGTACCCAACAAAAATACATTTTAGTGCCTTATCATCCAATTTTCTATGATGTTGTTTAGGCACTAGTGCATATGCCAAACAACCAAAAACACGCAGATACTCCATTTTTCTTTACCCTCTGACTAGCAAGGAAAGCTTGATGTGCAACTCGCATAATGGACCTGTTTTGCGTGGACTGATCTTCGTGCAACAGAACAGAGACTAACTCCTCAAATGACAAGGCACTTGGATTGCCTTTCATCATCAACCGAAGCATAGAAGCAAAACTCTAATATGAATCAGGAAGACCATTCAGAACGGTCTGCACAAGTGAGCTATCTAGTATAACCTCATATGCAGAAATCAATTGTTCCTTCAAGTCTTTGATCTTTGTTAGGAAACTGTCCATAGAATCACCTTCATTCATGTGCTCACTCTTCAACTGTGTTCAGAGGTAAGCAACTAGAGCCTCATTCCTAGCTTGGTACAATGTGGTAAGTGTATCCCAAGCATCCTTAGCTATTCTGCAAGAGCGAATATGAGGAATAATGGCACGTTTGATAGACAAAGCTATCAATGCATGTGCCTAGGCATCTCTGCCATCCCAACGAATCTGCTCTATAGTAGGTGCAGCAGAAACAACAGCACGAACAGGAATCTGCACAATATCATCTTCGACACCATCTTCATCAGCTCCAGCACCTGTATTCGCAGTACATGTTCTTACAGGTGTAACAAGACGTCTTTCAACACCCTGCACAATGTTCCACAATCCTTTTGCAACCAATACATGTCGCATCATATAAGCCCATAATGGGTAGTTGGTACCATCCAACTTATCCTCAACAGTCAACATACGGAATACATCACTGCTTTCAGCCATGGCTGGTGACTAAAATACCTTGATGCAGAAAATTGACTGTATCTCAAAAAGTTGAACGGAACTACCAAGACAAGTTCTGCTAAACTTGTAGCAGACTTCCAGACGCTTATACTGGCGAACAGAAACAGTTATATACCTTTGGCACAAAAAGACGAAATAGCCTGCACAAGCGCTACAATAGTGCATTCGGAGGCCGAAACGAGCTCAGATCGTGATTTTGGCACCACACAGCAAAGCTGTTTTGATCTGGGAAACACCCTGAGTATGCTCACCAAATTTTGTGCGAATTTGAGACTACAAACAAAGGAGTGTCGATGGCGCCCTAGATGAAGCAATGACCTGCTCTGATACTAATTGTTGGAGATAGATGTCTGCGGAAGCACATGAACAGCACAAGGAAGAAGAAGAAGCTTGAAGCACAAACACACAATATTGAATGTATTACAAGAGAATGTACAAAGATAAGTAGCCCATTAGGGCAATAGGCATATATACAAGTCGGGGGAAAAAACCTCCTAAAGAGGGAAAAAAAGTGCCCCGGCGGTCCTAGTGTGTTCACACACATCACTACCTAAATACATCAACATATGGTTCTCCACATGTGCAAGATACTTCTTGAAGCAATCAAACACTTCATTCTTACTCTTGATAAAGTATAGAACAGTCCATCTACTATGGTCTTCAATAAATGAGACATAATACTTTGATCCTGCCAATGAAGGTTCTTGACTTGGTCCCCATACATCTGTATGTACTAAGTCCAATAAGTTGTTGTGGATGTAGCCTTTGTTGTTGAATGGTTGTCTTTGTGCCTTCCCAATCTCACATGCATCACACATGTTGATCATGTGTTGCTTTGATATGTTCGGCAGTCCTAGAACACTTTGATCCCTACATATATCCTTCAAGGTTCTTTCATTCACATGAGCAAGTCTCTTATGCCACACTTCAAGCTCACTTAGGGTTTGAGACCCAAAGTTGAATAGAGCTATGTTCCTAGTTTCTCCTACTTCAAAAGTAAAGAGCCTACCATGCTTCTCACCTCGGGCTATCTTCTTGAAGCCTTGACATGGATCTTCCACAAAAGCTCCATGTTGGGTGAACCTAATTTGCAAGCCTTTTTCGACTATTTGGCCTACACTTATTAGGTTTTTAGTGATAGTGGGTACATAGAGAACCTTACTCAGAATGTTTGTCCTGCCATTGGAAGCTTTGACATTACCAATCTTCTCCACATTGTGCTTTGTGTCATCCCCTGTTTGCACTTCATGTCTATGCTTTGGACTTTCCAAATCAGATAGAAGAGCAATGTTGCCTGCAACATGATTCAAACATCCTGAATCTATGTAGAACAAATGATCATCTTCTTTACCTTCTTTGTGGCTTAGATTCATAACAAGCAATGAGGCTTCATGTGGTTGATCTTCTTAATAATTGTTGTAGTCCCTTCTATTATAGCTTCTATTGTTGTTGTTGAAGTTGTGTCCACCTCTGCCTCTATTGCTTCCATATCCACCTCTTCCACTTCCTTTCTGGGTCTTCCCATTGAACCAGCAATTCTGAGTGGTGTGGTTGGTCTTATCGCATATGGAACAAGGTTGAACATTCTGACCTTTGGCTTTGTCTTGCTTTGGTCCTTTCTTCTTCCCTTTCCACTTGCTCTTTCTTGCGAAGTTGGCTTCGGAGGTCTCTTCTTCATCTTCTTCCTTCTTCTTGCCTTTCTGCTTCTTATCCTTCTTATCTGTATATAGAGCACTAGTTGAATTACCATGATAAGAGTTACCTTCCTTTATGCTATTGTTGGCTTCTTGATTGACGAGTTGTCCGAGAAAGATGTTGAAGTCTGGAGTTTGCACATCCATGATGAGATCATAAGCCGTCGTGAAGGATTGCCATTGCTTATCACTTTGAATGCCGTTGAGAATTTGCCTCATGATGACCTCTTCTTTAATCAGCTCTCCAATGGATGCTAACTGATCCGCAACCTCCTTGACCTTGGTAACAAACTCTGTGATGGTTTGTTTAGGCGTCTTCTTCATTTGGTTGAACTTGTTCCAAAGATGATTCTTTCTTGCTTTGGTACTAGCAGAAAAGAAAGTCTCGAGGGCATCCCAAGTCTCTTGAGATGTCTTGCATCCTCTAATATGTGGTAATAGAAAGTCAGAGATAGAGTTTAGTATGTACAAACTTGCTTGAGCATCCCTTGTGCACCAAAGTGTGAGCTTATCTGTCTCCTCTTGTGTAGGTCCTCCTTTGGATCTTGGAATAGGCATAGCTTCATCACCTGCTACAATTCCATAAAGATTTCTACCTTGCAAATAGGCCTCCATTCTGATTTGCCAAGCTGCGTAGTTGTGTCGATCAAGCTTCTCGATCATTGAGGGAAAGCTGTCACCCATCTTGATCTAGCTCTGATACCACTGAAAAAACTTGGAGAAGCTTGTAGAAGGTAGAAAAGTGCATTTTGAAGCGACAAAGTTTGGTCAAGCCAATCAGCACAAGACCAGCCCTTGAGCTTATGGAGACTCAAATAGACCTTATAGGCATGCAATAAGTGCAAAGAAAAACACTATGTACTTTGGAGCATCAAGGAGAATGAGTCGATACAAAACAGATAGGTTCGCGGGTCGACTAGCTCAAAAAACTTACTATATATGGAACCTTCAAATGCCCATAGCGACCATCGTGATTACAATTAGAAAATATCATTTTATGGGAGTGATACACATAGGGTTGAGTCTATATAATTCACAAAAGTATAAGGAATAAGAAAAATATGCTATAGGAATGAATGTGACATTCACCGGTGGTACTTCCTATTTTTCAGGAATATGCAGAGATTGACCCCGAGACAGAAAAACTAAGATTTCTCCCAATCTACTGAACCAAATGCTATGAAAATTTATGGGCATAAACTAGACACTTATATCTTTCCAATGAGCCATCTTGCACTCAATTTGGAGCTCTGGAAAGAGAGCAGCCTCTGCAAGATTACTGTTGGTGAAGAAAATGATGCAAAGAATTGAAGGAGCAAGACAATGATGGTCACAAGTGTATGTATATTGCTTCCATGTAATGTACAAGTGATTTCAAGTCTTTATATAGACTCTAGGAGTTTTCCACGACTTCTACAAGTGACATTTGAATTCAAATGAAGGTGGGAATGGTTGTTGGAGTGAATCAACTCACTTTCCTACAATCTAGGAAAAGGGAAGATCTAGTTTAATCTACTTTTAGGTGATTTGATTGCTTGATTGAATGCAACTTCGACCACCACAAATTCGTGGGATTTGGGCTCTATCTTTCTACCTTTACATGTGTAAAGCTCAAAGCTTTTACAACGGTAAATGAACCATCAAAAATCTCTCAAAAAAATACAATAAATCAGCATATGAAAAAGAACTCTCCAACGGATATTCTTTCAATGGGATAGCCTTTGATGTAGATCAAATCCACCTCAAGCATAGTGTAAGCTTGATGTTCCAACAGTCAAGAACCTATTCAAAAGCCATTTGTACAAGAGGAACCTCCCTCGCCACATGAGAATAATCTAGAATTTGATTCTAACATCCTAGACGTTGATGATTCTTGGTAAAAGGATTCGTCGGATGAGGTGCAAGAAGATAAGTGGAATAGCGTGCAAATGAAAGAACCTTCTTTTGAAGAGATGAAAGAACAAACACATGTAATTGAAAATCTTGATATCCAAAGCATTGGAAATGTGTGAGGAATTTTTTGAATGTTAGAAAGTTATCTAAATACACTACCAAGGTAATTATGGCACTACAAAGACACATCAGAATACAAAAGGACCATTCTCTTAGGTGGAAAAGTTCAGGTCAAAAAATATATGCATCAGGGTTCCTTAGGCACTCTTGATGATCTAAGTAAAGCCAAAGTAAATTGCACTATCATAATGGAAGATCTCATTAAAATAAAACGTCACTGTTGAGAGGACATTGCAAATCAAGTAGCAATAGATACCAAAACCATGAAATAAAAAACTTATGTTAAGAAAATTTTGTTAATCAAAGTAGATGAATACAATGAGGTAAATGTGGGTAACACGTGTATCAACATCACTTTCAATAATCACACTAGTAAAGCAATCCTAGACCTAGGGGATGGAGTAACCATAGCTACCAAGTCCTTGTGGATCAAATGGGGAAAACCAACATTAAGACCTACCCAGATGAAACTTCAACTAGCCATCCAAATGGACAAACCTTTAGGTCTACTAGAGGGAGTCATTTTCCAAACTTGTTTATATTTTCATTATCTTTGATGATGTTTCCTTGTACTTTCTCAAAAAAAGTATTCTTGTTCGTATACTTCTCTTTTATATTCTTAAGTGATTTATGTGATTCATTTCTTGAAGGGTCTGAACTAGTTTGCTCTTCTCCAGAGATTGGATCCATTATATTATCTGATTGAGCCTTAGCTTGAGCTCTCATAATCACTTGAAAGGGCTTAACATTGTCATTCTCACTCCCATAGGTAAGTGGGATATCACATTCAAATAAGTCATGATCAACTCCAAAACCTTCACAAAACCCAAAATCTAGTCTTGGTGGATTGGCTTAAGGTTGTGCCAAAGGAAATTTGCAAATGGTGGTCTCCATTTCACTCGAAGCACATGGCATGTGATACAAATGGCCTTTACGGAAGATGATTTTGACTACGAGCTTGGTTTCTATCATTCATACAATAAAAACCTATTTTCCTAGCATCATTCTATCCATAAGAAGATTTTCTTTTATCCCATTGGGGAGTTCACCTCAAAGAATAATCACCGTTTGCTTCATTGTATGTATCATAACCACAATCTTAGTTCATGTTGATACTCCCTAGATGAATTGATGGTGTGACTAGAACTATGGCTCTGTTAAGTTGTCCTTCCACTCTATATTTTGGTGGCATGATTTGTTTAGGATGAGGAGGCTATTTTTCGAGTACTAGTTGACCTAGAGGTGCCCATATTGATTGTGTCTAGGACCTTACATAGTACTGCTACCTCGGATGATGGGATTGATCCCTATCATGATAATGCTTTTAGCATAGTGGTAATTTTCTTTGCAAAATTGTTGGTATTGTAGTTGAGTTTGTTGATGTTGTGTTTGTTTCTAACAAATATAAGGACTTTGAGAGTTTTTTTTGCTCATGGATGTATTTCTTACTATAAAAACAATCAACGCTATCATGATTAGTCATTTTTTGTTCTATGTGACACCACTAAGACCTTCCTTCATTTGATTGTGGATTGTAGCCTTGGTTTTTGTTGGGTGATTCTTGGACAAGAAGGGATTTGAGTGTTTGTAGGAGAAAAGGGAAAGACAATAAGAATGATACACACTGGAAGCCTCTGTCGATTGATTATAAGAAGACAAATACAATGGTGATGCACAATACAATCCAATGCTTCTGTGCAAAATCCCACAGAGTGCTCAATCACAAAATACCAAATACCCAAGGGTCTTGTTGTTGCCGGCCTTCTCTGCACCAGACCTCCACCTTCTCCAAGCCTGCACTTGTGCACACCTTGCACCAAGCTTCCAATAAGGGGGAGGGATGGACACCTTTTGTCGGCATGCGCAGAGCTTCAATGAGACCTTGGGATCCTTGGTGGACTAGATTAGCACTTCTCTACACACTTCCTTAGTCACTCTTCCTACACACCTTGCACTTCACTTCTCTGCATTGCACATTGTGTGTCTCTTGCACTTCTCTCTCTTGCCTAGCTTAGACTATTCTCACCTTGCTTCATCTTGCTTAGTCCCTCAAGAATAGTCCTTGCCTTGATTTGAGTGTCGATTCACGTATGCTCCTAACTGCAAGAGTATCTTGGTGCTCACTTTGATGTCCCAAGATTGTCTCCAAAAGTGGGCAGCCAACAAATCTCTGTTTTGTCCTGTAGTGACTTTAGATTGAAACAAAAATTTTAATTGGGGGGCCATTATTTCACTTCTATGTGCGCTGTCGCTTCACATACCTTCACATTTTTCCTTTTAATTCTTCACTTGTGCACCTAAGAGAGGGTTCACCTGAACCTTCCAAAACACTTTAAAAACACTTTTGAACCTTACGGAAATTAGAGAAATACCTCTGCAGCCTGTAACCAACTTTCTCCAATTTTACCCTTTGTGAGCAATTAATGGTGCACTACCTGTGCACCTTGACCCTCCAACTTTGAATACGTTGACTTCACCCATGTTGACTTTGACCTTAAACATGCTGACTTTGATCGATTTGACTTTGAGCTTTTGACTTTGACTGCACTTGACTTTGACTATAGTTGACTTTGACCCATATGACTTTTATGGGCTCAACAGTTGCCCACCACCTAATGTGCTCTCTGTCCCAGAGAGCTACAGCCAAAACTCTGAGCAGATATGACACCAGGATTCTTGTGCTGCAAAATCTTCAAAAGGACACTAGAGCAGCAACCAAGTCCACCAATAGAGAACAAAGAACAAACACTAGAGAAGAACCCAAAAGTGGCTTTTTTTGTAGGGAAAGCAAAGGAGGGCAATGGGAGGGTAGAAAGGAGGGGGAAGGGAGGGTTGAGGGGTCTGAGATGGATATGGTAGAGAGGGGTAAGGATGGTGCTGGGCAGAACGATAAAGGGAGGGTAAGGGAGTAAGATTATGGGGTCTGGAGAGGGCCGAAATGATCAAAAAGTATAGTTACAAAGGGTGCATATGGGAAATTGTGAAACAGAAGGTAAAACAAAGTGAGAATAGACTATGCGGACCTTGTGGAAAAATAAAAACATGTGATAAAGGTGCTCAAAACATGTGGGTTTTGACCAAAACTCATAGAAAAATTGGGATTTTGGAAAAGTTAAGGCAAAAGCTGAATCGAGAGTGCCAAAATACATGAAAATGATCTCAGTTGGCCATCCGAGGTGCGATCCAGAGCCAAAAGGATTGAACCATGAAAATTAAAAAAATATATCTTTTCAAAAAAAAATATGGAAATAAGAAAGGAAATAAGATATCCCTCTTTTCTTTTCGCTGAACACACGTAGTGGGGCATAAAAATAAATAAAAATAAAGCAAATTGAAAAATATAAATAAAATAAAAATAAAATAATAAATAAAAAATAAAATAATAAAAAAATAAAAAACAAATCAATAAAATAAATAAAAATAATAGTAAATAAAAATAAAAAAATCCAGGGGGGGAGCGGGGGGGGGGGGGGGAGAGAGAGAGAGCGAGAGAGAGAGAGACAGACAGACAGAGAGAGAGAGAGAGATTTTTTTTTCCAGAATTTTTCTGCACCCCCTTCCTTTTTTTTTGGGAAAAATAAAAATCCAAGGGGCCCTTTTTTTTTAAATATCCAAAAAATGGAGAAAATTACAGAAAAACTCCAAAAAAATGCAAAAAAAACCCAACAAATTCTCTAAAAAAATCTCAAAAATTTCCCTACATGTCTATGCCAGTTTTCTCATTAAAAACCACAGAGAGCTTCTTTTATTCCTTCAATTTGGGAAGAAAATAACATTGGAAAAGGATGAAAAATGCTAGAAAAATTCTAAAAATGCTTGAAAAATTTCCAAAAATTTCCAAAAATTTCCAAAAATTTCCAAAAATTGTACTTATGCCAAGGACTATGAAAGGATTGCTAAATTTACTAAAAACTCAAAGAACAAACATGAAAAAGGATGAAAACTACTAAAACTTGAGCAACATGAAATGAGAGGGCTATGTACAACCTGGACAAATTTTGCAGTTTGAGGTGATCCATAAATCTTCAGTCGTGTTGATGATAGGTCTTGAGCCTTGATATATTGACCAGTGGTAGGGCCTCTCCTTTTAGCATCTCTAACTCCACAGCACCCCAATCTAGCATTGTTTTAACTCGATAAGGTCCTTCCCAATGTGGAAGCCATTGTCCCCTGACTTGTGTTTGGATTTGAGGTCTATGGAGAAGAACTAACATAATTGGTTGTATGTTGTTATTCCACAGATTCCGATCATGTGCCTCCTTCCTCTTCATCCTCCACTTTATGCAGTGCTCCAAGCCTCTGAGAGACACCACAATCTTTCTTTCCCTACATGAATGCTACTTTTGGTGATCCATGTAGAAATTCAAAGGGTTCAATAGGCAATATCCCATAAATCAGTTTGTTAAGTAAGTATTTGAGTGGTTGGTGATCAGTTATAATAACAAATCTCACTCCCAGTAAGTAATGATGAAACTTTTGGATAGCAAAAACATTAGGAAAAAGGTGAACCCTGCATGGGCCTTGTAAGGATCCCTAATTTTTAGGGATTAAGCCTAATTCTATTGTTGTTTAAGGGGACAAAGTGCATTTAATAGGGCACTTTTTAGTAGGCTGGAGTAGGCTTTTTTTAAGGCTTACTAGGCTCCTCTCTCTCTTCTATTATAGAGAGAGAAAGGGAATCTACTTTCCACATCATCAAACTCGAGCATGTATGGGAATAAAAAAATGATTTTTTTTTCAAAGTCTCAATTTCAATGTTTATTTACTTGAAAGGGATCATTTTTTAATATATATGTCAAAAGTGACTTTTTTTTAGTTTAGTTTTTTATTTTCCTTTTGAAAAAGTAATATTTTTAAAATCCCTCCAAAAGTAGAGTGCCACATCATCAAATTTGTAACTACTCTTCACCCAAAAAATGACTTTTTCAAAATTTCATCAATTTTGGCTATTCTCAGTGGCAAAATACACTGTGACCCATCCACATCCAAGAAAACAAAATTTTCTTGAGAAAATCATGCTCTAGCATCTCTTCCAAACAAATTTCTGGTCTCTTTCTCAGTATTGTCTAATTGTTGGAAAAGATGGTGTTGACACCTATTACAAACCTCACATTAGGAGGTCCTCATGCCTCAGCATCAACAAGTATCCATGTTCGTGTGCCCAGAGAGTTTGCTCCAAATACATAGTGCAACAATGATGTGAACTCTCAAAATGAGCGTCGTGAAGCTGAAGAAAAGAATATTGATCTTTGGACTCATGGTTCATTATACCCTCCTAATCCAATGTCTTCTTACCATCCAACATTCCATAACCTCTCAACTTTACTTCAGTTCATCGGTGTTGGTAAAGCTAGGCTTTTAGGTTATTGTCAATGATTATCTACACATTCAACTATCATTACTAAGTATTGGATTCAACAATATCAACTAAATCATACAAGGTTGGTCACTTTAGAAAGCACAATCATATCTTTACAAGAAAATCTTGCAGATCTTGAAAAGCATATGGAAGAAAAGGAGAGAAAAATTGAGAAATTAAAAAACATTGTCCAACACTTGAGAGAGACTCCACTTGGGATGCGACATAGGAGACGATCATTAACATCCTTTGTGTTGGTGCAATTCAAGCCATCACACTTGGCTTGGAACCTTGGAAACTTGGTTTTGAAACCTTGGAAGCTTAATTCATTTGAAGAAAGGACCATGTGAACTTATGCTTATAAGTTCCTACTTCTTTACCCCTTGTAAAAGTCTAAATGACTTCGCATGTAAATGATCACACCTACTTGATTGGATTCGTGGAAATTAGAATGTATAAGTGGAGAGAATATCTCCCCACTTTTAGATGAGTGATTATAGGGAGTCTTAGATTTGAATTTGAAATTCAAACTTACTTCCTACACATATAAAACTAAAGACCAAACTAGCGGGTTGGGTGTCATCTCCCGAGTTCATTTCTTTTGTATCTGAGTGTGTGAGTGTACTACATCTTAGACCTCACCTCTCCAACTCATTAGGCTATGCTTATAATGCCAATGAGATTGTACATTCATGTGAATTAATAGAAAGAGTTACATTCATTACTTCTGTGTTCTTTGAGTTGTCTACCTCCAAGTCTGTCAACTTCTACAAGCCATATCTCGGTGATTTCTCAACCAAATCAAGTGATTCAAAGCTTGTTGGAACCAGCTCAAAGCATTCTACAAGACTACAAAGTTTGAAGAGGTTTGGTTCAGCAATTTTCGAGAATTCGTCTTCGAAGCAGTCTCTGGTATTTGTCTGCACATTTCCTAAAAAGTCGGGAGTGACCATAAACTTACTAAAGTTATTTCTCTGTGCATAGTTTATCAATTTGAATGATTCCACTTGCAAATGGTAGCTTGTTAAGCTAATTTAATATTTCGAGAAGGAATTTGATCAATTGTAAGTGTGCTGGTCATACTGAGTGAAAGACTGAGCAGGTGTCAATACCAAAATAGCAAGTTTTCTTGGATCTGTGAAGTACAAAGTTATCTGTTTTGATTTGATCATTACACATATCATTTGCAAAGTACATATATGCTTTCTTGGTATCATTTGAAAGCTAATCAAGTTGTACTAAGCATTCCTGGAGTCAAAGAGGGCTGGTGTGAAGCAGGTCTAGCAGCACCTACTCAATCTCTGAGTGCATCCAACCATCCTCTCCCAACAGTGGTATCAGAGCAAATAAGGTAACATGGGAGATGGTTTTCCTTCATTCATTGACAAATTGGGCAGAAACAATTACCAAGCTTGGTCTCTGAGGATGAAGACCTATCTACAAGGAAGAAGCTTATTTGGATTCATCTCAGGAGATGAGGAATTGCCCTCATTCAAAGCAAGAGGACTACCCACCAAGGATGAACAAGAAAGGCTCAACACATGGTGTGCAAAAGATGCATTGGCAAGGTCTTATCTTCTTAACTCTATATGTGATTTCCTTTTACCTCATATTAGGAACTGTATGACCTCTCAAGAGACTTGGGAAACCTTGTCAACATATTTCTCATCAAATACAAGGGCCAGAAAGAATCAACTATGGATTGAATTTACAACTCTTAGGAAGCAATCAAAGCAATCAGTTTCAGACTTTGTCACTAGGGTCAAAGACATTGCAGACCAGCTTGCAAGTATTGGAGAAGAGATTGAAGAGGAACAAATAGTAAGGCAGGTAATCAATGAACTAAAAGCTGATGACAAATGGGAGAGCTTTACCACAGCAATGGACCTATACATGGACATACATGCTCCTGATCTAACAACTCTGATTGGTCCACTCTTCACACATGAAGCAAAGCTTACAAAGAATGGAGAGCAATCAAAAGGTAGCAACCCCTCTGCTTTATACACTGATAAGAAGGTTAAAGATAAAGGTAAAAGTAAGAAGGTTGATGAAGAAGGCTCTACCTCCCAAGCAAACTATGCAGGGAGAGGTAGATCTTCAAGAGGAAGAGGCAGAGGAGGTAAGCAAGGTAGGGGGAGACCCTACAACTCATCACCATGCAACATTTGTGGATTGTCTAACCATACCACAGATGAGTGCTACAGAAATTATAAGAATCAGAGAGAAAGAGGCTATCAAAGAGGTGGATACTCTCAAGGTAGAGGCAGATTCAACCAACACCAAGGCTACAATGGATACAACAATCAGTACAACAACAATTACAACCACAACCACAATAGTAACTACCAAGGTGGATTCAGAAATAGAAGGGATTACAACAATTACACAGAGGAGCAAGATGACTCCCTATTGATCATGAATATGACCTCTAAGGCAGGTACAAATGATAATCATTTATTTTATATTTATTCAGGGTGTTCTAACCATGTAGCTGGTAATGTGGCATTACTCTCTGATTTGGAAGAACCCAAAGGAAAACATCAGGTACAGACAGGTGATGATACTAAACATTCTGTTATAAAGATTGGAAATGTGAAAACTTGTGATGGTAACCAAAACCTATTGAGCAGGGTACTTTATGTACCAACCATTACCAAGAACCTAATGAGTGTTGGTCAGATTGTGGAGAAAGGTTTACAGGTCAGGTTCAATCAACATGGAGCATATGTGGAGGACCCAAGACATGGATTCAAAAGGATAGCCAAGGGAGAAAAATCAGGTAGATTGTTTACTTTTGAGCTAGAGGACACAAAGAACATTGCTTTATACAATTACAAGGATCAAACACTTTCAGAATTAGAAATTTGGCACAAGAGGTTAGGTCACATAGGTGAAAGGACCTTAAAGCAAATGTGCAGGGATCAATGTGTGCTTGGGATACCTAATGTGTCCAAGCAACACATGATTTACAAGTGTGGTGCTAGTCAATTTGGTAAGTCACACAGATTACCCTATTCAAAGAAAGGTTTTATGCATGAAGACTACTTAGACTTGGTGCATACAGATGTTTGGGGACCTAGCAAGGAACCATCCATTTCAGGATCAAGGTATTATGTGTCCTTCATTGATGATTATAGCAGATGGACTGTGTCATACTTTGTGAAGCATAAGGATGAAGTGTTTAATTGTTTCAAGAGATATCTTGCACTTGTTGAAAACCAAACAGGAAGAAACTTGAAGAGGCTAAGGTCAGATGGAGGAGGTGAATACTTCTCAAATGAGTTTGAAGATTTCTTGCAGGAAAGAGGCATCAAGAGGGAGATAACCACAAGGTACTCACCTGAACAAAATGGGGTAGCTGAAAGAAGGAATAGACTCATTGTAGAAACAGCTAGGTCTATGCTTAATGAAAAGAAATTACCAAATTATCTTTGGGTAGAGAGTGTATCTACTGCCACCTATCTCATTAACAGGTTGCCATCAAAGACACTTGATGGAATGACACCATATGAAGCTTGGCATGGTAAGAGACCATCATTGGATCATTGCAAAATCTTTGGTTGTATTGCATATGTGCATATTCCCTCACAGGTAAGGGGAAAGCTAGAACCTAAAGCTGAAAAATGTATCTTCATTGGTTATGACTTGAACAAGAAAGGGTACAGATTCTACAACCCAACCAATAAAGGGTTCAAGGTAAGCAGAGATGTCATCTTTGATGAGAATGACTTATGGTATGAAAATGAATGCAGGAAGGTTAGTCTACCTTATGATATGGAAGAAGATTTCCCAAAGCTCACCAAGGAGGAACCAATCCAGAAAGAAGACTCAAGCTCAGATGATGATGACACAATTAACCTTGAGGAATTTAAGGCTTGGAAGTCCAAAGGGAAGATGAAAATGAAGAAGCTAGAGGATATACCAAAATCCTCAACTCAAGCAATGAGGAGATCTCAGAGAGAAAGTAAGAAGCCTATCAGATATGGGTATGATACTTCTCTTGTAACCAAGCATTCTGTATATCTTGCAAAGGATTTGTTGAATGAAGAACCAGGTACATATGAAGAGGCAATCACCAAACCAGAATGGAAAGGAGCTATGGATGAAGAAATAGAGGCTCTCAAGGAAAGTGACACATGGGACTTAGTACCCAAGAAGGACTCTATGAAGGTGATAGGATCCAGATGGATCTACAAGCTAAAGAGGAACTCTGATGGAACAATCAACAGGTACAAAGCTAGGTTGGTAGCCAAGGGTTTTGCACAAACCCAAGGCATTGATTATGAGGAGACATTTTCTCTTGTGGCTAAAATGCCAACAATCAGAGTACTAGTGAGTGTAGCTGCATCCAAGAATTGGAACATGTACCAATTAGATGTCAAGAATGCTTTCTTGAATGGATGGATATCTGAAGAAGTCTACATGTCACAACCACCTGGCTATGAAGATCCCAAGAAGGGACCAAGGTTTTGTGATGAGTAAAGCAGACACTTCTCTCTTCATAAAAAGGAATAGTACAGAGGTAATATACTTGTGTGTTTATGTTGATGACATCATCATTACAGGTAATGATATCAGTGGGATTAGACACATCAAAGGACAGATGATGAAGGAATTCAAGATCAATGATCTTGGATTATTAAAATACTTCTTAGGTCTTGAATTGATTTATACAAATTCAGGTATCTTCATCACTCAGAAGAAGTATATTCAAGACATGTTGAAGAAGTTTAATTTGCAGGAAGCTAAAGTCTCAAGTACTCCTATGGAAGTCAACCTAAAGCTTAGTGCTCATGAAGGGGATGAAGTCCAAGACATTATAGGATATCAAAGTATAGTAGGTAGTTTGAATTATGCTATCATTACAGGTAAAGACATCATCATTACAGGTAATGATATCAGTGGGATTAGACACATCAAAGGACAGATGATGAAGGAATTCAAGATCAATGATCTTGGATTATTAAAATACTTCTTAGGTCTTGAATTGATTTATACAAATTCAGGTATCTTCATCACTCAGAAGAAGTATATTCAAGACATGTTGAAGAAGTTTAATTTGCTGGAAGCTAAAGTCTCAAGTACTCCTATGGAAGTCAACCTAAAGCTTAGTGCTCGTGAAGGGGATGAAGTCCAAGACATTATAGGATATCAAAGTATAGTAGGTACTTTGAATTATGCTACCTTGACTAGAATTGACATAGCATATGGAGTTAGTGTGCTAAGCCAATTCATGCACAAACCAAGGGTACCTCACCTAGAGGAAGCAAAGAAGATCTTGAAGTATCTAAAGGGAACTCAGAACCATGGTTTGTACTTTCCTTATACATCAGATATTGACATTAAAGTATATTCAGATGCAGATTGGGCAGGATGCAAGGATGACAGGAGAAGCACATCAGGATACATATGTTTTGCAGGTGATAAACCAATTTCTTGGTCAGCCAAGAAACAACCTACAGTAGCTTTGTCATCTACTGAAGCAGAGTATAGAGGGCTAGCAAATGCCACTCAAGAAGCTATTTGGTTAAAGCATTTGTATACAGAGTTAGGCCTATATACAAGGCCACCAATTATATTTGGTGACAACACAAGTTCTCTTCACCTTGTAGCTAATCCAATATATCATGCAAGGACAAAACACATATACCACTATGTGAGAGAAAAGTTGCTTAGCAAAGACATTCAATTGACTTATGTGTCTACTAACATGCAATGTGCAGATTTACTCACTAAAGCTTTGGATGGAAACAAGTTATGCAGATTCAAATCCATGATTGGATTGCAAGATGTAGTTGAAGATTGAAGATGAAGACTTAAGCCAAAGTGTTTGGCTTGAGGGGGAGCTGTTGGTGCAATTCAAGCCATCACACTTGGCTTGGAACCTTGGAAACTTGGTTTTGAAACCTTGGAAGCTTAATTCATTTGAAGAAAGGACCATGTGAACTTATGCTTATAAGTTCCTACTTCTTTACCCCTTGTAAAAGTCTAAATGACTTGGCATGTAAATGATCACACCTACTTGATTGGATTCGTGGCAATTAGAATGTATAAGTGGAGAGAATATCTCCCCACTTTTAGATGAGTGATTATAGGGAGTCTTAGATTTGAATTTGAAATTCAAACTTACTTCCTACACATATTAAATTAAAGACCAAACTCGCGGGTTGGGTGTCATCTCCCGAGTTCATTTCTTTTGTATCTGAGTGTGTGAGTGTACTACATCTTAGACCTCACCTCTCCAACTCATTAGGCTATGCTTATAATGCCAATGAGATTGTACATTCATGTGAATTAATAGAAAGAGTTACATTCAATACTTCTGTGTTCTCTGAGTTGTCTACCTCCAAGTCTGTCAACTTCTACAAGCCATATCTCGGTGATTTCTCAACCAAATGAAGTGATTCAAAGCTTTTTGGAACCAGCTCAAAGCATTCTACAAGACTACAAAGTTTGAAGAAGTTTGGTTCAGCCATTTTCGAGAATTCTTCTTCGAAGGAGTCTCTGGTATTTGTCTGCACATTTCCTAAAAAGTCGGGAGTGACCATAAACTTACTAAAGTTATTTCTCTGTGCATAGTTTATCAATTTGAATGATTCCACTTGCAAATGGTAGCTTGTTAAGCTAATTTAATATGTCCAGAAGGAATTTGATCAATTGTAAGTGTGCTGGTCATACTGAGTGAAAGACTGAGCAGGTGTCAGTACCAAAATAGCAAGTTTTCTTGGATCTGTGAAGTACAAAGTTATCTGTTTTGATTTGATCATTACACATATCATTTGCAAAGTACATATATGCTTTCTTGGTATCATTTAAAAGCTAATCAAGTGTACTAAGCATTCCTGGAGTCAAAGAGGGCTGGTGTGAAGCAGGTCTAGCAGCACCTACTCAATCTCTGAGTGCATCCAACCATCCTCTCCCAACACTTTGACTCTCTTGCAATTGGTGGTGGAGCACGCAAATGACGAGTTTTTGCGGTAAGATTTGGCTTGTATTTGTTTCTCTTTTTGGAAGACTTATATATATAAATATATATATATATATATATATATATATATATATATATATATATATATATATATATATATATATATATATATATATATATATATATATATATATATATATATATATATATATATTTTTTTTTTTTAAATTTATTTTTCTTATTTTTTTTTCTTCTTGTTATGTAGGTCATTCATTGAAGATGTTAGTGCTTCATCAACAACAGAGGATCAATTCAAGTTATTAAATTCTTGTTTGACCAACAAGCAGGTGGTTAGTATTTTGGAGTCACGAATAGGAAACCTTATCAAGAAGCAAGTGATTAAAGATTTCACAAAAAAGTTACAAGATATTATCACTCCTAGAGACGTACAAATGGTATGTGATGAAGCACGAATTAGTACTAAAGGATACAGTGCATTGTACAACCTTTTGAAGCATTCATTACAAAGACAAGGTATTTTGCAGAATATGTTTCCATCTCCTTACAAGGTATCGCTTAAGAAGTCAATGTCCAATGAAGATATAGCTAGTATTCTTGGAAACTACTTATATATAGAGGATATTATGCCTATGTCTATTTATCATTTATCTACATCCAAAAAAGAGTTGAAAAGCGCAGCTGGAAATGGATTTCCTTGCACAAAGTACAACAACATATTCGTGGATTTGGAGAGGCTTCAACAGGCAATGGTTCGATTTTACAAATCTACTATACCAGGTATGTCCACTATTGTTACCTTGATATACATTGTATTTTGATGTTATAAAAATTTTGGTAATTTATGCAGATTGTAATACCAAATTAAAGTTTATATTGAAGTTAGATGAATACCGGATCATAAAGGGACGAGGAATGAAGAGATTAAGTTTGACACTCATAAATAAAGCTATGACAAATGCCATATTTGATGAAAGTAGTAACTCTAGCTCTAACTCTACATATAGTGTTCAATCCGAGAAAGAAATATGGTGGTTAGGTGCTATTGAAGTACCTAAAGAATCCAATGATGTTCTTTCATGGATTTTTAGTAGGACCCCATGGATCACTAAAGTAATAGTTTCTCAAATTCATGGTGCAAAGCTCCACATAGAAAACTCTGGTGACTTTGAGATAGATTGGCACTTGGCTGGGGATTTAAAAACTATCAAATGCATGTTAGGTTGCAAGCAAGGTGTATCTGCTCGTTATCCATGTCCATTTTGTACCCGAGGCTATAAAGTAACAAACGGACAACAAAAAATACTATCTAGCTTAGATGAATACATAGATGCACCTACTTCCACGGAATGGGAAAGACCTTTGTTAAGGTGTCCAATGTTAGAAATACCTAACCGTGACACATTAGATAAAGATTGGAATCCCATTATTCCATTTCCATTAGTTAATGTTCACTTTTGCACATTGCATGCTTTCATGAGAATATTCGATAGATTATTGAAGCTCCACATAGAATATGCATTTTCCATGAAGCCAATTGATAAGTCTGTACAAGCCATCAAAAAATTGGAAGATTTGCTTAATTCGATTGGTTGTCATGGTGGTAATGTAACTCTAGTTGTCAAAAAACCTGGTGAATCGCAAAATAGTTTGCAACAAGTGTCAATGAAAGGGAAGAAGGCAAGAAAATTTTTCAGAAGAGGTGTGAGCCCTAAGAAAAATGAATGCAGGGAGCTATGGAAAGACTTGTGGATGATCACCATTGATAATGATTCTCAAATTGACCTTAGTAATAGGCGAAAGAAGGTTTGGTCATGCTTAGATAAGTTGTTAGGCTTAATGAGTCTTAATAGGTCCAACAAAAATGATTGTCAGTTGTCTCAAGATACATTAATGGAGTTTGCAAAGTGTTTCATCCTAGCTTGGGGAGAGAGCAATATTACACATTACATTGTAAGTTTTCTTATTTTTTCATTTTTCTTGTTGAAATCTAAGATTGTGTTATATGTACTTATATCATTTCAGCATATTTATTTGCACATGGATCATTTTTTATGCATCGATATGGTTCGTTGGAGATTTTTAGTACAAAAGGAATGGAGAAGTCACATTACAAGGCTAGAGGTGTTTACTTCAAGAACACACAACATGGTGGTGGTGCAATGCAATCAAACTATATGGAAGAGATGTTTAATTGGTTTTATCGTACTGCATTTTCAAGGACATATGCAATGGAACGAGCCAAGGAGTTGAAAGTTGCAAAACTTGCAAGAATTAATCAACACAACTTAGCTAGTGAAAAATGGAAGTCATCATTGGGACCGTTACATCATGCTCAATGGCGGGCTACAAGAACACGACAGGGTTCATCATGGAAGTGAAGTCATTTAATACATTCATGGCATTTTTTGAATAATCCATAAGGTTTGCTACACACTAATCTCTTGTTTGCAATTTTTTAAGGTAATTTTTAAATTTTTAACTATTTTTTGTCCATTCAGATGTGAAGAGAACCTTTTTAAGTGAAACATTATAAAAGGAGACTCATTGTCTCATTTCAACATTCTAACACTATAGAGGATGGCACGAACAAAGCAAACTGATAGGAAGGATCCAATTAACTTTCCTACCTATGTGCAAGGCACTCAAAAGCCACCATGGATGAATCACCACAAAAGGCGACGTAGTGTCTCGTGCTCTGCATCTCATCGCGAAACAGGTGGTGGTCATAACTCTGGGAGTGAACGATTGCATGAACAAGTGGAACATGGGCAATCCAGGGAAGAGGCTGTAAATCAACCCCAATCACCACCATCATCATATGATGAGCCTCAATCACCAAAGAGACCAACAAAGACAAGGGTGAAGGAGCGTGCTCACAGACAGGTAGTTTTTGATGATGATTTTGATGAATCGCATGAGGATGTGTCTCAACAACATTCAGAATCAAGTGAGGAGAGTCAAACATTGCCACCATGGGTTAACCAAGAAATACCTACAAATCATAGGGTTACTGTAGCGGGAAAGACTCTACCAACAAATCAGGGGGCCATACCAAATGATCAAGAGAGGGAGCAAAGCCAGCAACAACATCCTGAACAAGGAGAAAGCTCAAGACGCGTGCAACGTAAGAAGAAAGTCTTTCAACCCCGCCGTAGACCACCCCAACCAAGACCACAGGAAAATGTTCAACAAAGACCACCACCACCACAACCTAGAGCACCACAACGAAGAAGAAGATATACGAAGGCATTTCCAGAGATAAGGCACTATCAAAAGACAGCTGAGCTTCTGATACCTAAGACCCTTTGCAAGGGTGGTTAAAGAAGAGTTACAAAGGTATTGTGCAGGGTTAAGAATCCAAGCTCTAGCTTTAGAAGCTTTACAAGAGGTAGCTGAAGCATATTTGATATCAATGCTCGAGGATTCCAACCTGTGTGCCATCCATGCTAAGCGAGTCACTATACAACCAAAGGACATACAATTAGCTAGGAGAATTAGGGGTGATCGTAGCTAAGTTTTGTAACTGATCTCTACAGACAAGAGATTTTTTGTAAATATTTCCATTTTCAATGAAACATGAGCACTTTTCCTCTATTCTCTTTATAATCTCATTATTTAGAGTGAAACATGAGAAATCATTATACATTTCCATGTGTTTTCTTGTGATAATCTCTCATATATCAGTGATTGTTTTCTTATCTTGTCATTTTGATCATTGTATATTGATTAAATGCTAAAACCATGCCCTGCCACAGAAACGTGGGAGAAGGCCCTGCAAACGTTTTGCAGGGCCTTCTCCCGCGTTTCTGTGGCAGGGCTTATTTCTTTGTAAAAAAGCACTATTTTCACATGAAGGATCATGAAGAGTAAAACTAGTTCATGAGGAGTGAACATGGAAAAATTTTGACCTCCCTATACCTTGCACTATGAATTTCTAAATACATACATGAAAATATCCATTTGCATTCTTGAAAATATCCATTTAGTGTAGGTTTACTCTCATTGTAGGGCATTGGGAGGCCAAATAAAGCCCTGTCACAGAAACGCGGGAGAAGGCCCTACAAACGTTTTGCAGGGCCTTCTCCCGCGTTTCTGTGGCAGGGCTTTATTTGGCCTCCCAATGCCCTACAAGACCTTAAATGAGAGTAAAGAAGTCATGCTCAATACATCACATACAGGTCCAAAAGAATTTTAGATAATATACTCAAAAAGAAAGACTTAAGACAATTGTAAATAAAGCAAAGTGAAAATTTAATATTAATTCAATTGTTTACATCAGTTGGCTTTGAGTTTCTCAATGACTCTCTTTCGATGCTCCAAAGCCATGGGTAGGGTGTAAGTCAAAATTGAGGTTGCTATTTCATCAACATTTCTAACTCCTAGACCTAGAGATATATCTATTTGACCTAAGACCTTTCCACAGAAGTTGGAACCTAAGGTTGTAGTTACAAGGGATTTCTTAACTAAAAAGGTACAATTACTCCCCTGCGTAATGGTTGATAAACAAAGCAATTTACTTAAGGCCTTTAGACACCATGTCATGAAGTGGCCCTGCGGACTGAACTCTTTATGGATAATTACAAAATGTTCTTTGGGAAGTTTCCCAATGTAGTTTGCAAGGGATGAGCCACCTCCACGAGCCACTTGATCACATCCACTCCTTGCTGCAAACTTGTCGACTTCAATCACCTCCTACACAAAGTTTTATGATTAGTAGCTGCATGTGTTTGTAAGAATGAATGACATCAATTGAAGATACTTACATCTTGAACTCTATCTTCTTCTTCTCCTCTCTCTTGAAGATGTAAATTAATGTTGGGGTGGGACATCCCACTCTGCTCGATTACTGGTGAGGCGGGAACTTCTGATTCCAATATCCTTTCTTGTGCATTACTAAATTTTTCTTTTGTGATATGTTGATGTTCACTTGTAAGTATGTCATTGCAAACCAATTTTATTGTGTCGGCCACTGAGTCACCAAATGGTAAACACTTTTTCTCCAACAAGTCAGAGGTACTATCCAAAGGACACTCTGACAAAGTACAAAACAAACTTAGGCATTCATCCAGCCGTAGCCCGAATGCCTTCTCTACATCATGTAAAAACAAATATTATTGTCCCTCGACAAGAACTACTGAAAAAGTTTCAATCTCCACCTCTGGAATAGTTGCTTCTGGCTCCGAAAAGGTGAATGGCTTAGACACTTCTTTCAACTTATCATCCACACCAAGAGGATAAGTTTTCTCAATAGTCTCTCTCTCTAATAGGAGATTCAAGGGTTCTTGAGGTGGTTCCTTTTTATCATCGACAAAACCACCTGTAAGAAGATGAGGGATCTCATGAGGAATTGGTTCTGGTTCCTCATTCACAAAGAAAATTGTGGCAGCAATGAATGAAAGATATTTTGCACCCATCTTGCGTTTCCTATTCAATCTCCTTATAAGTGGCACAATTTCATCAAGAAGGTGCCCTGCTTCCTCTGCAATTACCTGGAACCGTTTCAATCGTGTTGCAAATGCCTCATCACCTTTGTGAATGTAGGTGAGAAGGTCACATGGAACCCAGGTTCCATCATATGGTGGTATTTCGATGGAGAAACATAATATATGAACTTGCATATATTGAAGTAGCTCCTCCAAAGCATCGGCATTCATTTGCACGGTTCCATGGAGGTCAGGAACCTTGGAGAGAAGATCATATAGGTCATGTTGACCTTTATAATATGAATCCTCCAAAAATTCTAGAAACTTGTGGTGTGCGCTCTTAGTAGGTACAGAGGTGGAAGCCATAGCTTGCAAATGCGGACTACTCTATCACTCAATGTAGTTGCAAAACTGAGAAATGAGGAGAGAGGACTCCTATTTATAACTTTTCTAGAATTTTTAAGTGATGGGTCCCACTTTCTCATAGAAGTGACTTTTCCTTAAATTAATACATAAGAGTCTTGGAAACGAAAACTTTGACATTTGAGATCACATCAAAAAAAATAAAAAATAAGAATGCTCTTTCAAGAAAAACCTTGAGAATGTACAGATACAAATAGAATGTGGCCAAAATATCCTTGAAGAAAATGTGAAAATTTTTTCATTGCAAAAATAGGTTTGTTTACAGGTTTCACAGTATCTTTACAAAAAAGAGCTATGACAATGAAATTTCAGTTCCATCCATGCTTCAATCTGCAAGAACCTTGATTTTGTCTTCCAATCTCTTTCCAATCTGTGAACAATTCATAAACGAGTAAAACATTTTCAAATCATGAACAATAGTGATAGAATTATATATATATATATATATATATATATATATATATGTATATATGGAATACAACTCTTACCTTGTTCCCTCGTATTCGAAATTTGGAATCATGAAGATCATCATATCCCATGATAAGTAAGTGCTCTCTCAAGTTGGCCAAGTTCCAATGTTGATTAACTAAAACCACCTCCATATCATTGTTTGGTAACTTCACATTAATTTCAAATGAAGTTAAAGATCCCTCCGAGCTTTGCAAAGGTATCCACTCTCCTAGTTTACACATCCATCGATCATAATAAAATCTAATGTACAAAGAGGTGCGATGTTTTAAATAGCAAAACCCTATACCTCTGTCACCAATTCTACAACGATATCTATCCCCTTTTGACAATCCTTCTACATAACCCCAGTTTTCCCCTAACAATCCTTCTACTACTTCGTATGTAATATCTTTACATAGGAACATTGTAGGAGTTTCTACAAAAGGAATGCCTTGAAATATGAAAACAAATCAATGGATTGGTAGAGTCCAATGAAGACGTATTGATCTAGACACTCGTGTGAATTTCAAAGAGTTATGTATGTCCATGACCATCTTACGCTTGAAAGATGATATGGACCAAAAATCAAGTTTTGGCCACTCTAAACTAAGAAGAGAATCAACTTTGATAATCTCCAACCTTCCATATTCACCATCTGTGGAAGGAACAATGTACTTGTGAGTGTAAAAGAAGATCCTTTCGCGA
Source organism: Ceratopteris richardii (assembly GCA_020310875.1). Lineage (NCBI taxonomy): Eukaryota > Viridiplantae > Streptophyta > Polypodiopsida > Polypodiales > Pteridaceae > Ceratopteris > Ceratopteris richardii. The sequence continues at coordinate 7,383,779 of CM035416.1, forward strand.
ATAAGTTTAGCAAGAGGTACATCTGGAAACACTAATGCCCCAATGTCTACATGTAATTCTTTGAAAGTTCCTGTAAGACTATGAAGTGGTTGCTCTTCCACTAAACTAGAAGGAAATATGACTGCAGCAATGAAAAACATATGAGATGAGTAATTAAGACATTTAACACCATGAAACATTGAAAAAATAGAAATACTCACAATGGATTGGATTTCTAATTCTATTGGAGTTTTCTAACTTCATGGTTGAAATTGTGAAGACATGTTGTACAATAGCAACCATCCCACCATGTGTTTGGTGCTTGAAGCCTAAGAGCTTACCTTTCCAATGAAGATCCAAAATTCCACCATCCCGAACACGATGAGGACCAAGTCCAGATGGCTCCATGTACACCCATGCACCTTTGCAAAACTCTTGTGGTAGCCAACTTCCTTCCATTGTTTTGATGTTGTGGCACATCATTGTGTGAACTTTGTCTTTTGGTCTCCTACGAGCTCTGGAGCTTTCCATGGGAGTAAGAGTGGTTGTCATTGCTGCAGATGTTGGGAGAATGGTAGGAGGAGAAACAACGCTTCTGTTGTATGGTATGGAGGGAATAGAGGTGAAAAATATGACTTTTTGGGTTTTGGCTATGAAAATGGGAGTTTGGAGAGGGAAAGTATATTTTTTTGAGTTGTTTTGAAAAAAGTCACTTTTTTGGCTCAAAAACATGCACGGATTTTGAATTAGAAGTGAAAAATAGCACTTTTGACCCTGAAAAGTGATATGAAGGTCATTTAATGGTATTATGATGAGTTTTACAACTTTTTAAAAATTTTGAATTTTTTGGCCCAGCCTGATTACGAGATTTCTTCTCTCTCTAGAAGACAACCCTGAACATAGAGGAATCTTGTCCCCTCTTCCCCTTCAGCCTAGTATTTTATAGGGTATAGACTGTGGCCACCACCCTCTTCTGATTGGTCCATCACTAATCACTCCTTAAGCTAAAAGGCCCATCCAGGGTTTCACCTTTTTTCCTAATGACCATGGCTAAGGCCTCCCTTTCTATGGTGCTATGATTCCTTTCAGCCTTGGCCAAAATTCAATTGGCATATTGAATTGGTCTGTCCACTTTAAATTCTTCACTAGGTTGGGTCAAAACTGCCCCCATTGCATATGCATTGGCATCTACATGTACATGAAAAATTTTTAACCACTCAGGTGTGATCAGAATGGGAGCAGCTACTAACCTTGACCTTAATGTTTGATATGCTTTTTCCTCTTCTTCCTCCCATTTAAAAGGTACTTCCTTTCCTGTAAGCCTACCCAATGGTCGGGCTATTTGTGCATACATCTTAATAAACCTCTGGTGGTACCCTGTATGTCCTAGAAAACTCTGAATTTCTTTTGGATATTTAGGTCTAGGTAACTTTAATATAGCTATAATTTTGTCTAGGTCACACCAGTAGAGCCAATAAAGGAAAATCCTACTGACGAGGTAGAGGTACGTCCTCTATCTCCCCCGATTTGTCATTCTCCACTACATGAGCAGTTGGCAGACATATATGATGATCATCCAATGCCATACACTGCAGAAACAAGTCAGAAGGAACGGGCACTAGTGGTGTCCCGATTGACGGAGAATTTTGAAAATGAAGTCATCAAGGTAATGAAAGAGGCCAAGATCAAAGGTAAAGACCTGGACAAGATAATGAAGCCTTTCAATATTCCATACGGATTATTGAAAGAGAAAACGAGACGATACATAAAGAAGACCACAAAGAAGAGTCCCGATGAGGAGCTCAATTTTACACAAGACACATTCACATACAGCCAAGAAGAGTTCGAAGCTGCACAACCAATTTGGAGGAGAAAATTTTTGGAGAAACATCCCACACTACGGGTGCATTGGCAAGCAGCACCTTATTTATTACAGGTAAACCCTTCATTTTGTCCTATACCACGCAGAGAAGGGATACCAGAGAATTTTTGGATATGCAAAAGAATGGCACTATAAATAAACAGTGGTTGAATTATCCTATGCTTCCGAGCCCGCCACATAACTACTTGCCAACAGAAGAATATATGATTAAAACCATCGAATTTTGGCTGCAAAATTATGCGACGGTCCCTGACCTAACCGTCAAAATGACCAATAAAATATCAAGGGCTTCATATATCAGTAATGTTAATGCAGAACTGCCATTCAAAAACTTTTTCTGGCCCCATTTCTTCTGGGCTTCAAATAGTCTTTCTTGGATATACCCTGTCAGATTCACCTTGTTCCCAATTTGTCTCGTGGCATGTGATAGTAGTTGTACTACGATCTTTTGTGGTGCCGTGTATCTGTGCATACTAGGGAAACAGAAATGCTGGTGCACAAGACGGACAACGTCTTTGAGGTCTATTCTGTTAATCTCCACAAAGGATCTCTTCTTAGGATCATGACATTCCTCTTTGACACTAGTAATTCCTTCTTGATTCCATCCAAAAGCTTTATTGATCAGTTCATGAGTGAATTGGATGGTCTTCCATGTCCCTACTTTATCCAATACCCGTGCTTCTGGAACTGATATTTTTGTTGCAGCAGGTTGCAAGGTATTCATTACTTGTGCACACCTCTGAAAATCTGGAACATAGATTGGCAATTTGAGAAATGCCTCTAGCCCTGCCTGCATCCATACATCTTCAATATGCGGTAAACCTTGGATTATGGTCTTGAAATCTTGAGACATAATAGGGAAGTAATGATCCCTATCCATAATCTTGATACTTGCCATGAAAATAAGTTTTGAGACTGGTTGGTCATCACGAAACCAATGGCCTCTTACTTTTGTTACTGATTCCAATGGAAGAAGCTGGACCTCTTCCACTTGTGTAGCTTCGGAATTAGTAGACGCCATCTGCACTCAATATAGAGTATGAATTAGTTGCCATATATTATCAGAAATCCTCCTTTATTTGTTTGTCATAAGCTCGATATTGCTCCAAGTGAATGGTGTCGTCCCTTTCCCATGGGTGTGACAAAGGTAATACTTGGATTTTTCACATTTTTAGGTATTTTTATATTTTCATCTGAAATGGAAAACAGAAAAGTTAGGTTATAGCCGAAGCGGTTATGATTTTTGGAGTAATTTTCTTAATGTATGTACAAGTGCTCTCCTATTTCCCAAGAGGAAAATGTGCTTGACTATCCTGAAATAGAAGAAAGATGTGCCGAATGCTTGGCCTTGTAATGTGGCCCTACTATGCATACTTTAGGTCCTGACAACTCCATATGTGTGCAATCCGAAGTAGTTGTTTGATGTATGCAGTCTGTCTTGTCTTTCGGTAGCCAAATCTGCTTCATTCTGGTGGAATGTAGTGTATTCTCCACCTTCTTGGTAAATGTGGTTCTTCTCCTGTAGTAAGTCTGCTTTATCTGTTTTGGGGATCTCAAATTAGCTTGTGTTACGTCTGCAGCCTTCTTCTTTTTCCAATAGCTACTCTTCTGTGGCTGTATTGCTCGTAGACCCTTTTGGTTCTTCTTATGCTGAGGTTCATCGTTTCGGCTTAGCTTATTTGGAGCACATGATTTAGGAATCCAAATTTGCGATCGGTTTGATTGAGCGGCTAATACTTTCTTTGGAATCCATATTGTAGCACTTCGTTGTTGACTTTGCTGCTCAAAATTATCTACTTTGTTACTTGCTTGGTTGCTCCGATGTCGATAGTGCTTCTATCGTCGAAGATATTCCCTCAACTGATCTTTCCTTATCCAAGCTTGTTGAGTGTACGGAATAGGGTATAATTTAATAGGTACAGATTTTGAATCACTTAGAGTACTGGTCTCTCTTATGCATGGTGCTTCACTGAGGTTGGTTTCAGATAGATTGACACTCTTGTGACTTGCTAGAATCGAAGATGGTATGCAAGCGGAATTCAATGTGTCCGCACATAAAGTACTTGACGATGGGGTTTCTATAGTGCTAGTGAACATACACTCCTGACTTTGTTCATTGGGATAAACTTTTGGATCTATGCTTACAGGTTTGATTGGTCGTTCGTCTAGCAAACTAAATACCTCACGATGTCCTATCCTGCCAGAGATGTATCCTAAAGCCAATTGAATGGTAACCTCATATTCGTAAATCCAATCTTGACCTAACACAACATCTTCAAGTAAATCCTGATCATGACACACTAATAGCTTTTGTTCCATAGTGTTGTTGCCAAGATGCAGAGGTAAGGTGATCTCACCTATGCATTGAGTAATCGTTCCTCCTATTCCTATCAACTGTGCCATCGATGGGCGTACTTCTTCCTTGAGTTTCTGGGTCAAAGACAGTTTGATACAGCTTATGGCAGCTCCTGTGTCAATGAGAGCAATCATCAAGTGGTACTCCGTTTTACCTGCTCCCAAATTCAAATAAGGTTGTGTTCTCTGTGAACCTACGCTTTTAGTGGATCTAAAATTAGCCATTGGGATGAGTTCTTCTCCTAGTCGATATCTCTCATCTCTCTCTCTCATCCACTCTTTCCGTTTCTTAATTCGTTCTAGGGCTTCCTGTCTCGCTTCTTCTCGTATCCTTTCCTCCTCAATACGTCGATTCTTGCCTTTGATTAATCGAGACATTGTTTCTTCGGTCAATGGTTCTAGATATTTTTTTACTCTACATCCGCTGATGTAGTTTGGTAATACATCTCCATCTAGGGTTGCTAAGCTGATGGCTCCACTTGTCGATATACGATTGATAATTAATGGGCCATATCCCCTCTTCTGCAACTTCTTAGCATGTTGTTTCAAGGTATATACCAAAACTAAATCTCCTTCCTTCATTTTTTTGTCCTTAATGTGAGCATCAAAGTAGGCTTTCTATCGCCGTTTAGCAGCATAAATGCCTACTACTGCTTGTAACCTAGTTTCGTGAAGCTTTTCTAGTTGATCCAATTGAGCTGATAGTTCATGTCCTGTCCACTCGTAAGTAGTTGCTACTCTCAGAGTGGGAATTAAAAAATCAATTGGCAAAATAGCATTTTGTCCATACACTAAGTTAAAAGGAGTAGTGCCTATGGCAGTTTTATAGGCTACTCGAAATGCCCATAAAGCATGATGTAATTGCTTATCCCAATCTGATCTACCATTGTTCATAATTTTTGTGAGAACAGTACACAAGATCTTATTCGAACTCTCAGCTTGTCCATTGGCTTGGGGGTGATAAGGAGCTGATTTCTTATGAATTATCAAAAATTCATTCAGTAGAGCTTCTATAACTTCATTCACAAAGTGCGTACCTCTATCACTCACAACTTCTATTGGTAGTCCAAATCTAGTGAAAATGTTCTCAAAGAGAAACTTGGTCATGGTTCTTGCATCATTTTTCTTGGTTGCTTTGGCTTCAACCCATTTGGTCAGATAGTCCGTGGCTACAATTATATATTCGGCATGGGATCCTTTCGCTGGTGGGCTAATAGGTCCTATGAAGTCTATTCCCCATTTCGTGAAAGCTCTGGCACTCATCATGGGTCTCAGTGGCATCTCATCTCTTCTAATTGGATATTTCGTTCTTTGACAGGTATCACAACGTTGCACATATGTTACCGCATCTTGATGTAGAGTTGGCCACCACATTCCCGCAAAGAGGATCATTTTTGCAGTTTTATCTACAGAGAAGTGCCCTCCTGCAGCTCCTGTATGGGCCATCTCTAAAACAGAAAGATATTCGTCTTCGTGAATGCACACTCTTAATTGGTTATCTCTCCCTCGTTTAAAAAGTTGTTTTCCTATAATGGCATAATCCTTACTTTGTTCTACAAGTGCACGTTTCCTTGCTGAAGTGGCTCCTTCTAGGTATTCTTGAGTCTTTAAGAACTTTACCAGAGGCATGCTCCATCTCGGTGCTATGTGGAATAGCATAGAGTTGAGTTCTCTTCTGGATTGTGTTCTTGACAAATTTGGCAAGCTGATACATGGTTATGTGTGTCTCTTTGCATGGTCGGCCAATATATGCCTAACCTCTTCAGGGTTTGCCATGTTCCGTTTGCATTCAAATGAGTTTTCCATTGGTTTACATGTGCTTTCTGAAGCCATATTTCCTGTTCCTCTTCTTCTACGCATCTCATGAGTAATCCATTCGAATCCTGGTGATACAAACTTCCCGCAATGATATGAAGGTTTTTAGTCTTCCAAAGGTCTTGGGTTCGGTTTGGTGTGATCCCATCTTTCGGTCCATGTGTAAGTATAGGGATCAACTTTTCTGCCCATTGGGGACATACTTCCAGGTTAAATAGGTATGTATCTGGCAGATCATCAGGTACTCCTATGGGTGGTTCTCCATGGGTCATTCTTGATAAGTGATCTGCTCTTATGTGAGTATTTCCTTTCTTGACTACTACCTCAAAATCAAACTCCATTAGCAATAAAAACCATCGTACTAGTCGTCTTGTATTACAAGGCTTGTTGACTAGGTACAGTAGGGCTTGATGATCAATGAAGAATTTGAACTTGTTTGCCAACAGGTAATGTCTGAACTTTTTGACTGCGTACACCATCCCTAGGCCTTCTCTCTCCGTGGTGGTATAATTGCATTCTGCTTGATTTAATTGTCTACTAGCATAGGCTATAGGGTGGTCTAGTTTTCCTGTATCGGCAGGTTGAGCTAAGATGCAACCAATGGCAAACTTGGAAGCATCCACATGAATATGAAATGGCTTATTCCAGTTAGGTACTCGAAGGATTGGTGCTGAACTCAATTGATTCTTTAACTCATTGAAGGCTCTCTCGCATTCCTCGGTCCAATTAAATTGAGTCAATAATGCATAGAGAGGTCTAGCAATTATGGCGTACATATGTATAAATCTTCGATAGTATCCACAATGTCCCTTAAACGTTTGAACTCCTTAGCCGTCTTTGGTCTTGGTAAATCTAGAATTACTTTGATTTTGTCTTCATCAGTTGAGATTCCATTTTTAGAGACAATATGTCCTAATATTTTCCCTTGTCTAACCATGAAGACACATTTTTCTGGGTTAAGGCATACTCGATACTATCGACATTTAGCAAAGATCTTTTCTAGCTCGTGGATATGTTCTGATCGTATAGCTGAATAAGTACAAAGATCATCCACGTAGACCTCCATACTTTTTCTTAGGAATTCTTTGAATACATGGCACATCAATCTTTGGAAGGTGGTTGGGGCATTAGTTAGACCAAAAGGCATGACTCTAAAGGCGTATACTCCCCATTCAGTTGCGAACGCTGTTTTATGTTGGTCCTCAGGAGCAATAGCTACCTGATTATACCCTGAAAAGCCGTCCAGAAAACTATAAACTTCCTTCCCTGCCACTCTTTCCAAGAGATGATCTGTAATTGGTAATGGGTAACTATCCCTTATGGTCGCGGCATTTACTTTCTTCAAATTGATGCACACTCTTAACTTTCCATTCTTTTTCGGTACAACCACCAAAGGTGACACCCATTCCGTGTGCTCAATCTCGTATATGAATCCAGCATCTAACAATTTGTCTATCTCTTCCTTTATCTTTGCTGAATACACATCATTGTATGTATATGGTCTTTGTTTAGAAGGTTTGGCTTCGGATGTCATGGGAATTCTATGGGCACAAATAGATGGATCTACTCCTTTCAAGTCCTTATAGGTCTAGGCAAAAACATCCCGATATTCTCTTATGAGGCGTATTAACTCTCGTTCTTCCTCTATGGAGACATCTTGTCCTATGAAAGTACATTGTTCTTCTCCTTCTTCTAACGTTACTACTATCTTCTTGGTTTGTTCTTTATTGTCATATGCTATTTCCGGCTGTGCCTCTCTTTTAGGCATTTGAATAGCAATTTTTCTCTCTTCTACTTCATATTTCTTGAAGTGAGCGGGCACTTCAAACTGATCTTGTGGCTTGTTTTCTTCATTCTCTGGCTCTTTATCTAACTCCAGCTCTTCTTTCTGTGTAGGCTCCTGGTTGTTTTCATTAGCTGTGGTGCTTATTTTTTTATCTTCATCCTCAGGTTCCATTGGTTCTGGCTCCATTTCAATGCTCTCATAGTCCTCCTTCCATTCTTTCTCTATCACTTCTCCTTCTTCAGCCTCCTGAAGAACTACTACATAGAGACTAACATCATATCCTTCTTCGTCAATGCATTCATTCATGGTTATCACTTCTTCATTCACGCATACATCAAGGGTCGCTAAAATCTCCATCCAGCCATGAGGTTCAAACTCTTCATCTAAAAAGACTTGAGGCATGTAAGCTGGATCTTGTATAGACCTAGGTACTCCTTGCCCTTGCTGCCATCCTTTTCTCCTATCCTCTTCCTTTTTGGCAGTTTGGCATATCCATAGATGAGTGTCCTCGTTCATCCAAGATTGGTCACTTGAACTTATGCTGTGAATTGAATGATCATCTTCCTCCTTGTGAATTTGATTCCATTGTAAGGGAGGAACATCTTGATATGTATAAGTGTGGAGATTTATTCTCGTGGTGGTTCCTTCATGTTGTAGGTATACTGCATCTTTTCCCCAATCTTGCACAACCTTTAACTGTCTCATGAAAGGTCTTCCAAGTATCATTTCATAGTTGCTCGCCCTTTCAAATTGACAAATTGCTAAGGTGTGTTCAAATTCAACTCCGCAGGTGGTGAAAACTACTCGTTTGATCCCAGACGATACTCGATCTCTGTCTCAAAACGATACACGATACCTGATGAAAAACGATACTTGATGGGGAACGATACTTGATACTCAGGAGAAAACGATACACGATACTTCCCCTCAACGATACACGACCTTTTGAAGTGGAAACGATCGACGATACCTGAACAACACGATACGCGATCTTTGGTAAGTATCGCGATCTCTGAGAAGCGATACACGATACTTAAACCAAACGATACACGATCTTTGAACCAAACGATCGACGATCTACGATCTTTGGCCAAAACGATACACGATCTCTGGACAAAACGATCTCTGGCCCGAAACGATTTCTGTCCAAGTATCGCGATCGGTATGAAACGATACACGATCGGAGGGAAATATCGCGATACTCAACCACAGGAGGTCACGATACTTGCTAAGTATCGCGATACTCGACCGCGGGAGTAAACGATACTTGACCCTTTTTCAAAATTTTTGAGAGATTCTTTAGGGTTTAATTCAATACACTTGTTCTACTAGTCCTTCTACCCACCCCTCACTCTCTGTATCATTCAAAACACACTTTTTTCAACCCTGTAGGTCCTAAACGATACCTGACGCAGATCGTTTCATTCTGATATTGACTTTTTGAGTGATGAAAAAGGACTAGCAATTGATTGGCTCACCTTTGATGCTCTTTCCCACTCTTCTAGCACCCTCTTTTGCTCCGCGTAGCTCCCAATAGCTTTGTTTCTCAGCCACGATACCCGACTGGAACTCTCACGATACTTGCTCAAGAACACAAGTAACTTGCAAAGTGATACTTTTTGGGCTTTTATACTTGGGATTTTTTCTACTTCAAAAGAAGAACTCAACTAAAAAAAAGACTGAACACTACTCTAGCTACCTACTCTTCCTATTCTAGGCTAACAACTCACTACACACACTCCAAGAATGAGAAGTAGCGAGTGCGGTTGAAAATGACTTACCAAAGAAGAGAAAATCACCACTCCTCCTCTTGCTTCAATGCAAAAAGCTACTTACCATCACACGAATGCCTCGGTTTGATTCGTCACTCCCCGGCGACGGCGCCAAAAAGTGTGTTGACCTAAGTACCAACTTAGGGACTTGCGGAGAAAGAGACTATACCTCAATCCCCTCTCAAGTGCATATAGTGGGGATACACGCTTTTAATTATCAATCCAAAGAGTATACAAACCTAGCCGAGTGTATGAGGACATGCAATCATGTGATGATCAATGCAAATGAACTACTCAAAGAGTGTAAACAAGGCAAAGACTTATCCAAACAAGCTTCAACTGTTGGTCATGGTGTCACGATACTTGATGCAGCAGCCGTCAGTATTTTGGACTTTTCTCCCAGCTTTGAGCTCCAAATATAGCGAATAGCATATGCCTTTCGAAGCTCTCGAGAAGACGCATCCAATGGCAGTGGTTTCAGTCAATTTTGACGCTCCTACTTCAAGTTATGAGCAAAATACTGAGTCGCGGGAAATACCTTCCTACACTTCAGCACTTCCTACACTTCGCACACACCTTACCTACAGCAAATAAAAACTTTCATGGATAGACAACACTCACAAGCACTCTTTCCAAGCAATACACATGCATACAAGCTCACAGAGAAGAAGATACAGAGTGAAGAAGACACAAATTCGAATTTCTGTGCTCTCTATTCTCACAATGGCAAAAAGTCCTTTACAAAGAGTCACATTTGACTTATATACTTGTGCCCTAAAAATGGTCCTTTCACACAAGAGACCGGCACTTTATTTACTAAAAGACTAATTTCCTACTATTTTACATGGGTAAATCTCTAATCTTCTGTGGGGATGCATCTAGAGGACTCCTCTAGTGCATTTACAACGGAAAATATATTACAAGAATGGTTATGATACAAAAATATGATGTCCAAATCGGAAAAATTTTGGGGCCCGTCTTTTTCTCTGCTTTGTGCTTTCTTTAGCTCTGCAACACCAAGCCAACATGTTTTCTTCTTCATATAAGTTTGCTTCTTCAATTAGATCTGCCTCTGGTTTGTCCAACAATTCTTCTTCCATACAAATGCCAATTGTCTGCATCATGCTGGTATTTCTCTGATTGTCTGGTCCTTCTTCTAAAATTATATACTGCAACTCTTTTCCCTCTTGCTTCACCCACATTGTGTCCTTGCCCTAGTCATGCAGCACATTGGCATGCCTTAACCAAGGTCTCCCAATTAATAGCAGGAACTTTCCTTCTACCTGTGGCAGCCTTAAAACAACAAAATCCAAGTTAAAGATGGTACCTTGTATCTTGACTGGGACTCCCAGGACCACTCCCATAGGCCTTATTATGCTTTGGTCTGCCAGTGTTATAGTGAAGTTTGCAGTTCTTGAAGGATGCAGTCCAATCTTTTTCATGGTATGTTCAGGTATCAAGTTAATGACAGAACCACCATCCACAATGACTCCTTGAAACTCATGACCTTTGATAGAGAATGTGAGCCGAGGGCTCTTGTAATCTGTGAGGGGTGCTACCCCTACCATTTTATCTTTATGCATAACAGCAGCCTTTGCCACTAAACTTGTTGTGGAAGCCTCATCAATTATCTACAAGAGTTCTGACCTGAATTTCCCATCCATCTTTATTAAATAAAAAATACTAACCTCCTTTCTCATGGACTTGAGTAGTTGTGAAGCTTCTAATTCCTTAAGATCATGGGCTCCAATGGACTTATCAAACTCCTCATGAGCCCTGTTGAATACACAGCTACACGATTGGAGCAGATAAGGCAACAGTATGGAGCAGTTTCTTCTCAACTACCCTATTCTACAGAAATGGAGGATCCAAAAATCCAACTAAGGAAAGAACTAGAGGGCTTAAAAAGGAATAAGCCCCACAAAGAGGAGTAGAATGCTATTACTCAGTTGAGGAGGGAGATTGAGGCATTAAAGCTCCAAAAGGAGGAGGAAACCCAAGCAGAGGAATTGGCTCAGCTATGATAGGAGTTGCAGGAACTCAAAGGGGGTGGCATCAAGAGTGGACTTTGGTGTACCATGTGCAGCAAGCAAGGTCATATAGTAAGTGAATGCCCACTGTTAAGTGTGACTTTCCAACTATGCAGGAAAGTTGTTCATGAGGCCCAAGAATGCGAATCAAGAGGAATGCCTGCAACAACATATTGGACACAAGGAGGACCCCTACCACCAGCAAATGTGATGGCAGTTGCACCCAATCAAGGTAACAATTATAACCCTAGACAGAGGAATAACTTTGGAAATGGGCCTAGGAGGCCAATTATTTGTTTCAGATGTGGAGAATGTGGGCACTACCAAAGTAGGTGCGATCTACCAAAAAATGCCCCTCCTTGCCGGAACTGCCAAGAGGCCAGAGACCACTATACTAATTGTTGTCCTAAGAACCAAGCATCTTCATCTGGGCCCCACATTGAAATGATTTTTGTGTGTAAAGAAGAAATAATAGATCAAGTCAATGTGCCATCTCCATCTACCAGGGTGGTGCAATTAGAAGAAATTGAATCTTTTACAGTGCAGACAAGGAGCAAAGCGAAGGCTCAAGTAGATATAGGTCAAGAATCAAGAATTAATGGATTGAACAAAGACACCTCTATGGAGGTTGTGGGCGACACTAATTCCTTGATTTTACATTGGTTGGTCACTAGAAGTGGCTTAGCTAACCATTTCTTAACAAAAAAATCATGTGGAGGATCTGGCAACTTAGCCATTAGTGTCTTGGCCCTAGTTACAAACTCTAGAAATTTTTCACCTGGACCCACTCTCAAGTTTTCTAATTCCTCTATGATGATCTCTGTCGTATTCCCATGCTGGAATTGATTTTTGAATGCATCTTTCATTAAGTCCTCATCAAACTGGCTTAACCATTTATCTGCTAACCCTTCTAATGTGGTTGAAGAGTATCAAAAAGGCATCCTCTCTTCCCATCAAGCCTTTAGTTTTGCATAGTGCTAAAAACCTTTTAATATGCTCGTCCGGATCTTCCTGAGCTAAGCCTTTGAAAGAAGGAAATTTTATATTTAATCTTGATAGTAGGGTTTCCAAGTCTACCTGACCTGCCATGCTCTTTACTGATGAGGTTGACGAAAGTGGACTGGAGGATCTTCTAATAGCGTTCCTTCTTGTAGCTTTGTAGGTGACCCTCAATGTTTGGGACCGGGTTGCAATCATGAGCTGTTCATAGCCCTCTTAGTATGAGATAATTGATAAGAATATTTACCTCTTAGTCCAATGAAGTAGTGCTCTCGGCACTTGAACTCTTCTACCCTTTGCACTTGGCTTCTCTTATGCTCAAATCTCCTTGGAGTCCCACCGAGCGTGCCAAATTTTGTTGGGGGATTCTTGGACAAGAAGGGATTTGAGTGTTTGTAAGAGAAAAGGGACAGACAAGAAGATACATACTGGAAGCCTCTGTCGATTGATTATAAGAAGAAAAATACAATGGTAATGCACAATACAATCCAATGCTTCTGTGCAAAATCCCATAGAGTGCTCAATCACAAAATACCAAATACACAAGGATCTTGTTGCTACCGGCCTTCTCTGCACCAGACCTCCACCTTCTCCAAACTTGCACTTGTGCACACCTTGCACCAAGCTTCCAATAAGGGGGAGGGATGGACACCTTCTCTCGGCACGCGCACAGCTTCAATGAGACCTTGGGATCCTTGGGGGGGCTAGCTTAGCACTTCTCTGCACACTTCCTTAGTCACTCTTCCTGCACACCTTGCACTTCAGTTCTCTGCATTGTACACTGTGTGTCTCTTGCACTTCTCTCTCTTGCCTAGCTTAGACTATGCTCACCTTGCTTCGTCTTGCTTACTCCCTCAAGAATAGTCCTTGCCTTGATTTGAGTGTCGATTCACGTACGCTCCTAACTGCAAGAGTATCTTGGTGCTCACTTTGATGTCCCAAGATTGTCTCCAAAAGTGGGCAACCAACGAATCCCTGTTTTGTCTTATAGTGACTTTAGACTAAAACAAAAATTTTAATTGGGGGGTCATACTTTCACTTCTGCGTACACTCTTGCTTCACATACCTTCACATTTTGCCTTTTAATTCTTCACTTGTGCACCTAAGAGAGGGTTCACCTGAACCTTCCAAAACACTTTAAAAAAACTTTTGAACCTTAGGGAAATTAGAGAAATACCTCTGCAACCTGCAACCAACTTTCTCTAATTTTACCCTTTGTGAGCAATTAATGGTGCACTACCTGTGCACCTTGACCCTCCAAATTTGAACACTTTGACTTCACCCATGTTGACTTTGACCTTGAACATGTCAACTTTAATGGATTTGACTTTGATCTTTTGACTTTGACTGCACTTGACTTTGACTATAGTTTACTTTGACCAATATGACTTTTATTGGCTCAAGAGTTTTTTCTAGAATAGAAATTCACAGAATGATCACCCCTATAGTTGTCACAACATCCACTAGGTGATGGCTGCTCTTCATTCTTGTCAATAGAAGAATGGAGACTCAATTTCTTAGGTAGCCATTATGACAAATCATCCAAACAAGAATCTATTTCCACATTCATAGTGCTACTACTTTTCAGCGTCTCTTTAGGGAGTTCAAGATTGACTTCTAAGTCAATGCATTCCTTTATGCATTCAACTACAAAAGATGGTCATTTCATAAAGACAAGCCATTGCAACTCACTATTGGTTAATCCATCAATGAATAGAGATATCACCTTTTCCTTAGAAGGTAACTTAGGAGGTGGACATCTAAAGATGTACTTCTTAAAATGTCACACCATCTATATGATAGTTGTTGGAGATAGATGTATGTGGAAGCACTCGAACAGCACAAGGAAGAAGAAGAAGCTTGGAGCACAAACACACAATACTGAATGTATTACCAGAGAATGTACAAAGGTAAGTAGCCCATTAGGGCAATAGGCATATATACAAGTCGGGGGAAAAAAACCTCCTAAAGAGGGAAAAAAGTGCCCCGGTAGTCCTACTGTGTTCACACACATCACTACCTAAATATATCAACAAATCCCCCCTGGGAGTGATGCGGTGAACAAGGAGTTGGCACTCATGTATAAGGAAGTGCCAAGCTATGTGGAAATCACTCCACAAAAGGAAGTAAGCCCAAAGCTTTGCGGAAAGCTTCAAACTTCTCCCTAGGCAGAGCCTTTGTGAAAAGGTCTGCAATGTTCTCCTACGTGGGCACATATGCCAAGCTGATCTCCCCAGCAGAGAGCCTCTCCCTAACATAGTGATAATGCACCTCAATGTGCTTAGTGCGAGCATGGAACACAGGGTTCCTCGCAACTGCCAATGCGCTCTGACTCTTAGTGAAGATGGTGGTGGCAGAAGACTGGCCAACACCCAAATCAGCCATAAGGCGTCTAAGCCACACGCAATAGGCTTACAGTCTTCAAGGCCAAAACGCTGCAATAATGTGTCAATATATTTCGTTTGACACAAAGCCATTCCACCATCAACTTGCATAAACTGAATGCCCAAATAGTGATGCAAATGCCCCAAATCAGACATCTCAAATGAGGCATGCAAATCAGCCTTGAAATCATCAATATGCTTCTCAATAGGACCAATGAGCAGCATGTCATCAACATAGACAACAATGATTAGAAGCACATCATTAGCACGCTTAACATATAAGGTGCTTTCAGTTGGACTGTTCACAAAACCATGTGCAACTAGATAGGCATGTATTTTCTCATACCAAGCACGTGGTGCTTGCTTTAAATCATATAATGCCTTCTTTAAGCTGCACACCTGGTTTTCATGCCCTTTTTGCACAAAGCCACGGGGCTGAAAAACATACACTTCTTCATGCAAGTCACCATTCAGAAATGTTGTTTTAATGTCCAACTGATGTACATTCCAACCATGATGGGCTGCAAGTGCACAAATGCTCCGAACAGTAGTCATACGGCATGTAGGTGCAAAGGTCTCATCAAAATCAATGCCTCTTTCCTGCGCATAACCCTTTGCAACAAGCCTAGCCTTATACCTGTCAACTGTACCATCAGGTTTACGCTTGAGCTTGTATACCCACTTAGTGCCAATGGCCTTCTTGCCAGGAGGCAAGTCACATAAAGACCATGTACCATTCTTCATTATAGCATCATATTTAGATTGCATGGCAGCCATCCATTTTTTTGAATTCTGTGCTTCATCAAAAGAAACAGGCTCATTCTCATCACAGAGACTAGACGCAGCCATACCATAGCAATCTGATGCAAAGGAGGCACTATGAGAGCCTGAACGAGTACAATATGACAAAGGTGCATCTAATTTGTTGTCACGCAAAGTTTGCACTAGCCATTTTGGCATAGTTTTTGCCTGCTCAATATCAGCTCTCTCATCAACAAGTGCATCATGTAAATCTGCATCAAAAATAGAATGATCTACATCATCATATGAAACCTGCAAAGGCTGATAAGTTGCCTCATTAGGACCAGCACTAGACTGTCCACCTGTAAAAAGAGGCATCAACGTACCATACATGTCTTTGGAGCTAACAGATGTCTCCTTAGTACATGAAAGCAATGGCTGAATAGCATCTTCCACAAAGAAAACATCACGGCTAACCAGAATGTGTTTAGTCTGTGGATGATACAGACGATAGCCTTTACTTTTAGAATTGTACCCAACATTTTACTGCCTTATCATCCAATTTTCTGCGATGTTGTTCAGGCACTAATGCATATGCCAAACAACCAAAAACACGGAGATGAGCAACAGATGGCTTGCGGTCATGCCAAGCCTCATATGGAGTGATAGACTGCAACGCTTTAGTTGGACACCTGTTCAGTACATATGCTGCACACATGACAGCCTCAAGCCAGAAACTATGTGGTAAAGCTTGACTCTTGACCATGCACCTCGCCATCTCCATGAGTGACCTGTTCTTTCATTCAGCAACTCCATTTTGTTGAGGTGTATATGGCACTGTACACTGGTGTTTTATCCCACGTTCAGTGAGAAATGCATTAAAATCAGAAGACATATATTCCCCCCCTTGATCAGAATGGAGGGTGCCCATTTTACATGCTGATAGATTTTCAGCCAAAACCAAAAACTGTTTAAAGCACATGAACACTTTGGACTTTGCTTTGAGTGGATATACCCATGCATGCATGGAAAAATCATCAATGAAAGTCACGAAGTAAAGGTAATTCCCAAAAGAGGGTGTCTGCATAGGACCACAGACATCACTATGTACAAGCTGCAATTTCTGCGTAGCCCGAACTGAACCATCTTTTGGAAAGGAGGAACGCTGCATTTTGCCCAAAATACAGCCTTCACATACATGTTTTCCAAGTGCCTCAAGCTTGGGCAAAGAAGACACCATATCAGATTTTTGTAGGCGTAGCAAACTAGCAAAATTCAGATGTCCAAAGCGTGCATGCCAAAGCTTTGCATCTGACATAGCCTGAGAATCATGAACTACACATGCCGAATCATTCACAGATCTTTCATAGTCTATGAGCTTATATAGCCCACGACATAAAATGCCAGAAGCAATAATAACATCGCCATTTGACAGATCATGAACTGTACATCTGTCATCAACAAATTTCACAACCAAGCCAATCCTGGCTAATGCAAAAACTAATAACAGATTCTTCTTGATCCCTGGTACAAATAAAGCATCTGACAAGGTGAAAGAACTACCATCAGCAGTAGTCAGAATGATCTTACCAACTCCCATAACAAGATAAGAGGAGTTGTTGGCGCATGTGACAGTATTCCCTGTAGGGGTAGGCTCGAGTGAAGAGAAGAAACTGCACTGTGAGGTAATATATTTGGTCGCCCCACTGTCAAAGTATGGTCCAAACATCTGAGTCCACTGCAGACATGCACTGCTCATGAGAAGATGGGTCAAAATTGCAAACAGTAGTAAATGTCCATTCTTCTTCCTGCACAAGATTAGCAGACTCTGTTTTTGGTGTAGAGGCTTCTGCAACAACCATTCTAGCCTCCTTTTTCTTTGCCTCTTTTGCAGCCAGTTTTGGACAGTTCTTTATGATATGATCATTCCCTTTACAGTACTTGCAAAACAATTTCTGCTTTTCTGATTTCTTCTCATCTTTATCTTGGTTCTTCGAATGTGCAGCATTTGTAGATTTTTGCTTACTAGTAGAAGAGCTCCATTTTCCTTTGCCCTTCTGACTAGCCAAAAAAGCTTGATCTGCGACACGCATAATGGACCTGTTCTGCCTGGATTGATCTTCCTGCAACAGAACAGAGACTAACTCCTCAAATGATAAGGCATTCGGATTGCCTTTCATCATCAATCGAAGAGTAGAAGCAAAACTCTGGTATGAATCAGGAAGACCATTCAGAACGGTCTGCACAAGTGAGCTATCTGGTATAACCTCATCAGCAGAAATCAAATGTTCCTTCAAATCTTTGATCTTCGTTAGGAAATTGTCCATAGAATCACCTTCATTCAT
This sequence comes from Ceratopteris richardii, assembly GCA_020310875.1. NCBI lineage: Eukaryota > Viridiplantae > Streptophyta > Polypodiopsida > Polypodiales > Pteridaceae > Ceratopteris > Ceratopteris richardii. The sequence goes on from CM035416.1 coordinate 7,401,867, forward strand.
GTGCTCACTCTCCAACTATTTTCGGAGGTAAGCAACACGAGCCTCATTCCTACCTTGGTACAATGTGGTAAGTGTGTCCCAAGCATCCCTAACTGTTTTGCAAGAGCGAATATGAGGAATAATGGAACGTTTGACAGACAAAGCTATCAATGCATGTGCCTGGGCATCTCTGCCTTCCCAACGAATCTGCTCTGCAGTATGTGCAACAGAATCAACAGCACGAACAGGAATCTGCAGAATATCATCTTCAACACCATCTGCATCAGCTCCAGCACTTGTATTTGCAGTACTTGTCGTTACAAGTGTAACAGGACGTCTTTCAACACCCTGCACAATGTTCCACAATCCTTTTGCAACCAAAACATGTCGCATCATATAAGCCCATAATGGGTAGTTGGTACCATCCAACTTATCCTCAACAGCCAACATACGGAATACATCACTGCTTTCAGCCATGGCCGGTGGCTAAAATACCTTGATGCAGAAAATTGACTGTATCTCAAAAAGTTGAACAGAACTGCCCAGACGAGTTCTGTTAGACATGTAGTAGACTTCGAGAAGCTTAAACTGGCGAATAGAAACTGGTATATACCTTTGGCATAAAAAGACGAAATAGCCTGCACAAGCACTGTGATAGTGCGTTCGGAGGCCAAAACGGAGACTACAAACGGAGGAGTGTCGACGGCGCCCTAGATGAAGCGACGACCTGCTCTGATACCAATTGTTGGAGATAGATGTCTGTGGAAGCACTCGAACAGCACAAGGAAGAAGAAGAAGCTTGGAGCACAAACACACAATACTGAATGTATTACCAGAGAATGTACAAAGATAAGTAGCCCATTAGAGCAATAGGCGTATATACAAGCCGGGGGAAAAAACCTCCTAAAGAGGGAAAAAAGTGCCCCGGCGGTCCTAGTGTGTTCACACACATCACTACCTAAATAGTCTCCAAACTCGATTGTTTGAAGCTTTGTATTAGCAAAGAGGTTTCATTTATCACCCCTCTTTTAGATAATCCCCTTATAAATATTGAATCCTGAAAGGGTATGTTGAGGATTGTAATGGTAAAAGAAATGGACCAATAAGATGATAAAATATGGTAATAACAATTATGTTTCCTAGGCAAGTATGATAGATGTAACATTTCAAAATGACTAGTTTGGCATTCTTTCTTAAGTCCTCTCTAAAATTACATATTGTTCTATTCTCTTCGATCGCCTCTTTTGCAAATACCTTATCACTTTTGCAAGTTATCTAACCTAAGTACACAAACAATGCCAAGCAACATGAATATGGAGGTTTCTACATTGTCACATGCCCTATATTCACATCATTTGTTCATTCCCCTTTTAACTCTTCATTGATCCTTCAAACATATATTCATGGGTTTCTTAGAATTCATAGGATATTCATAAGATTCGTTAGCATTTGTGAGAGAACATTAGGGGAAAAAATGAACCCTGAATGGGCCTTTTAGATTAAGGAGTGATTAGCGATGGACAATCAAAAGAGGGTGGTGGCCACAGTCTATGCCCTATAAAATACTAGGCTGAAGGGGGGAGAGGGGACATATTTCTCCCATATTTAATGAGCTGCCTCTAGAGAGAGAAGGAATCTCGTAATTGAGTTGGGCCCAAAAATTCAAAATTTCTAAAAAGTTAAAAAACTCATCATAACACCTGAAAATGGACCCCCCATTACTTTTTAGGATCAAAAAAACTCTTTTTTACCCCAAATTCAAAATCCGTGCATGTTTTGAGCTGAAAAAAATGAGTTTTTTCAAAAATACTCAAAAAAGAGTTATTTCCCTCCTAAACCTCACATTTTCATACCCAGGTCCCAAAAAGTCATCTTTTCCCACTACTTTCACTCTGTAGCACACCATTGAAGCTCCTGTTTCTACACCCCAACCTACTTGCATCTCCTATCTCGAATTACTGTTGTAGCTTGAAGACCTTTAGCTTCAATGGCAACATCTAAAGCTTCCAAGCGACCAAAAGATGAAATCCTCACATTAAGATGTCACAATATCAAAGCCACAAATGGACAGTGGCTATCACATGAGTACTCCAAAGGTGCATGGGTGTACATGCAACCCTCTAGAGTTGGGCCTCATCGAGTTAGAGATCGTGGAGACTTAGATCTTCATTGGAAGAGAAAGTTACTTGGCTTCAAGAAGCACAGAGACAATGGGATGGTTGCTATTGTACAACATGTTTTTACAATGCCAACTATGAAACTTGAAAACTCTAGTAGTATGAGATATCCTCTGAATTGTAAGTATTACTCAACAATATTTTATGTTTTCTTGTGTCGGATATATTTCTGAACTATTTAGATATGTTTTTGTTTGTTTCAGATATATTTCCTTCTACTTTGGTGGAAGAGCAACCACTTCATAGTCTTACAGGTACTTTCCAGGCATTGCATGCAGATGTTGGTGCACTAGTCTTTCCAAATATATCTCCTGCTCAACTTTACCATGATAGAGTTTTCTTTTACATACATAGATATGTTGTACCCTCTACAATGAATGGTTTTGGAAGGTTAGAGAGAATTGAAGTACATTCTCTTCTTAGCTTGGAGTGGTCAAAACCTGATATATGGTCTGTATCATCTTTGAAGCAAAAGATGGTAATGGATATACATATTTCTTTGACATTCACAAAAGTGTCTAGGTCTGTAGGTTTGCACTGGTCTTTTCCCATTCATTGTTTTGTATATTTATTCCAAGGATTCTCATTCCAAGAGACTTCCACCATGTTTATGTGTAAAGATATCACATATGAGCAAGTCAAAAGTCTTCTTGGTGAAAATTGGAGTTTGATGGAAGGAATTGGAAAAGGTGATAAATATCTTTGTAAAATAGGTGGAACAGGTAAAGGATTTTGATATTTGAAACAACGTACTTCATTATACATCAGATTCTATTATGATCGTTGGATGTGCAAACTTGGCAAATGGATACCATTTCAAAGTTCAGAGGGATCTTTGCATTCATTTGAAATAAAGCTTAGATTGCCCAACAATGAAACAGAAACTATTTTAGTGAATAATCATTGGACCTTGGCTAATCTGAGAGAACACTTGATGATTATGGGGTTTGAAGGACTAACTCAATCCAAATTCAAAATTCAAGGACATAAAGTGAGAAATGTTTCATGCTTTTGTTAAAGTAATCTTTTCATGCAAATTGATTAGAGATGGGCAGAAGAATGGAATACAAAATGAAAGTCCCTGTAGATTGGAGCAAAGATGGAACAGAACTCTCATTGTCATAGTTCTTTTGCAACCTAATAATGTCACTTCGGGGGCCCTAGTCATTGTATCTCATGGTTTTTGCACTTTCAAGAACCTTGTAAAAAGTAGGACAATTGATTCATGTTAGATATTGTATATACCTTCTTCTCTGCAATGGTAATTTCAAAACTTTTGGAATGTCAAAAAGTTCTGTTCACTACTTTGAAATGTGGTTGCTCATGTTTTTTTCTGTGCATTATTTTGTCATCAGAAACACATTTTTTGAAATTGCACTTCTTTATTCTATACTTTTAAAAGTGGGCCCAGTTAGTTTAAAAACTTGAAACTGCTATAAAAATGGTTCTATGTGCTCATTTGTCACATTTGCACTCTCAAAGAGCTAGAAAACACAGACTACAAGCCTCTAGAATTCTCGCTCGCAAGCAATGGCTGCTAGCACTTCCACTCCCATGAAATCTCCTCGAGATCTATTCATGGAGTTTTTGGATACTACAGACTACAATGGTCGTACGGATTTGTATGACCTAGTCTGTAGAGTCCCTAATCTTGAAGGGACAATAGCCATGAACTCCGATGTGATCGATGAGATCATAGATTTTATGGAATTCTATATATTAAGATATGCCATAGATATTCCAGCATATGAGTGTAAATGGGTCCCCTGTGACCTGCTTTTCTACATTCATAAAGGAGATGAGGCATTTGCGAAGCGCTTAAAGCGTTTCATGGCTATTGTTGAGGCTTCAGGGCACCTATTAGATGACACAGTGCCCTTAATTAAACAATTAAATAAGAAAAGGAAAATGGGAAGAAAATATCTTTCCTACGTAGCAACAACCATCTTTTTTGTCAATCAGGAGCCCGGACCTTCACCCATGGATCTACCCCATCTTGTTACAGGGGGTTTTGTAGATGACAAGAAGGAACCCCAAACAGAAGCTCTCAACTTATTAGAAGAGAGTCAAAAAATTTCAAGAGAATTTCCTCAAGGAGTAGTGGACAAATTAAAGGAAGCCAGTACACAGAACAGTCCACCCTCCAACTTAGACCCCATGGAACCCACTCTACCAGAGGTAGAGATGGAAATGTTTTCAGTTGTACTTGTCGACGGAGAGGAATTTTTGTTCCTACACGATATTGAGAAGGCATTCGGTCTACGCCTCGATGAATGCCTTAGTATTTTCTGCTCAACCTCGGATGTTCCCATGGACAACACTTCTGACATTATCGAAAAGGCAACAATTCCACTTGGTGATTCAGTCACCATTGCATTTGTGTGTGAAGAGATTTTGAGCCATGCCAACCAAGATGCCATTGAAGAAGATCTTGCCACTGCAAGGGAAAGAATTTTGGAGAAGAAGATTCCAACATCCCCTGTTGTGGAGCAAAGTGGCATGGCCCATTCATCGATTCCACTAGATGCAATGGGAAGAGGAGAGGATGAAGATAGGCTTCAAGATGTAAGTCTCTACTGACATTTATGGTTGTCTCATATTCATACAAGATGTATCTATTTAATTTTATGATTGTCTATGTGCAGGAAACAATTGAAGTGGATAAATTTGCAGCAAGGAGTGGTGGTGACCGTGTTTCCCGGGGCCATGGCTCTTCCTTGGCACAATACATCGGAAAATTGACAAAGGAAGATTTTGTCATAATCCACAAGGACTTTTCCCCTCAAGGACACTTCATGACTTGGTGTCTGAAGGCCTTGAGCAAAGTTTTGTGCCTATCTACAATAATGCAAGGGACCAATTGTATATTTCTAGTTAGGAAGTCCCTTGCCCTTACTACCCTAGGAGTTAACTTTAGAGGAAAAATATTAGGTCAAATAGGAATAACTTTAGGTCTTGGATTGACAGACCCTCAGTTAATATCCCAATCAGTTTTGACTTACCAATTGCCACTATCTTTTCAAAGAAGAAAGAATGTAGTGGAGAGGCTCAAGGCCAAGAGCCAAGTGTAAAAACTTTATAATACCAATTATTGTTTTTCCAAATTCCATGTGCATTCAATCTATTATATCTTTATGGTTTTGACAATCTCATAACTTTTGCACAGTTTAATCAGTCTTTTTCCATTATTTCTTGTAATTTGTGTTGGCCAAAATGCATGCAATGGCCTAGGAATGCAACAAAAAGGCCTGCCACAGAAACGCGGGGATGGGCCCTACAAAACTTTTGCAGGGCCCATCCCCGTGTTTCTGTGGCAGGCCTTTTTTTTGCATTCCTAGGCCATCCTATGCACTAGGTTACCTATATTGCAAGTATATCTCCCTCAATTAGCACCTTCACTTGGGGAATTGTGGAAGAATCTTCTTGTGTGCAATAATTAGAGAAAGTTAAGACTCCTCTGGGTGCATATAAGCATGCAGTAGTAAATAAGTACATGTATGTTCATAAACATTGTTTAGCTGTTGGTCAAGGGGTTAGCATGCAGTGCACTCTAGCCAAGGCCAATCATATGCCCCGATGTGCATTGCATGTGTTTCCATGGCTTGGAAATGTCAAAAAGAGGCCTGCCACAGAAACGCGGGGATGGGCCCTGCAAAACTTGCAGGGCCCATCCCCACGTTTCTGTGGTAGGCCTTTTTTTGGCATTTCCAAGCCATGAAATGCATTAAATAGCATTACCACTTACAACAAGTATAGAAAAAAGAATGATACAACTATGAAAAACACTTCAAAGAGGTACTGGAAAAAGACACCTAGAAACATAGGAGAAATAAACTTCAAAACATGTACACTAAGAGATAAACACTTGGGAGAGAAAATATGAGAAGACAAAGATTATATTCATCATTTGGGATTTACAAAATATTCATCATATGGGATATACAAAAGGTTCTCCAAACAAGGGAGTACAAATTTTTGTTAAGGGTTATTCCCTCTAATTCTCCTAGCTAGCTGCAAATCTTTAGGTTGTATTGTCACTCTCTTTGCATGGATGGCACATAGGTTAGAGTCCTCCAACATTGATATAAGATACGCCTCTGCAACTTCTTGGAGATCTTCAATGGCTATCCCTTCGATACGAAGTCCAGCGCAATAGCATTGGATCTGTTCCTTCACAACTCTTGCAAATGACCTTCGTGGAATAAGAACCTCCACAGACTTTTGATAGTGTCGAATCTCTGCAAAGGCTCTGGTTTGCTTTCTGCACCTTTGTAGTGCTCTTGCATTTGGGGGGATGTTGGGTTGTGGTCGTTGTGGTCTACGATGTGGTTGATAGTTCTTCTTTCTTCTTGGAGGATGCCTAGATGGTCTTGCCTCATCATTTACTCCCTCTACCCGACCTTGCTCTCTTTCTTCATCGGTTGGTATTTGTCCTTGTCCTGGGGGGAGTGTCTTGCCTCCTTGTGTTACTCGATGGTTCACGGGGATATCATCATTGTTCCATGGTGGCTCATTTATACTTTCTTCATCTGAAGAACTTGATAAATTTGATGTCTCAATCACAACTTTCCTATGTCCTCATTGTTTGGGCCTTGCCTTGATTGGTGTCCTGACTGGGGGCTCATCATCAGATGCGGGAGGGGAATAATTTATTTCTTGGGATACATCTCTCTCTGGTGAGGCTTCATCCCCCCCCTGATGGAATGCTACCGGACTGTGTCCCTGCATCCGAGCTTCGTCTAGAAGAGTGGCTTGTGGTTCGACGCTTCTTGTGGGGTGTCATCCATGTTGGGTGCTGAGTACCTTGCACATGGCTAGGGTAGACGACATGATCCTTCCTAGCAGTCTGCTTTGTGCATGCCATTCTCTTAGGTTGTAAAGTGGTAAAATGAGGAAGGACACCTCTATTTATAGGCTTTCACTTAAGAATTGTCCTATTCACATTTAAATGGATAAAAATTAGTTTTAAGACATTAAAAGCATATTCACAAAAATAGTAACATTTTATTTGAAGTGAAAGGGGTTATAAAAACCTTGAAAAGAATAATGCATTTTTAGAGTTTGGAAACTATTTCCAAGCAGATACCTCGCGGACTCTTTGTGCACGCCATTGGGCATGATGTACGGCTCCTGACGATGACATCCACTTCTCTCTTGCAATATCATGTTGTAGCTTTCGTGTAATCTTTGGTATTCATGACTCACATGCTCTTTCCATTACATATTTTCTAGCGAATGTCACACGAAAAAACCAATTGAACATTTCTTCTAAATAGTTTGATTGGAGTAGACCACCCCCATGACGAGTGTTTTTAAAGTAAACACCTCTAGCCCTGTAATGTGACTTCTCCATTCCTTGTGTACTAAAAATGTCCAGTGACCCATATCGATTCATAAAATATGCTCCATGTGCAAAAAGATATGCTATGATCTGGTCAATAAGATATACACATAGTCTTTAAGACCAAATAAAAAAATATAAGCAAAACTTACTATGTAATGTGTAATGTTGCTTTCTCCCCAAGATAAGATGAATGACTGTGTAAACTCCTTCAAAGTCACTTGGAATAATTCTCGTTGTGAAGCATTAGTGGAAACCAAACACATCAAATGTAACAATTGATCGAACAATGACCAAACCTTCTTTCGCTTGTTAATGAGATCAACCTGAGTATCATTGTCTATTGTAATTGAACAGAGGTCCTTCCAAAGCTCCCATTTCCCATCATCTTGATTTAAAGAAATATCTTGCCTTCTTCCCAGTCATTGAAACTTGTTGTAAAATCTCTTGAGACTCACCATACTTCTTAACAACTAAAGATACGTGGCCACCATGACAACCTATAGAATTCAAAAGATCTTCTATTTTTTGGATTGCTATTATAGACCTCTCTAGTGGTTTCATTGAAAATGCATATTCAACATGGAGCTTCAAAAGCCTATCAACGATCCTCATGAATGCATGCAAAGTACAAAAGTGAACATTGACTAATGGAAATGGGATAATGGGGTTCCAATCATTGCTTATTTTATCACGAGTCGGTTCCTGTAACATTGGACACCTCAAAAGTGATATCTCCCATTCCTTGTGATTTGATGAGTTTGTTTCATCAATTTCTTCAGATTCATCAACTCTCATCAATTCCCTTGCAGGTTTAGACTGTCTCTTAGATCCTTTGTAACCTTGTGTACAATATGGGCAAGGATAGAGAGAAGATGCTCCTTGTTTACAACCTAACATGCATTTTATACTCTTAAGGTCTCCAACCAAATGCCATTCTACCTCAAATTCACCTATATCATGTACAAAAAGCTTTTGCCCATGTATTTGAGAAGAGATTACTTTCGTAGTCCATGGAGTCCTACTAAAAATCCATGAATTAACATTTTTCGTTTCTTTGGGAACTTCTATAGCACCTAACCACTAGATATCTCTCTCTGATTGCACACTGTAAGTCAAATGGTCCCTCCCTCCTAAAGTTTCATCACTCATTGCATGGTCCATAATTTCATTCATTAGCGTCACACTCAACCTTTCTAGTCGCTGACCCTTTATGATTTGACACTCATCAAGCTTCAGTATGAACTTTAACTTAACATCACAGTCTGCACAAAAGAGAAAACATTATCTTAATATGACTCCTGAATGCAACAAAACTTCAACACCAAATAAAATGTAGTAGGGGTACCTTTGATTGTTGAACTATAAAAGTGAACCATTGCTTGTTGAAGCTTCTGAAGATCCACAAATATATTGTTGAATTTAGTGTAAGTAAATCCTTGTGTAGATAGGATTTTTGATTGCTTCTTGGGAATATTTGGATGATAAACAGAGGCAGGCATAGTTTCTTCTATGAATAAATATTGTCCAATAGTACGAGTCACATCCTCATTTGAAGTTTTCTTATTGATACACACTTTATATGGGCATGGAAATATACTTTGAGAAATACCTTGTGATTGTAAGGCTTGCCTGAGAAGGGTGTACATTGTAGTATGCCCATTTCTACTGATGCCCGCTTCGTCACATATTGCCTGCACATTTTGCACTGTGATAAGATTTTTTAATTTCTTTGAAAACTCAGCTTCAACAACAACTCTAATACACTTTCCTATGCGTGATTCTAAAGCAGAAGTGATTTCTTTGGTGTTTATACAGCTATTCATCAGCTTGAATTGGTCTTGTGTTGTTGATGAAGTAGTTATGTCTTGAATAAACGACCTACACAATGAAAGATTCCATTATAAATCTTCATTGAAACATATAAAAGTAAAACAAACACTCACCTTGTTGCATATATACGTCGTTTGCGTGCTCCAGCACCTTTTGAAAGAGCTTCAAAGGATGACAATGCTCTTTTCCTATGTCTCATACCAAGTGGAGTCTCTTTCAGCTGCTGGAGATTGGCAGTTAACTTTGAAATTATGCTTTGTTTTGCTTCAATATTCTAGTCCAAATCTGCAAGTTGTTTTTGTAAAGATATGATTGTGCTTTCTAAAATGACCACCCTCATATGATGGATGTGATATTGTTGGAACCAATACTTAGCAGTAGCAAGTGAATGTGTAGATAATGGCTTGCAATAACCTAATAGTCCAGCTTCACCCGCACCAATGAACTAAAGTAAAGTTGAGAGGTAATGGAATGTTGGATGGTAAGAAGATATTGGATCAAGAGGATATAGTGAACCAAGAGCCCAAAGATCAATACTTTTTTCTCTAGCTGCACGACGTTCATTTTGAGAATTGGCATCATTGTTGCATCGTGTATTTGGAGCAAACTCTCTAATCACACAAACATGGATACTTGTTGATGCAAGAGCATGCAGACATTCTACTGTGAAGTTTGTGATACATGTCAACACCATCTTTGCTAATCACCAGCAATATCAAAAACAAAGATGAAAACTGGTTGCAAGGGACACTAAAGCATATGTTTTGCTCAAAAAAATATGTTTTCTTGTATGTGTATGGATTAAAGTGTATTTTTCCACTGTGTATGGCTGAAAATGATGAAATTTGAAAAAAGTCATTTTTTGGGGGAAGCATAGTCACGGATTTGATGATGTGGCACTTACTTTTGGAGGGAGTTTGAAAATTATACTTTTTCTAAAAGAAACTTCAAAAAATGGGCCCAAAAAAGTGACTTTTGACATATATATTAAAAAATAGGCCCTTTTGAGTTAATATACACTGAAAATGAGACTTTTTTAAAAAACTCATTTTTTTATTCAAATACATGTACGAGTTTGATGATGTGGAAAGTAGATTATCTTTCTCTCTCTCTAGAAGAAGAAAGAGAGGGGCCTACTGAAGCCTAAAAAAAAGCCTACTCCAACCCACTAAAAAGTGCCCTATTAAATGCACTTTGTCCCCTTAAACAAGAATAGAATTAAGCTTAATCCCTAAAAATTAGGGATCCTTACAAGGCCCATGTAGGGTTCATTTTTTCCCCTAATGAATATAGTTGAAGACTTTTTTATTGGCCTCAAGAATGAGTGTTGTTTGTGTGCAATGCATTATCATGGATTAACACTGATAATGAAGGATTTTGTTATTGTTTCTGGGCCCTAATACAAATTTGATAAATTATTGAACCTATTGCATTTAGTGATGAAAAGCTTCTTTGATATTCTAGTGTTGCTTGCCAAGGAAAGTGAATAAGTCAATAGTTATGCTAGAGGATGTTATTTATTTGTATTCCAATAGGCATTTAGAAGTTGTCCAAGTATCCCTTGATTCATTAATCCCTTGAAGTATCTTAGTACTCTCTTAATTGAAATAAACTGAGGGACTCTTGTAGCCTACATAAACTTATACAACACTCATATTACATCGTGAAATATCTAGTCCTGCAAGAGTTGCATAGATAAGAGATGCCACAATGGACCTACATGAAGTAAAATCCTAGATCTAGTCCCCTTCATGAGCAAATAATTTCAAATTTACCTATAATGGGTTCAATATTGATTTGCAGCTACATAGTATACTCTTTCAAGAGATCAAATATGTACTTTCTCTATATGAGGTATATACCTTCTTCTTTGTTAGAAGTTTTATCCCAAGGAAATACTTAACAATCCCTAAATCAAAGATGTTAAAGTCATTTATAAAGTCAACGTTGATTTCATCATTTTCAATAATGATAAGGTCATCAACATGGATGCAAATGAATACACATTTTTTAACTTTCTTCTTCATTTAGAGTGAGCTATCTTCATTTTTTTGTTTGTATGTACATGCTGCTAAATACTTCAAAAGTACTTCATTCCAAACCATTGGGGCTTGCTTAATACCATAAATATCCTTCTTAAGTCTACATGCATATTTGGAAAATATTTGATCTCAATTTTACAAGAAATTCTTCATATCTAATTAACAAATTATCCATCCTTTAGGAACTACAATTGCAAACACGATTTTGATGGATTTTGCCTCTTTTAGGAGGCTAAAACATTCTTCAAAATCAATGCCATAAGTTTGCAAATAATATTTAACTAGCAGTCTAACTTTAAATCTAGAGACACTTCAATTCGCATGACTCTTTACCTTATAATGCCACTTGTTACATACGAGCTTCCCATCCTTCATCTTGGGTACTAATATCCAAGTTTGTTAATCATTCAAGGCTTTAATTTCTTCCTCAATATCCTCATCCGATTCCATATGCATATTGGCCTCTTAAAAGAATTGGGCTCCTTAAACATGATCCATTGACTCGTGTATGTGTCATGTGTGGCTATGAATGACTCATATCCTGACCTTTGGACTAGAAATTTGTTTCTAGTATATGATGTTTCCTCCCCTAGTGGTGTAATGAAATCTCTTCTCCTTGCTTTGGAGATTCTTGAGTCTCCAATTTCTCCACCTTTTTGTCAAGATTAGAGTCCATTTCTACCCATAGGTGACATCCATTTTCTTCATCTACCATGTATCCTTTCTATGCATCATATATATTTTCCACTTTCAAGATATCTTTGTTTCCAAATCAATTCATAAGTTCATGAAGGATCACATCCATTGCCACTTTAAATTCCTTGGTGTTAGATTTGAGACTCATAAATGTTGATATATTTCAGTAGTGAAGTGTATGAACACACTTAGGACCATCAGGGCACTTTTTTCCCCTTTAGGAGGTTTTTTACCCCGGCTTGTATATATGCCTATAACCCTAATGTTTCTTTCATGTTTATACATTCACATGGTAATATATTTAGTATTGTGTTGTGCTCCAAGCTTTTTCTTCTTCCTTGTGCTATTCATGTGCTTTCATAGACCTCAATCTCCAACTATTGGTATCAGTACAAGTGCCAATACATTTAGTACTATGTTGTGCTCCAAGCTCTTCTTCTTCCTTGTGCTATTCATGTGCTTTCGTAGACCTCAAACTCCAACAATTGGTATTAGTACAAGTGCCTCAAAGTCTACTACAGGCTTAGCACAGCTCAACAGGGTAGTTTTGTTCAACATTTTAAGATACATTCATTTCTCTACATCAAGGTATTTTAGTCAATGGTCATGGTTGAAAGCAATGATGTATTCCATATGTTGGCTATTGAGGAAAAGTTGGATGGTACCAATTACCCATTATGGGCATATATGATGCATCATGTATTGGTGGCAAAAGGATTGTGGAATATTGTGTAGGGTGTTGAAAAAAAACCTATTACACTTGCAAATACAGTTATTGAAGGTAATGCAAATGACATTGAAGATGACGATCTTCAAACTCCTGTTTGTGTTGCAATTCTTGCTACACCTACTATATAACAACTTCAATGGGATCATAGAGATGCTCAAGCACATGCATTCATAGCTTTGTTTGTCAAAAATGCAATTATCCCTCACATTCACTCTTGCAAAATAGCAAAGGATGCTTGGGATACACTTACCACTTTATACCAGGCTAAAAATGAGGCTTGTGTTGCATACCTCCAAAAACAGTTAGAGAGCAAGTACAAGAATGAAGGATATTCTATGGATAATTTTTTGACAAAGATTAAAGATTTGAAAGAGTAGTTGATTTTAGCAAATGAAGTCTTGTTAGATAGTTCACTTGTGCAGACCATTCTTAATGGTATTCTAGATTCATATCAGAGTTTTTCTTCTACTCTTTTGTTGATGATGGCATCCACATGCCTTAACATTTGAGGATTAAGTCTCTGTTTTATTGTAGGAAGATAAGTCTAGCCAGAACAAGTTCATTATGCGTGTTGCACATCAAGCTTTCTTAGCTAATCAGAAGGGCAAAGTTAAATGGAGCTCATCTACTAGTAAGCAAAAATCTGCTAATTTTGCATAGTCAAAAAAGGAAGACAAGGAAGAGAAGAAAATAGAAAAGCAAAAATAGTTCTCCAAATACTATAAATTAAATGATCATGTCATAAAGATTTGTCTAAAATTGGCTACAAAAGAGGATGGAATGGTTGCTGCAGAGGCCCCTACACCTAAAAGAGAGTTTGCTAATCTTGTGGAGAATGAAGAATGGATGTTTACTACTGTTTGTAACTATGATCCATCTTCTCATTAAGAGTGTACATCTGCACTAGACTCAGATGTTTGGTACTTTGATAGTAGGACAACCAAACATATTACCTCGCAACACAGTTCCTTTAGTTCACTTGAGCCTACCCCCACAAGGAATATTGTCACATGCAGTAATAACTCCTCTTATCTTGTAATGGTAGTTATCAGATATTTTTTACTACTATTGATGTTAGTTCTTTCACATTAATAGATGCTTTGTTTGTGCGAGGGATAAAAAATCTATTGTCAATTTCAACGTTAGACAAATTGCCTTAGTTGTCAAACTTGTTGATGACAGATGCATAGTTCATAATCGTGATGTTATTATTGCTTCTCGCATTTTGTGTCATGGGTTGTATAAGGTCATTGACTATGAAAAATTAGTTAATGATTTAGCACGTGCAGTTCAAGATTCTCAAGCTATCTCAGACGCAAAGCTTTGGCATGCACGCTTTGGTTATCTAAATTTTGCTAGTTTGCTATGCTTGTAGAAATTTGAAATGGTGTCCTCTCTACCTTAACTTGAGGAACTTGGGAAATATGTCTGTGAAGAATGTATTTTGGGAAAAATGAAGCATTCATCCTTCCCAAAAGATGGTTCAGTTAGAGCTACTAAGGAATTGCAACTTGTTCACAGTGATGTGTATGGTCCTATGCAGACAAATTCTTTTGGGAACTACCTTTACTTTGTGACTTTTATTAATGATTTTTCCTAGCATGCATGGATGTATCCATTAGAAGCAAAGTCCAAAGTGTTTACATGCTTCAAATTTTTTTTGGTTTTGGATGAAAATATATCAACATGAAAATTGGGCACCCTCCATTTTGATCAGGGGGGAGGGATATATGTCTTCTAATTTTAATGTATTTTTGGCTGAATACGGGATAAAACATTAGTGCATTGTGTTTTATACACCTCAACAAAATGGAGTTGCTAAAAGAAAGAACAAGTCCCTCATGGAGATGGCAAGGTGTATGGTCAAAAGTCAAGCTCTACCACATAGTTTCTAGCTTGAGGCAAACATGTGTACAACATATGTACTTAACAGGTGTCCCACCAAAGCACTTTATTCCATCACTCCATATGAGGATTGGCATGGTCCCAAGCCATCTCTTGCTCATTTGCATGTCTTTGGTTGTCTGGCGCATGCATTAATGCATGAACAACAATGCAGAAAATTGAATGATAAAGCAATAAAATGTATTGTTGTTGGGTACAATTCTGAAAGCAAAGGCTATCATTTGTATCATCCACATACTAAATGCATCTTGGTTAGTCATGATGTTTTTATTTGTGGAAGATGCAATTCAGCCATTACTTTCATGTTCTAAGGAGACATCAGTTAGCTCCAATGATTTTTATGATACTTTACTATCTCTTTTTATAGATGGACAACCAAGTGCTAGATAATTTCCAAAAGAAAGTGTCTACATAGGACCACAGACATCACTATGTACAAGCTGCAATTTCTGAGTAGCCCGAACTGAACCATCTTTTGGAAAGGACGAACGCTGCATTTTGCCCAAAATACAGCCTTCACAAACATGTTTTCCAGGTGCCTCAAGTTTGGGCAAAGAGAGAAATTGTGCTGTGAGGTAATATGTTTGGTCGGCCCACTGTCAAAATACCAAACATCTGAGTCTACTGCAGACATGCAGTGCTCATGAGAAGATGGGTCAAAACCAGGGAAAACATTAAGGGTGATTTATAGCCCAATGGCAATTTTTTTGCAATTTTGAAAAAAAATGGCTAATCTAATGATTTTGTAGGATCTTATATTAGCCCAAAAAATTATGGATTAGATGCCTGCAATGTGGATATATTCACCACTAATATAAGATACTTCTCATATGTATGGTAAAATTCCACCAAATATGGGCATGTCTATTGGGTGGTGATTCTCCTCCCTCGGGACTAATCCCACATTTGATGCATTCCCAAAATGACCAATAAAATGAGAACTCTCCTCTCATTTCTTCCACGCTTGGGGAGCTCTCTCAATCATGATATCCTCTCCCTCTTGTGCGCATGCACAAAGAGACCCTACAGAATCTAAAAGCAATAAATCCCACATATGAGGGATTTTTTAGCACACCTACAAAAGGGCCGCTCTGCTTTCATTCGCATTAAGCGTGGGTTCTCTCTCAAGGAAGAGCACCATCTCCCTCTCTCATGCGCAAGCATGAAGAGGAATAAATAGAATAGATTCCCCCCCCTTCCTCGAGTGGAGTTCTCTATATCTTTTTGTGATATGGGGCAATGAATGAGAGAAAGGCTGTCAATGAGATCTTCTAATCCCTTAATTATGGGGTTAAGTAAGAGCCAAAGATGGCTCCATATTCTCGTATTTTTTAGAGTTTGGATCCCTTGTTGTTTTGAGGTTGAAGGGACCTCATTTCTAAATATTCTAAACTGCTATGGTTCCATAGAAAGATATCTGGAATATTGCCAAATATTTCTATATTTCAAATGAAAGATATCATGAATATTCACCCACATTTATATACTTCTATACTAAGAAGGGGCTTTTTTTTCCCTGGTCAAAACTGCAGACAGTAGTAAACGCCCATTCTTCTTCCTGCACAAGATTAGCAAACTTTCGTTTTGGTGTAGAGGCCTCTGCAACAACCATTCTAGCCTCTTTCTTCTTTGCCTCTTTAGCAACCAGTTTTGGACAGTTCTTTATGATATGATCATTCCCTTTACAATACTTGCAAAACAATTTTTGCTTTTCTGATTTCTTCTCATCTTTATCTTTCTTCTTCGAATGTGCAACATTTGCAAATTTTTGCTTACTAGTTGAAGAGCTCCATTTTCCTTTGCCCTTCTGACTAGCTAGGAAAGCTTGATCTGCAACACTCATAATGGACTTGTTTCGCCTGGACTGATCTTCGTGCAATAGAATAGAGACTAACTCCTCAAATGACAAGGCATTTCGATTGCCTTTCATCATCAATCGAAGAGTAGAAGAAAAAATCTGATATGAATTAGGAAGAGCATTCAGATTGGTCTACACAACTAAGCTATCTGGTATAACCTCATCAACAGAAATCAACTATTCCTTCAAGTCTTTGATCTTTGTTAGAAAACTATCCATAGAATCACCTTCATTCATGTGCTCACTCTCCAAATGTTTTCAAAGATAAGCAACACCAGCCTCATTCCTAGCTTGGTGCAATGTGATAAGTGTATCCCAAGCATCCTTAGCTATTCTGCAAGAGTGAATGTGAGGAATAATGGCACGTTTGACAGATAAAGCTATCAATGCATGTGCATGAGCATCTCTGCCATCCCAACAAATTTGCTCTATAGTAGGTGAAGCAGAAACCATAGCACACACAGGAATATGCAGAATATCATCATCTTGGACACCTTCTGCCTTAGCTTCTATACCTACAGTTGTAACAGTTGCAGGTTTGATAGGACGTTTTTCAACACCTTGCACAATGTTCCACAATCCTTTTGCAACCAATACATGTCGCATCATATAAGCCCATAATGGGTAGTTTGTACCATCCAACTTATCCTCAACAGCCAACATACGGAATACGTCACTACTTTCAACCATGGTCGGTGACTAAAATACCTTGATGTAGAAAATTGACTGTATCTCAAAAAGTTGAATAGAACTAGCTAGATGAATTCCGCTAGATCTGTAGCAGACTTCGAGATGCTTATACTGGCAAACAAAAACGGGTATATACCTTTGGCACAAAAAGATGAAATAGCTTGCACAAGCACTATGATAGTGCGCTCGGAGGCTGAAATGAGCTCAGAATTCGTACTGAGTATGCTCACCAAAATTCATGTGATTTTGAGACTGCAACCAGAGGAGTGTTGACGGTGCCCTAGATGAAGCAATGACCTACTCTGATACCAATTGTTGGAGATAGACGTCTCTGGAAGCACACGAACAACACAAGGAAGGAGAAGAATCTTGGAGCACAATACACAATACTGAATGTATTACTAGAGAATGTACAAAGATAACTAGCCCATTAGGGCAATAGGCGTATATACAAGCCGGGGGAAAAAGACCTCCTAAAGAGGGAAAAAAGTGCCCCGACGGTCCTAGAGTGTTCACACACATCACTACCTAAATATATCAAAAGAGGAAAAAAAAGAGCTTCGATGGTCCTAGTGTGTTCACACACATCACTACCTAAATATATCAACAAATCCCCCTAGGGAGTGATGTGGTGAACAAGGAGCTAGCACTCATGTATAAGAAAGCACAGAACTATGTGGAATCAATCCACAAAAGGAAGTAAGCCCAAATCTTTGTAGAAAGCTTCAAAGTTCTCCCTAGGCAGAGCCTTCATGAAAAGGTCTCCAAGGTTCTTCTACATGTGCACATATGCCAAGCTAATCTTTCTAGCAGAGGACCTCTCCTTGACACAATGTTAATGCACCTCAATGTGCTTAGTGCGAGCATGGAACACATGGTTCCTCGCAAGTTCCAATGCACTTTGAATATTAGTGAAGATGGTGGTGGCACAAGACAGCAAACACCTAAATCATCCATAAGGCATCTGAGCCACACACACTCAACAGTCTCTCTAAAAGCTGCCTTATACTTAGCCTCACAACTAGAAGTGGCGATAGTAGGCTGATTCTTGCACAACCAAGATATACATGAGCTACCAAGCATGAAGCAAAAACCACTAGTGGACACATGAGTGTCATAGCAACCAGCCCAATGAGAGTCAGAAAAAGCATGTAAATCTGGCGACAGTGATCCCCCCTTGGGATAAAACAATCAAAGTTGCCATGTACCACTCAAGTTGCGAAAAATGCACTTAACTGCCTGGCAATGCATGACATCTGGGCAATGCATAAACCTGCTCATCTGTGAGACACCAAACTAAATATCTAGCTGAGTAATGCATAAGGAAATCAAGCATCCAACAACTTGCTGATAGAAAACAACATCAAATGCATCCCTAGCATCATGAAGACTCAATCATAACTTGTCTCCATAGGAGTGGAAATAGGTTTGCAGTCTTCAAGGCCAAAATGCTACAATAATGTGTCAATATATTTCATTTTACACAAAGCTATTCCACCATCAACTTTCATAAAATGAATGGCCAAATAATGATGCAAATGCCCCAAATCAAACATCTCAAATGAGGCATGCAAATCAGCCTTGAAATCAACAATATGCTTCTCATGAGGACCAGTGAGTAGCATGTCATCAACATACACAACAATTATTAGAAGCACATCATTTGCACGCTTAACATATAAGGTTCTCTCAGTTGGATTATTCTCAAAACCATGTGCAATTAGATAGGCGTGTATTTTTTCATACCAAGCACGTGGTGCTTGCTTTAAACCATATAGTGCCTTCTTTAACCTACACACCTGGTTTTAATGCCCTTTCTGCACAAAGCCATAGGGCTGAAAAACATACACTTCTTCATGCAAGTCACCATTCAAAAATGTTTTTTTAATGTCCAACTAATGTACATTCCAACCGTGATGAACTGCAAGTGCACATATGCTACAAACACTAGTCATTTGGCATGTAGGTGCAAAGGACTCATCAAAATCAATGCCTCTTTCCCTTTTCAACAAGCATAACCTTATACCTATCAAGTGTTCCATCACGTGTACCCTTCAACTTGTATACCCACTTAGTGCCAATGGCCTTCTTGCCACTTAGTGCCAATGGCCATGCATAACCCTTTTCAACAAGCCTAGCCTTACACCTATCAAGTGTTCCATCACGCGTACCCTTCAACTTGTATACCCACTTAGTGCCAAATGGCCTTCTTGCCACAAGGTAAGTCACATAAAGACTTGGTACTATTTTTCATGATAGCATCATATTGTGATTGCATAGCAGCCTTCCAATTTTTAGAATTTTGTGTTTCATCAAATAAAATAGACTCGTTCTCATCAGAGAGACTAGAGGAAGCCATAACATAGCAATCTGATGCAAAAGAGGCACTATGAGAGCTTGAACAAGTACGATATGATAGAGGTGCATCTAATTTGCTCTCATGCAAAGTCTGCACCAACCATTTTGGCATAGTTTTTGCCTCCTCAATATTAGCTCTCTCATCAACAAGTGCATCATGTAAATTTGCATCACAAATGGAATGATCTACATCATCACATGAAACCTGTAAAGGTTGAGAAGTTGCCTCATTAGGACCAACACTAGACTGTCGACCTATAAAAAGAGGTACCAAAGTATTATACATGTCTTTGGAGTTAACATATGTCTCCTTAGTACATGAAAGTAATGGTTGAATAGTATCTTCCACAAAAACAAAATCATGGCTAACCAAAATGCATTTAGTCTATGGATGATACAAACGATAGCCTTTGCTTTCATAACTATACCCAACAAAAATACATTTCACTGCTTTATCATCCAATTTCCTACATTGTTTTTTAGGCACTAATGCATATGCCAAACAACCAAAAAGCAGGTGAGCATCATATGGCTTACGACCATGCCAAGCATCATATGGAGTGATAGACTGCAATGCTTTAGTGGGAGACCTGTTAAGTACATATGTTGCACACATGATAACCTCATGCCAAAAACTATGTGGTAAAGCGTGACTTTTGACCATACACCTCACCATCTCCATGAGTAACCAGTTCTTTTGTTCAACAACTCCATTCTGTTGAGGTATATATGGCACTGTACACTGATGTTTTATCCCACATTCTTCCAGAAATGCCTTAAATTCAGAAGACATATATTCTGCCCCTCGATCATAACAGAGGGTGCCCATTTTACATGCTGACATATTTTTAGCCAAAACCAAAAACTTTTTGAAGCACATAAATATTTTGGACTTGCTTTCAATGGATATACCCATGCATGCCTAGAAAAATCATCAATGAAAGTCACGAAGTAAAGATAGTTTCCAAAAGAGGGTGTCTGCATAGGACCACAGACATCACTTGGAACAAGCTATAATTCCTAAGTTGCTCAAACTGAACCATCTTTTGGGAACAAGGAATGTTGCATCTTGCCCAAAATACAACCTTCACATACATGTTTGCGAGGTGCCTCAAAATTAGGCAAAGAGGACACCATTTCAGATTTCCGCAAGCATAGCAAAGTAGCAAAATTTAGATGAACAAAGCATGCATGCCAAAGCTTTACATCTGACATAGCCTGAGAATCATGTATTGCACATGCTGAATCATTCACAGATTTTTCATAGTCTATGAGCTTATATAGGCCACGACATAAAATGCCAGAAGCAATAATGACATGACCATTTGAGAGACCATGAATTGTACATATGTACTCATCAATAAATTTCACAACCAAGCCAATCTTGGCTAAAGCTAAAATTGATAACAAATTCTTCTTGATCCCTAGCACAAATAAATCATCTGACAATATAAAAGGAGTACCATCAATAGTAGTCAAAATGATCTTGCCTACTCCCATAACATGATAAGAGGAGTTGTTGGCACATGTGACAATATTCCATATAGGGGTAGGCTCAAGTGAAGTGAAGAAACTACATTATGAGGTAATATGTTTGGTTGCCTCACTATCAAAGAATGAAACATCTGAGTCTACTACAGACATACACTGTTCATGAGCAGATGGGTCATAGCTGCAAACAATAGTAAATGCCCATTCTTCATTCTACACAAGATTAGTAGACTCTATTTTGGGTGTAGAGGTCTCTGCAACAACCATTCCAGCCTCTTTCTTCCTTTTCTCTTTAGCAGCCAATTTTGGATAGCTCTTTATGACATGATCATTTCCTTTATAGTATTTGCAAAACAATTTTTGCTTTTCTGTTTTCTTCTCTTCTATGTCTTCCTTCTTCGGTTGTGCAAAATTAGCAAATTTTTGCTTACTAGTAGAAGAGCTCCATTTACCTTTGCCCTCCTGACTAGCTAGAGAAAATTGATCTACAACATGCATAATGGACCTGTTCTACCTAGTGGACCTGTTCTGCCTAGACTGGTCTTCTTGCAATAGAACAGAGACTAACTCCTCAAATGTTAAGGCATTTGGATTGCCTTTCATCATCAAATGAAGAGTAGAAGCAAAAATGTGATATGAATTGAGAAGAACATTCAGAACAGCCTGTAGAAGTGAACTATTAGGCAATAATTCATCAACAGAATGTGCAAATAAGTGTAGCCTGTAAAATTTTGGGATCCATGATTTGCCAATTTTTCTTCCATATTTCGGATCAACACATCTATCTCCACCTTCAAATGCCTTACAAAAACCCTTGGTGCTCCAAACGACACATCAAGATTACTACATGAAATAAGGCAACATGCTGGAAACTTTGACACAAGAAACATGTTCATCTATGGGGACAAAACAAAAAATGGTGCTATTGGACTGTTAGCTCCAAACAATTTCAATGGTCAATTTGGTTCAGATGAGTGGAGAAGCTAGTCCTAGGCAAGTAACTCCATGTATGTGAATGGGGATGCCATCTTGAGAAGCAGCAATATTATCCAGAGTAGCTATCGCCAAAAACAAAGAAAATGCTCTTGATGAATGAGAACACCCCTTTCACAAATGCCTTCTGTTGTGTGAGAGCTCCATAGCCTTCACACAACTCAAATGAAGACTAACTAGCAAGGCCACACACTAGGAAGAGAGATGTCCTTCCACCCAACCAACCCCTCTAATATATAGCTCCAAGTCCAAGGGGGTAAGTCCCTCTCAAGAGGACATGTGTACCTTCCATCACATGGGTCCCTAAGGTATTCACATGGTTTCCAAGCTTAGGAAATCACATGAAATCACATGGCTTCTAAAAGAAGACTCTCCAAGCTCTCACCTACAAACCAAGTGGCTAGGAGAAGCTTCCAATCAAGCCTAAGGTACTCAACCTTAGAGAATTAGCCCTAAGGTTCAAGACCCATCTAAAAGGGGTAAATAAACCATAAATCCCAAGGGTTTCACACCTAGAAGCTCAAGGGTTCTACCCCCTTAGACCCATGTAATTATACAACATTCTTCCCCCCTTAAAAGCATTTCCATCCTCGGAAATGAGTGGAGATATATACCTTGGGGTATTCCCCCGTGCTCCATGATCAATCTCAAACATCATGGCCTTCATCTCTCTAAATTTGCCTCTTAATTCAAAAGGGTAATTCTACCCCAAATGAATTTTAAAAGAGGAGAATCCATGTGTAGTCTAACCTTTCCCTAATCATTCAGAGTTCCATCTAGTTTGCATACGAAAAAGAACTGAGTTGAATGCAAAGTATGGAAAGAATGAAAAGGCTGGAAGAGAACATCCCTGCCTATTTCCTTTGTTTAAGCCATGTGTCATTTGGCTCTCCATAGCTCAAACATGTGAATTAGGTGGATATAAAGTGACTTCAGCTAAATTGCTTCCTTGGTCCATCTCTTTTGCACCACTAGTGCATGAACCTAGTAAAATAGATGAATGCTTCTTAAGGTTTCTTTGTCAGATTCATCTCTCAAGTTAGAACCCAATTTGTTCTGAAAGGAAGATGAATCTTTCCTAATTCCTGCCCAAATCACTCTTTTTTAGTGAAATGGGTGGATTTACTTGTTTGCAATTCGCCTCTAATAATTCTAAATAGAGAGGAATTTCATTATATAATCCCTACCTAACCAATGAAATGGTAAAGGTGGATTATATAACATCCTCTTTATCTTCAGAGAGAGCTTACCAAAAAGTGGATGCAATGTTCTTTCAAAACTTTACGTAGTTTTGAGTATCCACTTTTAAGGGACTAGAATCCATAAGGGTTAGTCTAACTATTGTAGCCTTTGATTGAAACCTATTTTACTTGTTCTTCCAAAAAGATAAGATCTTTATAACTACGTCCCAAGATGGAAACTCATAGTGTAAAATATTGTGTTATCTTTAAGGTCATAAGTAGAAATAGATTATTCCAATCATTTCTTTATTGCTTAATCCTTACGGATCTTTTAATTAGATCTCAAACCTTAAGGGTCTTCTTGATGCTTCTAGAGTTCTCTCCCTTATATTCTCAATCTGTTAAAGATGTCTTATGTTGACATCTTTCTCATTTCTTCAATTGACTTGAAATATCAAGTATCCAAAAGATGATCTTTCTTAGCTTTCTTTCAAGCTTGGTCTAAGATCATTTTTATGTTCCTTGAATTTCAAGTCATACTTTGACATGAAGCTTTTAGAGCTTCATCCTTTGGAGTTTACCTTCAAACTCAAAAAAGTTAATCCTCTCTTTATTTCTAACTCTCAATGAGAGATAGATAAGATCCTTTCGCATCTTGTTAGAATAACAATTCACCTCTTTGAGAGGATAATTGAAGAAGATGTCTATTCCTAGACATTATCTTAGTGACGTATTCCATTGGATCATGAGTCCCTTTTTCTTCTGGCCATCAAGAAAAAGTACTCAATGGGATTCAGTACCCACTGTCCCATACCAGTGGGTTCCTCATCCAATCCACATAACTTTGTCTTTATACTTTCTCACCTTTTCTGTCCTTTTAAATGCCCTTCATACTGTGGTACCAAATTATAAGAGCAAGGACTAAGGTGCTTAGATACACCACGACTAATCTTACTTAAATAATTGGTTAACCATTTAATGTGGTGTGACTCATCTTATCAAACTTAAAGTTTGACTTGATCTTTGCCCTACTTGGGTATTTTGGCTCTTCTTTTCTTCTTTTTCCAAAATAAGAGATAAGACTAGGTCTTTCTCCAGTAGATCCTTTCATGTTCAATGCTTTACCCATGGGTTTTACTTGGGGATCTAGCTATTATGCTTCATACAAGAAGCCATACTCCTTAGGTCTATATTACTGGAATCCATAACGTATGTTATGTTATCTCCATGACGCATCAATATACTTTTAGGATTATGCTTATAGCTCATCCAACTTCTTTTCCTATCCCACTTAGGATTTATACAATCCTTATTGTGTATGCAAGCCTTCTCTTGCATTGGGGTTTTTTGAGAATTCCAAATCTTTGAGAACTTTATTTAGTTGGAAGATGTAATGAAAGATATATGATGTACTAGAATACAAGGAAGTACTTCAACTTTATCTATTTCTTGCATATCTTTTACCTTGCAATACCCTATTTGGTCTTTTTAAGGCATAAGATACAAGTTCTTGGGGACTTTCTCCCCTCCTTAAGAGTTTTCATCCTCGAAAACTACCTAAGAGTAGATTGAAAATTGTGCTCTTTTATAAGTATTTGAAAGAGATTATTTTCAATCTTTTATTGTCCTTCCTGGTTAAAAGAACTATTCAGAGCTTCTTGCTTTCTTTTCTCCAAGCTTACAGAACACATGTCCCAAAGTTCAAGTTGAGATTACCCACAAATTCGATGTCCCATACCACCGAATTTCCTTCAGTGGTAGTGTAAGCCTAGATCTCCCATACCATCCGGCTTACAATGAAATCAAGATTCCTAGAAAATCGATAAATGAAATCAAGATTCCTAGAAAAGTCAACTTTCAGAGCAAGTGGTTATTGATCTATGCCATGGTCCAAGCCATGCTCAAGAATCCTTGAGGCACTTGACCAAAATCAACTAGGAGTGTAGGGTTTTATTCTTCCATAGCATTCAACACCTTTCGAATGGTTATCTTCTGTTCTTTTTTGACAATGATAGCAATGCCCTATCAGTAATCACTAAGGGCCAATGACAATGAACAATGCAATGTTGGAGTGTTAATTTATTAATGTATTAATGTGTTCTGGTGTTTTTGATATATCAGCTGAAGGTTCATGAGGGCGTGAAAACATGAAGGGTGGACATCAATAACCTACGTTCGTAACCTTTGTGTGCGTGTGAGCAAGATTCTGATACCACTGTTATCAGGATCTTGCTCACACGCACATAGAGGTTACGAAGGCAGAAAACACACAGAAAAATAGAAACAACAAGAGACGAGACTGAACGTAGTATTGGGTGCAATCTCCCCCCATGCACTCTGTTTCGACAGTCCACAGAGTGCATGGATTTATCGGAATTTTTTATTGCATCGAAAAGAGTGGTTACATGAGAGCGGCTTCAAAAAGCATGTGTGAAACTAAAAGTTGGTGACTTTTATAGAAAACCTTTCTTTTAGTACCAGAAATGCGGTCTACAATGACCCTTATTCTAACCACTATTTTTCTAACTATTTCTAACAATAGAACTTTCTATGCGGATTTATTTAGAAACTAAATTATAAATCAGATTTATTGATGTCCGCCTTAAAATCGGATTGTTGATGTCCGCCCTTCATGCTTTGACGCCCTCACGAACCTTCAGCTGCTATATCAAAAACACCAAAACACATTAATACATTAATAAATTAATACTCCAACAATGTATTGTTCAACATAATCCATAATGTATAACACCATCCGTAATCACTAAACGCCAATGACTTGTTAAATATATCCCTCTGTCCTTTTTTAAATGGCATCAAGGCTTTAACCTTAGCGATCCTAAGCCAATTTCTATCCCCTTTTGGGTTTATTTTTCGTGTATACCTGTGGATATCTACCCATGGCTTAGTAGCCTTGGTAGTTGTTTAGGTAAAGTCCTAGGCAAGAAGGCTCGTGGAGGGATTAACCCAAAGTGGGATCCACACACCACTCATAGCATAGGATTGGGCTATGAATAAGTTTAGAAGCACATTGTTCCATTGTACCCTACCAAAAGTCCCTCTCTAGCAGGTTTTTTGTCCTTGCCCATTATATTATACCTAAACTTACCTACTTGTTTGCCTATTGGAAGCCCTCGAGTAAACAAATGTACTCTTGCTAGAACATTTTTCTTGCATAGGATTGAGCAAGTTTCGAAGATTCCCAAGGTTCCCTAGTCTACTTCTTTTCTTCCTAAGTTTGAAGGGGATCTTGGCATCACTTTTCCTGATAAAATGTTCAAAAAGCTTGTTGCTGAGTGAATTTTTAGATCTCTTAACTCGTCTAACTATTGGGCTTGTCTTATCAAGAGAAATGCAAACCATTTTTATCTAGATCTCATAAATCTTGGAATACTATTTTTTTGTGGATAATGTGACTTCCCATATCCCTATTTCCTCCATTGGGAGTCCGCTCATCTAGAGGATGTTCGAAGCATGGTTTTATCTCAAATCTTATTCTCGTCTTTATGTTTTCACTCTCAATATCCTAATGTTGTTAAAGCTCGTGTGAGCTTTGACACCAGGAATTAAACCTCGTATGAATTAATCCAATATAGTGGGAGAGTCCTACTGCAAAAATTTAGGGTTTTGCATCCAAGATTTCCGGAAAAACTATGAGTACACTTTGCCACACTCCTACGGCAAAAGAAAATACGGTTTTGCATCCAAGATTTCCCTGAAAACTATTGAGTACACTTTGCCACAATGAACAAGAGAATAAGGAGATAGCATCGAATCCAACAATCTACGATGCTTCCACATTCTATTATCATGTAGATAAAAATTAGAATTTTCTTTTGAAGAAGAGAGACCGGTTTAGATTTCTTTTTTTTTTAAGAAGACGAGGAAGAAAATTAACTTAAGAGTAAAATACAGGCCAAGAGTGGGAGCTCCCCAAAAGAAGGGGGAGACAGATTCAAAGAGGAGTCCAAAAACTCCATAATGCTTAGTCTCTTGGCAGAGTAAAGACCGGGACCTTGCTTTTCTAGAGTCTATAGTGAGACTTTCTACAAATGTTAGAGCATTGGTTAGAATAACTAGAGGCATCTTCATCAAGGACTTACAAAGCTTAGAAATACTTTTGATCTTCCGGTTTAGGTTTCTTGTGAGGTCTTATTTTTTTTTCTCATACTACATTTTTGGGGCCAAGTGTCTTGTTGAGCGCGTCTAAAGAGATAATGGCATATGCTGTTTTCGTTCGTTCAAAATGTGAAGGCCTTTCCACGTCCGTCTTCCCAAGGATATGCGCACATATGGAGGTGGTCGGCTCGGCGCTTGACTTCAAAGGTTCCGACACGTTCAAACGCGGTCAATGGCAGTAAACAACCATAAAATAAGAAGTGACACACAAGTGAATGGAGTCCATTCACTTAATTTTTCTTCTTTATTTTAATTAAAATCCGGGAGAATAGGCTAAGGTCGAATTTCTTTTTATTAAAAAAAAAAGTGACACACAAAAGAAATCATTTATATCTAAGCGTAACGTCAGGCAAAGTATAGCAGCCATTGACGCAGAGTCTCTTACTTTTTTTTTTTTAATAAAAGGAAGTTTGGCCTTAGCCTAATCTCTCGGACTTTAATTAAAATAAAGAAAAAAAGTTACAAGTGGATGGGACTAGTGCCCATGGGACCCCCCAAATTCCACAATGCAAGGGAGGAGTATGGCAAGCTAGAGGGCATTACAAATGAGGCGGATAAATTTATCATCACCTTCATGTGGGACCCATTTGGGTTTCAACTTGTTGTTTTCAAGGAGATAAATACAGTGATGTCTAAACGGTGGAGATCTCTTATCTCGGGAGATTCTTTTACCTAGGAGAAACAAGGATTTCTCGATCGACCATTCCTTAGGAGTTTGGCCAAAATTGACAGCACATCGCTCCCTCCAAATCTTCCAGAGAGTCTCACCTCTGATGGCATTCCACAGTCTCGATGAGCAGCCGACCGCCTCACCCAACATCACCTGTTGCCAGTTGATTTGGTCCGACACATTCAAACACGGTAAACAATGTTGTATTTTGACGGTCTACCATGCCCTTCAATATTGAAGGTTATGTATAGGTGGTACCTGTATTTTCCATTTTGAATGTAATTTTTGAAGTTCTAATAATATTTATGACCTTATTTTACGGTCTAAAATGGCCAAAAGGGGCAATACGACCGTCAAAAATCAACACTGGCAGTAAATGACAGTAAACAACCATAAAATAAGAAGTGACACATAAGTGAATGGGTCCATTCACTTGTAATTTTTCTTCTTTATTTTAATTAAAGTCCCAGAGAATAGGCTAAGGCCGAACTTCTTTTTATTAAAAAAAAAAAGTGACACACAAAAGAAATCATTTATATCTGAGCGTCGAGAACGTCAGGCAAAGCATAGCAGCCATTGACGCAGAGTCTGTTACATTTATCCGCAGCAATTGAAGCAGCAATGACTACATCTACTAGGAGTATGGCTCCCCAGGTGGCTCTTGTTTGCGGTCGCCCTTCTACTCGTCTCCGGCAAAGGATCATGTGACGTCGACCCGCTAGACTGCGGCGACGATGACGATGGGATTGTCAGCACTCCCGGCGTCCCTGTCTGCTCCTCCACAGATCGAAACGCACTGCTGCGCTTCAAGGCCTCCATCTCCTCCGACCCCAACGAAGTCCTTCAGAACTGGCAGGCCTCTCGCCACAACTGCTGCGATTGGACAGGCGTCACATGCGACGGCGCCACGGGCCGTGTCGTGCGCCTCAAGCTCCCCAATCAAAACCTCAAGGGCAGACTCGACGCGGGGCTCAGCGGACTGTCCTACCTGCAAGTCCTCATTCTCGACAATAACGATTTCACGGGCTCCATCCCTGCCTCCTTCGGTGGTTTTGCACGCCTCCAACGCCTCTGCCTGGCCGTCAATCCTTCTCTATCAGGTCCCATTCCAGCAGCCTCAAAAGCCTGCAGCTTATGGACCTCCGAAGCAATTCATTGTCGGGTCCTCTCCCCTCCTCCTTCGGTATGATGTCGAACCTCCGCAACTTACACCTCTATGGCAACAAGATCAGTGGCGCTATTCCACCCTCATTTGGCCTTCTGTCTCAGCTATACAATTGCGACCTCAGCAACAATCGATTCTCTGGCCGTATACCGGACGCGTTCGCCTTTGATTTGAAGTCTCTTCTCAACCTCTACCTGAATGACAACGAAATCACGGGCCTTCCCAAGGATACGCGCAATCTCACTAGGCTGCAATGGATCGATCTCTCCAACAATCCGCTCATGACCGGAGATTCTGTGCAGGGAATCGCAACAGCGCCTCTGATCAGTCAGATCGAAATGAGTTCCTGCAAGATAAGTGGGCCGTTCCCCGCGTGGGCGTCCCGACTGCCCAATCCAGACATGACATTGATATCTGATGAAGTAACACCATCTTTGAATCTGGCGAATAATGCCATATCTGGAAGCATACCATCAGCGCTGGGGAAACTGACTAATTTGGAAGGTCTAAGCCTGCAGAACAATCGTCTCACAGGACCCATAACAGCAGCGTTTGCGAAGCTACAGGGCCTTCGAGGATTCAATGTCTCATACAACCAGCTGTCTGGAAAGATCCCTCAGGTTTCTCCATTCACAACCTTCGACAAGTCTGCGTACCAGCCTGGTAATCCCGGCCTCTGTGGCCTCCCGCTAACTCCATGTAAATGAAGCTAAGTCCATGCCAATAAAACAGTAGAGGTTTCTCCTTAACAAAGCTCAGACTTCTGTCCCAGTTCGCTGGCCTGGTGGTTGGGCGAGACTGGTGGTTGGGCCTCTCGCCTCTTGAGGCGGGGGCGAGGGTTCAACCCGTGGCAGCAACATGTAGGGACATATGAATCTCAGAAACTGTTGAATGTGGTTGTTGGCCACCGTTTGACCATCCTCGCGGTAGGCGGGGGCGAGGGTTCAACCCCTGGCAGCAACATGTAGGGACATATGAATCCCAAAAACTGTTGAATGTGGTTGTTGGCCACCGTTTGACCATCCCCCGATAGTTGTGATCGCCGTTCAACCCAGTCTTGTAAACCCCTGTTCTTGTGGGATAAGGGGGGTACCCATGAACCCCTGGCAGCAACATGTAGGGACATATGAATCCCAGAAACTGTTGAATGTGGCTGTTGGCCACCGTTTGACCATCCCCGCGGTAGGCGGGGGCGAGGGTTCAACCCCTGGCAGCAACATGTAGGGACATATGAATCCCAGAAACTGTTGAATGTGGCTGTTGGCCATCGTTTGACCATCCCCACAGTAGTTGTGATCGCCGTTCAACCCAATCTTGTAAACCCCTGTTCTTGTGGGATAAGGAGGGTCCCATGGGTACTATGCCCTTCCTTGTCCAGTTGCAATTTCAAAGTTAAAGTCCGGGGAGTAGGCCTCGGCCGAACCTCCATTTAAAAAAAAAAAAAAAAAGCTCAGACTTCTGCTTTTGTTTAGATACAAATAATCTAAATGTGAAATAGTATTGCGTCTCATACATTTGGAGTCTGCTATTCGCATATTTTCACCTATCGTTAAGGATGTGGCACCCACTGGCAGCGATATTGTGATGGCATGAGGGGTAGTACGTAAAGAACAGCCAAGTCCATAAGAACACCACATGTATTGTCTGCAACACACCAGATATGGCTAGCTAATAGCAACACGCCTGATGAAAAAATGAAATCTACTGCTACCTTAGCCACTGATCAGCACGAGGTGGGGGCGGAGAAAGGGCCTGGATGAAGGTGGGGGCGGAGAAAGGGCCTGGATGAAGTGGACTGTATCATTACATTTACTCCTCCATCAGCCACCGACTGATATAGTCGGTGGATGCCAATTTCTACAATATGAAACGAGAAAGAGCATCTCTGCACAACTATGAGAGAGAGAGAGGTGGCTCTTTCCGAAAGTTAAAAGAAAAATTTATATATGATGGTGAAGCCAAAATAGTTTGCCTTGATTCTGTATCTGGATTGCATGTAGAGCTCATCTGCAAGGGTTTGTGTGTCGGGAACCTCTCACTGGTTCCAGGTGAGCCCTCGCCCGTGGGCTGGTTGTTCGCTGCACCCCCGTGCTCTCTCGCTCGCGAGGGAGTATGTCGCTCCAAGATGTCGTCTACAAGGGCTTGACCTCGAAGTCTTACGCAGAAATGGCTAGGTCTCCGGAATATTCTTTCATGCAGCAAGTATCTGGTGCTAAGGACCCGCTATTGACTCTGCAGCTTAGTAGTGGTATCCCCCATGCACTTGACAAGGTGTGCAATGTGGACTCCTCCCAAGGTATGTCTCATGTGCCCCTTAACCACACTGTAGCAGATAAAGGTAAGGGTCCTGCAGAAGATAGTCCTCACTTCCTCAATATAGGAAGTCAAGTCCTCACGGATGAAGAAGATTTCATAATCGATAAGAACTCCCTCTCCAAGTGGCATACTCAACTGTCTGAACGAGTAGTCATTGGTCTCTGATCCTGGGCCGAGACCTGCGCAGGATGTCCTGAAGAGCTGGATTAAAACTATTTGGGAGTCTAGAGGCCTTTTTGTTAAGCAAGTTCAATATATGCCTAATAACTACTACTTGTTCTTCTTCGATGACTCTAATAGTGCTTTTAAAGTTATATCAAAGGGACAATGGCTTGTTAGGAATGTGCCCATCTCTTTTTTCAGATGGCATGTGGGATTTAACCCTAAAGGCCCAAGCCAACTAAACTTTCCATTTGGGTTGATTTTCTTGATCTTTCGGTTGACTTTTATCCTTGGCTTAATAAGTTAGGGGCTATGCTTGGGAAAGTTTTCGGTCAAAAAGTCAGAGCAGGAGGGATTAACCCTAAATGGGATCCTCAATTAATGATAGAAGTTGATGTTTCCAAACCTATCAAACAATCCATTCGCATCAAAGATTCTGATGGTTTTTTTTTTTGCATGAGCAACAGATAATTTACAGGAACCTCCCTAATGCTTGCTTCAAGTGCTTTAAACAGGGGAACCTTATAAAGGATTGCCCTTTGCTTAAGAATGTTGCTTCTGACTCTAAAGTGGATAAGTCAGCCAGGGAGTCTGACAGCAAAGAGGCCTCCACCAATAAGTCCCCTCCCAGTGCTCCTATCGTGATTCAAAATGTCAAAAAACATAACCCCAAGCAACAAAAAAAGAAAGCAGGTAAGTCCTCTAACCATTACAATGTCCTTCTTGATGTATCTAACCACTCTTTTATTGAAGAGTTGGAAGCAGACAAGGAGAATTGTCCAGTGAATCAAAATTGTGAAGAAATTTTGATTAATTCCCCTAAAGCTTAGGAGGAAGGTGAGTCGGACAGTTCTAAAGACTGGCACGTTGTGAAAAAAAAAAAGAACCTTAACAATAGGTACTCAACAGAGTAGAATAAGGATATTATAATGGAAGAAATCAACAAAATTGATGTAGAGATTCTGGAAAAATTGGCTCATGAGGTGCCAGATGAAGATGTCTTCCCCTTGTCCCAAAACAAGGTAAATGACATAGTGAACAAACTGCAAGGCAAGCCAAAAAGGAAAGAAGGGGTGAGAACTTCAAGTTTCAGTGTGCAGCCCAACAAGGCTTCAAAGATATAATCGTTTCTTCAGGGTTTTCTCTCTTCCTTCTATTTCCATGGACTTGCTAAATGTTATTTCTCTAAACACGAAAGGTTTGACTGATCTTGTCAGGGCTAAAGTTACCAACTGTTGGCTTAAGAATCTTCCCAAGCTCCCTGATGCTCTCTGTCTCCAAGAGTTGAAGGTTGGGGGTCTCAAGTTAGAGGCCCATTTAAAATTGATTAATCCTCACTATGTGTGGTATTATACTAGCCATATGTAGGGAAAAGGAGGTGCTGCTATTGGCATTAATCCCAAGTTGATTCATCTTATGAAGGGGTCATCTAACAGCCCTTCCAATCAATGGGTCGCTGTTTCTCTCGACTCCCCTCTAAATGTGAGTATTTTGAGCTTGTACGCTTCTAATTGCAGACACATGAGAAGCAATTGTTGGGAAGAACTTAAGGTCATTCATGGTAATATCTTGTTAATTGGTGACTTTAACATGGTAACTAATATTTCTGATAGACTCAATAAAAAGGGTTCTTGTATTTATGGTTTTGAAAAGGTATCTTGGTTTTCTCTTTGTCATCATCATGACTTGATTGACCACTCTGAGCTTATTGGGGTCACCTGGCATAATAGACAACCTGATGGGAAGGCCCTTGGTGCTAGATTTGATAGATGTTATATCAATTCTTCCTTTGGTAGAAACTTTTGGGAGATCAATGCTGATATTGACCAGTCCCTCATGTTGTCTGACCACAAACCTATTATTTTAACCCTCAAAAAGAACTGTAAGTCCTTCAGAGCTGGCTGGCCCCACCTTGATGCTAGGCTCTTGAAGCTTTCGTCAGTTATTAGACATGTCAAGATGGCCATTAGATGGCACTTTGCCAATAATTTCTCTGCTCTTAAGAGCTGGAAGAATGCGGTCAAGGACATTCAAAAGATTTTCACCTTTTATAGAGATAAGGTTAATAAGCTCAGATCCCTCAGGAAAATGAATATCTTGGAAGCCTTAAAGAAGTATGATCCTAATAACCCCTGTGTTGAGTCTATTGAATTGGAACATCAACTTAGGTGTGAGGAGTATCTTGAAGCTAGCTGGTCTCTTATCAACTCCAGAAGGTTTTGGGGCAGGAACATTGATAGACCCAATAAACAACTCTGTGTACAAGGTGTTTGCTTTCTACTCTAGCCAGAAGGCTCAGTCCCATTATGGACAAGATCATTTTACCCATGCAAAATTGCTCTGTGGGAAGGTTTTGAGTTTGCCAATGATCTAATCTTGATTACTACTTCTTCAAAATTGACTTTGACAAAGCTTATGATAGGATGGAATGGGACTTCATTCTGTAGTCCCTTTATAGACAAGGTTGTCCTTTAGCCCCCCTCCTTTTTTCCATTTCCAGTGATGCCCTTGGGTGGTTGGTCAATCATGAAAGGACTAAAGGTAAGATCTGAGGTATCCCCATCCCTAATTCCAATCATCAACTCGGGCTTCAGATGTTTGCTGATGATACTAACATGTGTACTCTTGCTGATCCTATGTATGTAGATAATTTCCTTGATTGTTTGAATACTTTCTGCCTTGCAAGTGGTTCCTAGATTAATCACTCAAAAACAGGTTTCAGAGCTTCTAATCAAGTGATTCCCAACTGCATTGCTACTAATGGTTGTCTTATTTTGCAGGAAAAATCCATATTTAGACTGCTTGGAATCCCTCTGGGTTTCAATGTCACTATGCAACAAAGGTGGGAATGGGTCCTAGATAAATTTAAGAAAAAAGTCTTTAGGTGGTATAATGTGTAGGCCTCTTTATCTCACAGGTGCTTTGTTTTGAAACATTATCTTCTCCCATCCCTGGTAT
Source organism: Ceratopteris richardii (assembly GCA_020310875.1). Classification (NCBI taxonomy): domain Eukaryota; kingdom Viridiplantae; phylum Streptophyta; class Polypodiopsida; order Polypodiales; family Pteridaceae; genus Ceratopteris; species Ceratopteris richardii. Next base: position 7,436,591 of record CM035416.1, read on the forward strand.
ATTTTCTTTCTTGTTGGAGTCCCTCCAAAGGTCAATTGAAACAGGTCATAGCTCTTGCCAGAAGATTTCTGTAGGGAGGTAATGAGCAGACCAGTAAGGTCCCCAAAGTGGCTTGGAAAATATGTTCTTTGCCTAAGTATGAAGGTGGTTTGGGGATTATATGCCCGGTGAAAATGGCTGAAAATATGGCAGCCAAATGGATTGTTAGATCTATAAAATCTCATGATATTTGGGCTTTACTCATTAAAAGAAACATTCAAAAATTTTATGTTAAAAGCTATAAAGCCTGGTCCAATAACCACTTATGGGATATTATTGTCTCCCCTGTCACCTTTACCCCTGTTGGAAGCTCCCTCTCTTGCAGGGTATGGGATATCTGGATGAAGGTTAAAAGTTCCTTCTCTCCTAACTTTAAACATTTATCTAACCTTAACTTCTTTTTGCAGGAATCTCCTTGGCTAGGGTGGATTGCCCTATGGAGCAATAAAAGTATAGATATTAAAGAGCATAAATGTTTTAAATTTGGAATTAGAAGCTGGGAATGGTTCTTCAACTCGGGTGAGCTTGTTTCTGATGATCATATACTCGAACTAACACATCTTTCTCCTTCCTGTTTGCAACTTATTCTGGAAAGGAAGAATCTTTTGAAGATAAAGATGGATGAGTGTGCAAAATTGATAACATCCATCTAGAAAAGGTGCTAAGGACATGTGGAATTTCTTCAAACTCAACAGAGGTTCCATCTTCAGTCTGACTCCCAAACTCAACTCTAGAAGGTGTTGCAACTGGTCTTCCAAACAATGGAGATATCATTTCACTGCCGTCTGGGCTTTCCCCTATAACATAAAACATTTGTACTTCGAATGGTTGATCCTGCATAATGGTCTGTGGACTGGAAAAAAGGCAAAGAGGGTGAATGCTAGTAATGGAATTTGTTCTCTGTGTAGCAGGGAAGAGGATTTGGCCCACCTATTCATCAACTGTTGGCATGCTAAGTGTTTTTGGCAGTTGTTGGACCCCATCCTGCGTATAAAGAATCTTCCTGAACTTGGCTTTAAAGAGATCATTCTTGGATGCTGCAACAATCTTGATTTGGTCTTGTGGAACCTATGGAGGGGACACATCGTGTGGCACATTTGGATCAGTAGAAATCAAAATGTCTTCAACAATGGGAAGAAGAATTTCCTCTGCTCTCTTAGGAGTACTCTGTACATGACTGGACTATAGAGTCTTCAGTCTATCAAATGCCTGTCTCAAGATTTTGAAGTTTCTGTTAAATCTCTTCCTCCAAATAAATGGAGAGAATATTTATTATCCTGTTACTCTAGGGATAGGTTCATCATGGTCCAGAATTTGTAATCTTGCCAGTGACTCTTGTTCATGGCTTCGTTGTGGTGGGATCACTGCTTCCCTGTACTCATTGTAATTTTTTCCATTAATTTACTCTCTTTTCTTGTTGTTTCAAAAAAAAAAAGTTTGCCTCTATAATTATGCATTAAAATTTATCCATGTACCAACACAAAGTGTGCTGTCACTCTCTGTAAACCTAATCTAAGTCGCTTCACACTACACAATGGCATACTTGTATTGGACATGCACTCGAATAAACAACGTTTGGGATGCTTGGGTTGTCTATTTTGTACATGAACGATTTCATGTACATGCCATTTTTCAATGATTCTTAAGGAGTAAAACAGTTCCTCAACTATTTGGTGTTGATATATTATCAATGTCTCTACTTGTATTTTATATTGTGTACTTGTAAGGGCTCCATTAAGAGCCGAATTGTACACGGCCCCATTATTGGGCAACCCAAAAATTGACCATTGACCGTTTATAATTGAATTCTACTCTAGCCCAAATTGGAGTTGATGAATCAGAGTCTGACTTGAAGTCCCCTATCCAAATTTTTCTAGATTACCATTTACAAGTAGATATGTTGGAGATAGATGTCTGCGGAAGTACGCGAACAGCACAAGGAAGAAGAAGCTTGGAGCACAAACACACAATAGTGAGTGTATTACTAGAGAATGTACAAAGATAAGTAGCCCATTAGGGCAATAGGCATATATACAAGCCGGGGGAAAAAAACCTCCTAAAGAGGGAAAAAAGTGCCCCGGCGGTCCTAGTGTGTTCACACACATCACTACCTAAATATATCAACAAATCCCCCCTGGGAGTGATGCGGTGAACAAGGAGCTGGCACTCATGTATAAGGAAGTGCCAAGCTATGTGGAAATCACTCCACAAAAGGAAGTAAGCCCAAAGCTTTGCGGAAAGCTTCAAACTTCTCCCTAGGCAGAGCCTTCGTGAAAAGGTCTGCAATGTTCTCCTGCGTGGGCACATATGCCAAGCTGATCTCCCCAGCAGAGAACCTCTCCCTGACATAGTGATAATGCACCTCAATGTGCTTAGTGCGAGCATGGAACATAGGGTTCCTCGCAACTGCCAATGCGCTCTGACTGTCAGTGAAGATGGTGGTGGCAGAAGACTGGCCAACACCCAAAGCAGCCATAAGGCGTCTGAGCCACACACACTCAACAGTCACTGTGAAAGCTACCCTATACTCAGCCTCACAACTGGAAGTGGCCACAGTAGGCTGCTTCTTGCTCAACCAAGATATACATGAGCTACCAAGCATGAAGCAAAAACTGTCACGAGGAAGGAGATAAGGAAGAGAGCTCACACACACACTCTCACTCTCAAGGAGACACACACATAGAATGAGGCAAGGAAGAATGATCTTCTTCTTCTTCTTCTATTACATAAAAGGAATGTACAAAAATGACCTAAAAGCCAAGAATACAACCAGTGCAATATGTAAAGACCAGTACATAAGGAAAAACCTAATGTCCGCGAATGAGTGAGCTGGCAAGAAACAAATGTGCCATCACTCTCGGTAGATAAATCTAATAAAGCTCAATGAAGTATCCCTGACATATACCAGCGTGACCACTATACATGTCAGAGAAACGAAAAACTGGTACGTGTCATCCTGGATCATCACATGTTGAGCTTGATATCTCAACACTCCCCCTCAAGCTCAATGCCATATCCTGTAATCCAAGCATCTTCCGAAACTACTCAGCCTCTGTACTCGACAAAGCAACAGTGGGTTGCTTCTTACTGCTCCATGTAATAGCTGCACCTCCAAGTGAGAAAAGAAAGCCACTAGTAGATCTTCTATCTGGAGTACTACCAGCCCAATCTGCATCGGTGTATCCATGAACCTGCAAATCTACAGCAGCTTCATAAAACAATGCATAATCCAAAGTAGCACTCACATAACGTAGAGTGCGCCTCAGAGCATCCAAATGTGGCTTCCTGGGAACCTGCATAAACTGACTTTCAAGTCCAACAGTGTAGCTTAAATCAGGCCTTGTAATTGTAAGATATATAAGACTTCCCACAATTTTCCTGTACATAGTAGCATTTTCCAATGCTTCACCTGATGTACTATCCAATTTCAAATTCTGATCTAAAGGCATAGAAATTGGCTTACAATCAGCCATACCATACTTTTGCAGCATATTCAAGGCATATTGCCTTTGCGACATCCATATACCTGTTTCTGTATGTATAAACTCAATGCCCAAGAAATAGCGCAGCACACCAAGATCTTTCATGTCAAATTCCTGCATAAGAAGTTTCTTACCTCTTTGATGCTTTCTTCATTATCACCACCTACAATCAGATCATCAACATAAATAGCCACAATAGTGATGCCATCATCAGCCTTCCTTGCATATAGTGAGTGATCTGCATCACACATAGAAAACCCAATGCTGGTTAAGTAATCAGCAATCCTTGCATGCCATGCACGCGGAGCGTGCTTTAGCCCATACAAAGCATTTTGCAACCTGCAAACATATTCTGGATGCTTTGAATCTTCATATCCTTGTGGATGGTCCATATATACTTCTTCCTGTAACTCACCATGTAGGAAAGCATTCTTCATATCCATCTGATGCAAAGTCCATTCTTTTGCTGTAGCTAATGCAACAAGTGTTCTGACAGTAGACATTTTAGCTACAGGGCTGAATGTTTCCTCATAATCAATGCCATATGTTTGTGCATAACCTTTAGCTACCAATCGTGCTTTATACCTGCTTATGCTACCATCAGCATTATGCTTTACCTTGTAAACCCATTTGCAGCCTATGGATTTCTTTCCTTGCGGCAATGGAACCAGCTTCCATGTATCATTTCCATAAAGTGCAGCCATCTCCTCATCCATAGCTTTTTCTTAATCTGCATTACCAATTGCATCTTCAAAACAAGAAGCTTCAGCATCTTGTATTACCTTTGTCATGTAGGCACAATGGCGAGCCATGTAACTATCATATGTCAATCGTTGCACTGAATTACGCATCCTCCCAGATCTTCTTGGTCCTGGTGTCACTTCTTCTTGTATCATCTGCATGTGCCCTTCTTACTCTTGGAGTCTTCACAGAGGGCAATCCAAGTTCCTCATCAAGACTCTTTTCTGAACCGCTTGAATCTCCATCAACGTCTTCAAAACCTACACCTGTTTTACTACCAGCAAAAAGCTTTTCTTTACCTTTCTTGGATGTATTTGATGAATTTGCTGGACTGAAATTTCCACGCAATCTTCCACTCCATGGATTTGAGTTGGAACTATTGCTTGGTGATGCATCTGGTCCACTCAAAACTTGAGATTCTACACTAGATTTTTCAACATTTTCTTTGTCATTTGGTTCAAGATTCAATCCTTCTTTGGCATCTGCATAGAAGCTTGACATTTCATCAAATACCACATCTCTGCTCACCTTCACCTGTCGTGTGAGTGGGTTATAACATTTGTACCCCTTTTGCTCAAGGGAATATCCAATGAAGACACATTTTTCTGCTTTCGGATCAAGCTTCATCCTCAACTCATCTGGAACATGTACATATGCAATACAGCCAAAAACTTTCAGATGTGATAAGTTTGGCTTTTTACCTGTAAACTTCTCTTCAGGTGTAACTTGATGTACAGCAGCAGTCGGAGTTCTGTTCATGATGTATACAGCAGTATGCACAGCTTCTGCCCAATAACAATGAGGCATATTCTTCTCAGCCATCAAGGCTCTTGCTATTTCTACAATATGTCTATTTTTGCGTTCAGCAACACCATTCTGTTGTGGTGTGAACCTGCATGAAAACTGACGCCGAATTCCATGATTTTTTAGAAAACTGCTGAACTCATTTGGCATGTATTCACCTCCTCCATCAGATCTTAATGTTTGAATGTACTTCCCTTTCTGCTTTTCCACCATAACTTTAAAATTCTGGAAGTGAGTAAACACCTCGCTCTTCTCTTTCATGAAATATACTCATACTTTGCGTGTATGGTCATCAATGAAAGTAACATAAAACCTGCAACCGCCCATAGATGTGGTCTTTGCTCGACCACAAACATCTGTATGTACTACTTCTAGTACATTCTCACTAACATGCTTGTCATGTGGAAATGATGCTCTTGATTGTTTACCAAATTGACATGCTGCACATACCTTTTGCAATTCTGCAACTTTGAAATTTGGTAGTCCATGGACAATCTCCTTTGACTGCATCAGTTTCAGCCTTTGCAAGTTTGCATGTCCAATCCGTTTGTGCCATATCTCTATATCTGCAATAACTCCTGCACCTTTCGCAAACATGGCTGCATTCATTTCAGGAATCTTCACATTTAAGGTGAACATCCTACCCACTTTGTTTCCTTTGGCAACCAATCGTCCATCCTGCTTGTAATCCATCAGCATTGAACCTGACTTGTAATCCTTGGTCAACAATTTGTCCAACAAAAACCAGATTCTTTGTTATATTTGGAACATGCAGCACATCAGCAAGATGTTTTACTTTTCCGTCCTCCATAGACAATGCTATGTTTCCTGTATGCTCAATAGGATGCGATGTGTCATCACCTGTTTCAACATATCCAGGAACTGGCATTTTTTGCAAACTACTAAACCATTCTGCATGACTGGTCATGTGATTTGAAGCACCTGAATCAACATACTAGACATTATCATTCGATTTTGAAACACCAGTAGACATCGTATTCATCATGTGATGTTGAACCATAAATAGCTTCTCTGAATCATCTGCACTTGTGGATACATAGTTGTTTTGCTGCCTTCTGTTATTTTGATTCTTTAACCTGCAATCACGTTCAAAGTGTCCAGGTTTACCACAATTCCAACATCCTTTACTATCATTACCTGAATCATTTCTTTGGAAATTTCTGCGACCTCTTTGGCTCCCCCTGCCTCGAAATTGTCCTCTTCCTCCTGCATGATTCTGTTGTTGACCTTGGTCTTGGTTACTGTTTCCTCTTCCACTTCCAAAACCTCTACCTCTGCCTCTTCCTCTGCCAGAGTAGAATACCTGCTCAGAACTGGGCTTTCCTTGGGAGTTTGAATCCTCACCAAGATTCTTTTCTTCAATGATCAACATAGAGACCAAATCAGCAAAATTTGGAATATTTTCCCTGGTCTGTATAGAAGTTCTGAACTGCTTATATGCAGCTCCTAAACCACGAAGGCACACTTCCACCTTATCATCATCATCTACATTCACGCCAATAGATGCAAGTGACTCACATATGCTTTTGATTTTTAGAGTGTAGTCACTTACCGACATGCTCTTTTTCTCCAATGTATGCAGCTCGTTCTTGAGTTGCAATTTTTGTGCCTTTGTATTGGTCTCGTACAAAGTGACCAAACTGTTCCAAGCCTCTTTTGGAGTCTTGGCATCCTGTATGTGTCCAATCATGCTATCCTGTATGCTAACAGATAGCCAATACATTACCTTTCGTGCTCCTTGATTCCATTCCTCATATGCTCTTAACTGTTCTGCAGTCCGATTCCTTTATGGTAACTGCGGAGCATTTTCATTCTCTCCTTCGATGTACTTCCAATAGCCTTTTCCCATCAGGAAATTCGTCATTCTGAATCTCCAAGCATGGAAGTTGTTCTTGTCCAGCTTATCGCTCATAAGCTGACTCATTCCATCTGCGTTTTCCATTTCTGCAACAATTCACAACACCGCAACACACTACAAGCAGCACTTCTGCTTGAACACTATCGCACTATGACGTGACAGTTCGATCTAAAAAAAACACAGTTTTCGTGTATCAACAGTACACGGAATCGCTTGAAATTCTAAACCTGGAATATATGAGTGTCACCGAACACAACGCAAGTTATAGTTTCTGAAACTGACCTGGTTTTTCTGTGGGCCTCACCTTGTGGGCTCGAAACAGAGGTCGAGATGGCTCCGAAACTTTGATCTGACAAAAACAAGTGACCCCAAAGGGATAACTCTCAAAAATATTTTGAGGTCTTCTACCTTCATGGTGATTTTCATAGCAAATGGAGGCCGTTTGTGAAATCACGTTTTCTCCACGCCTTGCCGCGTAGTCTTCACCGTCGCCTTCTCCACGAGCTCTCTACAGCCACGCTGGCTCTGATACCATGTCACGAGGAAGGAGATAAGGAAGAGAGCTCACACACACGCTCTCACTCTCAAGGAGAAGCACACACACAGAATGAGGCAAGGAAGAATGATCTTCTTCTTCTTCTTCTATTACATAAAAGGAATGTACAAGAATGACCTAAAAAACAAGAATACAACCAGTGCAATATATAAAGACCAGTACATAAGGAAAAACCTAATGTCCGCGAATGAGTGAGCTGGCAAAAAACAAATGTGCCATCACTCTCGGTAGATAAATCTAATAAAGCTCAATGAAGTATCCCTGACATATACCGGCGTGACCACTATACATGTCAGAGAAACGAAAAATTGGTACGTGTCATCCTGGATCATCACATGTTGAGCTTGATATCTCAACAAAAACCATTGGTGGACACACGAGTGTCATAGCAACCAGCCCAATCTGAGTCAGAAAAAGCATGCAAATCTGGCGGTAGTGATCCCCCCTTGGGATAAAACAACCCAAGTAGCCGAGTACTACTCAAGTAGCGAAAGATGCGCTTAACCGCCTTCCAATGCGTGACTCCTGGGCAATGCATAAACCTGCTCATTTGTGAGATAGCAAACTCAATATCTAGCCGAGTAATGCATAAGTAAATCAAGCATCCAACCGCCTGCTGATAGAGAATAGCATCAAATGCATCTCCAGCATCATGAAGACTCAATCGTAAACCTGTCTCCATAGGAGTGGCAATAGGCTTACAGTCTTCAAGGCCAAAACGCTACAATAATGTGTCAATATATTTCGTTTGACACAAAGCCATTCCACCATCAATGTGCATAAACTGAATGCCCAAATAGTGATGCAAATGCCCCAAATCAGACATCTCAAATGAGGCATGCAAATCAGCCTTAAAATCAGCAATATGTGTCTCAATAGGACCAGTGAGCAACATGTCATCAACATAGACAACAATGATCAGAAGCACATCATTATCACGCTTAACATATAAGGTGCTTTCAGTTGGGCTATTCTCAAAACCATGTGCAATCAGATAGGCATGTATCTTCTCATACCAAGCACATGGTGCTTGCTTTAAACCATTTAATGCCTTCTTTAACCTGCAAACCTGGTTTTCATGCCCTTTCTGCACAAAGCCACGGGGCTGAAAAACATATCCACAAAGACAACATCACGGCTAACCAGAATGTGTTTAGTCTGTGGATGATATAGACGATAGCCTTTACTTTCAGAACTGTACCCAACAAAAATACATTTTACTACCTTATCATCCAATTTTCTGCGATGTTGTTCAGGCACTAGTGCATATGCCAAACAACCAAAAACCCGCAGATGAGCAACAGATGGCTTGCAATCATGCCAAGCCTCATATGGAGTGATAGACTATAGCGCTTTAGTGGGACACCTGTTAAGTACATATGCTGCACACAGGACAACCTCAAGCCAGAAACTATGTGGTAAAGCTTGACTCTTGACCATACACCTCGCCATCTCCATGAGTGACCTGTTCTTCCATTCAGCAACTCCATTCTGTTGAGGTGTATACGGCACTGTACACTGGTGTTTTATCCCACGTTCAGCCAGAAATGCATTAAAATCAGAAGACATATATTCCCCCCCTCGAACAGAACGGAGGGTGCCCATTTTACATGCTGACAGATTTTCAGCCAAAACCAAAAACTGTTTGAAGCACAAAAACACTTCGGACTTTGCCTTCAATGGATATACCCATGCATTCCTGGAAAAATCATCAATGAAAGTCACGAAGTAAAGATAGTTTCCAAAAGAAGGTGTCTGCATAGGACCACAGACATCACTATGTACAAGCTGCAATTTCTACGTAGCCCGAACTGAACCATCTTTTGGAAAGGAGGAACGCTACATTTTGCCCAAAATACAGCCTTTACATACATGTTTTCCAGGTGCCTCAAGCTTGGGCAAAGAAGACACCATATCAGATTTCTGCAGGCGTAGCAAACTAGCAAAATTCAGATTACCAAAGCGTGCATGCCAAAGCTTTGCATCTGAGATAGCATGAGAATCATGAACTGCACATGCCGAATCATTCACAGATCTTTCATAGTCTATGAGCTTATATAGTCCACGACATAAAATGTCAGAAGCAATAATAACATCGCCATTTGACATATCATGAGCTGTACATCTGTCATCAACAAATTTCACAACCAAGCCAATCTTGGCTAATGCAGAAACTGATAACAGATTCTTCTTGATCCCTGGCACAAATAAAGCATCTGACAAGGTGAAAGAACTACCATCAGTAGTAGTCAGAATGATCTTACCAACTACCATAACAGGGTAAGAGGAGTTGTTGGCGCATGTGACAGTATTCCCTGTAGGGGCAGGCTCCAGTGAAGAGAAGAAACTGTGCTGCGAGGTAATATGTTTGGTCGCCCTACTGTAAAAGTACCAAACATCTGAGTCCACTGCAGACATGCACTGCTCATGAGAAGATGGGTCAAAACTGCAAACAGTAGTAAACGCCCATTCTTCTTCCTGCACAAGATTTGCAGACTCTGTTTTTGGTGTAGAGGCCTCTGCAACAACCATTCCAGCCTCTTTCTTCTTTGCCTCTTTTGCAGCCAATTTTGGACAGTTCTTTATGATATGATCATTCCCTTTACAGTACTTGCAAAACAATTTCTGCTTTTCTGATTTCTTCTCATCTTTATCCTGGTTCTTCGGATGTGCAGCATTTGTAGATTTCTGCTTACTAGTAGAAGAGCTCCATTTTCCTTTGCCCTTCTGACTAGCCAGGAAAGCTTGATCTGCAACACGCATAATGGACCTGTTCTGCCTGGACTGATCTTCATGCAACAGAACAGAGACTAACTCCTTAAATGATAAGGCATTCGGATTGCCTTTCATCATCAACCGAAGAGTAGAAGGAAAACTCTGATATGAATCAGGAAGACCATTCAGAACGGTCTGCACAAGTGAGCTATCTGGTATAACCTCATCAGGAGAAATCAACTGTTCCTTCAAATCTTTGATCTTTGTTAGGAAACTGTCCATAGAATCACCTTCATTCATGTGCTCACTCTCCAACTGTTTTTGAAGGTAAGCAACACGAGCCTCATTCCTAGCTTGGTACAATGTGGTTAGTGTATCCCAAGCATCCCTAGCTGTTCTGCAAGAGCGAATATGAGGAATAATGGCACGTTTGATAGACAAAGCTATCAATGCATGTGCTTGGGCATCTCTGCCATCCCAACAAATTTGCTCTGCAGTAGGTGCAACAGAAACAGCAGCACGAACAAGAATCTGCAGAATATCATCTTCGGCACCATCTTCATCAGCTCCAGCACCTGTATTTGCAGTACCTGTAGTTGCAGGTGTAACAGGACGTCTTTCAACACCCTGCACAATGTTCCACAGTCCTTTTCCAACCAATACATGTCGCATCATATAAGCCCATAATGGGTAGTTGGTACCATCCAACTTATCCTCAACAGCCAATATATGGAATACATCACTGCTTTCAGCCATGGTCGATGACTAAAATACCTTGATGCAGAAAATTGACTATATCTCAAAAAGTTGAACAGAACTGCCCAGACGAGTTCTGCTAGATCTGTAGCAGACTTCGAGACGCTTAAATTGGTGAACAGAAACTGGTATATACCTTTGGCACAAAAAGACGAAATAGCCTACACAAGCGCTACGATAGTGCATTCGGAGGCCAAAACGAGCTTAGATCGCAATTTCGGCACCACAGAACGAAACTATTTTGATCTCAGAAACACCCTGAGTATGCTCACCAAATTTCGTGCGAATCTGAGACTGCAAACGGAGGAGTGTCGACGGCGCCCTAGAAGAAGCGACGACCTTCTCTGATACCAATTGTTGGAGATAGATGTCTGCGGAAGTACGCGAACAGCACAAGGAAGAAGAAGAAGCTTGGAGCACAAACACACAATAGTGAGTGTATTACTAGAGAATGTACAAAGATAAGTAGCCCATTAGGGCAATAGGCGTATATACAAGCCGGGGGAAAAAAACCTCCTAAAGAGGGAAAAAAGTGCCCCGGCGGTCCTAGTGTGTTCACACACATCACTACCTAAATATATCAACAAGATAATGCTATCATTCTTGTATTTTCCATTAATAAGAGTTCACTTTAATTTTGCGATACTTGTTCTATGGTCTTTTATTGCATCTCACTACAACATATCGAGGGTATACCGAGGCTGCTACCGAGGCAAATGAACCGACGTGATTTCTTCGTGACGTCGGTGTTAGATTCGATATACGTGTCGGAAAGAAAGCATCGGTATGGGCGCCGGTATAAGCATCGGTATAGGCTCCGGTATTATCGATGCTTATACCGACGCCCGTTCTGGGTGTACCGGTGCCTATACCGACGTCCATACTGGAGCTACCGACGCGTATACCGATTACCCTATCTGCACAAATTTTTTTGGACAGAGTGTGTTGTCTTTTGCTACAGCATAATGTTGTTTAGCAAAAGACAATACACTCTGCCCAACTGAGTACATGTGTTATGTACTCTAATGGCAACCAAAACATAAACTTATATGAGCAAAAATGAACAATGAATCATGTACAGAAAGTTGTATATTCCATAAATGAAAAATGTACAAAAGTGTGGCAAAGCACTTCTATATAGGAATCGAATAAAAAATGTGACAAAGCACTTCCATATAAGAATCAAATAAAAAATGTGACAAAGCACTTCCATATAGGAATCGAATACAAAATTATGGTACATCATTGCCACATAGGAGTGTAATACAAAATTGTGGCAATGTGACAAAACACTTCCATATAGGAATCGAATACAAAATTATGTTACATCATTGCCGTATGCGAGTGTGATACAAAATTGTGGCATTGATCAAAATATGTACACCTACAATCTTGCAACAAAACATATGTATAAAATAAGACCAATTAACATGAAATTTATAAACAACAACTAAAAACACGAAACCAAGATATAACTTTACCTAATCAAGAATATTCTCCCATGAGACGATTGCACCACGTCCCTCTAAGTCTTGTAACAGTGTAGTCAGTCCATGTCGATATCCATATGATTCTTCAGTTCGTGTCGGAGGACGACCCACTGCCAACTCCTATAATAAATATGCAAAATGTTAGATGAACATACATAATGTGCTTAACACAAAAAACTTCAATAATTAACATGATACTTACAAATTGGTAGCACATACTGTCGTATCTGCCGCTACCTAAATGCGACGTTCCAACCATATCTAAACGTGTGGCCGCCGCATCTCTCTATTGACGATATCGATCAGGAGTATGTTGTTGCTCATCTTGAATCGATTCCCATTCTTAGACATCTAGCCATACAAGCTTCGGTAAGCCTGCTCTAAAAGCATCGCGAGCTTCCGATCGTCGATGCGACATCACTTCGCGTGCCGTATGTTGAATCCATTCGGAACTCACAAAAGGATTCCCAGGTGCTGGCTGGTACTCTTCATATATGCATTGTGTGATATGATTTTTAGAGTCCCTATCCTGTTCGGTCCATTTTAACATTACTGAATGAACGAATTCGATGGAGCAGAGTTGTCGAATGCGCTGACGCATTGACTTTCCGGCCGTATCCATAACTGAGCTCCATTACAGGTATGATATATCTTTGAGTCGTCATGATCATGCACACCCCAAGGTGTACATGGAGATCCCATCTGATGCAATGTGAAGATCTCATCTCATCCAATGTATATATATGCATGCTTGTATACATATGCATGCTTGTATACATATGCATTCATGCTTGTATACATATGCATTCATGTATACATATGCATTCATGTATACATATGCATTCTTGCATGCATATGCATTCTTGCATGCATATGCATTCTTGCATGCATATGCATTCTTGCATGCATATGCATGCATGTATGCATATGCATTCATGTATGCATATGCATTCATGTATGTATGCATGTATGCATGCATGTATGCATATGTATATATGTATGCATGCTTGCATACATATGCATTCATGTATACATATGCATTCATGTATACATATGCATTCTTGCATGCATATGCATGCTTATATGCATATGCATTCATGTATACATATGCATATGCATTCATGTATACATATGCATTCTTGCATGCATATGCATGCTTGTATACATATGCATTCATGTATATGCATATGCATTCATGCATATGCATATGCATTCATGTATATGCATATGCATTCATGTATATGCATATGCATTCATGTATGCATATGCATTCATGTATGCATATGCATTCATGTATGCATGCATGTATGCATGCATGTATGTATGCATATGCGTGCATGTATGTATGCATATGCGTGCATGTATGTATGCATATGCGTGCATGTATGCATATGCATGCATGTATGTATATGTATTCATGTATGCATATGCATTCATGTATGCATATGTATACATGCTTGTATACATATGCATTCATGCTTGTATGCATATGTATGTATGCATATGCATACATGTATGCATATGCATACATGTATACGCATGCTTGTATGCATATGCATACATGTATACGCATGCTTGTATGCATATGCATTCATGTATACATATGCATGTGTGTATGCATATGCATTGTATGCATATGCATTCTTATATGCATATGCATTCATGTATGCATATGCATTCATGTATGCATGCATTCATGTATGCATGCATTCATGTATGCATGCATTCATGTATGCATGCATGTATGCATTCATGTATATGCATATGCATTCATGTATGCATATGCATTCATGTATGCATATGCATTCATGTATGCATATGCATTCATGTATGCATATGCATTCATGTATGCATCTGCATTCATGTATGCATGCTTGTATGTATGCATATGCATGCTTGTATGTATGCATATGCATGCTTGTATGTATGCATATGCATGCATGTTTGTATGCATATGCATGCATGTTTGTATGCATATGCATTCATGTATGCATATGTATACATGCTTGTATACATATGCATTCATGCTTGTATACATATGCATTCATGCTTGTATACATATGCATTCATGCTTGTATGTATGCATATGCATACATGTATGCAAGCTTGTATGTATGCATATGCATACATGTATGCATATGCATGCTTGTATGCATATGCATTCATGTATACATATGCATATGTATGCATATGTATTGTATGCATATGCATTCATGTATGCATATGCATTCTTATATGCATATGCATTCATGTATGCATATGCATTCATGTATGCATATGCATTCATGTATGCATATGCATTCATGTATGCATATGCATTCATGTATGCATGCATGTATGCATTCTACAGTTGACAGGTATAAGGCTAGGCTTGTTGCAAAGGGTTGTGCGTAGGAAAGAGACATTGATTTTGATGAGACCTTTGCACCTACATGCCGTATGACTACTGTTCGGAGCATTTGTGCACTTGCAACCCATCATGGTTGGAATGTACATCAGTTGGACATTAAAACAACATTTTTGAATGGTGACTTGCATGAAGAAGTGTATGTTTTCCAGCCTCGTGGCTTTGTGCAGAAAGGGCAGGAAAACCAAGTGTGCAGGTTAAATAAGGCATTATATGGTTTAAAGCAAGCACCACGTGCTTGGTATGAGAAGATACATGCCTATCTGGTTGCACATGGTTTTGAGAACAGTCCAACTGAAAGCACCTTATATGTTAAGTGTGCTAATGATGTGCTTCCGATCATTGTTGTCTACGTTGACGACATGCTACTCATTGGTCCCATTGAGAAGCATATTGCTGATTTCAAGGCTGATTTGCATGCCTCATTTGAGATGTCTGATTTGGGGAATTTGCATCACTATTTGGGCATTCAGTTGATGCAAGTTGATGGTGGAATGGCTTTGTGTCAAACGAAATATATTGACACATTATTGCAGCATTTTGGCCTTGAAGAGTGTAAGCCTATTGCCACTCCTATGCAGACAGGTTTATGATTGAGTCTTCATGATGCTGGAGATGCATTTGATTTTGTTCTCTATCAGCAAGCTGTTGGATGCTTGATTTACTTATGCATTACTCGGCTAGATATTCAGTTTGTTGTCTTAGAGATGAGCAGGTTTATGCATTGCGTAGGAGTCATGCATTGGAAGGCGGTTAAGCGCATCTTTCGCTACTTGAGTGGTACTCGGCTACTTGGCTTGTTTTATCCCAAGGGGGAATCACTACAGCCAGATTTGCATGCTTTTTCTGACTCAGATTGGGCTGGTTTCTATGACGCTCGTGTGTCCACCAGTGGTTTTTGCTTCATGCTTGGTAGCTCATGTATATCTTGGTTGAGCAAGAAGCAGCCTACTGTGGCCACTTCCAGTTGTGAGGCTGAGTATAGGGTAGCTTTCATAGCGACTGTTGAGTGTGAGTGGCTCAGAATCCTTATGGCTGATTTGGGTGTTGGCCAGTCTTCTTCCACCACCATCTTCGCTGGCAGTCTGAGCGCATTGGCAGTTGCGAGGAACCCTATGTTCCATGCTCGCACTAAGCACATTGAGGTGCATTATCACTATGTTAGGGAGAGGTTCTCTCCTTGGGAGATCAGCTTGGCATATGTGCCCACACAGGAGAACATAGCAGACCTTTTCACGAAGGCTGTGCCTAGGGAGAAGTTTGAAGCTTTTCGCAAAGCTTTGGGCTTACTTCCTTTTGTGGAGTGATTTCCACATAGCTTGGCAGTTCCTTATACATGAGTGCCAGCTCCTTGTTCACCGCATCACTCCCAGGGGGGATTTGTTGATGTATTTAGGTAGTGATGTGTGTGAACACACTAGGACCGCTGGGGCACTTTTTTCCCTCTTGAGGAGGTTTTTTCCCCCGGCTTGTATATACGCCTATTGCCCTAATGGGCTACTTATCTTTGTACATTCTCTTGTAATATATTCAGTATTGTGTGTTCGTGCTTCAAGCTTCTTCTTCTTCCTTGTGTTGTTCGCGTGCTTCCGCACACATCTATCTCCAACACCATACAGGTAGATCACTAAAGAAGCTCAGATCTAATGGAGGGGGAGAATACTTCTCCAAAGAGTTTGATGCGTTCTTGCAAGACAAAGGTATCAAAAGGGAAGTGACTACCAGGTACTCTCCTCAACTAAATGGAATTGCAGAGAGGAGAGTGGATCAGCCCGAACTATGCTTGAAGAGAAGAAGTTGCCACATTATCTATGGGCAGAATCTATTTCAACTGCATGTACCTCGTCAATAGACTACCACCCAAATCACTTCAAGGTATGACTCCTTATGAAGCATGGCATGGAAGAAAACCTAGTCTTGGACATTGAAAGGTTTTTGGTTGTTTAGCTTATGTTCATGTACCATCACAAATAAGAGGTAAGCTAGATGAAAGGGCAACAAAGGCAGTGTTTATTGGATATGATTCGACTCAGATGGGTTACAGGTTCTTCAATCCTTCAACCAAGCAATTCACTACAAGTAGAGATGTTGTGTTTGAAGAACATAGGTCTTGGTATGATGAAGACAAACAAAAGGTAACACTACCATATGATCTTGATTCTAACTCTCATCAATTAGGAAGCAAGCATGATACACAGGTCCAGGATCCAAGAAGTGATACAAACGATGACCAAGATGAAAGAGAAAAAGATGACAAGGTATGGAAGTCAAGAGGCAAAGCAAAGATGCAAGAGGTTGGAGAATGCTCCAAACAAGCACCTAGAAGATCAGCAAGAGAGAAGAAACAACTAGAAAGGTATGGATATGATTCCACATTTGTTACGAAGCATTCAATCTCCTTGGCAAAAGACTCTATTTCAGAGGAACCCTCAACCTATGAAGAGGCAAAGGGAAACCCTAATTGGGAAAAGGCCATGAACGAAGAGATAGATGCATTGAAGGAAATGGACACTTGGGATTTGGTTCAAATGTTGCCGAATCAAAAGGTAATTGGTTGCAGATGGGTATATAAAGTTAAAAGAAATTCGGGCAAGATTAGTTGCCAAAGGATGCTCACAAACTCATGGTATAGACTATGAGGAAACATTCTCACTAGTTGCAAAGATGACTACAATCAGGACATTGATAAGTGTAGCTGTTGCAAGGAATTAGAGACTCCTCCAACTTGATGTGAAAAATGCATTCTTAAATGGTTGGATAAGTGAAGAGGTATACATGTCACAACCACTAGGTTTTGAAGATGCTAATCATGCTTTTTATGTTTGTAGACTTAAGAAAGCATTGTATGGATTGAAACAAGCTCATAGAGCTTGGAATTAGAGGTTGGTTACATATCTTCAAGATCAAGGGTTCAAAGCTAGCAGCTCAGATCCCTCTCTATTCATCAAAAGGGATCACAATGAGGTTATCTATCTATGTGTATATGTAGATGATATTATTGTGACAGGTGATGATCTAAATGGCATTCAAAGGATCAAGAGACACATGCAAGAGGAGTTCAAAATCAGTGACCTAGGTGACCTCACATATTTCCTAGGTATGCAAGTGATATATACAGATGAAGGAATGTATTTGACTCAGAGAAGATACATTCAGGATCTTCTTCTCAAGTTCAAAATGGAGAACACTAAGCCTACAGGTACGCCTTTGGAGATGAATCATAAACTAAGTGTTTATGAACGTGAGAAAATTGAAGACATTAAAGAGTATCAAAGCTTGGTAGGTAGCTTGATATATGCTACTCATACAAGGGCAGACATCTCATATGGTGTGGGAGTGCTTAGTCAGTTCATGCACTCACCGAGAAGACCACACATGGATGCGGCTAAGAGAGTACTTAAGTATCTCAAAGGTACAATCAACGAAGGTATATTCTATCCTTACTCTTCAGATTTGGATATCAAAATCTATTAAGATGCAGATTGGGCAGGAGCTAAGGATGATAGAAAAAGTACATCTCGTTACTTAGCATTTGCAGGTTCGAAGCTAGTGTCATGGAGTTCCAAGAAGCAACCAACAGTTGCTTTATCCTCAACTGAAGTAGAGTACAGAGGCTTGACCATAGCAACTAAAGAGGCAATATGGTTAAAAGCATTGTATACAGATTTGGGACTTGTGAGTTCCAAACCTCACATATTTGGAGATAATGTAAGCTCCATGCATCTAGCGGCAAATCCTATTTTCCATGCGAGAACCAAGCACATAGAATTCCATTACCACTTCATCAGGGAGAAGCTCATGGCAAAGGAGATTGACATTTCTTTTGTTCCAACTGAAAAGCAAGTAGCAGATATGATGACGAAGGCACTTGATGGAATAAAGCTTTGTAGATTCAAAGCTATGGCAGGTATTCAACCTATCAGAGAATGAACACTCAAGCATACTTTAGCTTGAGGGGGAGCTGTTGGAACATCAAGCTTACACTATGCTTGAGGTGGATTTGATCTACATCAAAGGCTATCACATCGAAAGAATATCCATCGGAGAGTTCTTTTTCATATGCTCATTTATGTTGGAGATAGATGTCTGCGGAAGCACACGAACAACACAAGGAAGAAGAAGAAGCTTCGAGCACAAACACACAATTGTGAATGTATCACTAGAGAATGTACAAAGACAAGTAGCCCATTAGGGCAATAGGCGTATATACAAGCCGAGGGAAAAAAACCTCCTAAAGAGGGAAAAAAGTGCCACGGCGGTCCTAGTGTGTTCACACACATCACTACCTAAATATATCAACAAATCCCCCCTGTGAGTGATGTGGTGAACAAGGAGTTGGCACTCATGTATAAGGAAGTGCCAAGCTATGTGGAAATCACTCCACAAAAGGAAGTAAGCCCAAAGCTTTGCGGAAAGCTTCAAACTTCTCCCTAGGTAGAGCCTTCATGAAAAGGTCTGCAATGTTCTCCTGCGTGGGCACATATGCCAAGCTGATCTCCCCAGCAGAAAACCTCTCCCTGACATAGTGATAATGCACCTCAATGTGCTTAGTGCGCGCATGGAACACAGGGTTCCTTGCAACTGCCAATGCGCTCTGACTGTCAGTGAAGATGGTGGTGGCAGAAGATTGACCAACACCCAAATCAGCCATAAGGTGTTTGAACCACACACACTCAACAGTCGCTATGAAAGCTACCCTATACTCAGCCTCACAACTGGAAGTGGCCACAATAGGCTGCTTCTTGCTCAACCAAGATATACATGAGCTACCAAGCATGAAGCAAAAACCACTGGTGGACACACGAGTGTCATAGCAACCAGCCCAATCTGAGTCAGAAAAAGCATGCAAATCTGGTGGTAGTGATCCCCCCTTGGGATAAAACAAGCCAAGTAGCCGAGTACCACTCAAGTAGCGAAAGATGCACTTAACCGCCTTCCAATGCGTGACTCTTGGGCAATGCATAAACCTGCTCATCTGTGAGACAACAAACTGAATATCTGGCCGTGTAATGCATAAGTAAATCAAGCATCCAACAGCCTGTTGATAGAGAACAGCATCAAATGCATCTCCAGCATCATGAAGACTCAATCGTAAACGTGTCTCCATAGGAGTGGCAATAGGCTTACAGTCTTCAAGGCCAAAAGGCTGCAATAATGTGTCAATATATTTCGTTTGACACAAAGCCATTCCACCATCAACTTGCATAAACTAAATGTCCAAATAGTGATGCAAATGCCCCAAATCAGACATCTCAAATGAGGCATGCAAATCAGCCTTGAAATCAGCAATATGCTTCTCAATAGGACCAGTGAGCAGCATGTCGTCAACATAGACAACAATGATCGGAAGCACATCATTAGCACGATTAACATATAAGGTGCTTTCAGTTGGACTATTCTCAAAACCATGTGCAACCAGATAGGCATGTATCTTCTCATACCAAGCATGTGGCGCTTGCTTTAAACCATATAATGCCTTCTTTAACTTGCACACCTCGTTTTCATGCCCTTTCTGCACAAAGCCACGGGCCTGAAAAACACACACTTCTTCATGCAAGTCACCATTCAGAAATGCTGTTTTAATGTCCAACTGATATACATTCCAACCATGATGGGCTGCAAGTGCACAAATGCTCCGAACAGTAGTCATACGGCATGTACGTGCAAAGCTCTCATCAAAATCAATGCCTCTTTCCTGCGCATAACCCTTTGCAACAAGCCTAGCCTTATACATGTCAACTGTACCATCAGGTTTACACTTCAACTTGTATACCCACTTAGTGCCAATGGCCTTCTTGCCAGGAGGCAAGTCACATAAAGACCATGTACCATTCTTCATTATAGCATCACATTCAGATTGCATAGCAGCCATCCAATTTTATGAATTTTGTGCTTCATAAAAAGAAACAGGCTCATTCTCATCACAGAGACTAGACGCAGCCATAGCATAGCAATCTGATGCAAAGGAGGCACTATGAGAGCCTGAACGAGTACGATATGATAAAAGCGCATCTAATTTACTGTCACGCAAAGTCTGCACCAGCCATTTTGGCATAGTTTTTGCCTACTCAATATCAGCTCTCTCATCAACAAGTGCATCATGTAAATCTGCATCAGAAATGGAATGATCTACATCATCATATGAAACCTGCAAAGGTTGAGAAGTTGCCTCATTAGGACCAGCACTAGACTGTCCACCTATAAAAAGAGGCATCAAAGTATCATACATGTCTTTAGAGCTAACAGATGTCTCCTTAGTACATGAAAGCAATGGCTGAATAGCATCTTCCACAAAGACAACATCACGGCTAACCTGAATCCGTTTAGTCTATGGATGATACAGACGACAGCCTTTACTTTCAGAACTGTACCCAACAAAATTACATTTTACTGCCTTATCATCGAATTTTCTGCGATGTTGTTCAGGCACTAGTGCATATGCCAAACAACCAAAAACACACAGATGAGCAACAGATGGCTTGCGGTCATGCCAAGCCTCATATGGAGTGATAGACTGCAGTGCTTTAGTGGGACACCTGTTCAGTACATATGCTGCACACATGACAGCCTCAAGCCAAAAACTATGTGGTAAAGCCTGACTCTTGACCATGCACCTCGCCATCTCCATGAGTGACCTGTTCTTTCGTTCAGCAACTCCATTCTGTTGAGGTGTATACGGCACTGTACACTGGTGTTTTATCCCACGTTCAGCCAGAAATGCATTAAAATCAGAAGACATATATTCCCCCCCTCGATCAGAACGGAGGGTGCCCATTTTACATGGTGATAGATTTTCAGCCAAAACCAAAAACTGTTTAAAGCACATGAACACTTCGGACTTTACTTTGAGTGGATATAACCATGCATGCCTAGAAAAATCATCAATGAAAGTCACGAAGTAAAGGTAATTTCCAAAAGAGGGTGTCTATATAGGACCACAGACATCACTATGTACAAGCTGCAATTTCTGTGTAGCCCAAACTGAACCATCTTTTGGAAAGGAGGAACGCTCCATTTTGCCCAAAATGAAGCCTTCACAAGCATGTTTTCCAGGCGCCTCAAGTTTGGGCAAAGAGGACACCATTTCATATATGTGCAGGCGTAGCAAACTAGCAAAATTCAGATGACGAGAGCGTGCATGCCAAAGCTTTGCATCTGACATAGCCTGAGAATCATGAACTGCACATGCCGAATCATTCACAGATCTTTCATAGTCTATGAGCTTATACAGCCCATGACATAAAATGCCAGAAGCAATAATAACATCGCCATTTGACAGATCATGAACTGTACATCTGTCATCAACAAATTTCACAACCAAGCCAATCTTGGCCAATGTAGAAACTGATAACAGATTCTTCTTGATCCCTGGCACAAATAAAGCATCTGACAAAGTGAAAGAACTACCATCAGGAGTAGTCAAAATGATCTTACCAACTCCCATAATAGGATAAGAGGAGTTGTTGGCGCATGTAACAGTATTCCCTGTAGGGGCAGGCTCGAGTGAAGAGAAGAAACTACGTTGCGAGGTAATATGTTTGGTTGCCCCACTGTCAAAATACTGACAAACATTTGAGTCTACTGCAGACATGCACTGCTCATGAGAAGATGGGTCAAAACTGCAGACAGTAGTAAACGCCCATTCTTCTTCTTGCACAAGATTTGCAGACTCTATTTTTGGTGTAGAGGCCTCTGCAACAACCATTCTAGCCTCTTTCTTCTTTGCCTCTTTAGCAGCCAGTTTTGGACAATTCTTTATGATATGATCATTCCCTTTACATTACTTACAAAACAATTTTTGCTTTTCTGATTTCTTCTCATCTTTATCTTCCTTCTTCGAATATGCAGAATTAGCAGATTTCTGCTTACTAGTTGAAGAGCTCCATTTTCCTTTGCCCTTTTGACTAGCTAGGAAAGCTTGATCTGCAACTCGCATAATGGACCTGTTTTGCCTGGACTGATCTTCTTGCAATAGAACAGAGACTAACTCCTCAAATGATAAGGCATTTGGATTGCCTTTCATCATCAACCGAAGAGTAGAAGCAAAACTCTGATATGAATCAGGAAGACCATTCATAACGGTCTGCACAAGTGAGCTATCTGGTATAACCTCATCAGCAGAAATCAACTCTTCCTTCAAGTCTTTGATCTTCGTTAGGAAATTGTCCATAGAATCACCTTCATTCATGTGATCACTCTCCAACTATTTTTGGAGGTAAGCAACACGAGCCTCATTCCTAGCTTGGTACAATGTGGTAAGTGTATCCCAAGCATCCTTAGCTGTTCTGCAAGAGCGAATATGAGGAATAATGGCACGTTTGACAGACAAAGCTATCAATGCATGTTCCTGGGAATCTCTGCCATCCCAGCAAATCTGCTCTGCAATAGGTGCAGTAGAAACAGCAGCACGAATAGGAATCTGCGGAATATCATCTTCGACACCATCTTCATCAGCTCCAGCACCTGTATTTGCAGTACCTGTAGTCAGAGGTGTAACAGGACGTCTTTCAACACCCTGCACAATGTTCCATAATCCTTTTGCAACCAATACATGTCGCATCATATAAGCCCACAATGGGTAGTTGGTATCACCCAACTTATCCTCAAGAGCCAACATACGGAATACATCACTGCTTTCAGCCATGGCCAGTGACTAAAATACCTTGATGCAAAAAATTGACTGTATCTCAGAAAGTTGAACAGAACTGCCCAGACGAGTTCTGCTAGACCTGTAGAAGAGTTTGAGATGCTTAAACTGGCAAACAAAAACTGGTATATACCTTTGGCACAAAAAGACGAAATAGCCTGCACAAGCGCTACGATAGTGCGTTCGGAGATCGAAACGAGCTCAGATCTCTGAAACACCCTGAGTATGCTCACCAAATTTCGTGCGAATTTGAGACTGCAAATGGAGGAGTGTCGATGGCGCCCTAGATGAAGCAACCACCTGCTCTGATACCAATTGTTGGAGATAGATGTCTGTGGAAGCACGCGAACAACACAAGGAAGAAGAAGAAGCTTGGAGCACAAACACACAATTGTGAATGTATTACTAGAGAATGTACACAGACAAGTAGCCCATTAGGGCAATAGGCGTATATACAAGACAAGGGAAAAAAACCTCCTAAAGAGGGAAAAAAGTGCCACGACGGTCCTAGTGTGTTCACACACATCACTACCTAAATATATCAACAAATCCCCCCTGGGGGTGATGTGGTGAACAAGGAGCTACCTAAATATATCAACAATTTATTGTATTTTTTTGAGAGATTTTTGATGGTTCATTTACCATTGTAAAAGCCTTGAGCTTTACACATGTAAAGGTAGAAAGATAGAGCCCAAATCCCACGAATTTGTGGTGGTTGGAGTTGCATTCAATCAAGCAATCAAATCACCTAAAAGTAGATCAAACTAGATCTTGACTTTTCCTAGATTGTAGGAAAGTGAATTGATTCCCTCCAACAACCATTCCCACCTTCATTTGAATTCAAATTTCACTTGTAGAATTCGTGGAACACTCATAGAGTCTATATAAAGACTTGAAATCATTTGTACAGTACATGGAAGCAATATACATACATTTCTCTCCATCATTTTCTTCGCCAACAGTAATCTTGTAGAGGCTGCTTCTCTCTCTCTAGAGCAAAAAATTGAGTGCAAGATGGCTCATTGTAAAGATGTAAGTGTCTAGTTTATGCCTATAAATGTTCATAGAATTTCGTTCAGTAGATTGGGAGAAATATTAGTTTTTCTGTCTCAGGGTCAATCTCTATCCATCATTTTCTTCGCCAATAGTAATCTTGTAGAGGCTGCTTCTCTCTCTCTAGAGCAAAAAATTGAGTGCAAGATGGCTCATTGTAAAGATGTAAGTGTCTAGTTTATGCCTATAAATGTTCATAGAATTTCGTTCAGTAGATTGGGAGAAATATTAGTTTTTCTGTCTCAGGGTCAATCTCTACGTATTCCTGAAAAATAGGAAGTACCACCTGTGAATGTCGCATTCATTCCTATAGCATATTTTTCTTATTCCTTATAAATTTTTGCATTCTATACACTCAACCCTATGTGTATCACTCCCATAAAAGGATTTTTTCTAATTTTAATCACGCTGGTCGCTATGGGCATTTGAAGTTCGTTGTCTCTTCCATAGATAGTAATTTTTTTGAGCTAGTCGACCCGCGAACCTATCTCTTTTGTATCGACTCATTCTCCTTGATGCTCCAAAGTACATAGTGTGTTTCTTTGCACTTAATTCATGCCTATAAGGTCTATTTGAGTCTCCATAAGCTCAAGGGCTGGTCTTGTGCCGGTTGGCTTGACCAAAATTCGTCGCTTCAAAACACACTTTTCTACCTTCTACAAGCTTCTCCAAGTTTTTTCATTGACTGTCTAAGGGCACCTTAAAAGGAGGTGCATGGTCCTTGGTGAATTTATTTGTCCACTTTTAGCTAACAAATACTAGTTTTCCTTGAATGTGTGGGAAATTGACGGGATATTTTATTTGTCGAAACATAGTATGCAAGTACTACAAAGAGGGTTGGGTACCTTTTCTAATAGTTGTTAATCCACCTCTATCATTCTTCTACACATGTTGAGCCTTTCCTTTTCAAGGTGGACTATTGGATAGCACATCATATGGTGTTCTAGAATCCTTCCTATCTTGAGAAGCTCTTCGTAGCAACTACAAGTCTTTTGGCATTGGGGTTTCCAATATTGAGCATGTTTTTGGGTCTCTTGTTAGAATTGGCTTTTCTTTCTTCATATTTGACCTTAATTTCTAACTTTCAGCATGAAGTTCTGAGTTATATTGAGAGAGTGAGTTAGCCATTTCATCTATATTTTTCTTGAGGGATCCAACTCTTCATGCACACCTCTTTCCAAGTGTGTTTCTTTATCCATTCATTCAAATAAGAAAAGGTGCTTCTCTTTCATATATAGTCTTGTAGTAGACTCCTAATATAGACTTGCATCTTGATGTAGTGGAGATTCATTGTCTTGAAGACATCTCCATGAACCACACATATACTTCCCTCTTTTGTTTTATCTATCAATTTTGATGGAGAATGGAATTTATCCATTTAATTTCTCCAGGCAAGAAAGCACATGGGAGGAGAAAAATGGAGATGAAGTGAAGAAGATTTTGCAAGTGAAATAAACATGCTTCTTCTCTCATGCATACACCTTCCCATCCTTTCCATAGATGTTTCCATCCATCATGCAAGAAGTCAGTCTCAAAGGTTAGTTATCTGAGAAAAGTTCAAATCATACAAGGAGGGATTTTTTGCCTCATTTAACGTATCAAACATTTTTCAAAATGTTTGCTTTTATTTCATGTCTTTTTTTGGAGCTTGAGAATATATTGTCAACTTACCTTTGGGAAGCATAAAAAGTAGCTCTTTCACACATTGTTTCCAACCGGTGATTACATAGTAGCCTATCAACTTTGAATGCATGTTTCTCTCTCTTATGAGTCAAATTTCAAAGATTTTTGGTTTCTTGGCTCATCTTGTAAGCTTTCTAATGACATAAAGTTTATAGGAAATAAAGAATATTTAAGTATTATGCATCAAGAAATTTTCCCATAGACAAACCATATTTCTTGAATTTTGAAGAGTAGGAAAAGCAATACCTACATGTTGATGTTTTTACTTGGGCAAAAAGATCAAAAGATCAAGTGTATCTAAGAAGGATGGGCATGGGTGGGTGCACATGCACATGCACCACTTTCACTATTGTTTTTGTCAACTCTATTCACCCTGATGGCATAGGGATCCTTATGTATGTGTCATTGAGTATGGAAAAGTAAACTACACACATAGACATAGGAATTGCAGAATTCATTGATGGAGTTAATTTAATTGAGATGGATCTCAACATACAAACATTTCATAGCTAGTTAAGAGGCACATGATGTAGGACCAAGGAATGAATCATAGTATGAAGATTTATAAGTTTCATGAAACTTAAAAAGATCTGTAAAGATACTAAGTCGAATGAAGGAAGATAGGGGCTAGATACACGTGTTAGCATAATTTCAATAGAGGTTACAATTTATCCATATTTTATAAGAATCCAATTTTTCGGATTTTACTAGAGTTCCTTTTGGGGTAAAGAATTTATAGTTAATTTAGTGAAGATGTGACATATGGATTGAAAGAAGGATCCACAGATATGGGACAATGGATACAACTTCCCTTTGATGAATGTTCTCTTATGGTCTGGGAGAAAGGGACTCATCATCCATGGATATCATTTGTCATGAAACTAGAATAAGGAGGAGATATATCCTTGCATGGGAAGATATATTCTTCCAAGAGTATGAATAGGATATTTTATCTCCATAGATCTTATTACTCCATGATAAATTATTATTTTGAGTCTATGGATATGAAAATCCATACATAATGAAGGGAGGTAGCTTTATTCATCCAAAGTCTCTTTCAAGTGAATAGAGAAAAGGATCAAATTAGATTATTACTTTAGTCAAAGTAAGTCTAGTTTACTTGTAGGGATAAGTCATAGTAGGGATTTGTCTCTATAGATAATGAATCTAGGTTGCTCCTATATGAATAGTCTACATTGAAAGTTTATCTTTTAGATTTCCTAGATTGGAGTAGCACTATTCCATTCTATGAAATAGGAAATCAAATAAACATAATATTAAATTGATTCTCATATAAAGATTCTAGATGAGAAGTTGTTATGCCTAGTTCTAGTAATAGTCTTTGATAAGGTGAGGAAGATCCAGTTATTGGCATTGGAGACAGTAAGTAGAGTAAGGATTTTTCATTTTTTGAGTTACAAGAAATCAAGATAAATATACTCATAAGAGTGTTAATCTTTTATTTGATTTGCAGCACGAGGATGATATACCATCATTTTGGAAGATTAATACTTAAGCATTATCTAAATCTCATAGAGAGAAAAGACTAGAGTTTGTATTATAGTGCTATGAAAGACTCTTCCAATAAAGCTTAGTCCAATTTATATATGGATGGGAAGCCAAAGGTATACGAGCTAAATTTATGCATTTGCATAGACATGAGAACCATTTAGAAAAAAATTGTTGTTTATGGTTACAATGAATACCTAGAGTGATCTTCCGACAAATTTTTTATATTGGTTCAAGATGGGTTTGAAACCATTTTTCTATGGGAATCTATTCTATTTTTATAAGAATATATGGTTTATCATCTTCATTGGGATATGGTCAAGTTTAGTTGACTTTGCGTTCACGCTTAACCTATCCCTCTAAAAGGAACATATAATATGGATTGAGGTCACTTGGATGATGGGTTTTCATGGGTGTGATAGTTTGAAAGTTAGGTGTTACGACGGGAGATAGTAGACAATCATTAGATGCTTTTCCACTTTTGATTTGCCTCCCAAGAGTGAGAGAGAAAAAAAAGATGACTCCAGAGAGGAATGCTCTTCAACAATGTTAGTACAATCGTCTAATTTAAAATAAATTTATGTGGAATTTTGTATCGTTTTTCTCTAAGTGATATAAGTTGGTTCACATATGCATATGAACATAAAAATTATGTCTCACTTATGTCTTCCAAGATGATTAGTTGAAGGGATCATGAGAAAGCTTACATCCTCCTTTCAATGAACCCTCGCTACAACATTGCCTGTTGTCTTCTCATGAGTGTGTGTGTGTGCATGCATGCATGTATATGTTTGTCTCTCTCTTGTTGTAGATGTGTACTTGCTAGCTTTCCATTTGTAGTTTACATACCATTCGTTGGTCGTTCCATAGATTGAATTTTTTATGGCAAGGGTTGATACAACTTAACGCTAGTACATTGGATGTGGGTATGGCTCTACACCAAAAACTTATCCATTAAAATTAGTGATGAATCCATACAAAGTTCTTGCAATCTTGGAATACATGTGAATACATCCCTTTTAATATCCACAATGACCCATAAAGGCTTGCACTTCTTTTAAGTTCCTAGTTTTTGGCGTTTTTAATATAGCTCTCACTTTTTTTCATCAATAGAGATTCCATTTTTAGACACAATCTCCCCAAAAATTTTATCTAATTCAAGAAGAAAAAGTTTTCTAGACATAGGAAAATTGTATTTTTTGACACTTCTCTTAGATCCTTCCAAGGTCTTGAACATGTACTACTCTTTTTATTGAAAAAACACACAAGTAATCCATATATGCTTCAAGGCATTTTCTCAAAATTTCCTTGAAAATATGCCACGTGAAAGTGTTTGAAAGTACTTGGGACATTTGTAAGTCCAAATTGCTTTACTCTAATATCATAAATACCCCATTCAATGAAAAAAAAATTTATGTTGAGGTTCAATAGATATTGGTACCTAATCATAACTTGAAAAACCCACAAGGAAGCTATAAACTTCCTTGCTTGCCACTCTTTCAAGAAGATGATTAGTGACCAATAATGTGTTGATATATATTTTAGTAGTGATGTGTGTGAACACACTAGGACCATCGGGGCACTGCTAGTTAGAAGGGCAAAGGTAAATGGAGCTCATCTACTAGTAAGAAGAAACTTGCAAATGCTACACATTCGAAGAAGGAAGAAAAAGATGAGAAGAAATCAGAAAAGAAGAAATTGTTTTGCAAATGATGTAAAGGAAATGATCATGTCATTAAGAGCTGTCCAAAACTTCTTGCTAAAGAGACAAAGAAGAAAGAGGCCAGAATGGTTGTTGCAGAGGCCTCTACAATGAAAACAAAGTCTACTAGTCTTCTGAAGAATGGGAATTTACTATTGTTTGTGGTTTTGAACCATCTTCTCATGAGTAGTGTATGTCTATAGTACACTCAGATGTTTGGTACTTTGATAGTGGGGCAACCAAATATATTACCTCGTAGCACAATTTCTTCACTTCACTTGAGCGTGCTTCTACAAGAAATACTGTCACATGCACCAGCAACTCCTCTTATCCTATCATGGGAGTTGGTAACATCATTTTGACTACTATTGATGGTAGTTCTTTCACTTTGTCCGATGCTTTATTTGTGCCACGAATCAAGAAGAATCTATTATCAATTTCAACTTTAGCCAAGATTGGCTTGGTTGTGAAATTTGTTGATGACAGATGTACAGTTCATGATCTCTCAAATGATGACATGATTATTGCTTCTAGAGTTTTATTTCATGGGTTGTATAAGCTCATAGACTATGAAAAAGTTGTAAATGATTCAGCATGTGGAGTCCATGATTCTTAGGCTAGTTTGTTATGCCTACAAAAATCTGATATGGTCTCCTCTTTGCCCAAACTGAGGCACTTGGTAAACATGTTTGTGAAGGCTGTATTTTGGGCAAAATGCAGTGTTCCTCCTTTCCAAAAGATGGTTCAGTTCGAGTTACTCAGAAATTGCAACTTGATCATAGTGATGTCTGTGGTCCTATGCAGACATCCTCTTTTGGAAACTATCTTTACTTCATGACTTTTATTGATGATTTCTCTAGGCATGCATGGGTATATCCATTGAAAGAAAATTCCAAAGTGTTTATGTACTTCAAACAGTTTTTGATTTTTGCTGAAAATCAATGAGCATGTAAAATGGGCACCCTCCGTTCTAAATTGAGGGGGAAAATATATGTCTTCTGACTTTAATGCATTTCTGGCTGAACATGGGATAAAACATTAGTGTACAATGTCATCTACACCTCAACAAAATGGAGTTTTTGAACAGAAAAATAGATGACTCATGGAGATGACGAGGTGTATGGTCAAGAGTCAGGCTTTACCACATAGTTTTTGGCTTGGGACTATCCTGTGTGCAGCATATGTACTTAATAGGTGCCCCACTAAAGCATTGCAGTCTATCACTCCATATGAGGCTTGGCATGGTTGTAAGCCATCTATTCCTCACCTGCATGTTGCCTGGCATATGCATTAGTGCCTGAACAACATCATAGAAAATTGGATGATGAAGGTGTGAAATGTATTTTTGTTGGTTATAGTTCTGAAAGCAAAGGCTATCGTCTGTATCATCCATAGACTAAACACATTCTGGTTAGTCGTGATGTTGTTTTTGTGGAAGATGTTATTCAGCCACTACTTTCATGTACGAAGGAGACATTTGTTAGCTCCAAAGACATGTATGATACTTTGTTGCCTCTTTTTACAAGTGGACATTCTAGTGCTGGTCCTAATGAGGCAACTTCTTAGCCTTTGCAGGTTTCATGTGATGATGCAAATCATTCCATTTTTTATGTAGATTTGCATGATGCACTTAATGATGAGAGAGATGATATTGAGGAGGCAAAAACTATGCCTAAATGGATGGTGCAGACTTTGCGTGATAGCAAATTAGACGCATGTCTATCATATCGTACTCGTTCAGGCTCTCATAGTGCCTTTTTTGCATCAGATTGCTATGCTATGGCTACGTCTAGTCTCTATGATGAGAATGAGCCTGTTTCATTTGAGGAAGCACAAAATTCACAAAATCTGATGCATTGTGATTAGTCTAAGACATTGCAATTCCCACCAAGAATCTAGTAAGAGATCGTACTTTTCATGAGATTTGTTTTTAAAATTCTTGCATATTCCTAGTCCTTGTTCTCTATTCTATAGGGAGTGAAGTCAAATTGAGTATGCAACACTT
This sequence comes from Ceratopteris richardii, assembly GCA_020310875.1. Lineage (NCBI taxonomy): Eukaryota > Viridiplantae > Streptophyta > Polypodiopsida > Polypodiales > Pteridaceae > Ceratopteris > Ceratopteris richardii. The sequence continues at coordinate 7,468,059 of CM035416.1, forward strand.
GGAAATAGAGAAATTCATAAATCAGGATTTTCGGAGGAGGGATCGCTCTAACAATTACCTCATGAGGACTTCAAATTGAAAACGAACAATTTAAACATTTCTTTTGTTCACTTACACATCTAACAAAACAAACAACAATTAATTTGAACATACCTACCAAAGAATGTGTATAATTTTAAAGAAGAAAAAATTCAATGAAAATCTTCCTAATATGACCAACAAGCACATTTTAGAATATTGTAAGATGGTGAAGGAAAACCACAATCACATAGTGCAACACTTTACATAACTACCTAGCGTTGCGTCTCATGTTTCAGATTGGAGAAAGGAATGTGTGGATGAAAGTTCGTTTTTTAGATCGAAGAAGATCGTCGTTGCTTAGCTATTGTTTGGGCGAATCCTTTTCCACTTAGTGAAAGAGGTTGGTAAGATGGTCGGCCTCAACGGTCTCACTAATGAAGTTTTAAAAAGCTTTAAAGACTCCATTGTTGGTCCTTTAAGTCTTGCTTGGAAAGAGGATCTTAGACGAGGATCCCTCCTGATGTGTTTGAACGAAGGGCTCATCAAATTGATCTACAAGATGTATCTTCACATTGTGGTAGGCCATATGTTCTTTCACTTTAAAGGGAAAAAAAAAGGCACAGAAGAAATTGAGGACAAGCCTAATAGAAAATGGATGATCCAAAGCAACCTCAAGTAATGGAGACATAAATAAATGGCATTTGGGCCTTTCCCTTGTTCATTAAGCACTTTGCTCTTAGTGGTTCATTCTTCATCATGGAAGCTAGATAGGGAACAAAGTAAGACAGATTCATATTAATGCAGGCTTTGTTACTTCTGTGTTCGCCCAAAATATATGCATTAACTGCTAGAATGCTCAAAGGTTTTGGAGTTTTCTCAACAACGACTATCATCTTGTTGGATTACCATCTCTAGGCTATAGGGAGATCCTGCTTCGAGTTTGTAATAGAATGGACATTGTTGTATGGATACTCTAGAGAGCCTAGATCCTCTAGAGTGTTTGGATTAGCAGAAATCAAAAGATATTCCATGCTAGGCATAGAGATGATCTTGATTCTTGTAAAAACAGAGATCAAAAGGATATCTGTCTACAGTCTTTACTTTGTTAAAGATGGTGCCCTTGAAGTTTTCAAAACCTCTGTCGCATTGAGCACCCTCAAGCCAAATTAATGGATAACTTTTCTTCTAGCTTTCTATTCTGATATGAGATTATGTATGGTCCACTCCCTCATGTAGAGTGGTTGTATGCATAATGGTTATTTGCATGGGAGAAGTTTATTTTTTCATAGTTTGAGATAATGAGTTAAAAAGAAAATTCACAAAGCATCCACTAGCTAAAAGCACAATGCTAGCTCAATCAATGAAGAACAAACATCATGCAAAACCTTTGAGGAGAGAGATTCTTCACGAGGGAAGTTCTCTCGCTACATTGAATGGATGAACAAGATTTGGAAGCGTTTTTAGAAATGGTACAAAAATTACTAATGAAAGCTGGACTTGATGACAAACTAAAGTTAATAGAAGGAATATTTGATGCCCCTACTGAACTTTGTAACTTCTTTTTCTTACTGTATTTTTCTTTTTGTTCGAGGAAAAAAAAAAAACCAAAAAACCATATTTATTTCTAGATCGATGTTTTCTTTGCTAACTTGTGGGTCAAAAGCATCAACACCAGCATCAAATGGATTAGACACATCTTGAAGTAGTACTAGTATTAAATGGATTAAACACATCTTCAAGTAAGCCTTCAAACAGATCATGAGACTTAAAATTCTTCTTCTTTAACATTTTTTTGGTTTTGTTTTTTGTTCCCAACATTGTGTTTCATTTGATAAGTAGACTTGCCAGAACCTGAGCAGCATCATTCATATTGGCACAACAGACCTCATTGATGTTGTGAATTTCCACATTGCCTGTAATAAAATAACCTATTCTAAAACAGTTGTAACGGGCATTGGAATGTTCTCATACACACCTTTTTGTTCATGAAGCTGCTTACGATCAAAGTCTTTGATGATGAGGGTAACCTTCAAGTGAGGTCAACTTCCACAATCATGTGTGGATCCCACTTTGGGTTAATCCCTCCAGGAGCCTTCTTGCCTAGGAGTTTACATAAAAACCTACCAAGGCTATTTAGCCATGGGTAGATATCCACATGTATACCCAAAAAATAAGCGCAAAACAGGATAGAAATTGGCTTAGGACCGCTAAGGTTAAAGCCTTGATGCCATTTAAAAAAGTTCAACGGGATATATTTAACAAGCCATTGGCGCCGGGCCATGGTGATCAACACGTTCCTCATATTCTCAATCATATACTTTCTTTCTTGTTGGAGACCGAAGGATCAAGATTTAGCCCAATTGGAAAGCACTTGTAGGAACTTTCTTTGGACTGGGGACCATAACAGGAGGGGAGTGCCTAAAACCAAATGGTCCATTTGCACTAGCCGAAAGGAGAGTGGAGGTCTAGGTATTATGGACATTGGCAGCATGGCCAATAAATTGGCGGCCAAGTGGATGATTAAGGCCTGGTGCAACAAAGATTCCTCTTGGGCCACACTAATTTTCAGAAACACGAATGCAATTACTCTGGTGGGCTACTCTGGATGGAAAAACCTCGACATCCTCACCCTCTTATTCTCTCCTGTTGCAGTCTCACCCAAAGGATTGATCCTCATAAGATCCTTGTGGTTGAGCTGCAACAGATTCAAACCTCACATCAGAATCAGTGAAGATTGGAAGTGGGCTGCAGGTATAAGACAAAATGACTCTATTTGGTTCCCAATCGAAGGCATGAGAAACGTGGAGCCTTGGAATGTCTTAATTGCAAAGAGACTCTAGAATAAGGGATTCAAACAATGGAAGCACCTTTGGAAACAGGACACGAACAGACATTAGGGGAAAAAATGAACCCTGTATGGGCCTTGTAAGGATCCCTAATTTTTAAGGATTAAGCTTAATTCTATTCTTGTTTAAGGGGACAAAGTGCATTTAATAGGGCACTTTTTAGTAGGCTGGAGTAGAATTTTTTTAGGCTTCAATAGGCCTCTCTCTTTCTTATTCTAGAGAGAGAGAAAGAGAATCTACTTTTCACATCATCAAACTCGTACATGTATTTGAATAAAAAAATGAATTTTTTTTAAAAAGTCTCATTTTCAGTGTATTTTGACTCAAAAGAGCCTATTTTTTAATATATATGTCAGAAGTCACTTTTTTGGGCCCATTTTCTGAAGTTTCTTTTAGAAAAAGTATAATATTCAAACTCCCTCCAAAAGTAAGTGCCACATCATCAAATCCGTGACTATGCTTCCCCCAAAAAATGACTTTTTTTAAATTTCATCATTTTCAGCCATACTCAGTGGAAAAATACACTTTAACCCATACACATACAAGAAAACACATTTTTTGAGCAAAACATATGCTTTAGACTCCCTTCCAACCGGTTTTTCATCTTTGTTTTTGATATTGTTGGTCATTAGCAAAGATGGTGTTGACATGTATCACAAACTTCACAGTAGAACGTCCTCATGCTCTTGCATCAACAAGTATCCATGTTCGTATGCCTAGAGAGTTTGCTCCAAATACACGATGCAACAATGATGCCAATTCTCAAAATGAACGTCGTGCAGCTGGAGAAAAAAGTATTGATCTTTGGGTTCATGGTTCACTATATCCTCTTGATCCAATATCTTCTTACCATCCAACATTCCATAACCTCTCAACTTTACTTCAGTTCATTGGTGCGGGTGAAGCTGGCCTATTAGGTTACTGCAAGCGATTATCTACACATTCACTTGCTACTGCTACGTATTGGTTCCAACAATATCACATCCATCATATGAGGGTGGTCACTTAAGAAAGCACAATCATATCTTTACAAAAACAACTTGCAGATTTGGAACAGGATATTGAAGCAAAACAAAGCACAATTTCAAAGTTAACTACCAATCTCCAGCGGCTGAAAGAGACTCCACTTGGTATGAGACATAGGAAAAGAGCATTGTCATCCTTTGAAGCTCTTTCAAAAGGTGGTGGAGCACGCAAACGACGTATATATGGAACAAGGTGAGTGTTTGTTTTACTTTTATATGTTTTAATGAAGATTTGTAATGGAATCTTTCATTGTGTAGGTCGTTTATTCAAGACATAACTACTTCATCAACAACACAAGACCAATTCAAGCTGATGAATAGCTGTATAAACACCAAAGAAATCAGTTTTGCTTTAGACTCACGCATAGGAAAATGTATTAGAGTTGTTGTTGAAGCTGAGTTTTCAAAGAAATTAAAAAATCTTATCACAGTGCAAGATGTGCAGGCAATATGTGACGAAGCGGGCATTAGTAGAAATGAGTATACTGCAATGTACACCCTTCTCAGCCAAGCCTTACAATCATAAGATATTTCTCAAAGTATATTTCCATGCCCATATAAAGTGTCTATCAATAAAAAACTTCAAATGAGGATGTGACTCGTACTATTGGACAATATTTATTCATAGAAGAAACTATGCCTCCCTCTATTTATCATCCAAATATTCCCAAGAAGTAATAAAAAATCCTATCTACACAAGGATTTACTTACACTAAATTCAACAATATATTTGTGGATCTTCAAAAGCTTTAACAAGCGGTTCACTTTTATAGTTCAACAATCAAAGGTACCCCTACTACATTTTATTTGGTGTTGAAGTTTTATTGCATTCAAGTGTCATATTAAGATAATGTTTTCTCTTTTGTGCAGACTGTAATGTTAAGTTAAAGTTCATACTGAAGGTTGATGAGTGTCAAATCATAAAGGGTCGGTGACTAGAAAGGTTGAGTGTGACGCTAATGAACCAAATTATGGACCATGCAATGAGTGATGAAACTTTAGGAGGGAGGGACCATTTGACTTATAGTGTGCAATCAGAGAGAGATATCTAGTGGTTAGGTGCTATAGAAGTTCCCAAAGAAACAAATAATTTTATTTCATGGATTTTTAGTAGGACTCCGTGGATTACGAAAGTAATCTCTTCTCATATACATGGGCAAAAAGCTTTTTGTAGATGATATAGGTGATTTTGAGGTAGAATGGCATTTGGGTGGAGACCTTAAGAGTATAAAATGCATGTTAGGTTGTAAAGAAGGAGCATCTTCTCTGTATCCTTGCCCATATTGTACACAAGGTTACAAAGGATCTAAGAGACAGTCTAAACCTGCAAGGGCAATGATGAGAGTTGATGACTCTGAAGAAATTGATGAAACAGACTCATCGAATCACAGGGAATGGGAGATATCACTTTTGAGGTGTCCAATGTTACAGGAACCAACTCATGATAAAATAAGCAATGATTGGAACCCCATTATCCCATTTCCATTAGTCAATGTTCACTTTTGTACTTTGCATGCATTCATGAGGATCTTTGATAGGCTTTTGAAGCTCCATGTTGAATATGCATTTGCAATGAAACCACTAGAGAGGTCTACAATAGCAATCCAAAAAATAGAAGATCTTTTGAATTCTATCGGTTGTCATGGTGGCCACGTATCTTTAGTTGTTAAGAAGTATGGTGAGTCTCAAGAGATTTTACAACAAGTTTCAATGACTGGGAAGAAGGGACGACGTTTTCTTTAAAAGAGATGTGAATAGTCAAGATGATGGGAAATGGGAGCTTTGGAAGGACCTCTGTTCAATTACAACAGACAATGATAGTCAGGTTGATCTCATTAACAAGTGAAAGAAGGTTTGGTCATCGTTCGATCAATTGTTACATTTGATGTGTTTGGTTTCCACTAATGCTTCACAACGAGAATTATTCCAAGTGACTTTGAAGGAGTTTACACAGTCATTCATCTTATCTTGGGGAGAAAGCAACATTACACATTACATACTAAGTTTCGCTTACATTTTTTATTTGGTCTTAAACACTATGTGTATATCTTATTGACCAGATCATAGCATATTCTTTTTGCACATGGAGCATATTTTATGAATCGATATGGGTCACTGGACATTTTTAGTACACAAGGAATGGAGAAGTCACATTACAGGGCTAGAGGTGTTTACTTTAAAAACACTCATCATAGGGGTGGTCTACTCCAATCAAACTATTTAGAAGAAATGTTCAATTGGTTTTTTCGTGCGACATTTGCTAGAAAATATGTAATGGAAAAGTCATGTGAGTCACGAATAGCAAAGATTACACGAAAGCTACAACATGATATTGCAAGAGAGAAGTGGATGTCATCGTGAGGACCCGTACATCATGCCCAATGGCGTGCACAAAGAGTCCGCGAGGGTTCTGCTTGGAAATAGTTTCCAAACTCTTAAAATGCATTATTCTTTTCAAGGTTTTTATAACCCCTTTCACTTCAAATAAAATTCTACTGATTTTGTGAATATACTTTTAATGTCTTAAAACTAATTTTTATCCATTTAAATGTGAACAGGACAATTCTTAAGTGAAAGCCTATAAATAGAGGTGTCCTTCCTCATTTTACCACTTTACAACCTAAGAGAATGGCACACACAAAGCAAACTGCTAGGAAGGATCATGTCGTCTACCCTAGCCATGTGCAAGGTACTCATCGCCCAACATGGATGACACCCCACAAGAAGCGTCGAACCACAAGCCACTCTTCAAGATGAAACTCGGGTGCAGAGACATAGTCCGGTAGCATTGCATCGTGGGGGGATGAAGCTTCACCAGAGAGAGATGTATCCCAAGAAATAAATTATTCCCCTTCCGCATCTGATGATGAGCCCCCAATCAGGACACCAATCAAGGCAAGGCCCAAACAACGAGGACATAGACGAGTTGTGATTGAGACATCAAATATATCGAGTTCCTCAGATCAAGAAAGTATAAATGAGCCACCATGGAACAATGATGATATCCCATTGAACCATCGAGTAACGCAAAGAGGCAAGACACTCCCCCCAGGACAAGGACAAAGACCAATCGACGAAGAAAGAGAGCAAGGTCGGGTAGAGGAAGTAAATGATGAGGCAGGACCATCTAGGCGTCCTCCAAGAAGAAAGAAGAATAATCAACCACGTCGTAGACCACAACGACCACAACCCAACATCCCACCAAATGCAAGAGCACCATAAAGGCGCAGAAAGCAAACCAGAGCTTTTGGGGAGATTCGACACTATCAAAAGTCTGTGGAGCTTCTTATTCCACGAAGGTCATTTGCAAGAGTTGTGAAGGAAGAGATCCAACGCTATTGCGATGGACTTCGTATCCAAGGGATAGCCATTGAAGCTCTCCAAGAAGCTGCAGAGGCGTATCTTATATCAATGTTGGAGGACTCTAACCTATGTGCCATCCATGCAAAGAGAGTGACAATACAACCTAAAGATTTGCAGGTAGCTAGGAGAATTAGAGGGAATAACCCTTAACCATAATTTGTACTCCCTTGTTTGGAGAACCTTTTGTATATCCCATATGATGAATATTTTGTAAATCCCAAATGATGAATATAATCTTTGTCTCCTCATATTTGCTCTTCCAAGTGTTTATCTCTTAGTGTACATGTTTTGAAGTTTATTTCTCCTATGTTTGTAGGTGTGTTTTTCCAGTACCTCTTTGAAGTGTTTTTCATAGTTTTATCATTCTTTTTTCTGTACTTCTTGTAAGTGCTAATGCTATTTAATGCATTTCGTGGCTAAGAAATGCCAAAAAAAGGCCTGCCACAAAAACGCAGGGATGGGCCCTGCAAAAGTTTTGCAGGGCCTATCCCCGCGTTTCTGTGGCAGGCCTTTTTTTGGCATTTCCAAGCCATGAAAACACATGCCATGCACATTGGGGCATATGATTGGCCTTCGTTAGAATGCACTGCATGCTAACCCCCTGACCAATAGCTAAGCAATGTTTATGAACATACATGTACTTATTTACTACTGCATGCTTATGTGCACCCAGAGGAGTCTTAACTTTCTCTAATTATTGCACATAAGAAGAGTGTTCCAGATTTCCCCAAGTGAAGGTGCTAATTGAGGGAGATATACTTGCAATACAGGTAACCTAGTGCATAGGATGGCCTAGGAATGCAAAAAAAAGGCCTGCCACAGAAACGCGGGGATGGGTCCTACAAAATTTTTGGAGGGCCCTTCCCCGCGTTTCTGTGGCAGGCCTTTTTTTGCATTCCTAAGCCATTGCATGCATTTTGGGCAACACAAATTACAAGAAATAATGGAAAAAGACTGATTAAACTGTGCAAAAGTTATGAGATTGTCAAAACCATAAAGATATAATAGATTGAATGCACATGGAAATTGGAAAAACAAAACATTGATACTATACAGTTTTTACAATTGGCTCTTGGCCTTGAGCCTTTCCATTACATTCTTTCTTCTCTGAAAAAGATAGAGGCAATTGGTTAGTCAAAACTGATTGGGATATTAATTGAGGATCTGTGAATCCAAGACCCAAAGCTATTCCTATTTGACCTAATATTTTTCCTCTAAAGTTAACTCCTAGGGTAGTAAGGGCAAGGGACTTCCTAACTAGAAATATACAATTGGTCCCTTGCATTATTGTACATAGGCACAAAACTTTACTGAAGGCCTTCATACACCAAGTCATGAAGTGTCCTTGAGGGGAAAAGTCCTTGTGGATTATTACAAAATCTTCCTTTGGCAATTTTCCAATGTATTGTGCCAAGGAAGAGCCATGGCCCCGGGAAACACGGTCATCACCACTCCTTGCTGCAAATTTATCCACTTTAATTGTTTCCTGCACATAGATAATCATAAAATTAAACATATACATCTTGTATGAATATGAGACAACCATAAATGTCAGTAGAGACTTACATCTTGAAGCCTGTTTTCATCCTCTCCTCTTCCCATTGCATCTAGTGGTATTGATGAATGGGCCATGCCACTTTGCTCCACAACAGGGGATGTTGGAATCTTCTTCTCCAAAATTCTTTCCCTTGTTGTTGCCAGATCTTCTTAAGTGGCATCTTGGTTGGCATGCCTCAAAATCTCTTCACACACAAATGCAATGGTGTCCGCAACTGAATCACCAAGTGGAATTGTTGCCTTTTCGATAATGTCAGAAGTGTTGTCCATGGGAACATCCGAGGTTGAGCAGAAAATACTAAGGCATTCATCGAGGCGTAGACCGAATGCCTTCTCAATATCGTGCAGGAACAAAAATTCCTCTCCATCGACAAGTACAACAGAAAACATTTCCATCTCTACCTCTGGTAGAGTGGGTTCCACGGGGTCTAAGTTGGAGGGTGGACTCTTTTGTGTACTGGCTTCCTTTAATTTGTCCACTACTCCTTGAGGAAATTCTCTGGAAATTTTTTGACTCTCTTCTAATAAGTTGAGAGCTTCTATCTGGGGTTCCTTCTTGTCATCTACAAAACCCCTAGTAACAAGATGGGGTAGGTCCATGGGTGAAGGTTCGGGCTCCTCATTGACAAAAAAGATGGTTGTTGCTATGTAGGAAAGATATTTTCTTCCCATTTTCCTTTTCTTATTTATATGTTTAAATAAGGGCACTGTGTCATCTAACAAGTGCCTTGAAGCCTAGCAATAGCCATGAAATGCTTTAAGCGCTTCGCAAATGCCTCATCTCCTTTATGAATGTAAAAAAGTAGGTCACAGGGGACCCATTTACACTCATATGCTGGAGTATCTATGGCATATCTTAATATATAGAATTCCATAAAATCTGTGATCTCATCGATCACATCGGAATTCATGGCTATTGTCCCTTCAAGATTAGGGACTCTACAGACTAGGTCATACAAATCCGTATGACCATTGTAGTCTGTAGTATCCAAAAACTCCATGAATAGATCTCGAGGAGATTTCATGGGAGTGGAAATGCTAGCAGCCATTGCTTGCACGCGAGATTTCTAGAGGCTTGTAGTCTGTGCTTTCTAGCTCTTTGAGAGTGCAAATGTGAGAAATGAGCACATAGAACCATTTTTATAGCAGTTTCAAGTTTTTAAATTGACTAGGCCCACTTTTAAAAGTATAGAATAAAGAAGTGCAATTTCAAAAAATGAGTTTCTGATGACAAAAGAATGCACAGAAAAAAACATGAGCAACCACATTTCAAAGTAGTGAACATACTTTTTGACATTCCAAAAGTTTTGAAATTACCATTGCAGAGAAGAAGGTATATAAAATATCTAACATGAATCAATTGTCCTACTTTTTACAAGGTTCTTGAAAGTGCAAAAACCATGAGATACAATGACTAGGGCCCAAGAAGTGACATTATCAAGTTGCAAAAGAACTATGACAATTAGAGCTCTGTTCCATCTTTGCTCCAATCTACAGGGACTTTCATTTTGTATTCCATTCTTCTGCCCACCTGTAATCAATTTGCTAGAAATTCAAGTCATTAAAGTAAAATAAACAATAACGAAAAGATTACTCTAACAAAAACATGAAACATTTCTCACCTTATGTCCTTGAATTTTGAAGATGGATTGAGTTAGTGCTTCAAACCCCATAATCATCAAGTGTTCTCTCAGATTAGCCAAGGTCCAATGATTATTCACTAAAATAGTTTCTGTTTCATTGTTGGGCAATCTAAGCTTTATTTCAAATGAATGCAAAGATCCCTCTGAACTTTGAAATGGTATCCATTTGCCAAGTTTGCACATCCAACGATCATAGTAGAATCTGATGTATAATGAAGTACATTGTTTCAAATATCAAAATGCTATACCTGTTCCACCTATTTTACAGAGATATTTATCACCTTTTGCAATTCCTTCCATCAAACCCCAATTTTCACCAAGAAGACTTCCGACTTGCTCATATGTGACATCTTTACACATGAACATGGTGGAAGTCTCTTGGAATGAGAATCCTTGGAATAAATATACAAAACAATGAATGGGAAAAGACCAGTGCAAACCTACAGACCTAGACACTTTTGTGAATTTCAAATAGTTATGTATATCCATTACCATCTTTTGCTTCAAAGATGATACGGACCATATATCAGGTTTTGGCCACTCCAAGCTAAGAAGAGAATGTACTTCAATTCTCTCTAACCTTCCAAAACCATTCATTGTAGAGGGTACAACATGTCTATGTGTGTAAAAGAAAACTCTATCATGGTAAAGTTGAGCAGGAGATATATTTGGAAAGATTAGTGCACCAACATCTGCATGCAATGCCTGGAAAGTACCTCTAAGATTATGAAGTGGTTGCTCTTCCACCAAAGTAGAAGGAAATATATATGAAACAAACAAAAACATATCTAAATAGTTCAGAAATATATCCGACACAAGAAAACATAAAATATTGTAGAGTAATACTTACAGTTCACAGGATATCTCATACTACTAGAGTTTTCAAGTTTCATAGTTGCCATTGTAAAAACATGTTGTACAATAGCAACCATCCCATTGTCTCTGTGCTTCTTGAAGCCAAGTAACTTTCCCTTCCAATGAAGATCTAAGTTTCCTCGATCTCTAACTCGATGAGGCCCAACTCTAGAGGGTTGCATGTACACCCATGCACCTTTGGAGTACTCATGTGATAGCCACTGTCCATTTGTGGCTTTGATATTGTGACACTTAATGTGAGGATTTCATCTTTTGGTCACCTAGAAGCTTTAGATGTTGCCATTGAAGCTAAAGGTCTTCAAGCTACAACAGTAATTTGAGATAGGAGATGCAGGTAGGTTGGAGTGTAGAAACAAGAGCTTCAATGGTGTGCTACAGAGTGAAAGTAGTGGGAAAAGATGACTTTTTGGGACGTGGGTATGAAAATGTGAGGTTTAGGAGGGAAATAACTCTTTTTTGAGTGTTTTTGAATAAACTCATTTTTTTCAGCCCAAAACATGCACGTATTTTGAATTTGGGGTCAAAAAGAGTACTTTTGACCCTAAAAAATAATGCGGGGTCCATTTTCAGGTGTTATGATGAGTTTTTTAACTTTTTAGAAATTTTGAATTTTTGGGCCCAACTGAGTTACGAGATTCATTCTCTGTCTAGAGGCAGCTCATTAAATAAGGGAGAAATATGTCCCCTCTCCACCCTTTAGCCTAGTATTTTATAGGGCATAGACTGTGGCCACCACCCTCTTCTGATTGGTCCATCACTAATCACTCCTTACTCTAAAAGGCCCATTCAGGGTTCATTTTTTCCCCTAATGATGGGTCGGCTTTGAGGACATTGACTCTAATGCTACAATCACATACGAGGAATGGACTGTTTTATTGAGCAGACGCCATGCTTGGGACCGCTCTAAAATCCGACTACTGATGGGAGAGGACGCTCCAGACCTACTGGGCCTTAAATGGTTTAATGGTAAGTGCCTCTCCAAGGTTCCTTATATCGAAGCTCGCAATGACATCCACATCACTCTCAACAAGAAATGGTGTCTCAACTGGACGCGACTTCGATGGGATATGAAATTTATGTCTATATGGCACCCTCTCATTGAAACAAAAAGTCGGTCCTCCTATGGCAAATTCTACACCGTGGAATATGGACCAATGCAAAACCTAACAAGATCTGTGGGGTTCCACCGTGGTGCAAGCGATGTTGCTGTTGCAAAGAGGATATTGGTCACCTGTTCTTTGCTTGCCCTAAATCACTTCGGTTATGGAAGATCCTTGGTCGTTCTCTGGGACTCCAAGAACAAATCAATTGGAAGCAAGCCCTCATTGGTGAAGCGATTGGTTGCTCTGCAGCATTGTGGAATGCGATCAAGGGAGAGACCCTCTGGAAGATTTGGTGGGAAAGATGCGCTCACAACTTTGACAATACCCCAAGGAGTGATCGATAGAGAAGTCCCTATTTTTTCTCGGCAAAAGAATTGCTAACTATAAGAAACCCCCCCCCCCTTCAGACATCACAAAGAGCTACAATATGTCAACAATAAGCTTAAAACCAAGTGGGCTCCGCATGAGGGGGATGCGAGGTTTATCAACCTCCTCTATAACTTCATGTAAGCTTTGTAAGGTCCACCACGAAGGCTCTGGCAGATTGTCAGAAAGAAAATCATACTTCAAAAACATATCAGTTGGATGCATGCTCTGCTGGGAGAAGCGTTCACTTGCTCTCCCTCTCTGGAACGCCATAAGAGGGGAGGCCCTATGGAAGATCTGGCGGGAAAGGTGTCCTTGCAACTTTGGTGACTACCCCATCGTGTGGTCAATTGAGAAATCATTGTTCCTCCTTGGCAAAAGGATCACTAATTATAAGAAATTCCCCCCTTTTTTAGGCATCATCAAGTTCTCCCTACGACAAGCTTAAACCCATGTGGGCCCCACATGAGGGTGATGAGAGGGTGACTAACCTTCTTTGTAATGCCATCTAAAGTCTATAAAAGCTACCCCTGGTATGTGGGATTCGGGGGATCCCATGGGCACTAGTCCCCTTCTCTTGTGCTTTTCTTTTAATTAATTCAAGTCCGGGAGAGTAGGCTAAGGCCGGACTTCCTTTATTTCAAAAAAAACAAGCCATTGGCCTTTAGTGATTACTGATAGGGCATTGCTATCATTGTCAAAAAAGAACAGAAGATAACCATTCGAAAGGTATTGAATGTTATGGAAGAATAAAACTCTACATTCCTAGTTGATTTTGATCAAGTGCCTCAGGGTTTCTTGAGCATGGCTTGACCCATGGCATAGATCAATAACTACTTGCTCTGAAAGTTGACTTTTCGAGGAATCTTGACTTCATTTATCGATAACTAAAGTAGCTTCATTATTATAACAGGAGACGCCTTCACCATTAAAACTATGAACATCATTTTGCTCACTAACCTTCTGTTTACCCTTATTGTTAGCATGTGCAGGAAGATGAAAAGGGTTATCTATTGCAGCCATGCCAAAGAAGAGCCTTGGCCGCTTCATCAAACAATGGACCTAGGGAAAAGAAGCCACCTTGAAGAACTGACTTGGATCTTGCTTATCTGAGAGCATTAGATTTTCATTAGCATGAGAAAAGCCATCCCAAAAAGCATTGAATAAAGGCATATTCCCCTCTAAGGGAAGGTTTTGGAAAGAAGGGAATGCTCCAAGCCACATGTGGGGGTAACAACACAAACAACATGAGAGGGCTGACAGCAATCACTATAGAACATGAAGGATAGTGAGCACAAGGAGCAAAGCATAGCTTTCGATAGAGGGGATTCTTGGAAGAATATATTGGAGTACCTCGGCAACAAGCATTGCACACTACTATGGCCCATCGTTCGAAAAAGATTATGGGCTCCAAAGAGGGTATTGAAGGATAGAAATGGATATGAACAATGTAAAACATGCTAACAAGTTGAAGATATTCATCATATTGATCTCAACTCTCTAAACATAGATATTGAGATTTTTCACCATGGAGGCTTGCACTAGAGCTCACCCTTCGCCATTCATTTATTAAGAGCTTCTTCTTGGTGACTGTAGAGGAAGTTCACCCTTCACCCTTCATTTATAAATAGCTTCCTCTTGGTAAATGGAGAGGAGTTGGCATTCTTTTGTGGATATTTTTGGAAATTCATGAATGGCTTATGGTGTTGTTGAGTAAAAACAATAGGGACTTTGAGAGAAAGAATATTGGATTCCCCCCTTGCCGTTAGCTACCCTCTCGAAAATTCCTCCTCTTCTTGCTCTTAGAGCTGTGGTTGAGGTTTATGATGAATTGTATTCGAAAGCTTCTAAGCCATGTAGATGGAGAATAAAGTTATTTCAAGGTCTTCATCTCCCTGGATCCATAAAGAATTTTATCCCAATAAAGAAAATCAATATGCACAGGTAAGCTTCATGAGAAGGTTGAACTGTATACTGACAGTCTCCTCATTTCTAGAGGGAGGTGGCCATAAAACTTTGTGCCCACTTTGTGTGGAACATTCTCTGGGACTCTCTAAAGATGTGGTTTTTAATGATTGTTACTTTTGCAAAAAGGACAGCTTACATGGGCATATGCCAATTTTTGACGGTTGTTGAATCCTATGGGAACCATTTGGGCAGTTTTTTAAGTATCTTGATCTTATAAAGTTTACCTATAACTGATTTCCTTATAAAACCTCGATTTTAGTCAATGAATTTTTTCTAGTATGTTGTGCATGCCCTACAGGCCGTTTGAATTTTGCCTTTGTCTTATTTCCGAATGATGAAAAGTATGTATTGGTGGATGTGCATTGTCCCTCTTCTTTTGCATTCCCCTAGATCGAAGATTCTGACAATTGCAAAGGCCAGATTTTCTTTCATGTTGTCGGAAGATGTGTACACTTAGAAAGGATCAAATCTGTTTGGTCGTGCAACACATTTCCTATGGAAACCCTTTGCGTAGCTTCAACATGTTTTATGCAGGCACATATTGTCATTATACGGATTTCCTTAAATGGTCCGATTGATTCCTTCATATGGAAAATTCATGGCCAATGTTACATAATCTCAATCTTCTTTTATTAATCTGCCAATTATAATTAAGATCGAAATTGATTTTTCTCGTCCAAGTTGTTCAGAATCACTTTTTGGGCAGTTTCCTCATCTCTTTTGAAAGGCAAGCTTTGAGAAATAAAGTAGATGGATCAGGACCAAGAAAGCCACGATAATCCTCCATTGTCATGATAATCCTCCATTGTCTTCACGCAATTATGCGTTTCGGGTTGTTCAGTCAAACCGGGCTTATTTTGTGTCTTTCAAAATGCAACAAAATGTGTGCATTGCCATAGCAACAAATTAACAAAACCTCAAACAACTACAACCAGAGCAGGTGGGTTACTACTATCGGGTACTCGACCGTCTAGTGGAGGCTGAAACCACGATTGCGTTTCAATTCAATACTACACGCACTTTTCCTTTTGATCAACAACAAGCTCAAACCCAAGTGGGTCCCGCATGAGGGCGATGAGAGGGTGATTAACCTTCTCTGTAATGCAACCTAGGATTCATTCAAGCTTCCCCTGCTTTGTGGGATTTGGGGGGTCCCGTGGGCACTAGTCCCCTTCTATTGTACCTTTGTTTCTTAATTTAATTCAAGTCCGGGAGAGTAGGCTATTGCCGAACTTCCTTTATATTAAAAAAACATTCTGAGATTGTTGCAAAAAACTGATGGCGGGACTCTCACTGTAAAGTTGAAACCAACGGTCGATGATTGCGTTTGAATTCAATACTACTCTCTTTATGACATCCTGAAAATCAGTCCAAGCCAAGCTTATTAGTCCACTGTCCAGTCCGTCCACAGAGTGCCCTTTTCCCTCTCTCAAGTCACGTGCAAGGCAAAGCTGCTCATTGTCATTTTTTTTATTTTTATTTTTTTAATAAAAGGAAGTTCGGCTTTAGCCTATTCTCCCGGACTTTGATTAAAATAAAGAAAAAAAGTTACAAGTGAATGGGACTAATGCCCATGGGACCCCCCAAATCCCACAATGCAGGGGAGGAGTATGTCAGGCTAGAGGGCATTACAAATGAGGCGGATAACTCTATCATCACCCTCATGTGGGACCCATTTGGGTTTCAACTTGTTGTTTTCAAGAAGATAAATACAGTGGTGTCTGAACGGTGGAGATCTCTTATCTCGGGAGATTCTTTTACCTAGAAGAAACAAGGATTTCTCGATCGACCATTCCTTAGGAGATTGGCCAAAATTGATAGCACATCGCTCCCTCCAAATCTTCCAAAGAGTGTCACCCCTGATGGCATTCCACAGCCAATCACAACCAATCATGCTCATTGTCATGTTGATTTTTGTGCCAATCACGCCAAAGAATGCGTTGACTTTTGTGCCAATCCACAGACTCAGGAGTCAAAGTATGCTTCTCTCTCTCTCTCCCTCTCTCTCTCACACACACAAAAGGTGGCACCATGGCTGCTGCCAGGGTGCGGAAGATCGGCATGGAAGAAATTAATTCTGAATTCTTTTTCTATATCATAAATTGCACGTTTTTCTTCTACAAGGTCAATATTACAGCCCAGCACAACATTGAAGGCTTCTGTCAAAATGTGAACAAGGGCTAGGGAGTCTTGTCCCCTGCGGATCATAGACTATCGCAGTGTTGATTTTTGACGGCCGTATTGCTCGTTTTGGCCATTTTGGACTGTAAAACAAGGTTACAATTTTTTTTAGACCTTCAAAAATTATACTAAACATCTGAAAAACAGGTATTAATTGTAAATAACCTTCAAAATTGAAGGGCATGGTAGACCGTCAAAATACAACACTGGAGTCCTTGTTCACATTTTGAGAGAAGCCTTCAATGTCGTGCTAGGCTGTTAGGTATTGGGAACAAGGACTCGGGTGTCGGAGTGAGAGCGCTAAAGCAGGGAGGAAGTTTACTAGACTTTGGCAGAGCATGGACGGCGGCCTGCAAGCAACTCCTAGATAGGGCGCAAGAGATGTCGATGCCGATTACTCCTCCTTTCTATATGAGATAAGATGGGCCAACTATTAATGAGCAGCCAGGGTCCAACTATTGCACAGACAATCGATTAATTGGTCGCTTTTCTCCTACTTTGTGGAGTCGACTGATTTTGGCGCTGAAGTTGCATACTCAGGGACGAGCTTTCCCGCAAATAGGGTTTGGGGGTTAATTTTGGTTCTTATCTTATGGGTTGATCTCGATCCTCATAGCACAGCTTGCGATACGGAGTCAGAAGGTAGGAACACCGAAATAAGACCCGAAGTAGACCGAACCACCAAGCGTAACTAGTAAAAAATGATCATGCAATTAAAGATGTACACAATAGAAGGCCAAAAAGAAAATCATGCTATGAGGATGGCTTGAGTGATGTTCCTATCAAATAGATGGTGCATGCGCAACACAAAGGACAAAGAAGTCACAAAATGGCATTATATAGTGTTTATTAACAATACAAAGACGTGAGATGCACTATCAATTCTTCAAAATTAATCGTTAGAATGATACTGATCACCAAATACCGACAAGAGTAAGGGCGAGAGGGAGGGAAAATGGGGGTAAAAGGTGTTGTACAAAATGATGAAGAAGAAGGGTGGGAGGGTGGGAAAATGGGCAATATGAGGCCCAAGTGTATAAAAACTGATGGCAATAGGCTTTTCTCAATGAGGAGAAAGCAAAGCACCAAAAGTCCAGAATAAGCACACCCAAATGATCACCTAATGCACCACCAAGTCCTCCACCTAACACTCTCATATCATGTAGAGAGTACACGCATGGAAGCAAAATGAAAAGAAGAGTGCACTTACAAAATGAAAGAGTGTGAGACTCAAAAGTGAGTAGACCATGAAGTGGGAAAATTCACATGGATTAGAGTGAGCTTGCCAAGAGCATGGTGTACACTTCTCAAGCTTCTAACCAAGTACAAAGTGAAGGAGAGGCCCTTCTTATATAGAGTTGGAGGGGGCTCTTTAAAGTACAGTATGTGGGACTATTCCCCTTGAAGGACAATGAATACACTAGTAAAAGTAAATGGGAAGGTACCCAAATACAATGAGATAAAATATAAAATGGGAATGAAATGAAAATAGAGTGTCTCCTAGATACAAAATGGAGATGCACTCTCATATTCTCGAAACTTATTGATTGAGTAATGACCCATCACTCTTTGTATAAACCAATGCTTTTGTTCATGTAATTTATGCGCACAATTTTGGCTTTTTATATGTGCATACTTGATAGTGACAAGAGTGATATCTTATCCTCTCTCTCTCATTGCCTGCTTATGGCATGGATGAAGATATAGTATGCTTGCTTTGACTCTGCTATCAACCTTCCCAGCTACATCTAGTATCAGAGAAAACATATATTTTGCCTTCCATCTATCTTATTGATGAGAAGACATAATACGTGCATCAAGAGCCAGTGTGTTCCACTTTCGAGAAGGCACACATCCACATTGCACAAAATCTTTGCAACATATCGAGGCAATGTTGGGAGATTTGGAGTATTTCAATAATGTCGCTTCTCATAATTCCAGAGACATGGTAGCCTATGACTACATTACGCAAGAGGAAATCGTTAGTATGCTATGTTTGATGCGGGATCCTCAATTATGTAGCAACGCTAACTGATAATTCCTATTTTCAGTTCCAAGCAAAATTGTCGCTCATTAATTTCTACTTCGTGTTCTTCTCTTCAAAATGATATATATCGTAGATAGAAAGAAACTATTGGAAATGGGAAGGCGTTTGTGAAAGGGGTGTTGTCATTCATCAAGAGCATTTTCTTTGTTTTTGGCAATAGCTGCTCTGGATATTGCTGCTTCTCAAGATGGCGTCCCCATTCACATACATGGAGTTACCTGCCTAGGACTAGCTTCTCCACTCATCTGAACCAAATTGACCATTGAAACTGTTTGGAGCTAACAGTCCAATAGCACCATTTTCTGTTTTGTCCCCATAGACGAAGATGTTTCTTGTGTCAAAGTTTCGAGTATGTTGCCTTATTTCATGTAGTAATCTTGATGTGTCGTTTGGACCACCAAGGGATTTTATAAGGCATTTGAAGGTGGAGATAGATGTGTTGATCCGAAATATGGAAGAAAAAGTGGCAAATCATGGATCCCAAAATTTTACGGGCTACACTTATTTGCACTCTGAAACTCCGTGAGAAGACCTTGAAAATCTTTCGCAAGCTTAGAATAATATGCTCATAAATGTGGCTTCTCCTTTTCTAGTAGACCTCTGCTTTGTGTGTGTGAGAGAGAGAATGAAAAGAGATTAAAGGAATATCTCTTGCTTGTACTATGTCATCATTATTATGTTTTAAACATATACCAATCTATAGAACACTATTATTGAGAGAGAGGCATTGGAGGAACGATGACAGAGGAAGGAAAATCTCGAAATGGGAGCCTTGGTGTTTTAATGTGACTACAATAGAAAGTATTACGAATACAATAGAAAGTATTAAGAATAAAATTTATCATTTTTTAGTGGTAGGAATGCTTTTGTAAACACTTCTATCTAATTGAAATATTGCTCTAGAGAATAAAATCTTTCCCAAAGGTTAGAGATTTTTTTGTAAGGAGTTAGACACTCCCAAGACCTTTTCTTTTGAAAAGACCTCTCCATCATGATTGAAAAGCCTCTTGATAAGTTCCAAGGCTTCCATGTATGTAAAATAAAAAGAAAAGGTCATCTCAAGAGAAAAGTTATGGAGATTCTTTAAGTACATGGAAGGCAAGGAAAATGAAGCAATATAAAATATCTCATAGCTATAGTATATTTTTCTGAAGCATAATAGAGGCCTAATAGAAGAAGTAACTGATTGATACAGTCTCCAATGAGGCCAGCTCAAAGCAACTGAGAGAATTTGATGAAAATCAATGCTGGCATTGACTTCCTTTGAGAGGAGTACACATTGATGCCTACAGATAAGATGGAAATGGTGTCCCTATAGGCAAGGAAAATAATTGCTAGCACCATTGGAGAGAGCAATACTTGCAAGGACTTTGGTGTCCCTATAGGCAAGGAAAATAATTGCTAGCACCATTGGAGAGAGCAATACTTGCAAGGACTTGAAATCCAACATACAATAACTACACACATGCAGCAACATGTACTACGGCATGTAGATAGCTACTTTTGACTCCTAAGAGATTCATTTTCAGCTTTATTTTAGCCACGAGCGAGGCTGTTGTGGGGCATTAAATTTATTTGTGACAATGGAGGCCATCATAGTATAGTAATTGGCTTCCCTACTGCTAAAAGTCATGTAGCCCTTGAATGTAGACGGTTATGACAACTAAAGCATTTGCAACTCTATAGACCATACTCTTAGAAATAATGCTTGAATTCCCAATTTGATACTCTGATGAGAAAAGACTAGCAAATGGATCGCATATGCATGTAAGAGAAACATCTACCAGTGCTTGCTTGTATATGCCTTGCACAAAACAACAAAGTTGAATAGGTCTAATAGGAGAAAGATCCTCTAAGCTACACAACCTAGATGTGTTCTGTGCTCTGATATTTCTTTGCTTGCCTTTTCTCTCTTCCTATTTCTATTTGCAACATTTCTCTCTATTGCCATAGTACATTAATGTTCTCTCAGGAGTTGATGGAGAGCGTCAAACTGCTCTATCTCTCTTCTCTTTCTTTCTCTCTCTCCCCCTCTCTCTCTCTCATGCGCGCGTGTCGTGTGCTCGCCTGCAAAGATCAGAAAAGGGGGAGGGGAGATGACTCTCTTTCCCTCTCTTTCTCTTTGTGGTTCATTCTTTTGTGTGTGTCAACTTGTAGCAGCTCTCTCTTTCTCTCTCTCTCTCTCATGCACACTTATCGTGTGCTCGCCTGCAAAGATTAGAAAAGGGGGAGGGGAGATGACTCTCTTTCTCTCTCTTTCTCTTTGTGGTTCATTCCTTTGTGTGTGTCAACTTGTCCACGTCCTGTAGGACAGTTGGTTGAGCTTTGGCCTCTTGAGGCGGAGGTCCAGGGTTCAAGTCCTAGGCTGGACATGTTATGGCTTAGGCCAGTTAAAACCTAGTTGTAACCATGTCTCCTTCAGTTGTAACCTTGTCTAATCCCTGCTTTGTGGGATACGAGGGGTCCCGCGGGTGCTATGCCCATTCACTTGTACAGTTGCAATTTCAAAGTTAAAGTCTTGGGGAGTAGGCTTCGGCTGAACCTCCATTTAAAAAAAAACAAAAAAAAAACTTGTAGCAGCTCAGAAGCAAGAGGCCTACAATCTCTCTCTCTCTCTCTCTCTCTCTCTCTCTATATATATATATATATATATATATATATATATATATATATATATATATATATATATATATCGCGCACATGCTTTTTGTAGCATTTCAATTCGCATCTCCCTTTCTCTCTCAGTCAAAGAGGTCTCCATTTTTGCATGTGCCTGACACACAGCCAGAATTGTACCAAGCTAGGAATGAGGCTCGTGTTTCTTACCTCCGAAAACAGCTGGAGAGTGAGCACATGAATGAAGGGGACTCTATGGACAATTTTCTAACAAAGATCAAAGACTTGAAGGAACAATTGATTTTTGCTGATGAGGTTATACCAGATGGCTCACTTGTGCAGACCGTTCTGAATGGCCTTCTTGTTGGAAAACAATGTCTCATTGGTTGGAAATTGGTCAAAGTTTATACCAGTTTTCAGAATGTATATTTGTTCTTTCCATTACCTCTACAAGTAAATGGCGTGGGCACCGTGGATAAAGCACTGTCCTCCCATCCTAGCCACCTGGGTTCAAGTCCCGTGGACGCAGCGCAGCGCAAAATAGAAGTTTTAGCGTTTGCTTTTGGCTAAAATTGACGGACGAGCGCGAACGCAATCCGTTGTGTTTTTTAGATTCATTGCGATCGTATTGATCGTATGCTTTATTAGAAGCGATCGCAGATCGTAGTTTTTTGCTTTATTAAGGGTGCTTTTCAAGATGGACAAAATACTATATAAGAAGTATGTTGGTTCACTTCTATTCATCCTTCACCTAGGATCAACACAAGCTGTCTAGAGCTTGGACCTCAATAGAGGTGGTGTTTCTTCTAGCACATGGGGCAGCCATGGTGCTAACTTGAAGCATGTTGAGGAGCAGCTATGGAGTTCTTCTTAATGATTCTTCTTGGAGAAGATGAAGGGTGTGCTCACACTCTAGCTCATGGAGAGGAGGTTATCTCTTGTTCATGGCAAGAAGACTTGGTCATTAGCAGCTTGATGGTGAGGATCGGCCATCTACATGGTGTATTTGAAGATTATCTTCTACAAGAAGATATCAGGTTGAAGATTGTCTTCTACAAGAAGATGTCGGGCTACTTCAAAGACATTGGATGGTGTTTAACATAAGATTCACATCTTATGTTAAGTATTCAGGTACATATTCTCTTTATGCACACAGGTACTACTTGAAGTTTATGGAGGCTGTGGCGTTCATATCAGGAGGAGTCCTATTCGGCATAGGTACAAGAGAAACACTACGTATATGCTTTATGCATATTTTATGAGGTGTTTGAGAAGGTGTGTTCACATGAGTTTGAGGATTTCCGTTCACACTGATCCTTCCTCTTTCAGTCACTCATATTCACTCTTCTATAACCTATAAGGTCACACATCTCATGTATATTCAGATTACTGCCCACACATCTGAATATGTTTGTTACATTGTACATTCACTCATTCATCTATTTCTCATCACATAAAATGATTGAGAATTTTGCTCCCACATTGTACATTGAACATTGGTATATATGATACTATGAGTAAGCGATGGCTTACGTAACACCTTACACATGACGTCTATTCTTTCTCTATCTTTGTCTCATCATCTGTATGATTAAGTTGTGGTATGTTCATGTTTTGTCAATATGGAAGATTGCTGGAATTTATGTTGTACATGACTGGAACTATGGAACCATGGACCTGTGACATGAGCCTAAGGGCCTACCTCACTTCCAACACTTCTTGATTCATATTAGAGTTTTTCTTCTACTCTTTGTTTGATGATGAAAGGCAATCCAAGTGCCTTGTCATTTGAGAAGTTAGTCTCTGTTGTGCTGCAAGAAGATGAGTGAAGGCAGAACATGTCCATTATGCATGTTGCAGATCAAGCTTTCCTGGCTAGTCAGAAGGGCAAAGGAAAATGGAGCTCTTCAACTAGTAAGCAAAAATCTGCTAAGTTTGCACATTCAAAGAAGGAAGAAAAAGATGAGAAGAAATCAGAAAAGCAGAAATTGTTTTGCAAGTACTGTAAAGGAAATGATCATATCATAAAGAACTGTCCTAAACTAGTTGCAAAAGAGGCAAAGAAAAAAGAGGCTGGAATGGTTGTTGCAGAGACCTCTACTCCAAAAATAGAGTTTGCTAACCTTGTGTAGGAAGAAGAATGGGCATTTACTATTGTTTGCAGTTTTGACCCATCTTCTCATGAGTAGTGCATGTCTATAGTAGACTCAAATGTTTGGTACTTTGACAGTGGGGCGACCAAACATATTACCTCGCAGCACAGTTTCTTCTCTTCACTCGAGCCTGCCCCTACAGGGAATACTGTTGCATGCACCAACAACTCCTCTTATCCTGTCATGGGAGTTGGTAAGATCATTTTGACTATTGCTAATGGTAGTTATTTCAGTTTGTCAAATGCTTTGTTTGTGCCAGGGATCAAGACAATCTATTATTAGTTTCTGCATCAGCCAAGATTGGCTTGGTTGTGAAATTTGTTGATCACAAGTGTACATTGATCTATCAAATGGCGACATGATTATTGCTTTTGGCATTTTATGTCATGGGGTGCATAAGCTCATAGACTATGAAAGATCTGTAAATGAGTCGGCATGTGCAGTACATGATTCTCAGGCTATATCAGATGCAAAGCTTTGGCATGCATGCTTTGGTCATCTCAATTTTGCTAGTTTGCTATGCCTGTAGAAATCTGAAATGATGTCCTCTTTGCCCAAACTTGAGGCACCCCGAAAACATGTTTGTGAAGGCTGTATTTTGGGCAAAATGTAGCATTCGTCCTTTCCAAAAGATGGTTCAGTTCGGGCTACTCAAAAATTGTAGCTTGTACTACACATAGTGATGTTTGTGACCTATGCAGACACCTTCTTTTGAGCATTATCTTTACTTAGTGACTTTCATTGATGATTTTTCCTGGCATGCATGGGTATATCCATTGAAGGCAAAGTCCGAAGTGTTCATGTGCTTCAAAAAGTTTTTGGTTTTGGTTGAAAATCTGTCAGCATGTAAAGTGGGCACCCTCCATTCTAATCGAGGGGGGAATATATGTCTTCTGATTTTAATGCATTTCTGGTTGAACGTGGGATAAAACACTAGTGTACAGTGCCGTATACACCTCAACGGAATGCAGTTGCTGAACGAAAGAACAAGTCACTCATGGAGATGGCGAGGTGTATGCTCAAGAGTCAAGCTTTACCACATAGTTTTTGGCTTGAGGTTGTCATGTGTGTAGCATATGTACTTAACAGGTATCCCACTAAAACACTGCAGTCTATCACTCCATATGAGGCTTGCATGACCACAAACCATTTGTTTCTCATACGTGTTTTCGGTTGTTTAGCATATGCATTAGTGCCCGAACAACATCACAAAAATTTGGATGATAAAGTAGTAAAATGTATTTTTGTTGGGTTTAGTTCTAAAAGTAAAGGCTATCGTCTGTATCATCCACAGACTAAACACATTCTGGTTAGCCCTGATGTTGCTTTTGTGGAAGATGCTATTCAGCCATTGCTTTCATGTACTAAGGAGACATCTATTAGCTCCAAAGACATGTATGATACTTTGCTGCCTCTTTTTACAGGTGGACAGTCTAGTGTTGGACCTAATGAGGCAACTTCTCAGCCTTTGCAGGTTTCATGTGATGATGCAGATCATTCCATTTCTGATGCAGATTTACATGATGCACTTGTGGATGAGAGAGTTGATATTGAGCAGGCAAGAACTATGCCAAAATGGCTGGTGCAGACCTTGCATGACAGCAAATTAGATGCACCTCTCTTATATCATACTCGATTAGGTTCTCATAGTGCCCCTTTTGCATCAGATTGCTATGCTATGGCTACATCTAGCCTCTATGATGAGACTGAGCCTTTTTTGTTTCATGAAGCAAAAAAATTTTAAAAATTGGATGGTTGCTATGCAATCTGAATATGATGCAATATTGAAGAATGGTACTTGGTCTTTATGTGACTTGCCTCCTGGGAAGAAGGCCATTGGCACCAAGTGGTTATACAAGGTGAAGCGTAAACCTAATGGTACAGTTGACCGATATAAGGCTAGGCTTGTTGCAAAGGTTTATGCGCAGGAAAGAGGCATTGATTTTGATGAAACCTTTGCTCCTACTTGCCGAATGAATACTATTCATAGCATTTGTGCACTTGTAGCTCATCATGGTTGGAATGTACATCAATTGGACATTAAAACAACATTTCTGAATGGTGACTTGCATGAAGAAGTGTATGTTTTTCAGCCCCGTGGCTTTGTGTAGAAAGGGCATGAAAACCAGGTGTGGAGGTTAAAGAAGGCATTATATGGTTTAAGCAAGCACCAGGTGCTTGGTATGAAAAGATACATGCCTATCTGATTGCACATGATTTTGAGAACAATCCAACTGAAAGCACCTTATATTTTTAGCATGCTAATGATGTACTTCTGATCATTGTGGTTTATGTTGATGACATGCTGCTCACTGGTCCTGAGAGGCTTATTGCTGATTTTAAGGGTGAATTGCATGCCTCATTTGAGATGTCTGATTTGGGGCATTTGCATCACTATTTGAGCATTTAGTATATGCCCATTGATGGTGGAATGGCTTTGTGTCAAACGAAATATATTGACACATTATTGCAGCATTTTGGCCTTGAAGATTGTAAACCTATTGCCACTCCTATGGAGAGAGGTTTACGGTTGAGTCTTCATGATGATGGAGATGCATTTGATGTTGTTCTCTATCAGCAAGCTGTTGGATGCTTGATTTACTTATGCATTACTGGGCCAGATATTCGCTTTGTTGTCTCACATATGAGCAGGTTTATGCATTGCCCAGGAGTCAAGCATTGGCAGGCAATTAAGCGCATCTTTCGCTACTTGAGTGGTACTCGACTACTTGGGTTGTTTTATCCCAAGGGGGGACACTACCGTCAGATTTGCATGCTTTTTCTAACTATGATTGGGCTGGTTGCTATGACACTCATGTGCCCACTAGTGGCTTTTGCTTCATGCTTGGTAGCTCATGTATATCTTGGTTGAGCAAGAAGCAGCCTACTGTGGTTAGTCTTTTGCCACCACCATCTTCACTAACAGTCAGAGCGCATTGGCAGTTGCGAGGAACCTTGTGTTCCATGCTCGCACTAAGCACATTCAGGTGCATTATCATTATGCCAGTGAGAGGTTCTCTGTTGGGGAGATCAGCTTGGCATATGTGCCCACATAGGAGAACATTGCGGACCTTTTCACGAAGGCTCTGCCTAGGGAGAAGTTTGAATCACACGTCGAACTCCAACATACTTGTGGATTGAATGATATACAACTAGCATCCGATTTCTTTTGATGGTTCATTTTTATTTGAATTATTAAGTTGCATAAACATACATACATACATAAGTATGTACATACATACATACATACACACATACATACATACATACATACATACACACATTCATTCATTCATTCATTCATACATACATACATACATACATACATACATACATACATACATACATACATACATACATACATACATACATACATACATACATACATGCATACATGCATACATACATACGTACACACACATACACACACACAACACACACACACATATATACACACACACACACACACACACACACACACACACACACACACACACATATATATATATATATATATATATATATATATATATATATATATATATATATATATATATATATATATATATATATATATATATATATATATATATGTGTGTGTGTGTGTGTGTGTGTGTGTGTGTGTGTGTGTGTCTATGTACATATATGTGTGTATGTGCAAGTGTGTACACACACATACTTAACACATACATAAATGTACATATATTATACATGATAAATATACACGTATGCATATATACACTTCATGCATGTTGGCTTCGTGGCAAAAGCTTGTAAACTAAGCTACGGAATTTTGCCACACCACAAGAACTAAGCTAGAGTGATATTAGAACTCCTCTATAATCATCAGTAGCTTAGCAAACTTCCTGAAACTGAAAACTTTATAACTGTGTTTAGTGAAATCTGAAAAATTCACTTTACAGAAAACTTTGCCTTTCCTTCAGGCTTCAATTATGATCTGATTTACTTCAATCTTTTCAATTCTTTGTTTGCTTACTATTAGATCTTCTTCTCTTCACTTAAATGTACTAAAACTGTGTTTTGAACTTACGAGAATATCACCGGAACTTCACCGAAATGTTACCGGACTGTCACCGTAATTTCACCGTAATTGTATCGGAATGTTACCCGAATCAACTGCAATTCTGTTTGTAGTTACTTCAAATGGTTGTAAATGAAGTAAGGAAATAATACCTAAGCTTCCTTCAGTAAATGAACTCTATCTGAAGTTTGAGAAAAAACTTCATCAGTTCTGGATGTCTTTTACGATCAGACACTGTACCATGTGTACATGTCCCATTTCACAAAATTCTTTGATCAGTTTGTAGTTGAGACTACTAGCTTCAAGATGAGCTATCACTCATGAAAAACTTTACACTAAACTGTGAGATCTAACTTGTAGACGTACCGTAAAGAATGTGCATTGACAAAACTGTAACTCTTAACTAACTTTCACAGTAACATGAAATCATTTAGATTTCTTCAAACAAGAAGAATGCGCTCAGATCTTTCCACATAAGTATGTGTTTTCTATTAGAGAAGATGTGTACAGAATGGCTTGGCCTCACTTTGCTCATAGCCATGAGAACTCTCCTATGCTGAGTAGTTTCTCCTTACCATCTCTCTCAGGTGAATACCCGACATTTCAGGTTCTATTATTCATCACTACATACGCATACTTGCGTCTACTATAAGCACTTCTACATCCACTATTTCTTATCTCTACTAAGCACTCTCTCAACTCTATTATATACATTCTTGATCCGAGATTCGTAATTCTGGAAGTTTCTGTGAACTATATTACAGTCGTGAATTTGTCGCTTCACTAAGGCTTGGTTTTTTGACTGCTTTGTTTCTGCTTCTCTTCATCTTTCTTTGTCTTCATGTCTTTATGTCTAATTAGTGAGTGAATCTCCAACAGCTCCCCCTCAATCACTAATTAACATTCTCTGATCTTTCATATATTCTTCTTTTCTTTTATTCCTGCCATTTCTTTGAATCTGCTTGTCTTTACTCCATCCAAGCTCTTTGTCAGAATATCTGCAATCTGATCTTTCGTAGGAGTGTATACTATTTCAATCTCCTTCTCCATTACCTTTTCCCTTAGGAAATGATATTGAATCTCTATGTGCTTTGTTCTTGCATGAAATATTGGATTTGCTGCAAGATACAACGAACTCATATTATCTCCATGTATGATAGGTATACCTTGATCAATACCCATGCTTTTGAACAAGGTCTGCATCCATATCACTTCTTTAGCTGCTTCTACAAGTCCTTTATATTCAGCTTCAATTGGCGATAAAGCCACTGTATGTTGTTTCTTTGAACACCAGCTGGCAAGCTTATCCCCTAGGTATATCATATACCCATGTGTTGACCTTCTGTCATCTTGACTTCCTGCCCAGTCTGACTCACTGTATGCTCTCAGCTTTATATCTGATGTGAAAGGATAATATAATCCTTCCTTTATAGTTCTTTTGATATATCTAAGAACTCTTTGTCTTGCAACCTAATGTTGATCCTTCGGACAATGCATAAACTGTGAGAGAACTCCTACTGCATAACTAATATCTCGTCTTGTTAGCGTAGCATAAATCAAGCTCCCCACTAAAGATTGATATTTCCTCATATCTTTGAACTCTACACCATCATATTTGTTGAGTTTATGATTTACTTCAAGCGGTGTTGAAGCTTCTCTGCATATCTCCATATTAAACTTCTTCAGTAAGTTTAGGAGATACCTTTCTTATGAAACATATACACCATGATCTGTATATGTAACTTCCATTCCAAGAAAGTATGATAACTTTCCTAGATCACTGATCTTGAACTCTTTTTCAAGCAATCTCATTACCTCCTTGATTCCTTCGTTTGAGGTACCTGTGATTATAATGTCATCTACATAAATACAAATGTAGATCATACCTTCATCTGTTCTCTTAATGAGTAGATTTGCATCTGCCTTTGAACTTTGGTATCCAAGGTCATTGAGATACTTCACAAGTCTGTAATTCCAAGCTCTTGGAGCTTGCTTCAATCCATAGAGTGCTCTTCTTAATCTGCAAACATGATTTGGGTAACTGGAACTTACAAACCCTTCAGGTTGTTCCATATAAACCTCATCTGATATATATCCATTTAGAAATACATTCTTTATATCCAATTGACTTAGCTTCCATCCTTTTGATGCTGCTATAGCAATCACTGTCCTTATGGTTGACATCTTTGCCACCGGATTGAATGTCTCATCAATCTATGCCATGCGTCTGAGCATAGCCTTTGACTACCAGTCTAGCTTTGTATCTGGCTATTCTTCCATCTGCAAGCTTCTTAACTTTGTAAACCCATTTATTTCCAATCACTTTCTTACCATTCGGTTTTGGAACAAGTTCCCAAGTCTTGTTCTCCTCAAGTGCATTAAACTCTTCCTTCATTGCTTCTTCCCATTGTTCCTTGCCTTTTGCTTCACTGTAATTCTGAGGCTCTTCATCTTCCTTTACTAAGTAAGCATAGTTTTTCTGAGTCAAATAAGAAGTATCATAGGAATACCTTGTTGGTTGTTTCCTTAATCTATTTGGCCTTCTTGGATCATACTCTTCATGTGTATTTGAATAAACGTCTTCATCAAATCTCGGTGCATCTTCATTTCTCATAATTGATCCGGTCCTGGATGTACTTGTCTGCATATGATCTTCATCTCCATTCACCTGCATATGTGATTTACCTTTTTCATTTATTCTTACCTCTTCTTCAATTGTTTCATCATTATGCTCTCTATCTGTATACCAGCTCTTTCCTTCATCAAATGTCACATCTTTGGAAACAGTAAATTGTTTGGTTAAAGGACTCCATAGTCTATAACCCATCTGTTTTTCATCATATCCAATGAACACGTATTTTTCAGCTTTTGGTTGAAGCTTATGTCTAAGTTTTGATGGTACATAAGCATAAGCAACTGATCCAAACACTTTGCAATGATCAAGTGTTGGTTTCTTACCCCACCAAGCTTCATAAGGGGTCATCCCATTTAAAGTTGTACACGGTAATCTATTTACTAGATATGTGGCTGTATTTATAGCCTCAGCCCAAAGATAATTTGGATAGTTCTTCTCCTTTAACATTGCTCTTGCAAACTCAACCAAAGTTCAGTTTCTTCTTTCTGCTACTCCATTTTGTTGCGGTGTATACCTGCAAGTTATTTCTCTTTTGATACCTGGATTCCACAGATAATCATTGAATTCTTGAGAAAAATATTCTCCTCCTCCATCAGACCTTAGTCTTTTGAGTTTTTGTCCTGTATGTCTTTCACCATATGCATGAAAATGCCTGAAAGCTCCAAACACTTCTGACTTCTCTTTTAAAAAATAAAGAGTTATCCATCTTGTTGCATCATTAATAAAAAGGACATAATACCTTGAGCCACTGATAGATCCTTCTTTTGTCGGTCCCCATACATCTGTATGTATGAGCTCTAGCAAACCATCGTGTTTGTAACCATTCTTCTGAAATGGTAACCTGTGTGCT
This sequence comes from Ceratopteris richardii, assembly GCA_020310875.1. Classification (NCBI taxonomy): domain Eukaryota; kingdom Viridiplantae; phylum Streptophyta; class Polypodiopsida; order Polypodiales; family Pteridaceae; genus Ceratopteris; species Ceratopteris richardii. Next base: position 7,499,351 of record CM035416.1, read on the forward strand.
TTTCCCATCCGACAGGCTTCGCATTTGTGAATCATATGTTGATTCTTCATATTCCGTAATCCTCTTACGGATTGTTTCTCCACCATTGCTTTGATTCCTTTTTCATTAAAATGTCCTAAACTCTTATGCCAGAGGTCTAATTCTGTAAATGCTTTATCACCATGTGTGATCAAGGCTTGACCAACATTCCCTTGCACTTTAAGAGTAAAAAGTCTACCTTGCTTTTTACCATGGACAATGTGATTGTATCCATTCTCTAGATCTTCAACAAATACTCCTTCATTTGTAAACCTGACTTGAAAACCTTTTTCTACTATTTGTCCCACACTGATCAAATTCTTTGGGATTGTGGAACGTAGAAAACATTTGTTAGCAGGTCAGCTCCATTCTTACACTTTACTTTTTCAATTGACCTTACGTTATGTTTTGTGTTATCACCTGTTTGTACTGTATGATTCAAAATACCTCCTTCCAATTCTCATAACAATTCTATATTTCCTGACAAATGATTTGAACAACCAGAGTCAATATAGAATACCTTGAGATCTTCATTCTCTAAAACACTTATCGAATTCATCATCAACATCATATGATTGTCATTGTGTGTGTCATTTGCATAGTTGTAGTAGGTAGTGTTGTGAGACTAATTATGTCCCCAACTTCTTGCTCCACCTCTACCATATCCGCCTCTTTGGCTTTGTCTACCTCTTTGATATCTTCCACTTTTGCCTCTGCAATTGTTATTTTGATTCTGACTTGATCCTTGAGAATTATGCCAGCAATCATGAGCCAATGATTGCTTAATCCACAGATCCAACAAGACTTCTTGTTGTTATTCTGATTACCTCTTCCTTTTGTATTCCTCTACTTCTACTTCTGGCATTACCTCTTCCTCTTGCACAATTTGCTTGAGTAGTCATCTCTTCTTCATCTTTTTCTTTACCTTTATCACCTTTCTTCTTATTCTTTGTGTACATAGCAGAACTATGTCCTTTATCTCCATCTGCCTTCAAATCTTGCTCAAATGTTAGCATTAGTCCAAGCAACTGATTTAAATCTGGTACAAAATGATTTAATGAAAGTTCAGTTGAAAGTACGAAAGGTTTCCACCTTTCATCTCCTCTCAATCTAGCAAGCACTTGTGCTATCAACCTGTGATCTTCGATATCTTCATCAATAGATCCAAGACTGTTTGCCAAGTCCTTCATCTTAGTGACATAATCACTAATGCTTTGACTTTGGTTTTTCTTGAACATTGTAAATTCTGACCATAAGCTAGCCTTCCTAGCTTTGGTAGTGTTTTGGAAATGATCTTCCAATGCTCTCCATATGTCTTCTGCTTTCTCCAGACCTCTAATGTGTGGTAACAAATGATTTGTAATGGTATTATAGATATACGCTCTTGCCGTTGCATCTTTCTTCTGCCAAAACTTCAAAGCTTCTAACTCTTCTTTCTTCGGTTGACTGTCTTCTCCAAAAGTAGGCTTCTTTTCTTCTCCTGTCACATATATCATTAAGTCCTTACTCATAATTAAGTCTTCCATTTACCCATGCGGGATAATTATCTCTGTCTAACTTGTCAATAGAGATATGATCTGCCATGATCTTCTTGTTTCTCTTACTGCCAGTGAGTATTAACTTCCTTTACCTTTTGTAAAACTTTCCTCTTGAGAATGATTTCGGAACGCTTCTTTGATTCTGTTTGTTGTTGATCACCTCAACTTTCACCTTTCCAACAAAGAATTCTTCAACTTCTCTTGTATCTGCATTTTCGTTTACTCTTGAGAACCTTTCTGCTCTTCAGAACCTTTTTGCTCTGATACCACTTGTTGGCTTCCTAGCAAAAGCTTATAAACTAAGCTGCAGATTTTTTCCACGCCACAAGAACTAAGCTAGAGTGATATTAGAACTCCTCTATAATCATCACTAGCTTAGCAAACTTCCTGAAACTAAAAAATTTATAACTGTGTTTAGTGAAATCTGAAAAATTCACTTTACAGAAAACTTTGCCTTTCCTTCAGGCTTCAATTCTGATCTGATTTACTTCAGTCTTTTCAATTCTTTGTTTGCTTACTGTTAGATCTTTTTCTTGTCACTTGTACCGGAATGTTACTGGAATCAACTGCAATTCTGTTTGTAGTTACTTCAAATGGTTGTAAATGAAGTAAGGAAATAATACCTGAGTTTCCTTCAGTAAATGAACTCTATCTGAAATTTGAGAAAAAACTTCATCAGTTCTGGATGTCTTTTACGGTCAGACACTGTACCATGTGTACATGTCCCGTTTCACAAAATTCTTTGATCAGTTTGTAGTTGAGACTACTAGCTTCAAGATGAGCTATCACTCATGAAAAACTTTACACTAAATTGTGAGATCTAACTTGTAGACGTACTGTAAAGAATATGCACTAACAAAACTGTAATTGTTAACTAACTTTCACAGTAACATGAAATCATTTAGATTTCTTCACACAAGAAGAATGTGCTCAGATCTTTCCACATAAGTATGTGTTTTCTATTCGAGAAGATGTGTACAGAATGGCTTGGCCTCACTTTGCTCATAGCCATGAGAACTCTCCTATGCTGAGTAGTTTCTCCTTACCATCTCTCTCAGATGAATACCCGATATTTCAGGTTCTATTATTCATCACTACATACGCATAGTTGCGTCTACTACAAGCGCTTCTACATCCACAATTTCTTATTTGTACTAAGCACTCTCTCAACTTTCTTATATACATTCTTGATCAGAGATTCGTAATTCTGGAAGTTTCTGTGAACTATATTACAGTCGTTAATTTTTTCCTTCACTAAGGCTTGATTTTCTGACTGCTTTGTTTCTGCTTCTCTTCCTCTTTCTTTGTCTTCATGTCTTTATGTCTAATAAGTGAGTGAATCTCCAACAATGCATGTACACTCACATTTATTATCACACTCACATGATTGCGCACATGTGTATACATGCACTTCAAGCACATACATATTAGGTAGTCTCATAGATTCGTAGATACAAACTAAATCTCACAACAAACACACACATTAGATGGTTATGTTTTATGAGGAAGCACATATACAAAAGCACATAGAAAGAACAAATCCTTACATTTATGGAATTATATGCCACAGGACTTGAAATATATGTCTATACATATAAAAGACAATTCACACAGACACCTAGATGCTTATACAGTCCTAGATATATACACGACACAAACATAACACAAAATAATTCGTTTCTATAATGCACATGAATAGCATTGCTTATTGACACAAATTTACAAGCATACATCTCTCATATACATTCACAATTCATGCATATACATGTCATACTCACACAATCAACGTATCTAGACATAGATATTTTATACATATGTATAAACACATATTGTGTCATTGTAATCATAGATAATCACATGAGTGCATTCTTTGGATAGGACACCACAAACACGGTCTGCTCTTGTAATAAATTGTGCATAAACATATTAAAAGGACACAAATAAACAAATAATATTTCACGCTTTACATGATTTTCACACAGTATAATATCAAACACGCAACCCGTTGACATTGACTTTGGTCGAAGCATTACCAAGGAGAGTAGAGATCATCCTGAGGAATCTCTGACTACACCCCGAGGTCTTTTAGCGTTTGTAAAATATAGTCCCATTCCAATCTGTCATAGGCTTCATTAAAGTTAATCTTGAGGAAGACAATGTCCTGATTAGATTCTTCAGCGAAGTCCAGACCTTCCTAGATATCAATGATGTCTTCCAATATTGACCTTCCCTTAATGAAGCCTTTTTGGTCTTTGCTAAGCCATTGGTTTAAAAGGCAGGATATCCTGTTGGCAATGACTTTACCAAGAATCTTATATCCGGTTTGAAGCGTTGTGATAGGTCTCCAGTTCTCAATTCTGTTCTCAATTCTGTTCCTCTCTCCTTTTTTATGAATAAGTTTGATGATGTCATTGTTGAGACACATGGGAAGGGCACCAAACTCGAGTGCCTCAAGCAAAACAAGATGCAAGGGGGTGGCCACCACATATTTGAATGATTTAAAGAACTCATTAGTGAGCCCATCAGGTCTTGGGCTCTTGCCGTTCGGAAGCGAATCAATAACTTCAAGGATCTCTTGTTCAGAAATGGTGGCATAAAGCAGAGCACTCAGGTTGCATGGGATTCTATGAAAGGAAGTACGAGAGATGGTGGCTGCAATCCCGCCTATGGGGGGAGAGGGGACAAGAACCTTCCAAGAGACTCGTGGAGTGAGCTTCTATAATGCCAATGTTCTCTTCCTCTGTCTTACATTCCACCCCATGCTTGTCAAGCAGAAGCGGGATCTCATCTCTAATTTGTTTTCTTCTGAGAATATTGCATATCTCTTTGGAAGCTCTATCTGCCTTACCAACCGACCATTCCTTAAAATAAATTTAAAGATTTTTCCTTTTGATCTCCTCCTCGTATCTTAATCTTCCTCTGATATTTTGGAGTCCCTTCTGAGATTGAATCTTCCCTTTATTAACTTCTTCTTTGAGTCTCCAGAGTTGGCAGTAAAGGTTTTCTCTATGTTTTCAGTGGATGTTTTTGAGAACCTTCATGGTCCAAATCAGGATGTGACGAGAGTTTTCCACCATGTTTCTCCAACACTTGGCTGGAGAGGTGCAGACGACGAAGGCCTCAAGCCAAATGTTAGTGATTTCTTGATGGATAGAGGGAAGAGATAAGACAAATGGACTGGCATGAAACCAAGGTGCCTTGCGACTTTTAGATAGAGGGGGGAAGGTGTAACAAAGTGATAGGTTGGAGATGGTTGAACCACACACTTGATAGGTAGGAGATCGTTGAACTAAACCCTAAGAGAGAGGATTAGGAAGTCATCCTCAACCATGGCTTTTGGGGCAAGTGGTTAGCCCATCACATTCCTAACCAAGAGGTTATGAGTTCAATTCCTTACATTGGTACATTAGGGGAAAAAGTGAGCCCCAGTTGGGCCTTGTAAGGATTTGGGGATTAAGGCCATAATTTTTGTGATTAAGGAGACACCAAAAACCACTAGTGGTATTTTTCATTAAAATAATGTTTCTAAATACTTGGCTCAGTCGGATGGGATTCGCGAAGCATTATCGGCATTGGATATTCATCACCGATGGTCGAGATCGGGTTCGGGGTGTCTGTCACAAACAGACAAATTTGTCCACTTGAGTGCTTTGTGAGTGAAGTCTCTCTGGCAAAAAAGGACAAAAGAATGTGTGCAGTCCGAGAGTTCTTCTAGCAGAAAACGACAAAACTCCCTTATGCTTCTGTTGCAGGAGACTTTCGAGACCGTACGATGGGTGCTTAATCCAACACAATACAATCTCATGGATTCTCAGCCATTCGATGATGGTACAAGCCAATGGTTAGGATGAATGCGAAACACGTCTCCCATGTAGCGACAAAAATCAATCATGCATCCATGTGGGAGGGAAATCACAGCCGTAAGATGCTTCCTATATCCGATGGCTCCAAATCACACTGCACAAAAATCTGTAAAATCAATGTGAAGCATTGGATTGTGAGGTCTATCTGACGGCACGCATTTGATGTCATGATTGTTTTTGTCAATTTAACGAAGACCATTAGATGTGCCTTACATCCAACAGTTGAGTTCACAAGCAACTAATTTATTTGTGATTTAATGATAGCCTTTCGATATTCAAGTCAATCCAATGGCTATGGTTCAAATTGGCATACTCACAAACCACGTTTCAACATGAACTAGTGGTTTCTACTCCTCAAAACCATCTTTGACCACAAGAAAACAAGAGAACCCTACCCCTAGCCTAGGGGATTAGTGGACTAGACTGTGGCCACTACTTCATTCTCATTGGTGGATCACTAATCACTCCTTGAGCTAAAAGGCCCAAGGAGGGTTCATTTTTTCCCCTAATGATCAGAGCCTAGGAAGTAGGCTTGGGAAAGGTGGATTGACTTAATGGCCTCTAAAAAAGGCACTTGGGCATCCTCTATATGAATGGGTACAAAGAAGCACACGTCGCTTTCACAAGCTAGCCTAACAAAGATTGAGCTGTATCTCCCAATCCGTAGGTCGGATTGAGGCATGTAATATATCGTTGGAAAGCTCTCAGAATGTACTTTCCAAATCTATTGAGGTAGCTAGAAAGTGTAAAGCTCTTGAGAATATTTGGGTGGCACTTGATTGATTGTTCAAGATACCAAGCATGGGTGAGAACAAGGTTCAAGACTGAGGTTGAGAACAAGGGCTCGAGACACCAAGGTTGCGAACAAGAAGGTTCAAGTCACCAAGGTTGAGAGCAAGGGTTCAAGAGACCAAGGTTGCGAAAAAGGTTCAAGAAACTATGCGAGGTTGAGGGACATCAATTCAAGGGTACCTAGGGAGCTCAAGGGGCTGGTCACGGAGGCTAGAGGGATACAAGAGAAGATCATTGAGGACAATGATTGAGCAAGGGGGGAAGAATGTAATAAAGTGATAGGTTAGAGATGGTTGAACCACACACTTGATAGGTAGGAGATGGTTGAACTACACCCTAAGAGAGAGGATTATGAAGTAATCCTCAACCACGGCTTTGGGGCAAGTGGTTAGCCCATCACATTCCTAACCAAGAGGTTGTGAGTTCAATTCCTTACAGAAGGTGAGCACCATTGGATAATGGTATGAGATGGTGAGGTCAGTACGTTGTGTTAGGGTGGGAGGACCCTATTGATGGAGGAGATTCTACGAAATGTAGCTTCTGTTGAGTCTCGCTTTCCTCAAGTCCTCACCCAATTGAAGATTGGACCAAGAAAAACCATTCGAGTCCTTGACTTCGACCAGATCCAAAAACAGTTTGGTTTGGTCCCAATTTTCTTTCTCCTTGCCATCAATGATGCGGCCCTTATTGTTCCACCTATCAGAGGGGTCTTCCACCATATTGAAGTCACTACAAATCATGACATTATGAGAAAACAAGTCCAAGGAGGACCAAGTATCGATCCTTGCAGCATCCTTGTTTGGAGCATACATAGAGATCAGGGAGAATTGAAAGGGGGTGCTGAATGTAACCACTATCCACCTATGATTTCTGTCTTCGCTGGTGTAGTCAAGCTTATTAGCCTAGAAGTGATTGATACCAATGGCAATACCACCAGAACCATGCTGATGGGTTGTGGAAAACCACACATGGGATTGAGAGATGCCCTTAAGTCTTTTTTGAAGGTCTTGTCCTTCAATTTTAATCTCCTGAAGACAAATGAAATCTGAGTTTAAGCTTGTGTCGTGGAGCCATTGACCAATAATGGTGGCTCTTGAGAGGTCAGTTAGCCCCCTAGTATTTAGTGACACGATGATCATTTTCTTGCACTTCCCTCATTCCAAGGGTGGAACTTATCTTTCTTCCTCTTGGAGTCTTCTTTCTTTCTTGAGGGGGGATGGTCCTGACCATGCACCTTTAGTTTGAGGGGGCTTTTCCAAGGCACACCTTCCAACTCTTTCCCCTTGCAAGAAGCCTCCTGTGGGGGAGAACGAGAGGCTGTTTCCGGTATTGTTGTTCCAATGATGAAACTTTCACTGTCCATATTGTCCTCATTACTTGTGGTGAATCCATCTTCTTTGCTAGTTATGTAGTCCTCTTGATTGACCTCATTAGAGGGGGGCCACTCCAAGGGTAAGTTACTTGTGCCCGTAATGTCTCGAATCCCTCCCGAATAATCAAGCTCGTTAACCTCCTTCTCGAGGTTGCAGTATAAGTTATTGAGTGACTTTCCTAGTGCATGGGTCCTCTCTGAAAGTCTCCTTGGGCTTGACCTTCTCCTAGGGCTATTTTTCCTTCTTCTTCTAACCTCTACAAACCCTTCTGAGTCGATTTCTGGGGTTTTGTCATCATTGTCTCTCTTCAAAGGTTTGGTCGAAGTGCTTCCCCTTGAGATTTTGGGCTTTGCTGGTTGTTTCTTTCTTATTCTTCTGCTTCAGGGGGCAATCTTTAATTCTATGGCCTTGTTGACCACATTGAAAGTAAGCGTTGAGTAGGTTTTTAAAAGTGAACTCCTGAACTCAAGATTCCCCTTCACCCAAATCGATAATAATTTTTGAGGGGAGAGGCCTGCTGAGATTTGCCTCCACACACATTTGAGGATGCCAACGGGCATTAAACGCATGTTTTATGCCGTCATATATGAGACCCCCAACATCTCCGTGCGAGGCCAGCGGCTTACCAATCCGAGAGAAGGGAGATTGGGGAGCTCGACCCAGAGAGGGTACCGAAGGGGTTTAGAGTTGTCGGGCACAAAATCGGGGGCCCATTTGAAGAGGCACAAAGTGGCACACCCGACTTACCAGAACCCGCCACCGAGGGCCTGAATTGCCATTTCTTCGTTCTCAAAAACTAGCAAGAGGTGTCTGGCTAGAAGGAATTGACACTTACTCACTACTATGCCATGAGGGAACCACTCTTTGTGAAACCACTGGTGCACAGTATCCAGCGGGGACCTTGGACCGAACAGCTGGCCAACGAGGCAAATTCTCTTGAGTTCTTCTTGCGTTGAAAGGATCGCCTTGCAATTAAGTGCAACCCAAGGGGCCACCACGGTCGCCGATGAACTAGGGGCACCATCTGCTTCACTAGTGATACCTGGAGGTAAATTACTGATAATGAGGGAAGGGACCCTCGCATCCATAGAGACGGCCACAAAGAGAAGGGAGCTAAGTCTTCTAATATCCGAACCGAAGAGGTTAGCTGGGGCTAGGATGCGAAGGCATCGGGTATTGTACAGAGAACCATGTCTAAAACATTCAATGACACATTGCTTATGCAATCTGCCATAAATGAACCTTGTGTCTACCTTGTGTCGAGATTGCTCTGAGTTTCTGATCCAAAATGAAACTTCTTAATGCACTTGATAAAGACTGCCAAAAAATGAACGGAGAGGAGACGTCCAAGTGAAGGAGTTTTTCAAGCTCCTCAAAAGCTAAACTAACTGCCAGTACTGATGTAGCAAATCTTTAGAGAGAAAACCCTTGATGAAGAATCGTGGGCAAACACCTCTTAAGTCATCGATTGGAATTTGAAAGAAAACCTTAAACTAATAAGGCCATCGTGGGAAAACACTAAGCCATCGAATTGAAATTGAGAGAAAACATTAAGCCATCGATTTGAATTCGAATTCTTCACTTTGGCGCACCAAAACGACACGTGGCGATACCACTTTGCACACGCGTGACGACACCAAAAGTTAGACGATACCAAATCAAAAACGTGACGATACCACTCCTGAAGTGCGCGGTCAGCGATACCATAGAGCGACCAACGTGATGATACCAAATCGCGGCGAGCGTGACGATACAAAAGTGGCTATACGATACCGTAATGGTGCAACTGCATCACGATACGATACAGCCACATCACGATACCATGCCACGCCGCCTCTCAACCTCTCGACCAAAACGGGAGAGGGAGAAAGCAGACAAGATGGAGCTGGAGTTATACGGCGACTTCAACTAGTTCTCCGTCACATAGCACTCGTCTTGTTTTTCAGTGTGTATACTGCTTTAATGGCGTCTGTGCTGCTCCACCGATACTCGCATACTTGGAGCTGTTCGGCCGCCTAGGCGTTGCTCGACTGATCAAGCAAAAGCTATGGCGTCTGCGCTGCTCGTCCGTCTGTTCATTTCAATCTCAAGAGGAAATGTTGAAAAGAGGAAGACAAACAGGCACTATGGAGGGAGGGGAAATGTCGCCATTGAGGAATAAGTCGAAATCCACTAAGAAGCACATCTTAGACCGAAGAAGATCCTTTTTTTTTTAATAAAAGGAAGTTCGGCTTTAGCCTATTCTCTCGGACTTTAATTAAAAAAGAGAAGAAAAGTTACAAGTGAATGGGACTAGTGTCTGTTGTTTTCGAGGAGATAAATACAGGGATGTCTAAACGGTGGAGATCTCTTATCTCGGGAGATTCTTTTACCTAGAAGAAACAAGGATTTCTCGATCGACCATTTATGACTTTGGCCAAAATTGACAGCACATCGCGCCCTCCAAATCTTCCAAAGAGTTTCACCCCTAATGGCATTCCTTATGACTTTGGCCAAAATTGACAGCACATCGCGCCCTCGATGAGCAGCCTTAATCATGTTGTCTCAACACTTTTCTCCATTGGAAACGTAAAGGCATCAAGATCTCAAGACTTGAAAGGATCCACCAGTTTTTCACTATTGCTCCATGAAGTGCATCACAAATCACTTGGAATATGCGCCAAGCAATAAAGAATAATCAATGAGGAGAGTAGAGGCCAAAGACAAATTACATGTGATTTCTATACCCATGTATTCTTTACCTATGCAATGAGGTTTTATGTATATCCACTCTATTTTTGTAAATGCCAAATAGTCCTTGGACCTGCTAGATGATTGTCCAATTCTCTAGAATTTTGTAACGAAAATGGTGATCAAATGTGTGTCAAGCCTATTTTTTAAGTGTATTTAGTCCAAAACCACGTGAAAAGGGCCAAGTTCAAAACTTATAAAGGACAAGAACCGCAAGTTGTACTCACTTTTTGAATCCATTTGAGTGAATTTTCGTGCATCTTGCTCCTTGGGCTACTATATTTCATTTCCTTCTTTACTTGGAGCTTATATGGTGTTTTTGGAGTATCCCAACCCCATAGCTATCATGTGAGAGTGCTTTTGCATGGTTTGTGTGTATTTCTCCATTTTTGAATGTGTGTATGTTGATTATCTTCTCCTTAAGCTTCTCCTGTGTTCCATAACATCATGTTGGGATATCACAATACATATAGATAGGGTAAAATACTTAATTTGACGATTAAAATTGATCCCCATTGCCAGAAGCCAATGTGTTTCATCTTTGCGGGTCTACAATAGCTTTTGGTGCCATTATGGAGAACATTGTTGCTATTCAAGGTCTCCATTGATGGTTAAAGCTTGGGTGAGGTTGGTAAGAATCTTGTTGAAGGTTTTGGTGAGCAGTCCTTGGGACTTTTGAAGGATCTTCATATATAGACAATTTTTAAACCTCATCTTCTACACGTTTTACACCAAAAAGAATAGGTAATGCATCTCTACAAAATTTGAGATCATTTGAAGTAGGGAAAGCTTGCATTGTCATTATCATTTGCAAGATGTGTATGCATTGTCATTACCATTTGCAAGATGAGCATGGGCAAACATCACTTGCAGAATGGGATACCATCCCAATTCAAAAGTGTGTCAAGCTAAACAACTGATTTCATGGATAAACACATTAAAAATCGATGCTTTAAGGCCTCATAGCTAAAGCTTAACTACAATTCACAACATGAAATCGTTAAAGTCAAAATGTGGATCCTACAAGTTAAAGCATTCTACATTCCACATATGTTACATGTCGATCTATCCACGATCCCAGTGGCCTATACATGAAATCGTCTTACTCCTTAAGATGATCTATACATGAAATCGTTCATTTGAGAAAAAACAAAAAGATTTTGATACCATGTACAAAATGCATAACCCTCGACTATTCGAGAGTGAAACACCATCGTAACTGAGAACTTAGAGCAGGTTCAGATAGGGCGGCGCTCCATCTCTTGAAGCCTCATCAACCAATGAGCACATTCCATTTGGAGTAGACCATTCACAGAGAGCGGCAACTCTCTAACAGTATACATGCCAGTACACGGTACAAAGTGATGTTTTTTGTTCCGACCTCTCCATCACGGAACACTCCGTCCCGCATTGATTTAATTTATATTTTATTATTTTTACTTTCTTTTTCTCTCTTTTTTTAATCAATTTTATATATTTTCAACCAATCAGAAAACAAAAGTATCTTTGTTCCATTGTCACCCATTGTTCACATAAGACGACGGTATATCAATCTTCTACATGAGCTTCCGCCTGCTTGTGTGAACAAGAATATGGTGGAACTATGCTATAAAACAATAGTCCACCTGGAATTATAAGTTTTTGAGGGTTTGTTCGGCCGGTTCTGTGTGAACCCAACCTTAGAAGTCAGTGTGTATACTGCTTTAATGGCGTCTATGCTGCTCCACTAATACTCGTAGACTTGGAGCTGTTCGGCCGCCTAGGCATTGCTTGACTGATCAAGCAAAAGCTATGGCATCTTCGCTGCTCGTCCGTCTGTTCATTTCAATGCACAAGAGGAAATGTTGAAAAGAGGAAGACAAACAGGCACTATGGAGGGAGGGGAAATGTCGTCATTGAGGAATAACTCGAAATCCACTAAGAAGCACATCTTAGACAGAAGAAGATCCTTTGATTTCTCTGTAGTTCAGCGCCTTAATCATGTTTTCTCAACACTTTTCGTCATCGGAAACGTAAAGGCATCAAGATCTCAACACTTTTTTTTTAGAAAAAGAAGTTCGGCTTTGGCCTATTCTCCTGGACTTTAATTAAATTAAAGAAGAAAAATTACACGTGAATGGGACTAGTGCCCATGGGACCCCCCAAATCCCACAAAGCAGGGGACAAGATCGGTAAGCTAGAGGGCATTACAAATGAGGCGAACAAAACTATCATCTCCCTCATGGGAGTCCCATTTGGGTTTTCAGCTTGTTATCTACGAGGAGATAAATACACTGGTGCCTAAATGGTGGAGATCTCTTATCTCGAGAGATCCTTTTACCTAGAAGAAAGAAGGATTTCTCAATCGATCATTTCTCAATCGACCATTTCTCAATCTCAAGACTTGAAAGGACCCACTAGTTTTTCACTATTGCTCCATGAAGTGCATCACAAATCACTTGGAATATGCGCCAAGCAATAAAGAATAATCAATGAAGAGAGTGGGGGCCAAAGACACATTACATGTGATTTTTATACCCATGTATTCTTTACCTATGAAATGCCAAATAGTCCTTGGACCTGCTAGGTGATTGTCCAATTCTCTAGAATTTTATAACCATGATCAAATGCGTATCAAGTCTATTTTTAAGTGTATTTAGTCCGAAACCACGTGAAAAGGGCCAAGTTCAAAAGTATAAAGGACAAGAACCGCAAGTTGTACTCGCTTTTTGAATCCATTTGAGTGAATTTTCGGGCATCGTGCTTCTTGGGCTACTATATTTCATTTCCTTCTTTACTTCGAGCTTATATGGTGTTTTTAGAGTATCCCAACCCCAATGCTATCATGTGAGAGTGATTTTGCATGGTTTATGTGTATTTCTCCATTTTGGAATTGTATGTTGATTATCTTCTCCTTAAGCTTCTCTTGTGTTCCATAGCATCATGTTGGGATATCACAATACATACAGATAGGTTAAAATACTTAAATTGACAATTAAAATTGATCCCCCATTAGGAAAAAGGGTGAACCCTGCATGGGCCTTGTAAGGATCCCTAATTTTCAGGGATTAAGCCTCATTCTGATGTTGTCTAAGGGGACAAAGTGCATTTAATAGGGCACTTTTTAGTAGGCTGGAGTAGGCTTTTTTTAAGGCTTACTAGGCTCCTCTCTCTCTTCTTTTAGAGAGAGAGAAAGGGAATCTACTTTCCACATCATCAAACTCGAGCATGTATGGGAATAAAAAAATGATTTTTTTTTTTAAGTCTCAATTTCAGTGTTTATTTACTTGAAAGGGCTCATTTTTTAATATATATGTCAGAAGTGACCTTTTTTGAGTTTAGTTTTTAATTTTCCTTTTGAAAAAGCAATATTTTTAAAATCCCTCCAAAAGTAGAGTGCCACATCATCAAATCCGTAACTACTCTTCACCCAAAAAATGACTTTTTCAAAATTTCAACATTTTTGGCTATTCTCAGTGGAAAAACACACTGTGACCCATCCTCATCCAAGAAAACAAACTTTTCTTGAGAAAATCATGCTCTAGCATCTCTTCCAAACAAATTTCTGGTCTCTTTCTCAGTATTGTTTAATTGTTGGAAAAGATGGTGTTGACCCCTACTACAAACCTCACATTAGGACGTCCATATGCCCCAGCATCAACAAGTATCCATGTTCGTGTGCCCAGAGAGTTTGCTCCAAATACACAATGCAACAATGATGTGAACTCTCAAAATGAGCGTCGTGAAGCTGGAGAAAAGAATATTGATCTTTGGACTCATGGTTCATTATACCCTCCTGATCCAATGTCTTCTTACCATCCAACATTCCATAACCTCTCAACTTTACTTCAGTTCATCGGTGCCGGTAAAGCTGGGCTCTTAGGTTATTGTCAACGATTATCTACACATTCAACTGCCATTACTAAGTATTGGATTCAACAATATCAACTAAATCATACAAGGTTGGTCACTTTTGAAAGCACAATCATATCTTTACAAGGAAAGCTTGCAGAGCTTGAAAAGCATATGGAAGAAAAGGAGAGAACAATTGAGAAATTAAAAAACACTGTCCAACACTTGAGAGAGACTCCACTTGGGATGCGACGTAGGAGACGATCATTAACATCCTTTGACTCTCTTTCAATTGGTGGTGGAGCACGCAAACGACGAGTTTTTGCAATAAGGTTTGGCTTGTATTTGTTTCTCTTTTTGGAAGACTTTTATATGTATATATATATATATTTTTTTCTTGTTATGTAGGTCATTCGTTGAAGATGTTAATGCATCATCAACAACAGAGGATCAATTCAAGTTATTAAATTCTTGTTTGACCAACAAGCAGGTGGTTAGTATTTTGGAGTCACGGATAGGAGACCTTATCAAGAAGAAAGTGATTAAAGATTTCACAAAAAAGTTACAAGATATTATCACTCCTAGAGACGTGCAGATGGTATGTGATGAAGCAGGAATTAGTACTAAAGGATACAGTGCATTGTACAACCTTTTGAAGCATTCATTAGAAAGAGAAGGTATTTTACAGAATATGTTTCCATCTCCTTACAAGGTATCGCTAAAGAAGTCAATGTCCAATGAAGATATAACTAGTATTCTTGGAAACTACTTATATATAGAGGATATTATGCCTATGTCTATTTATCATTTATCTACATCCAAAAAAGAGTTGAAAAGCACAGTTGGAAATGGATTTCCTTACATAAAGTACAACAACATATTCGTGGATTTTGAGAGGCTTCAACAGGCAATGGTTCAATTTTACAAATCTACTATACCAGGTATGTGCACTATTGTTACCTTGATATACATTGTATTTTGATGTTATAAAGATTTTGCTAATTTATGCAGATTGTAATACCAAATTACAGTTTATATTGAAGTTAGATGAATGCCAGATTATAAAGGGACGACGAATGGAGAGATTGAGTTTGACACTCATGAATGAAGCTATGAGAAATGCCATATCTGATGAAAGTTGTAACTCTAGCTCTAAGTCTACATATAGTGTTCAATCCGAGAAAGAAATATGGTGGTTAGGTGCTATTGAAGTACTTAAAGAATCCAATGATGTTCTTTCATGGATTTTTAGTAGGACCCCATGGATCACTAAAGTAATACTTTCTCAAATTCATGGTGCAAAGCTCCACATAGAAAACTTTGGTGATTTTGAGATAGATTGGCACTTGGGTGGGGATTTAAAAACTATCAAATGCATGTTAGGTTGCAAGCAAGGTGCATCTGCTCGTTATCCATGTCCATTTTGTACTCGAGGCTACAAAGTAACAAAGGGACAACAAAAAGTACTATCTAGCTTAGATGAATACATAGATGCACCTACTTCCACGGAATGGGATAGACCTTTGTTAAGGTGTCCAATGTTAGAAATACCTAACCGTGACACATTAGATAAAGATTGGAATCCCATTATTCCATTTCCATTAGTTAATGTTCACTTTTGCACATTGCATGCTTTCATGAGAATATTTGATAGATTATTGAAGCTCCACATAGAATATGCATTTTCCATGAAGCCAATTGATAAATCTGTACAAGCAATCAAAAAATTGGAAGAGTTGCTTAATTCGATTGGTTGTCATGGTGGTAATGTAACTCTAGTTGTCAAAAAACCTGGTGAATCGCAAAATAGTTTGCAACAAGTGTCAATGATAGGGAAGAAGGCAAGAAAATTTTTCAGAACAGGTGTAAGCCCTAAGAAAAATGAATGCAGGGAGCTATGAAAAGACTTGTGCATGATCACCACTGATAATGATTCTCAAATTGACCTTAGTAATAGGCGAAAGAAGGTTTGGTCATGCTTAGATAAGTTGGTAGGTTTAATGAGTCTTAATAGCTCCAACAAAAATGACCGTCAGTTGTTTCAAGATACATTAATGGAGTTTGCAAAGTGTTTCATCCTATCTTGGGGAGAGAGCAATATTACACATTACATTGTAAGTTTTCTTATTTTTTCAATTTTCTTGTTGATAAGATTGTGTTATATGTACTTATATCATTTCAGCATATTTTATTTGCACATGGAGCATTTTTTATGCATCGATATGGTTCATTGGAGATTTTTAGTACACAAGGAATGGAGAAGTCACATTACAAGGCTAGAGGTGTTTACTTCAAGAACACACGACATGGTGGTGGTGCAATGCAATCAAACTATATGGAAGAGATGTTTAATTGGTTTTATCGTACTGCATTTTCAAGGACATATGCAATGGAACGAGCCAAGGAGTCAAAAGTTGCAAAACTTGCAAGATTTAATCAACACAACTTAGCTAGTGAAAAATGGAAGTCATCATTGGGACCTTTACGTCATGCTCAATGGCGGGCTACAAGAACACGACAGGGTTCATCATGGAAGTGAAGTCATTTAATACATTCATGGCATTTTCTGAATAATTCATAAGGTTTGCTACACACTAATCTCTTGTTTGCAATTTTTTCAGGTAAGTTTTAATTTTTAAACTATTTTTTGTCCATTCAGATGTGAACAGAACCTTTTTAAGTGAAACATTATAAAAGGAGACTCATTGTCTCATTTCAACATTCTAGCACTATAGAGGATGGCACGAACAAAGCAAACTGCAAGGAAGGATCCCATTAACTTTCCTACCTATGTGCAAGGCACTCAGAAGCCACCATGGATGAATCACCACAGAAGGCAATGTAGTGTCTCGCGCTCTGCATCCCATCGCGAAACAGGTGGTGGCTATACCTCTGGGAGTGAACAGTTGCATGAACAAGTGGAACATGGGCAATCCAGGGAAAGGGCCGTAAATCAACCCCAATCACCACCATCATCATATGATGAGCCTCCATCACCAAAGAGACCAACAAAGACAAGGGTGAAGGAGCGTGCTCATAGACAGGTAGTTTCTGATGATGATTTTGATGAATCGCATGAGGATGTGTCTCAACAACGTTCACAATCAAGTGATGAGAGTCAAACATTGCCACCATGGGGTAACGAAGAAATACCTACAAATCATAGGGTTATTGTAGCGGGAAAGACACTACCATCAAATCAGGGGGCCATACCCAATGATCAAGAGAGAGAGCAAAGCCAGCAACAACATCCTGAACAAGGAGAAAGCTCAAGACGCGTGCAACGGAAGAAGAAATTCTTTCAACCTCGTCGTAGACCACCCCAACCAAGACCACAAGAAAATGTCCAACGAAGACCACCACCACCACAAGCTAGAGCACCACAACGAAGAAGAAGATATACGAAGGCATTTGCAGAGATAAGGCACTATCAAAAGACAGCTGAGCTTCTCATACCTAGAAGACCCTTTGCAAGGGTGGTCAAAGAAGAGTTACAAAGGTATTGTGCAGGGTTAAGGATCCAAGCTCTAGCTTTAGAAGCTTTACAAGAGGCAGCTGAAGCATTTTTGATATCAATGCTAGAGGATTCCAACCTGTGCGCCATCCATGCTAAGCGAGTCACTATACAACCGAAGGACATACAGTTAGCTAGGAGAATTAGGGGTGATCGTAGCTAAGTTTTGTAACTGATCTCTATGGACAAGAGATTTTTTGTAAATATTGCCATTTTCAATGAAACATTAGCACTTTTCCTCTATTCCATTTATAATCTCATTATTTAGAATGAAACATGAGCAGTCATTTTACATTTCCATGTGTTTTCTTGTGATAATCTCTCATATATGAATGATTGTTTTCTTATCTTGTCATTTTGATCTAGTGATAATATCCCTGTACTGAAATTTCTTTTTTATTTAAGGTCATGTAGGTCTTGTAGGGCATGGGGAGGCCAAATAAGGCCCTGCCACAGAAACGCGGGAGAAGGCCCTGCAAAACGTTTGCAGAGCCTTCTCCCGCGTTTCTGTGGCAGGGCCTTATTTGGCCTCCTAATGCCCTACAAAACCTTTGAAATATGAAAGAGGGATCATGACTAGTAAAGCTAGTTCAGGGGTAGTTAATATGAACAAATTTTGACCTCCCTATACCTTTGAAACATATGAGCAGAGCATTTTGAAACTTAGAACATTTGCATTCTTGAAAATATCCATCTAGTGAAGGTTCAATCTCATGTAAGGTAACCTTGGGCATGTCAGGATCTTTAGTTTCATTCTTTTGGACCTTCTTTCTCCCATTTAAGGTCTTCTAGGGCATTGGGAGGCCAAATAAGGCCCTTCCACAGAAACGCGGGAGAAGGCCCTACAAACGTTTTGCAGGGCCTTCTCCCGCGTTTCTGTGGCAGGGCCTTATTTGGCCTCCCAATGCCCTAGAAGACCTTAATGGGGGCCATACCCAATGATCAAGAGTCCAAAAGAATGAAACTAAAGGTCCTCCCAATGCCCTACATGACATCAATACATCACATGCAGGTCCAAAAGAATTTTAGATAATATACTGAAAAAGAAATACTTGAGACAATTGTAAATAAAGCAAAGTGAAAATTTGATATTAATTCAATTGTTTACATCAATTGGCTTTGAGTTTCTCAATGACTCTCTTTCGACGCTCCAAAGCCATGGGTAGGGTGTAAGTCAAAATTGAGTTTGCTATTTGATCAACATTTCTAACACCTAGACCTAGAGATATACCTATTTGGCCTAAGACCTTTCCACGGAAGTTGGAACCTAAGGTTGTAGTTACAAGGGATTTCTTAACTAAAAAGATACAATTACTCCCCTGTGTAATGGTTGATAAACAAAGCAATTTACTTAAGGCCTTTAGACACCAGGTCATGAAGTGGCCCTGAGGACTGAACTCTTTATGGATCATTACAAAATGGTCTTTGGGAAGTTTCCCAATGTAGTTTGCAAGGGATGAGCCACCTCCACGAGCCACTCGATCACCTCCGCTCCTTGCTGCAAACTTGTCGACTTCAATCACCTCCTGCACAAAGTTTTATGATTAGTAGCTGCATGTGTTTGTAAGAATGAATGACATGAATTGAAGATACTTACATCCTGAACTCTATCTTCTTCTTCTCCTCTCTCTTGAAGTTGTAAATTAATGCTGGAGTGGGACATCCCACTCTGCTCGATTACTGGTGAGGCGGGAATTTTTTATTCCAATATCCTTTCTTGTGCATTATTAAATTGTTCTTCTGTGATATGTTCATGTTCACTTGTGAGTATGTCATTGCAAACCAATTTTATTGTGTCGGCCACTGAGTCACCAAATGGCAAACACTTTTTCTCCAACAACTCAGAGGTACTATCCAAAGGACACTCTGACAAAGTACAAAACAAACTTAGGCATTCATCAAGCCGTAGCCCAAATGCCTTCTCTACATCATGTAAAAACAAATATTCTTGTCCCTCGACAAGAACCACTGAAAAAAGTTTCAATCTCCACCTCTGGAATAATTGCTTCTGGCTCCAAAGAGGTGGATGGCTTAGGCACTTCTTTCAACTTATCATCCACACCAAGAGGATATGTTTTCTCAATAGCTTCTCTCTCTAATAGGAGATTCAAGGGTTCTTGAGGTGGTTCCTTTTTATCCTCGACAAAACCACCTGTAAGAAGATGAGGGATCTCATGAGGAATTGGTTCTGGTTCCTCATTCACAAAGAAAATTGTGGCAGCAATGAATGAAAGATATTTTGCACCCATCTTGCGTTTCCTATTCAATTTCCTTATAAGTGGCACAGTTTCATCAAGAAGGTGCCCTGCTTCCTCTGCAATTGCCTGGAACCGTTTCAATCGTTTTGCAAAAGCCTCATCACCTTTGTGAATGTAGGTGAGAAGGTCACATGGAACCCAAGTTCCATCATATGGTGGTATTTCAATGGAGAAACGCAATATATGAACTTGCATATATTGAAGTAGCTCCTCCAAAGCATCGGCATTCATTTGCACGGTTCCATGGAGGTCAGGAACCTTGGAGAGAAGATCATATAGGTCATGTTGACCTTTATAATCTGAATCCTCCAAAAATTCTAGAAACTTGTGGCGTGCACTCTTAGTAGGTACAGAGGTGGAAGCCATAGCTTGCAAATGCAGACTGTTCTAACACTCAATGTGGTTGCAAAAGTGAGAAATGAGGAGAGAGGACTCCTATTTATAACTTTTCTAGAATTTTTAAGTGATGGGTCCCACTTTTTCATAGAAGTGACTTTTCCTTAAATTAAAACATAAGAGTCTTGAAAAGGAAAACTTTGACATTTGAGATCACATCAAAGGAAATAAACAATAAGAATGCTCTTTCAAGAAAAACCTTGAGAATGTACAGATATAAGTAGAATGTGGCCAAGATATCCTTGAAGCAAATGTGAAAAATTTTTCATTGCAAAAATAGGTTTGTTTACAGGTTTCACAGTATCTTTACAAAAAAGAGTTATGACAATGAAATGTCAGTTCCATCCATGCTCCAATATGCAAGAACCTTGATTTTGTCTTCCAATCTCTTTCCAATCTGTGGACAATTCATAAAAGAGTAAAACATTTTCAAATCATGAACAATAGTGATAGAATAAGATATATATATATATATATATATATATATATATATATATATATATATATATATATATATATATATATATATATATATATATATATATATATATATATATATATATATATATATATATATATATATATATATATATATATCTATATGTATATATGGAATACAACTCTTACCTTGTTCCCTCGTATTCGAAATTTGAAATCATGAAGATCGTCATATCCCATGATAAGTAAGTGCTCTCTCAAGTTGGCCAAGTTCCAATGTTGATTAACTAAAACCACCTCCATATCATTGTTTGGTAACTTCACATTAATTTCAAATGAAGCTAAAGATCCCTCCGAGCTTTGCAAAGGTATCCACTCTCCTAGTTTACACATCCAACGATCATAATAAAATCTGATGTACAATGAGGTGCGATGTTTTAAATAGCGAAACCCTATACCTGTGTCACCAATTCTACAACGATATCTATCCCCTTTTGACAATCCTTCTACATAACCCCAGTTTTCCCCTAACAATCCTTCTACTGCTTCGTATGTAATATCTTTACATAGGAACATTGTAGGAGTTTCTACAAAAGGAATGCCTTGAAATATGAAAACAAAGCAATGGATTGGTAGAGTCCAATGAAGACCTATTGATCTAGATACTCGTGTGAATTTCAAAGAGTTATGTATGTCCATCACCATCTTACGCTTGAAAGATGATATGGACCAAAAATCAGGTTTTGGCCACTCTAAACTAAGAAGAGAGTCAACTTTGATAATCTCCAACCTTCCATATTCACCATCTGTGGAAGGAACAATGTACTTGTGAGTGTAAAAGAAGATCCTTTCACGAATAAGTTTAGTAGGAGGTACATCTGGAAACACTAATGCCCCAATGTCTGCATGTAATGCTTTGAAAGTTCCTGTGAGACTATGAAGTGGTTGCTCTTCCACTAAACTAGAAGGAAATATGACTGTAGCAATGAAAAACATATGAGATGAGTAATTAAGACATTTAACACCATGAAGCATTGAGAAAATAGAAATACTCACAATGGATTGGATATCTAATTCTATTGGAGTTTTCTAACTTCATGGTTGAAACTGTGAAGACATGTTGTACAATAGCAACCATCCCACCATGTGTTTGCTGCTTGAAGCCTAAGAGCTTACCTTTCCAATGAAGATCCAAATTTCCACGATCTCGAACACGATGAGGACCAAGTCCAGATGGCTGCATGTACACCCATGCACCTTTGCAAAACTCTTGTGGTAGCCAACTTCCTTCCATTGTTTTGATGTTGTGGCACGTCATTGTGTGAACTTCATCCTTTGGTCTCCTACGAGCTCTGGAGCTTTCCATGGGAGTAAGAGTTGTTGTCATTGCTGCAGAAGTTGGGAGAATGGTAGGAGGAGAAACAATGCTTCTGTTGTATGGTATGGAGGGAATAGAGGTGAAAAATATGACTTTTTGGGTTTTGGGTATGAAAATGGGAGTTTGAAGAGGGAAAATAGAGTTTTTTGAGTCATTTTGAAAAAAGTCACTTTTTTAGTCCACAAACATGCACGGATTTTGAATTAGAAGTCAAAAATAGCACTTTTGACCCTGAAAAGTGATATGGAGGTTATTTAATGGTATTATGATGAGTTTTACAACTTTTAAAAAATTTTGAATTTTTGGGCCCAGCCTGATTACGAGATTTCTTCTCTCTCTAGAAGACAACCCTGAACATAGAGGAATCTTGTCCCCTCTTCCCCCTTCAGCCTAGTATTTTATAGGGTATAGACTGTGGCCACCACCCTCTTCTGATTGGTCCATCACTAATCACTCCTTGAGCTAAAAGGCCCATCCAGGGTTCACCTTTTTTCCTAATGCATTGCTAGAAGCCAATGTGTTTCATCTCTGCGGGTCTACAATAACTTTTGGTGCCATTATGAACATTGTTGCTATTCAAGGTCTCCATTGATGGTTAAAGCTTGGGTGAGGTTGGTAAGAATCTTGTTGAAGGTTTTGGTGAGCACTCCTTGGGACTTTTGAAGGATCTTCATACATACACAATTTTTAAACCTCATCTTCTACACGTTTTACAGCAAAAAGAATAGGTAATGCATCTGTACAAAATTTGAGATCATTTGAAGTAGGGAAAGCTTGCATTGTCATTATCATTTGCAAGATGTGTATGCATTGTCATTACCATTCGGAAGATGAGCATGGGCAAACATCACTTGCAGAATGGGATACCATCCCAATTCAAAAGTGTGTCAAGCTAAACAACTGATTTCATGGATAAACACACTAAAAATCGATGCTTTAAGGCCTCATAGCTAAAGCTTAACTACAATTCACAACATGAAATCGTTTAAGTCAAAATGTGGATCCTACAAGTTAAAGCATTCTACATTCCACATATGTTACATGTCGATCTATCCACGATCCCAGTGGCCTATACATGAAATCGTCTTACTCCTTAAGATGATCTATACATGAAATCGTTCATTTGAGAAGAAACAAAAAGATTTTGATACCATGTACAAAATCCATAACCCTCGACTGTTCGAGAGTGAAACGCCATCGTAACTGAGAACTTAGAGCAGGTTCAGATAGGGCGGCGCTTCATCTCTCGAAGCCTCATCAACCAATGAGCACATTCCATTTGGAGTAGACCATTCACATAGAGCGGCAGCTCTCTAACAGTATACATGCCAGCACACAGTACAAAGTGATGTTTTTTGTTCCGACCTCCAGTACAACATCTGTGGAAGGAACAATGTACTTGTGGAAGAAATCGTTTAAGTCAAAATGTGGATCCATATTCACCATCTGTGGAAGGAACAATGTACTTGTGAGTGTAAAAGAAGATCCTTTCACGAATAAGTTTAGTAGGAGGTACATCTGGAAACACTAATGCCCCAATGTCTGCATGTAATGCTTTGAAAGTTCCTGTGAGACTATGAAGTGGTTGCTCTTCCACTAAACTAGAAGGAAATATGACTGTAGCAATGAAAAACATATGAGATGAGTAATTAAGACATTTAACACCATGAAGCATTGAGAAAATAGAAATACTCACAATGGATTGGATATCTAATTCTATTGGAGTTTTCTAACTTCATGGTTGAAACTGTGAAGACATGTTGTACAATAGCAACCATCCCACCATGTGTTTGCTGCTTGAAGCCTAAGAGCTTACCTTTCCAATGAAGATCCAAATTTCCACGATCTCGAACACGATGAGGACCAAGTCCAGATGGCTGCATGTACACCCATGCACCTTTGCAAAACTCTTGTGGTAGCCAACTTCCTTCCATTGTTTTGATGTTGTGGCACGTCATTGTGTGAACTTCATCCTTTGGTCTCCTACGAGCTCTGGAGCTTTCCATGGGAGTAAGAGTTGTTGTCATTGCTGCAGAAGTTGGGAGAATGGTAGGAGGAGAAACAATGCTTCTGTTGTATGGTATGGAGGGAATAGAGGTGAAAAATATGACTTTTTGGGTTTTGGGTATGAAAATGGGAGTTTGAAGAGGGAAAATAGAGTTCTTTGAGTCATTTTGAAAAAAGTCACTTTTTTAGTCCACAAACATGCACGGATTTTGAATTAGAAGTCAAAAATAGCACTTTTGACCCTGAAAAGTGATATGGAGGTTATTTAATGGTATTATGATGAGTTTTACAACTTTTAAAAAATTTTGAATTTTTGGGCCCAGCCTGATTACGAGATTTCTTCTCTCTCTAGAAGACAACCCTGAACATAGAGGAATCTTGTCCCCTCTTCCCCCTTCAGCCTAGTATTTTATAGGGTATAGACTGTGGCCACCACCCTCTTCTGATTGGTCCATCACTAATCACTCCTTGAGCTAAAAGGCCCATCCAGGGTTCACCTTTTTTCCTAATGCATTGCTAGAAGCCAATGTGTTTCATCTCTGCGGGTCTACAATAACTTTTGGTGCCATTATGAACATTGTTGCTATTCAAGGTCTCCATTGATGGTTAAAGCTTGGGTGAGGTTGGTAAGAATCTTGTTGAAGGTTTTGGTGAGCACTCCTTGGGACTTTTGAAGGATCTTCATACATACACAATTTTTAAACCTCATCTTCTACACGTTTTACAGCAAAAAGAATAGGTAATGCATCTGTACAAAATTTGAGATCATTTGAAGTAGGGAAAGCTTGCATTGTCATTATCATTTGCAAGATGTGTATGCATTGTCATTACCATTCGGAAGATGAGCATGGGCAAACATCACTTGCAGAATGGGATACCATCCCAATTCAAAAGTGTGTCAAGCTAAACAACTGATTTCATGGATAAACACACTAAAAATCGATGCTTTAAGGCCTCATAGCTAAAGCTTAACTACAATTCACAACATGAAATCGTTTAAGTCAAAATGTGGATCCTACAAGTTAAAGCATTCTACATTCCACATATGTTACATGTCGATCTATCCACGATCCCAGTGGCCTATACATGAAATCGTCTTACTCCTTAAGATGATCTATACATGAAATCGTTCATTTGAGAAGAAACAAAAAGATTTTGATACCATGTACAAAATCCATAACCCTCGACTGTTCGAGAGTGAAACGCCATCGTAACTGAGAACTTAGAGCAGGTTCAGATAGGGCGGCGCTTCATCTCTCGAAGCCTCATCAACCAATGAGCACATTCCATTTGGAGTAGACCATTCACATAGAGCGGCAGCTCTCTAACAGTATACATGCCAGCACACAGTACAAAGTGATGTTTTTTGTTCCGACCTCCAGTACAACATCTGTGGAAGGAACAATGTACTTGTGGAAGAAATCGTTTAAGTCAAAATGTGGATCCATATTCACCATCTGTGGAAGGAACAATGTACTTGTGAGTGTAAAAGAAGATCCTTTCACGAATAAGTTTAGTAGGAGGTACATCTGGAAACACTAATGCCCCAATGTCTGCATGTAATGCTTTGAAAGTTCCTGTGAGACTATGAAGTGGTTGCTCTTCCACTAAACTAGAAGGAAATATGACTGTAGCAATGAAAAACATATGAGATGAGTAATTAAGACATTTAACACCATGAAGCATTGAGAAAATAGAAATACTCACAATGGATTGGATATCTAATTCTATTGGAGTTTTCTAACTTCATGGTTGAAACTGTGAAGACATGTTGTACAATAGCAACCATCCCACCATGTGTTTGCTGCTTGAAGCCTAAGAGCTTACCTTTCCAATGAAGATCCAAATTTCCACGATCTCGAACACGATGAGGACCAAGTCCAGATGGCTGCATGTACACCCATGCACCTTTGCAAAACTCTTGTGGTAGCCAACTTCCTTCCATTGTTTTGATGTTGTGGCATGTCATTGTGTGAACTTCATCCTTTGGTCTCCTACGAGCTCTGGAGCTTTCCATGGGAGTAAGAGTTGTTGTCATTGCTGCAGAAGTTGGGAGAATGGTAGGAGGAGAAACAATGCTTCTGTTGTATGGTATGGAGGGAATAGAGGTGAAAAATATGACTTTTTGGGTTTTGGGTATGAAAATGGGAGTTTGAAGAGGGAAAATAGAGTTTTTTGAGTCATTTTGAAAAAAGTCACTTTTTTAGTCCACAAACATGCACGGATTTTGAATTAGAAGTCAAAAATAGCACTTTTGACCCTGAAAAGTGATATGGAGGTTATTTAATGGTATTATGATGAGTTTTACAACTTTTAAAAAATTTTGAATTTTTGGGCCCAGCCTGATTACGAGATTTCTTCTCTCTCTAGAAGACAACCCTGAACATAGAGGAATCTTGTCCCCTCTTCCCCCTTCAGCCTAGTATTTTATAGGGTATAGACTGTGGCCACCACCCTCTTCTGATTGGTCCATCACTAATCACTCCTTGAGCTAAAAGGCCCATCCAGGGTTCACCTTTTTTCCTAATGCATTGCTAGAAGCCAATGTGTTTCATCTCTGCGGGTCTACAATAACTTTTGGTGCCATTATGAACATTGTTGCTATTCAAGGTCTCCATTGATGGTTAAAGCTTGGGTGAGGTTGGTAAGAATCTTGTTGAAGGTTTTGGTGAGCACTCCTTGGGACTTTTGAAGGATCTTCATACATACACAATTTTTAAACCTCATCTTCTACACGTTTTACAGCAAAAAGAATAGGTAATGCATCTGTACAAAATTTGAGATCATTTGAAGTAGGGAAAGCTTGCATTGTCATTATCATTTGCAAGATGTGTATGCATTGTCATTACCATTCGGAAGATGAGCATGGGCAAACATCACTTGCAGAATGGGATACCATCCCAATTCAAAAGTGTGTCAAGCTAAACAACTGATTTCATGGATAAACACACTAAAAATCGATGCTTTAAGGCCTCATAGCTAAAGCTTAACTACAATTCACAACATGAAATCGTTTAAGTCAAAATGTGGATCCTACAAGTTAAAGCATTCTACATTCCACATATGTTACATGTCGATCTATCCACGATCCCAGTGGCCTATACATGAAATCGTCTTACTCCTTAAGATGATCTATACATGAAATCGTTCATTTGAGAAGAAACAAAAAGATTTTGATACCATGTACAAAATCCATAACCCTTGACTGTTCGAGAGTGAAACGCCATCGTAACTGAGAACTTAGAGCAGGTTCAGATAGGGCGGCGCTTCATCTCTCGAAGCCTCATCAACCAATGAGCACATTCCATTTGGAGTAGACCATTCACATAGAGCGGCAGCTCTCTAACAGTATACATGCCAGCACACAGTACAAAGTGATGTTTTTTGTTCCGACCTCCAGTACAACATCTGTGGAAGGAACAATGTACTTGTGGAAGAAATCGTTTAAGTCAAAATGTGGATCCATATTCACCATCTGTGGAAGGAACAATGTACTTGTGAGTGTAAAAGAAGATCCTTTCACGAATAAGTTTAGTAGGAGGTACATCTGGAAACACTAATGCCCCAATGTCTGCATGTAATGCTTTGAAAGTTCCTGTGAGACTATGAAGTGGTTGCTCTTCCACTAAACTAGAAGGAAATATGACTGTAGCAATGAAAAACATATGAGATGAGTAATTAAGACATTTAACACCATGAAGCATTGAGAAAATAGAAATACTCACAATGGATTGGATATCTAATTCTATTGGAGTTTTCTAACTTCATGGTTGAAACTGTGAAGACATGTTGTACAATAGCAACCATCCCACCATGTGTTTGCTGCTTGAAGCCTAAGAGCTTACCTTTCCAATGAAGATCCAAATTTCCACGATCTCGAACACGATGAGGACCAAGTCCAGATGGCTGCATGTACACCCATGCACCTTTGCAAAACTCTTGTGGTAGCCAACTTCCTTCCATTGTTTTGATGTTGTGGCACGTCATTGTGTGAACTTCATCCTTTGGTCTCCTACGAGCTCTGGAGCTTTCCATGGGAGTAAGAGTTGTTGTCATTGCTGCAGAAGTTGGGAGAATGGTAGGAGGAGAAACAATGCTTCTGTTGTATGGTATGGAGGGAATAGAGGTGAAAAATATGACTTTTTGGGTTTTGGGTATGAAAATGGGAGTTTGAAGAGGGAAAATAGAGTTTTTTGAGTCATTTTGAAAAAAGTCACTTTTTTAGTCCACAAACATGCACGGATTTTGAATTAGAAGTCAAAAATAGCACTTTTGACCCTGAAAAGTGATATGGAGGTTATTTAATGGTATTATGATGAGTTTTACAACTTTTAAAAAATTTTGAATTTTTGGGCCCAGCCTGATTACGAGATTTCTTCTCTCTCTAGAAGACAACCCTGAACATAGAGGAATCTTGTCCCCTCTTCCCCCTTCAGCCTAGTATTTTATAGGGTATAGACTGTGGCCACCACCCTCTTCTGATTGGTCCATCACTAATCACTCCTTGAGCTAAAAGGCCCATCCAGGGTTCACCTTTTTTCCTAATGCATTGCTAGAAGCCAATGTGTTTCATCTCTGCGGGTCTACAATAACTTTTGGTGCCATTATGAACATTGTTGCTATTCAAGGTCTCCATTGATGGTTAAAGCTTGGGTGAGGTTGGTAAGAATCTTGTTGAAGGTTTTGGTGAGCACTCCTTGGGACTTTTGAAGGATCTTCATACATACACAATTTTTAAACCTCATCTTCTACACGTTTTACAGCAAAAAGAATAGGTAATGCATCTGTACAAAATTTGAGATCATTTGAAGTAGGGAAAGCTTGCATTGTCATTATCATTTGCAAGATGTGTATGCATTGTCATTACCATTCGGAAGATGAGCATGGGCAAACATCACTTGCAGAATGGGATACCATCCCAATTCAAAAGTGTGTCAAGCTAAACAACTGATTTCATGGATAAACACACTAAAAATCGATGCTTTAAGGCCTCATAGCTAAAGCTTAACTACAATTCACAACATGAAATCGTTTAAGTCAAAATGTGGATCCTACAAGTTAAAGCATTCTACATTCCACATATGTTACATGTCGATCTATCCACGATCCCAGTGGCCTATACATGAAATCGTCTTACTCCTTAAGATGATCTATACATGAAATCGTTCATTTGAGAAGAAACAAAAAGATTTTGATACCATGTACAAAATCCATAACCCTCGACTGTTCGAGAGTGAAACGCCATCGTAACTGAGAACTTAGAGCAGGTTCAGATAGGGCGGCGCTTCATCTCTCGAAGCCTCATCAACCAATGAGCACATTCCA
>CM035416.1:7533811-7573811 GCA_020310875.1 Ceratopteris richardii
TCAGACAACACATGTAGCGTTCTTAGCTATTCTTTTACTACCCCTCATGCCATCACAATATCGCTGCTAGTGTGCCCCGTCGTTAACGAGTTGTTGAAAATATGCGAATAGCAGACTCCAAATGTATGAGACGCAATACTGATTCACATTTAGATTATATATATGAACAGAAAAGCAGAAGTCTTAGCTTTGTTAAGCAGAAACGTCTATTATTTTATTGGCCAATGGCATGGACTTAGCTTCATTTACATGGAGTTAGCGGGAGGCCACAGAGGCCGGGATTACCAGGCTGGTACGCAGACTTGTCGAACGTTGTGAATGGAGAAACCTGAGGGATCTTTCCAGATAGCTGGTTGTATGAGACATTGAATCTTTGAAGTCTCTGTAACTTCGCAAATTCTGTTGGTATGGGTCCTGTGAGATGATTGTTCTGCAGGCTTAGACCTTCCAAATATGTCAGCTTCCCCAGCGCTGATGGTATGCTTCCAGATATGGCATTATTCGCCAGATTCAAAGATGGCGTTACTTCATCAGATAGCAATGTAAAGCTTGGATTGGGCAGCCGGGACGCCCACGCGGGGAACGGCCCACTTATCTTGCAGGAACTCATTTCGATCTGACTGATCAGAGGCGCTGTTGCGATTCCCTGCACAGAATCCCCGGTCATGAGCGGATTGTTGGAGAGATCGATCCATTGCAGCCTAGTGAGATTGCGCATATCCTTGGGAAGACCTGTGATTTCGTTGTCATTCAGGAAGAGGAAGGCGAGAGACTTCAAACCAAAGGCGAACGCGTCCGGTATAGGGCCAGAGAATCGATTGTTGCTGAGGTCGCAATTGTATACCTGAGACAGAAGGCCAAATGAGGGTGGGATGGCGCCACTGATCTTGTTGCCATAGAGGTGTATGTTGCGGAGGTTGGACATCATACCGAAGGAGGAGGGGAGAGGACCGGTCAATGAATTGCTTCGGAGGTCCATGAGCTGCAGGCTTTTGAGGCTGCCGAAACTTTCTGGAATGGGACCTGAAAGAGAAGGAATGTTGGACAGGCAGAGACGTTGGAGGCGTGCAAATCCACCGAAGGAGGCAGGGATGGAGCCCATGAAATCGTTATTGTCGAGATTGAGGACTTGCAGGTAGGACAGTCCGCTAAGCCCCGCGTCGAGTCTGCCCTTGAGGTTTTGATTGGGGAGCTTGAGACGCACGACACGGCTGGTGGCGCCGTCGCATGTAACGCCTGTCCAATCGCAGCAGTTGAGGCGAGAGGCCTGCCAATTCTGAAGGACTTTGTTGGGGTCGGAGGAGATGGAGGCCTTGAAGCGCAGCAGTGCGTTTCGATCTGTGGAGGAGCAGACAGGGACGCCGGGAGTGCTGACAATCCCATCGTTATCCTCATCGTCGCCGCAGTCTAGCGGGTCGACGTCACATGATCCTCTGCCGGAGACGAGTAGAAGGGCGACCGCAAACAAGAGCCACCTGGGGAGCCTCGGATGTGAAGCCATACTTCTAGTAGCTGTAGTCATTGCTGCTTGCGGATAAACGTAACAGACTGTGCGTCAATGGCTGCTATGGTTTGCCTGAACGCTCAGATATAAATGGTTTCCTTGGTGTCGCTTCTCATTTTATGGTTGTTTACTGCCAATCTACCGCGTTTCAACGTCTCGGAACCTTTGAAAGTCAAGCGCCGAGCCGACCACCGCCATACGTGCGATCTTTGAATGAACAGAACAGTAAGGGAGGGGCGAGGCTGCGAGGCACATAGACGATTACGAACGTGTAAAGGCCTTCACATTTTGAACCGACGAAAAGGGCATATACCATTATCCACATACCTCTTTACACCTGTTCCACATGACGAAACTTAGCCCAAAAATATAGCATGAGTAAAAATATAAGGCCTCACAAGAAACCTAAACCGATCTTCCTTCCTCAAAAGAAATTGTTTATTATCTACATAATTTTAAAATGTGAAAGCATCATAGGTTGTTGGATTCGATGGTATCTCCTTATTCTCTTGTTCATTGTGGCAAAGCGTACTCATGGTTTTTTTGGGAAATCTTGGATGCAAAAACCTAAATTTTTGCAGTAGGACTCTCCCTCACTGGGTTGGATTTAATTCATATGAGGATTGAATCCTAGTGTGGAAGCTCACACGAGCTTTAACAAGATTAGAATATTGTTAGTCAATGTCCATGTCTATGTCCATGTAGGTGGTTTGATAAAGTTTTGGCCTGTTGAGGAGGAGGTCGAGAGTTGAATTTCGGGGTTGTACATGTAATGCTTTGTCCAGTTGTAACCTAGTCTAACCCCTACTTTGTGGGATACTAGGGGTCCTGTGGATACTATGCCCATTCATCTGTACAATTGTACTTTCAAAGTTAAAGCTAGGGAGAGTAGGCACCTACCCCATTTTAGGTGTAGAGGCTTTTGCAACAACCATGCCGGCCTCTTTCTTCTTTGCATCTTTTGTAGCCACTTTTGGACAACTCTTTATGACATGATCATTTGCCTTATAGTATTTGCAAAACATTTCTTGCTTTTCTATTTTCTTCTCATCTTTCTCTTCCTTCTTCACTTGTGCAACATTATTAGATTCCTGCTTACTAGTAGATGATCTCCATTTCTCGTTGCCCTTCTGACTAGCTAAGAAAGTTTGATATGTAGCATGCATAATTGACCTGTTCTGCATGGACTGATGTTGTATAAACCTTGGACTAGACCCTCAAATAATAGGGAATCCATGGTTTAAATTAATGGGTTGGACCCTCCAAGAAGGAACTGTTTCTTGGTTTTAACCCTTGAGGTTTTATTTCAATGGAAGTCTCAATTGGCTAGTTGATTCCAAAGTATTCACTGAATTATGGGGGATTCTTATGCTAGTAACATGTTATTAGACATACATAGGCAAGAAGAGGATTATGCGCCATAGGAAGATGTAGACAATTAGATTACACATCGGTTCTTCTAGAG
Organism: Ceratopteris richardii; assembly: GCA_020310875.1. Taxonomy (NCBI): domain Eukaryota; kingdom Viridiplantae; phylum Streptophyta; class Polypodiopsida; order Polypodiales; family Pteridaceae; genus Ceratopteris; species Ceratopteris richardii. The sequence goes on from CM035416.1 coordinate 7,536,781, forward strand.
ATAGGCCAACAGGAAAGGCATGAAGTAAATATTTATAAAGAGTTGAATGGATTGGACGAAAGATGAATGATATCCAAGCGGATATGTTTATTGTTAAGGAAATTCAAAATGAGATGGGTACTCTTTGTACTTCAATTAATGAAGTTAAAGGGAAGATGGAACAAATTCTGAATATGCTTTGTCCATATTTACCCTTACCTGCCCAGATGGGTTCCTTGTCCATTCGACCAAGGAACCCATCATCTAGCAAAGCAACGGATGCCCCTTTACCAATTCATAGTAACTTATCTTTAAAAAATAAGAATGATGAAGTAAATCCTCCTCATACTGCTATTAGGTCTAAATGCCTTTCATTTGCAAAAGACTTAAGACCACCTCAATTTTCAGGGGAAGATAAAGATCGAAACAAAGATGCAATCTTGACATTTTCAGAAAAATAGCAAGTCTTGCATCAACTAAAAAACACCCCTGAAGCCTATCAAGTCTTAGAAACAAGTTTATCACTTGGACCTTAGGCTTATAAATGGTGGATGAGCTTAAAAGAGGCTCAAAGAATCCCAAAAACTTGGATCAATTTGAAGAATTCTTCAAAAAAGAATTCTTACTAGAAAATGAGGATGAGCATAACTGGAAAGAAATTATGGGACAAAGTCTTTTAGAGAGGATGTCCCCTCTCTTTATATATTTCTCATTATCAAGAAATAGTACTTAAACTTCAAAACCTAGATGATTTTCATAAGGTAAGAGGTTTTATCCGTGGTCTCGACAAGCACATTAAACATGAAGTGAAGAGAAGTGCTCCAAAAAGTTTAGAAGATGCTATTAAGTAAGGACAGATCTATGAAGATCATGCTAAAACCGGAACACAACCACTTCATCTTGTTGGAGAAAATAAAAATTTTAAACCAGGAAAAAGAAAGCTAGGTAGTTTCAAAAAAGATGACTTTAAAACTCCTAGACCTTCATGACCTAGACTTGACCCTAACATTTGGGAAAAAGCAAAAAATGAAAAACTTTGCTTTAAGTGCCTTAACATCTTAGTAAGAATTGCATTGTTAGGGGACAACAAAAATCCACCCGTGAGATGAAAGGGAAAGAAAAGACATGAATACACTTAGTCCAAACCTTAAATCTTGAAAAAAGTAAAGTTTGGAAAAAAGTGGAAGTCCATGAAGACTGTACGCATCAGTATTGTTTGTCTGACTTAATGTGGGTCCAAAAGCAGTGACTTGGTCAAACTTCATGCTTGCATAAGTGGGAAAAAGGCCAGAGTCATGATAGATGACTCGGCCACCCATAATTTCCTAAACTTCTCACTAGTGAAGAGATTGAAGTTACCCCAACAAAAGTCACCTCATTAGTATGTTGTATCCATGATGCATGGTCAAGACAAGAAGGTCTGGGATACTATAGTTTGTAACTTGGAAATAGAATTTCAAGGTTATAAAGATAAATTAGACTTCTAGATCATGCACATGGAAAGAACTGATGTGGTTTTGGGTAGGGAGTGGCTTTTGGGCTTAGGAAAAACACTTAAAAAGAAGCTATCCGTTGAATATTTTGGAATGTGAGAGAAATGGAATCCATTATCTAATTCAAGGAGAGCATGATGTGCCAAGTACTCCTTTGATTTCTAGCATGGAACTGAAAAAACTTGTAGATACCCAAAAAGCGGAAGTTTTTATGATACTTCCAACCGATGTAATATATGTATATAATATAAATCTAGTTTCTTATATCTTGATTCCTTTATCTAGACATGAAAAGTTTAAATTTAAGTATTTAATAAACAATTATTGGGATATTTTTTCAAAAGAACTTTGCCATGGCTTACCTTGTTCTCACGGGCAAGTGGACCATGTTATAGAATTGCTCCCATGAACTAAGCCTATATGTAAACTCCCTTATAGACTCCCTTTTTCCTAGCAAGCTAAAGTAGAGAAACAGTTAAATGAATACCTAGTTAAGGTATTCATTCAGCCTAGTCTTTCACCCTAGGCAACACCCATTCTCTTAGTCAAGAAAAGAGATGGATCAATGAGACTATGCATTGACTATCGAGCCTTGAATAAAGTTACGATCAAGAAAAAATATCTAATGCCCCGAATTGATGATTTATTTGATCAACTAAAAGGAGCTAAGATATTTTCAAAACTTGATCTCCATCTAATGAGATAGGAGACCTTGAGCAAGGTGATGTAGGAAAAGAACCCAAGACTCCTAAAGGTAAGTCAGTTTTGACTAGAGTGATCACTCTAGATTGGATCCCTCAAGACAACAAATGCATAGAACTATTCCTGAATAGAGAAACGGAGGAAGCCTTTTAGAGATTCAAGCCAGATCAACCTAGCCAAATAGGCATAGTCACCATCTACGAGTTCAAGGATAAGGAGATACGAGGCAAAGTGTTCTATTTGGATACCACATCGGAGAGAATGTTCTTGGTAGTAGAACAGGAGAGGCATGCATGCACTTGGCAAGGTGAGTTGATTTTCCCTCCACCAAGGACTAATGTTTCTCATGGCCTCCAAGGAGTAGGATCATCCCAGGCTCATGAAAACCAAAGAGAAAGACCCAAAGGGAGACCTGAAGTAAGCTTTGCACACACAGTGGGCAAAGACAGATTAGGACTTGAAGGTGGAAGACAGCGAAGAGAGAGGCATAGAGCACATAAGCATCAAGGAGATGAACATGATTTTCCATTGCCTAGACCTTGAGAGTACCCAAGAATGCTTAGACCCTCTCAAGTGGTCAAGACAATGAAAAACTAATTTGATGGGTTAGGAGATCCTTATGATCATGTGGCCGAGTGTTAAGAGTTGAACAGGCCGAGGACTCGTTCATACGGTGTGAGGCATTTGGTTTGACCCTCAAAGGCACTGCCTTAGCTTGGTTTCAACCCCTTAACAATCGCAATTATCAAAATATAGGTCAAATGCTAGAAGCATTCATCATAGAATTTTCCAAGAGTTTCATCAAGCATAACACATCATCCTTGATCCATAGCTTCAAACAGACACCCCAAGAAACAGTTCGACTATTCGGATATAGATCTAAACAATACGTGGAAAGATGTCCTACACCTAAATTACCTACACAAGCAGAATAGGTTTCCCTATTTTTAGATGGACTTCTAAGAGGGAAAATTAGATCATATGTATATCTCAAGGAGCCAATCACACTACATCAATGCTTGACAATGTGTATTGACATAGAAGACAACTTGGGTGAGGAACTAGAATTGTCCAAACTCTATAAGGATTCTACTAGTTCTACTAGTCACACTTCCAGACCCTTCCACTGAGATAGATGAGATAGCGGAGCAAGTTGCCAAGAACCTAGGAGTTCAAAATAGACAAACACCTAGGGTCACCTCATTGAAGCGATGTTATACTTGTAGAGGTGACCACATGGCTGACGTATGCCTAATGCAAAACCAGAATGTGAGAGAAATGAATGCTCTATATTGGACTATTGAGAGGAAATACACAAACCATATGGCTCAAGATTGTCCATACAAGAGGGGGGCTATTAGACAACTTACCGACAACCTTACCAATAGGGTAGGTATCAGAATCAATACCAAAAACCATATTATGGGCCATAATAGCAATATCAGGCACCATATAGGCCACAACCAATCCTAAGAAACCAACCACCACCTCCAACTAATGTGATTCTAGTTAAGTATGCAATGGCAGAGGAGAACCCTAATAGAACATTGGTGTCGATAACCCTTTTGGTCTTAGAAAATGGCCCTCATGCTCATAGTTTTGACTACACCCATGAAGATAGTCCACAAGCTTATTACATAGAGTCACCTGAGCACAGTGAGACTTATCCATATCAATATGAGGCACTACCTATTGAACCAAATTGGGAGCCAGAATACTCCAATTGCATGTATATGAATCATAACCCAAGGCCCCAATTGAGACCAATGAGACCACAAAACCCTAGAGGACTCTGTTTTAGATGTCAGGGTGACCATTTCATCCATGAATGTCCCCAACCACCGACTCCTAGACAAGGACAAAACATCACAATACGAGGCTTTTTTCACGAGTGTGGCAAAGAACATCTCCCCAGAGATTGTCCCAGGAACCCCTCTAATGTGCCCAAGGTTACATCTATTAATGTGGTAGGCTTGTAATGTGGCTTCTATACAGGCAGTTACTAGGGCACAAGCTGGACAATAGGCTAAACCATCTAAGCAATCAGAGCCAAGTGAATCAGGAGAGCCTAGTGAGAGGAAAACAAGAACATGGAATGATAGCAAGGAGAAGGCGAATCGTAAATGGGCTAGAAAGTTATCTGAATTAAACGAAAGCCTAAAAGATGCAAAAACAAAAATACCAACCATTGCATCTCAAAGCCCCTCGCATGTCGAAACTCCATCCACTCCACTTCATCCCACCCCGACACCCCACAACCAGGGTCTATTCTTGCAGATCCAACCCTAGAAGGCTTAGACATGATGTTCAAGGCCTACCAAGCTTGACTTCAAGAAGGGCCAATAGTTGCAAAACTAGACAAGAGTCACACTAGAGCAGATTTAGAGATTGAACGAACAAAGATATGGATGAAAATGGTAGGACTGGCTCAAGCTATGCTAGAGACTAATCAATTGTTCAATCAAACGAACTCTATCAAACAGGGTTTGCACTTCCAAGGCTTACTAGATAGATTAGAACAATTCGTAAACAAGCCGTAGGTTCCTTTACCCTCACAAGCTCAACCAATTGTTGGAAGAGAAATTTCACCACCGGGGTTAGATCCAAAAATATGCTCTCATACAATCCCCATGACTGTTGATGCCAAGCCCACCAAACAGAAGCCCTGCACATATAATGACACTTATGCAACCAAAATAAAAGAAGAAATGGATAGACTGATTGAAGTTGGATTATCTATGAGATTGAACATACTGAATGGGTGTCCCCCATTGTAGTGATGCCCAAGAAGAATGGAAAGTTGCAAGTATGTATTAACCTTAAAAATGTTAATGGTACTATAATCAGAGATAGCTATTTGCTTCCAATCACTGAACATTTATTGGAGCATGTTGCATGCAAGGAATTTTATAGCTTCCTTGATGGATTTTCAGGTTACAACCAAGTAGCCATTGCCCTAGAAGATCAACACAAAACGGCCTTTGCCACAGAGTGGGGAATCTTTGCATTTCGTGTGATGCCATTCGGGCTCACCAATGCACTTGCAACATTCAAAAGGCTCATGTGTCATGTCTTCAAAGAGTTCTTGCGAAAAAGCTTAGAAGTATATGTGAATGAATTATGTGCTCATTCCCGAGAGAGACGACACCACATACCTGAGCTCAAATAGATCTTCAATAAGTGTAGAGAATATCCAGTGTGTATGAACCCAGAAAAGTGTGTGTTCATGGTACGACAAGATAAAATCTTAGGTCACATTGTTTCTAAGAACAGAATATCAACAGGCGAGGACAAAGTAAGAGCCATCGCGGAGTTTCCAAGACCAAGGAACTTCAAAGAGGTACAAGCATTTATGGGCCATTCTGGATATTATCACGGGTTATCCACATGTACGCAATCATAGCTAAACCCCTTTATGCTCTGTTGATAAATACTGAGTGGAACGAGGAATGCAAAAATTCCTTCAATGAGCTAAAGAAACGTTTGTGCACAACACCAATACTAACCACCCTGATTGGAATAAACCATTCCATGTGCATGTAGATGCATCCAATTATGCAATACGATGTGTGCTAGCATAACCCACATGTGAAGGGAATCTAGATTTGCCTATAGCATATGCTAGTAGATAGCTAAACACAAATGAACGAAACTATACAAAAATTGAAAGGGAAGGCTTAGGCATGGTATATGACGTGAAGAATTTTACACACTATCTATTGGCCAATAAGTTCAAGTTTTTACCTTGCAATACATGATGCTTAGTAAGATGGTTCCTCTTACTAATGGAATACGACTTTGAAGTGGTTGTTAGGAAAGGTAGGACCCACCTCAGGGCAGATAACCTTTCTTGCATCACTTCAGGAGAGTCACCACAAGGAGTGCCTGATGAATTACCCGATGCTTATATATTCAATTTAAAAGTTGTCCTAAATGGGCAAATAAGTTGGTACCTCTCCTAACCTTCGGACCTGCAAATAAGAATTGAAAAGGAACAAAGATTGACTTGTAAGATCACAAAATATCAAGTATGGTAGGTAGTATGTACAAACAAGATACAGAGGGTGTATTAGCTTGTTGTGTCGAGGACGATGAACATAGTAGTTGGTTGCAATAAGCCCATGAATGATTGCTAGGAAATCATTATTCTAAACAATGAACATTGCAAAATCTGAACTGTTTAGGAGTGTATTGGCCTAGTATGGATAGAGAAATACATGAGTGGATTAAGAATTGTCGAGTGTGCCAGGAGAGACTTCCAATGGAGTATGCTACCCTTTATCATGTTTTTTTAATTCCAGAATGGAGTGCTCCATTGGTAGAATTTATGAGATCAGGAACACTACCTAGTGAAGCTAGTCTAACAAGAAAACAGAGCATGGCACAAGAGGCTCAGGACTATTCCTTAGTAAGATACAACCTACATCAAAGAGGAAAAGATGGATACTTAAGATTGTGCATTCATGAATCAGACTATTTGAAAATCTTAGAAATTGCACATACTGCTGTTGCAGGTGGACACTTTGGACCTGATCGAGTAATTAAGACCATTCTATTCTCAAGACTTTGGTGGCCCACTCTTCATATGGATGCACATACCTATGTGAAGAGATGTGACACATGAAAACATGCATAATATCCGATAAAAAAAGATGAGATGCCTTTGAGGCCAATGATGGGAGGACATGCATTCTCAAAGTGGGGTATACACTTTGTAGGTCCTATTAACCCCCCCAACTAGAAACTCCCATGCAAAGTCAAAGCCATGACAAAGAATGATGCTAAAAGGATGGCTAAGTTCTTATTTGAGAATGTGTTCATCAGATATGGATTACCAATAGAGTAAGTAAGCAATAGAGGTACACACTTCTTGAACAAAGTATTGAAAACCTTCTCCAAGAATTCTTGGTGATACATAAGAAGTTTTCCCCTATCATCCACAAGCTAATGGACAAATCAAGAGCACAAATAAGATATTATGCAATGTATTGACAAAACTGGTAAATAATAAACACTCTAATTCGGATAAACAACTTCATCATGCTGTTTGGGCTTACTAAGTTGCCTACAAAATGGTACTCAATTCCACCCCATTTCAGATGGTCTTTGGATAGAATGTTGTGCTACCATTGGACTTCCTAATCCTAGCTTTAAAAGTAGGACAAGGGCATGAGTGGAATGGACATGAGTTGTCCTCCAGGATCTTTGGTCTAAAATGCTTAGGTGAGACTAGGCTACAAGCAATAGCAGGCATCTACGATACAAAGAAAAGACAAAAGGCATACTTTGATGCACACATCAAGGATAAAGGATTGAAAGGAGATCTAGTACTGATTTATACACTAGAACAACATGCCCGTAAATTGGAAAAAAAAGGATATGGACCCATGATCAATAATAGATTTTCCTCTAGTGGTGCGGTTCAATTGGCCACTCTACAAGTTGTCATCTTGCCAAACTATATGAGTGGATGTGAAGTCAAGCTATATCAAGAACCTCTTACAGAAGATATGCGAAGGAGACTCAACACTGCTAAGAAGAGAAAAGAAGAAGAGTTGCGAGTTAGAGAAGAAGCACAGGTAGAGGCTAGAGAGCACATTAGATGAAATAAGGTAAGGTAACTAGGCTTAGATGTCAATCATAAAGCCCCAAGATATCACATGGCCATGTGCCAAACATCGGGTGCCATTGCTTCTCAAATAATTGATCGATGCCCCTTTGTGACCATAGAGATAGGACAAGGAAAGAGTGTAAGGACTATGAGAGCATTGATGGACTCAGGTGCATCAACTAGTGCAATTCGACTTTCATACTGCCAAGGCTTGCAATTGAGCATCAATTCCATAGAAGACTATCTCATAGGTTTGGGAGGTGTGGAAACCCCTTGTTTGGGTGAGGTGGAGCTTCCCATCTGCCTTCAAGATGTCCCAATAACAGTCAAAATGCTAGTGTGTCAAGATGAGGACCTTATGGAACAACTTGTCTTGGGTCAAGATTGGATCTATGATCATGCAGTCAACTTAAACCTAAGTAGTCAACTTCTTCAAGTTTGGGTACATGAACAATGCATTACATTAGAATTACAGAATTGCATGATTGCAAATCCAAGTATCACACATTCTCTTATTTCTTTTAAGACTAATCTTAGAAAAGAAGATGTTGTAGGTGTTGATAGCTCTATGATGCAGAATGATTTGATCATGGGAGAATAGGCTCGAAGGCAAGTGGATCTCTCTTCTTTTTCAAAGACTGATGCTGCCAGAAGAGCTCAACCGCAGAGGCTAGCAAAACAGTACAAGACAACCCCTATATTAGATAGAAAGACAAAATTCAAGAAGAAAATCATTTCGATCATGAAGCAAATCTGGGTACGAAAAAGTAGAGCAACCACTGAATTTGCCACAATAATTCCCATCCAGGCAAGCCAACCAGGCCAGAAGACAAATGATGCAACTAGGACAAGCTCAACCATAAGGTATCCGACGAGTTTGGGTGGCTAAGAAATTAGCTGCAGCTCAACGAGGGCAATTACACATGTGGGTACCCAAGGTACTCTTACATGCACAAAACCCTATGTTCTCCCTCATGAAAAAAGTCTCAACAAAGAAGCCAAGGAGAGACAAGGGTCAGAAATAAACACAAAGACTAAAAGAAGATCAACTCACCTCTTTGACAATAGTAAAAAGACAATCATCAAGGGTATGGGTTTGGAAGCCAAAATAATGCGTAGCCTATAGAAAACCAAAGATCCAACCACAAGGGATACAAACAGTACAAAATCATCCAAGAATTAAGTGATCAAAGAGGATATGTACAAAGCCAAACATAGTTCTAAAATGGATCCTTATAAGAAGGAGCAGTTAGTTGTCAGTTAACCATCAATTGAGTGCATCGTTTTGTGATCCAATGGATACCTCCAAACAAAGATTACATCAACCTCTATAAGTAACATCAGAAGCCTCGACATGCAAAAACCATGTGCTCCCTGCATAACCCTATCTTTTACACCATTCAAGTCATGCACTTCCAAAGTATGCATTAATATAGGGCCACATTACATGGCCATGCATAGACACATGTGAGAGTCCCAGGCAGAAGAGCACATTGACATATGTCAACTATTTTTATTGATACTAACCTCTTTCTTGTTGTTTTGTGACATTGGTTAAAAAGAAAAGAGAGAAAGAAAAAAGAAAAAAAAGAGAGACGAAGGATCAGGACCGTGTACTTGAAGAAATTCATCAGTGAATCATCAACAAGGACATCCATCAATAATGGAAGAGATGCCCATGGTCAATCACCATGATTGGAGTACCATAGGAAGAGATGAACATCGATCGACCTTTCACATTGGTAAGAATCACCTACTTTGGCAACACTATCACAATGTTAAATTAGCAAACCTCTTTGTCTGCATACCCTTGAGCACTTAGCTCAAGACCCAAAATTTTTTGTAGCATACATTTTGAAATGCATTCCCCAAGTAAAGCATGCATAGGGCCACATTACAAGGTCGTGCATAAGGCACATATTTTCTTCAATCCATGCACGAACGCACCCATCTTTCATTATGGGTTATGAGTACTTGGCATGAAAACTGTGAAATCCATGTTTGAAAGATCCAACAGACATCAAGGTTACAATATCAGTACCTATGAAGCAATTCACATTTTCTCAAAATCAACATGGACAACCTTTTTCGAGCAACTATAAATTTTTGGAAGCTTACAAATACACCATCATGGTGGAATCCAAGGAAGAAGCACATACAAAGGGACTAAAACTTGCAAAGGATAGCAGGGACAAAATGAAGAATAGGACAACTAATCTCGCTACATTTGGAGGAAAAACTGCTCTTGGTGATACATGATGGATGCAACTTCCATAAACTCCAAGTAGTACCTGTGTGCATAAAGAGAACATGTACCTGAATTCTTAACATAAGATGCAAATCTTATGTTAACCACCATCCAATGTCTTTGAAGTAACCCAAAATCTTCATGTAGAAGACAATCTTCAAATACATCATGTGAATGGCCGATCCACACCATCAAGCTGCTGCATGGTAAATCCTCTCCATAAGCAAGAGTGTGAGCACACTCCTCTTCTCCAAGAAGAACTCCATAGCCACTCCTCAACATGCTCCAAAATAGCACCATGGCTGCTCCATGTGCTAAGAAGCACCACCTCTATTGAGGTACCAAACTTGGCGTTGAACTAGGTGTAGGATAAATATAATGAGCCTATGGATATTCTTTTATAGTATTTGTGATCCCTTCAAAAGCTCTCCAAATGCAACTTAATAAAGCACAAGCTTCTATGATTGCTTATGTAAAAAGCTAGGAACAAGAAATAATCGCGAATTCAAAACAGCGCCGTCTGTCTTTTCTTCCCAAAAGCATGATAAAAAAAAACTTCGCGTTCGTTGCTCCGTCAGGACTTGAACCTGGTGGGTTCGATAGGAGGACAATGATCTATGCAAGGCGCTCACATCGTTTTCTTGTAGAGGAAGTATAAAAGAGAGCTACAAATGGTGTGTATTCTGCGGCCTTTTGGACTAATAGGACATTGTTTTCCAACAATCCTCCCTGCAATGTCATATTGGTACAAATTGAATTGGATCTGCAAACTTCATAATCACAATTTGCAAACTATCACAAGCTTGAAGCTTGTATTCCTGAATTGATCTTTAAACATTTTCTTCAAAAGTCTTCTTCAAAACTGAATTAGAATTTCCTTCAAACTTCAAACACCTGTACTTGCTGAATATGAACCATAATACTTGAGAAAATATGCAAACTAGATATCCAATAGTGTTCTCATCAAGCAATCACTGCTTGAAAACAAATGTAGCAAGTACTGACTCTGAACCTACTATCTCTTGTCTTCACAAACCTGAAAACATACACTAGGATCCACATATTTGCATTTACCTTACGAAAATTTTCTCAACGTACTTCTGCTGTGTCATGTAAATACACTAAACATAATCAAGAACTGAATCTTGGAACCTGTGATTGATAACTCACAACTTAGTGTATTATGAACACTACTGGTTCATCTCTGAATATACTCAAGTTAAGTCAACTCAACTCAATTGAAATCAATTGAAATCAACTCATGAGTCTCATCAAAAAATCTATGATATCATCATGTCTTCATCCTTGTTCAATGTGTAAATCCTTCATACCTCTTTCCTTTAGAGCCTGGTATAAACATATATGTGCGCACTTCTCAAACATACCTCTCTAAAATATCAAGCTTCTCTTCAATAGAACTCTGGAACCTTCTCCTGAACAAGAATATCCTAATAGGAACTTTCTTCAGACATTCTCCGAACATAAAGAGAACCTGACAAAGGAAATATAGGAATACCTGTAGGTATGACTCTGCATTCTTTCACATATGGCTAAAAATAAATCTTCATGTTTCATCACCCCCTTGGATGACTTAACTCTAGTATCCAAAATTCTTCAAATATATCAAACTTTATGAAATCTAGAACGTCTTCCTTCATAAATCTGATCTTTAATGATCAATACCTATATCTGAAACAAAATCTCTGAACCCTTTTTATTAGCACTGTACATATGCCAATAGCTTTCCTTGTCATTCCGCAGCTTCCCAAAATCTAGAATAAGGTTAGCTGATCTATCATAAAAACATTGCTGAAAGCATTTTAGGATTCATAACCTTCTACAACATAACAAGTATCTTCTTCTATTCCTCTACAATACAAATCTGATAGAACCTGAATCTTTGACTTACTTTCTCCAATGCTAAGAACCTTCTCAAACAAAGGATAGACAATTGACTCATTAGTACTCAAGATCTTTTATGATCATTTAGGATCATTCAAGATGATCCAAGATCTATCAAGATCTTTCCAACAAAATACCTGTGTAGAATCTGCTTTCATCAAACCTTCATGACTGAATGTTTGATTCATTACCTGAATGTCTCTAAGTGTCCATGCTTCTCACATAAAGTTGTAAAAATTTTCTTCAAACAAATCCTTCCCAAGAATCTGCAACTCCTACTTGAAACATAAGTGGACAAACTTCTCACCTTGAGAACTCCAAAAGCTCCAAGTTGGTACTTCATCTTTTCATATTCTACCTGGGTGAAATGTGATAGTACCTGCTTGATTTTCTTTTGGCTAATTGTACTTCTCAATCAAGTGCTAGGATCTTATGGAACACCTTTTTGAATACAAGCATGTATCCAAAAATCAAGACAAACATAGAAAGTAGATTCTTCAACTGACTAGTACATCAAAAATCTAAATTTTCTGGGAGTTTTCTGAAAATACTGAATATGAGGTAACTTTTTCAAACATAAAACCTCAACCCAAGTCTTCAACATCTACTACAAAAAACTCTTTTACCTCAAGATTTAGGTCAAGAAGAATCTCTGCAACTTGTCATATACCAAGTAGCTTTGAATTGTCACTCCAAGAATTCTTTGAGGGAACATATAAGCTGCTCGCTCAAAAGCTTCAACTAAAACATAACTCATACATATATGAGTCAAAACATATATCTGCGGCTTTTCTTTCTCTCAATGCAATTCTTTGTCAAATCTACTAAATCATGACCAAGTGTAATGCAAAACAAGAAACTGCTTCTTCTTTAGACTATCTTCATACAAGATGTTCTCGTGGACTTGTCTTTGGATGTAGAGGATAAAATAGGAAAAGTATATGGAAAATATGTGAGAAAAGAAATCTTACTTTTCTTTTGGAAATATTGGAATTTCTTCTTCTTTTCTTCCATTGATGATGTCAACATCTACGAAATTCTCTTCCATACCTTTTGTTCTCTTCAAATGAACTTTTTCTCTTCCTCTAGTGCTAAGACTAGGAGACAAAACAAACATGGTATACAAATGGAAGTGAATATAGAAACATGTTTTATCATCTCCTCATATCTCTGAATCAAAACTTTGCTTCAAATGACTGATATGACTAAATTAACCAACCTTTTGTCTGAATGATGAATTTACCTTTCTAGAGTTACCTCTCTAGATATGAAATGTGAGCAAAAACTTCCAACCAACTTACAACACAAAATTGGCTGAAAACAAAACTGATGTTCTCCACATTTGTCTTCTTAGATGAGCTTTCTTGTCATGAAAGAGATCTCTCAAAACTCTCTAGAAAAACCCTAGATACCTATTTTGATGTAGCCTTTAACTTTCAAATAATGAAAGTGTATAAAAGCACTCCTTGAATCCTTCAAGTCTCTTCATAACTGCTTTTCTAAGATATAACCTGCAAATGATAATCTGATAGTAAAAACTGATACTTGTGATTTTATGTTGATCTGATTCCTTCATCTTCTCTAAACCATTGTTCTTCTTTGAATTTGAAGTAGTCTTCTCTTCATCAAGTCTTGGTCTGCAAACAATACTTTTGTAAAGTATTTGCATACTCTTCCAAAAATATTCAGCTGCTAACAGATCATCAACTTCATACTCCATACTGATGAATACACATGTGACTGAATTGTCTAATTCTCAAATCTCTACTCATCTAGATTAAGTGTGTATGTGAAATATCAAATGTTAGAAGATGCTCTTAAATCATATGTTGTAAACCTAGAAGTCTGGAAACATGTGAATATAAGAGTGTGAATGTTCTGATTCCAAAGCCCTAAAGCTCTGATACCAAATGTTGGAAATTTAGTAGGCCCATTACTAATACCACAAGTCCAAGTTTCCATAGGTCCAGGATTTACAACATTAATTCCAACAATCTTCCAATATTGAAAAAACATGAACATACCACATTTAATCATACAAATGATGAGACAAAGATAGAGAGAGAGTAGACAACATGTTCAAAGTGTTACGTAAGCCACTGCTTACTCACACTATCATATATACCAATGTTCAATGTACAATGTGGGAGCAAAACTCTCAACCACTCTATGTGAACAGAAATAGATGGATGAGTGTATGTACAAATGTAACAAAACATATTCAGATGTATGGGTAGAAATCTGAATATATATGAGATGTGTGACCTAATAGGTTGTAGAAGAGTGAATATGAGTGACAGAAAGAAGAAGGATCATGGAAGACTCTAAGTTAGACACGTATGTGAAAAGATCACATACTTACGAAAGTAGCAAAGAATGCTAACAAGTTTGCTGCCAGAAATCCTCAAACTCATATGAACATATCTTCTTTAACACGTCATCGAAATATGCAATAAATCATGCATGTAGTGATTCTCTTGTACTTATGCCGAATAGGACTCCTCCTGATACGGATGCAACTTCCATAAACTCCAAGTAGTACCTGTGTGCATAAAGAGAACATGTACCTGAATTCTTAACATAAGCTGCAAATCTTATGTTAACCACCACCCAATGACTTTGAAGTAACCCAAAATCTTCATGTAGAAGACAATCTTCAAATACATCATGTGAATGGCCGATCCACACCATCAAGATGCTACATGGTAAATCCTCTCCATAAGCAAGAGTGTCAGCACACTCTTCTTCTCCAAGAAGAACCCCATAGCCGCTCCTCAACATGCTCCAAAATAGCACCATGGTTGCTCCATGTGCTAAGAAGCACCACCTCTATTGAGGTACCAAACTTGGCGGTGAACTAGGTGTAGGATAAATATAATGAGCCTATGGCTCTTCTTTTATAGTATTTGTGATCCTTCAAAAGCTCTCCAAAAGGAACTTAATAAAGCACAAGCTTCTATGATCGCTTATGTAAAAAGCTACGAACAAGAAATAATCGTGAATTCAAAACAACACCGTCTGTCTTTTCTTCCCAAAAGCATGATAAAAAGAACTTCGCGTTTGCTGCGCCCTCAGAACTTGAACCCAGGTGGGTTCAGTAGGAGGGCAATGATCTATCCAAGGCGCTCACACCATTTTCTTGTAGAGGAAGTGTAAAAGAGTATTACACATGTTGTGTATACTGAGGCCTTTTGGACTAATAGGACATTGTTTTCCAACATTTGACTCCTCAAATAAGCCCTAGAACCTAATTTTTAACTAGGCCGGACACTAGGTCTGGGCAAAACTAGTCAATAAACAAGTAAAGGAAGTGGTACCCATGCTTGAGCTACATGATTGCTTATGAACGTTTATGTGCTAGTACTTAAAGGTTTTATGAGCATTTCACACTAGTTATATGCTCATTTTGCAGAGGAGACCCTAGCAAAAATTTTCTAGATTTTTTGTTCTGTCAACTATACAGTTGTCAATTTACCTCTTGATACACTTATTGGTGTGAGCACATATATTCTCACAAAATTCTTTTGTTTGGTCATTACTGCTCATTAATCCATTTCTTTGGGGAGACTTTGTTAATTTTTCCTAGAATTCGACACTTGATCATCCCTTTTTTGAGCCTTAGTGGTGTTTGGACTCTTCTGGCTCCATTATCATTCTAGTCAGTTCTTGATCATCATGGCATTAGAGATATCAAGCACATCACGTGGATCAGGGCCTAGTGCAAGTGTTCCCAGAAGGAGCTATAACTTGTAGGGAAAATACCATTTTGAGATCCAAAATTTTGATGGCACAAACTTTGCTCTATGGGAGAATTAGATGAAAGATATGTTGATTCAGAGAAGGTTATCGAAGCCCATAAATGGAATCTCAAAGAAGTCTATTGACATGGATGAGGATGATTGGGATGAGTTGGATGAAATGGCTAGGTCTACCATTTGATTACACCTAGCAGATATTTTAGTATTGGACTGTGAAAGTGCAGAGGAGCTTGTAAGCGGTTATGCAATACATATAAAAAAGAAATGACATCAAATAAAGTTTATCTCATGAGGAAGATATATGACCTTCACATGAAGGACAAAGATAGTGTTGTTGCTCATTTGAATGAGTTTGATGCTACATTCTCTCACTAATAGGCTTAGAAAATGGACATGGATAATGAAACGAAAGCAGTTTTGTTGTTATGTACCTCGCCATCATCATGGGATACATTTTTCACTACTATTAGCAATAGTGCACTTGGTGGTAAACTGATCTATGATGACATACATGGAGAACTCTTGAGTGAGGAGATTCATAGAAAATCTATGGTTGGAACTCAGAGTGGAGATGCATATAATGTTTGTGATTCTTACCAAAGAAAGAATCAACAATGTGGCAGAGGCAAGAACAAGAAAAAGAATGGTCAAGGAAATAAGAGAAGAAGTAAAACAAGAAAGAGGGATATCAAATACCATTATTTTCATAAGAAAGGACACATGAAGAAAGACTGCTATGCATTAAAGAACACTAAAGGTAAAGGGAAAATGTTGATGGGCATGTTAAATAACTACCTTCACCATCTACTTCGGCTGTGAAGATTGAAGAAATCAATGCTATTTCTGATGATGCTGATGTATTGACATTTGATAGTATTATGCCTACTTATGCTCTTATGGCTGATCCTCTTTCCCACACATGGATGCTAGATTCTGGTGCTTCTTTCCATGTGACACCACATAGAGAGTGGTTCTTTACTTATGCAACAAAGTCTCTTGGAACTATGAGACTTCATGATTCTTATCTATGTGACGTTGTTGGGATTGCAGATGTGGTTATGTAGTTCATTGATGGTTGAAAATTTACTATGCATAATGTATGCCATGTACCTCAGTTATCATTTAGTTTGATGTCAGTTGGTCAACTTGATGACCTTGGTTACAAGGTGGTCTTCTATGATCATTCCATTCACATATCAAATAGCAATATGGTTATTGTAAAATGAAGCAAAGTTGGTTTAATTTATCCTCTATTTGTATCATAGAAAGAAAACTTGTTAGTTGTTATGGAACAGCCTATGGATTGTATTTGGCATGGCAATTTGAGCCATATATCACGTAGTGAAATGGAAAATCTTTCTCATTCTGGCTACTTACTTGTTTTATCTTTCTCTGGTTTCTAATTTTGTGAGAATTGTCAATATGGAAAGCAAACTAGGGTGAATAGAACTATTGAGGATAGAGTAGTTTCTAAGTTGCATTATGCAAACCTCTCACAAGTCTTTTGGGTAGAAGTAGTATTAACTACAATTCATGTAATTAACCTTTCACCTAGTAGTGCCAAAGGTTTGAAAATGGCATAAGAGTTAGCGATAGGGAAGCTACCATATTATGATCATCTTCAAGTTTTTGGGTGTGAAGCATATGTTCATATACCCAGAATCTTAGACAAAGGTTGGACCATAAGTCAAACAAATTCATTTTTCTTGCATATGGTCAAGAAGGCCAATTCAGACATTGCTTATGGGATCCTAAAACACAGTCAATGATCATAAGTAGTGATGTGATTTTCAATGATTCTAATGCATAAACAACCCATTATGGAGGTTGAAGTGAGAAGAGTGGTGTTTGAGGATACTAGTCCTCCAATTAGCATGCATAAAAATCCTGCACATAAGGATGTTTAAGAGAATGTTTGGTCACATCAATCTATGAATGTTCTAGTTCAGTAACCATTGAGACGCTCTGCACATGTCTCACATCCACCTGATAGATATGTTATGCATTTGGATTTTGTTATGCTAACAGATGCTGGTGAGCCGTCTTGCTACAAAGAGGCTATGCAGATTGAGGATCATGTCAAGTAGGAGTGTGCCAGGAAGAGTGAGTTGGATTCTATTCACAAGAATGGTACTTGGATTTAGTACCTTTGCCAAAGGGTAGGAAAGCTTTACCATGTAAATGGGCATATAAACTAAAATTCACATAAGATAATGCTTATCCAAAGTACAAAGTGAGACTTGTTGCAAAGGTTTTAAGCAACAACATGGTGTTGATTTTGAGGAAACCTTCTCTCTTGTGGTCAAGATCACTACCTTGCCAATATTGCTTGGATTCATTGCAATGGAGGACTTAGAGTTAGTTCAAATGGATGTGAAAATTGATTTCTTGCATGAAGATCTTACACATGAGATCTATATGGAACAACCAGAGGGTTATGTAGTTCCTGGCAAAGAAAGTCTAGTTTGTAAGTTGAAGAAGAGCTTATATGGACTTAAATAGTCCCCTAGACAATGGTACCAAATGTTTGATGCATTTATGAAGTATCAAGGCTATTCCACAAGCAATGAGCATCATGGTCTCTACACAAAAAGATGCTCAAATGGAAGCTTGATATGCTTGATACTTTATGTGGATGATATGCGGGTTGCTAGGAAGTCCTCTTATGACTTGTCAATTCTCAAGAAGAAGTTGAGTGCAACATTTGAAATGAAGGATTTGGGGGATGCCAAACATATTCTTGGCATGCACATTACTCATACTAGGAGTAAAAGATGCATATACTAAAGTGAGTACATATCCAAAGTACTTCACAAGTTCCATATGCGAGGTGGAAAGGCATAGAGTACACCTTTACCCATATATGTGAAATTGAGCAAGGATAATTGCCCCAAATTAGATGAGGAAAAGGAATCCATGGCCAAAATTCATTATCAATCTATTGTTGGTAGTCTCATGTATGCTATGGTAGCTATGAGGCTAGACATCACATTTGCAATGGGAGTTGTGAGTAGATATATGTCGAATCATGGCAAGAAGCATTGGGGAATGTTCAAGGTGATTTTGAGATATTTGAGTGGCACTAAGGTCAAGTGTCTATGCTTGGGTAGAGGAAAAGCATCCATTCAGCCACAGACTATAAGTATTATTGCATTTGTAACACCTACGAAATCTATCTTCGTGCTCCTTGTGTACTGTGTTTTTTTGCATACTCTAAAGTCTCTATGCAGACTACTCTGTGCGGTGCTTGGAGCTTGGTTTTCTACTTTGAGGGTATCATCGTGGAGCTCTCAAGAAGGAGAGTTCAGCGTGATGCATGGTGGTAAAGATACTTCACAGAGAAGTAAGATTCTCATATTAGATCTAATTTTTGACCACTTCCATTTCCTTGATATTTCTTCTCCCTCTCTCTCCCTCTCTCTCTCTATCTCCTTTTATCCTTCTTTATGCAATCTTAGGTTATTTTGAAATTTCTTAAGTGTAAGCATCATCCTCACCATTCTATAATTGTGAGGAATACATTTTAAATTTAGGAATTAGGGAAAATAAAAGAACCTAAATATTTAAAATAAAGAGAAATATAAAAAGAAACAAAGAAAATAAAGTAAAGAAAGAAGAAGAAATGAAAATAATGAAGTCACGTAGAACATGTATATAGGTTTAAGAGAGCATTTTTCTTTATATTCGAATGAGCTAATGTATGTTGTTTTCCTAATGTTTCTCTGTAGACTTATTGATGATTGTTGAAGTAAAGTTCTTGTGAAGCTTGCATGTAGCAAAAACTTCGAAGATTTGAAGACATCTACATATAGCAAAGGCTTTTAACACGTAGAGTCGATTTCCTATAGTAGTTAAATGTGACAAGTACTTGAGATGGGAGTGCAAACACTTGCTTATAGCAGCTGATGTGGCCCTGACAAAGTGATTCCTGGTTTCCAAGTTAAGGTTGAGATCATTAGGTGTTTGGAAGGAGTTCCTATTTCATACAAAATTTTTCTAGTGGCTACATTTAATTGATCATTAAAACTTTGTATCTCCTAGAACCAGTTCATGTAAAGTTATACAGATTCATTTGTTCTATATCTTGTAACTTCCATGGAAAGTAGTGATTGTTAGAGTTTGAGGTTTACGAAAGCACACAAAGAACACAAGGCAGAAGAAAAACAAGAAGCTTGGAGTAGAACACACAATATTGAATGTATTAGCAAGTGAATGTACAAAGATAAGTAACCTATTAGGGCTATAGGCATATATACAAGCTGAGGGGAAAAAACCTCCCAAATAGGAAAGAAGTGTTGCGATGGTCCTAAGTGTGTTCACACACATCACTACCCAAATATATCATCAAATCCCCCCTCGAACTGATGTGGTGAACAAAGAACTGGCACTCATGTAGAGGAAGTGGCAAGCTATGTGGAAAGAGATCAATCCACAAAAGAAAGTAATGTTGGGTGTGTGTAGAAGCGTGAGACACACACAAGAAGCACAAACAAGGAGCACAAATGCAACAAAACACACAAAGAAGGTGATTGGTTGGAATAGCTCACTCTATTGAAAATGTTTAGAGCTCAAGTAAGAGCTGAATAATATCCCTATGTACAAAGAACCACCACATATGAGTGAATCATGTATGTGGAAACATGGGGAAAAAACTCTAGCCTACATTAGAATAAAAAGTGCCCATGATTAGGGAAAAGGTTCACATCAAAGCTACTCGAGGAACACATAAGTGTAACAAAGCCCCTGGATGGAATGCTATGAACACATATAGGGAGTGACAGATCAGCCCACACAAGGTAATAAGCCTAGAACTTTGCAAAAAGCTTCAAACTTTTCCCGTGGAAGAGCTTTGGTGAATATGTATGTCACATTATCTTGTGTAGGCACATATACCAAATCAATATCTCCTACACGAAGGCGCTCTCTCACATAATGATAAGGCACCTCAATATGTTGGGTCCATGCATGAAACACTAGGTTCCGTGTAATAGCCAACACACTCTAACTATCAATGAGAATAATTATAGCAACATCAATCTCCATGCAAAGATCGATCAATAGGCATCTCAGCTATATAAACTCCATTGTAGCTATGAAATTTTCCCTATACTCAACTTCACAACTCAATATCCCCATTGTAGGCTGCTTCTTAATCAACCAAGATATGCATGCATCTCCAAGGAAAAAAGCAATTATCACTAGTGGACACACGAGTATCATAACAAGCAGCCCAATCACTATCTGTAAATGCATTCAAGCATGGCAGAATATCTCTTCCATAAAAGAGACCCAAACTCAAAGTGCCTTTGAGATATCTAAATACACATTTCACCACTTGCTAATGCTTAGTGCCAGGGCTATGCATGAATCGGCTCAATTGGGAAACTACATACTATATATCCAGCCTTGTGTTGCATGCATATATAAGACATCCCACAACTTGTTCATGAAGATAAGTGTCAAATGCATCGCTATAATCTTCAAGTAAGAACCTAAATTCTATCTCAACTGGTGTGGAAACTAGCTTGCAATTTTCAAAGGCAAAATGCTGAAGTAATTTTTCAACATATTTTGCTTGATGCATAACAATTCTACCATCAATGGATACAAACTGGATGCCAAGATAGTAGCTCAAAATACCAAGATAAGTGACATCAAAAGTATGCTACAAATCAGCCATAAGAATGTCAAGTTTTGCATCATAGGACCGAGCCAAGAGTACGTCATCAATATAAAGAACAAGCACTGTAAGATCAATCCCATCTTTGCATACAAAGAGTGGGCTTTCAATTGGACCACATGTGAAGCCAAGAGCAATCAAGTGCTTATGGATTTTGTCATACCATGCACGTGGAGCTTGCTTGAGACCATACAAGGATTTATGCAGGAAACAAACCATATGCTCTTGCCCTTTCATGGAAAATCCAGGAGGTTGCTTAACATGAACCTCTTATTACAAATCACCATTCAAGAAAGCTGTTTTTATGTCCAACTGATGTACCTTCTAACCTCAATGGGCAACCGATGCAACCATTGTATGAATGGTAGTCATGTATGAAGTAGGTGCAAAAGTTTCCTCATAGTCAATGTCATATTGTTGCACATATCATTTGGTAACCAATGTAGCTTTGTAGTGATCAATGCTACCATCTAACTTTCTTTTAATCTTGTAGACCCACTTTGTACAAATGACATTTTTTCCTTTTGGCAATTCACATAACTCCCAAGTACCATTCCTATGTATGGAATCCATTTTTGATTGCACACACTCATCCAATGTGATCATCACATGCATCTTCAAAAGTAAGCGGCTCTTCATTACATGATATTGCAATAAGAGAATAATCTACAAAATTACTTGATGCATGGCAAGAGCTTGATCTTGTTCTACCAAGTAAAGGTGCACTCAATTTGGTGTTCTGCAAAGTTTGTTTTAGCCACTTTGGCATATTTTGTGCACTCTTAATAGAGATGCATTCATTATGTAATAAATCATCAGCATTTATATCATGAGTGGGCTGAATTTTATGCTCATTTTAAGCCATATTTTGATGCAAATGGTAAGCCATATGTGGCCAGAAATTTCTAGTAGTTCTGATAATTTTTTGCTAGAAAATTTTAGCCATTTTTGGCTAGAAATTCTCTACATTTTTAGCTCCATTTTATTGGATTTTTTCAGCCTTTTGAACCTCAATTGGATAATGTACATGGCCATAATCAAGCGCACCACTTTAAAACAAAGGCATGAGTGTATCGAACACAGCTTATGAGCTAACTATTGGCTGTTTTTGGCATTCAAGTAGAGGGAAAACTGAATTTCGAGAAAATACCACATCTTAAATCATAATAAATATGTTATTAAATGGATGGTACAAATGATATCCTTACTTTAGCACTATAATCAACAAATATGTTTTTCTTTCCTTATCATCAAGTTTTTGACATTGTTGTGATGGGGTAATATCATATGCCAAACAACCAAACACACATATATGACTAACCATACGTTTATGTCCATTCCAAGCCTCATGACTGATGACTTTCAATGCATTTGTAGGGCAGTGATTCAACACATAGTTTGCACACATGATTGCTTCCATCCAAAACTTGTTAGGAAGGTGCATCCTTTAACCATACATCATGCCATTTCATAAAGTGTTTTATTTTTACGCTTGACAATACCATTTTCCTAAGGTGTATATGGCACAATACATTGGTGTGAAACACCTCTTTCATGTGACATGTATTCACCACCACAATTTGTGTGTAGTTTCAAAAGCTTGTTTGAAGAAAAATTTTCAGCTAATAAATAATAGATAATTAGTAGAAAATTATTAGTAATAGCTAATTAGTATTAGCTAATTAGTAATAGCTAATTAGTAATAGATAATTAGTAATAGCTCATTATTAATAGCTAATTAGTAATAGCTAAATTGTAATAACTAAATTGTAATAGCTAATTAGTAATAACTAATTTGTAATAGCCGATTCTCAAAAATTAATTCATAATAGCTGATTTGTAATAGCTAATTAGTAATAGCTAATGAGTAATAGCTAATAAGTAATAGCTCGTTAGTAATATCTAATTTGTAATAGCTAACTAGTAATAGCTAATAAGAAATAACTAATTCATAATAGCTAATTCATAATAGCTAATTCATAATAGCTAATTATGAATATCTAATTGGTAATAGCTAATTCCTAAGAGCTAATTCATAATAGGTAGTTCATAATAGCTAAGTAATAGCTAATTAACAAAAAGATAATTAGTAATAGATAATTAGTAACAAACTAATTAGTAATAGCTAATTATGACAAGCTAACTAAGAGCCATCTACTTAGTAATAGCTAATTGGTAACAAGATAATTATTAATAGATAATTCGTAACAAGCTAATTATTAATAGCTAATTTCTAACAACTAACTAACAACCAACTACTTAATAATAACTAATTGGTAACAAGCTAATTATTAATAGCTATTTACTAACAAGTAACATAAAATCATCAACATAGTAATAACCAACTAGTAACAAGCTAATTAGTAATAGATAATTACTAACAAGTAATTAAAAACTAGCTACTTAGTAATAGCTAACTAGTAACAAGCTAATTAGTAATAGCTAACTACAAACAACTAACCAAGAACCAACTACTTAGTAATAGCTAATTGGTAACAAGTTAATTAGTAATAGCTAATCAGTAATAACTAATTTCAAACAGCTAACCAAGGACTATCTACTTAGTAATAGCTAACTAGTAACAATCAAAAGAGTAATATCTAATTACTAACAAGTAACCCAAAATCAGCAACTTAGTAATACCGAACTCACAACAAGCTAAATATTTATAAACAACTAATGAAGAACTAGCTACTTAGTAATAGATAACGATAACAGGCTAATTAGTAATAACTAATTACTAACAACTAACCAAGGACTAGCTACTTAGTAATAACTAATTAGTAATGTGATAGATAGATAGATAGCTAATTAGTATCTACCTACCTACCTACCTATCTATCTATTTATCTATCTATATATCTATCTATCTATTTATTCATCTATCTATTGGAGACATTCCCGCATCACATTTCAATTCCCCTAGAGTTTCTTGTAACTTTTTTCTCATCTCAATGACTGCTATAGTCACTTTAGACTCAACTACCTTAAATAGCTTAGCTTGATCCAAAGCAAGCTTGACCCTATCGAACTTAATCTTTTTCACTATCAGTTAACAATTCTAAGGTACATATAATCTTAGTACCCTCCACTTGCCTAATGGCATCAAGTGCCATACCCTATGGAACATGTAACTCAACATCTTGTTTCTCTTCTTGCAAGTCGGCATCTAGAGGCTCTAAAATCAATGAGGCATCATCATTCAAAAAAAATGTAAAACCTTTGCATCTTCAATTGCAACATATCCATCTTCCTGCATCTCTGAACAAATGCTTCTCTAGATACAACCCATGCCACTTGGTAAATAGCTGGATTTGGTGACGCCTAAGTAGTGGTGAAGTTTTCAAATGCAAAAGCTCTAGCAAATTGTACAGACAACTCATAGTTTATCGGTATCTCCTAGTAGATCTAATGCAACACCATCAATGCATCATACAACTCACGATTGACATGTGTCACTTTCATTTTTTCCCTTCCCTCGAGTTACTTTAAACAAAGACAACCAATCTGCCTCGCTAATTGATTTTTTCGATATAATACCTGGATCTATACTAGCTATAGAGAGACCGTACATGATATTGATTTTCTCTTTTTTCTAGCAGAATACATTGTGGTTTAGCACATTTGGATATGCTAGATATATCCATATGCATCAACAAGGTAAGTTATTGGCCATAAATGCAACAAAGAAGGTGCACGTGGACTAATGAGCTCAATAAATCGAATCAACAAGGGGCTTACCTAGTCCATTGCTTCCACTTCAACGATCGACTCTTGATGGATGACACCTCTTCTCTGTCAAAAAAAGAAGCTCTTATTAACCAAAGAAAATAGCTAATTGGTAACAAACGCATTATTAAAAGCTAAGTTCTAACAACTAACTAATGACCAACTACTTAATAATAGCTAATTGGTAACAAGCTAATTATTAATAGCTAATTACTAACAAGTAACCTAGAATCATCAACTTAGTAATAGCCAACTCGTAACAAGCTAATTAGTAATAGATAATTAGGAACAAGTAACTAAGAACCAGCTACTTAGTAATAGATAAGTAGTAACAAGCTTATTAGTAATAGCTAATTATAAACAACTAACCAAGAACCACCTACTGAGTAAGCTTATTAGTAATAGCTAATTAATAAAAACTAACCAAGAACTAGGTACCTAGTAATAGCTAACTGGTAACAAGCTAATTAGTAATAGCTAATTAGTAATAACTAATTACAAACCTCTAAGCAAGGAACCAAGAACCAAGTACTTAGTAATAGAAAACTGGTAATAAGAGAATTAATGACTACTAATAGCCACTTCTTTGTGTAATGTAGATGGAGCTATTTATATTCAAACAATGCCATTCAATGAAAAGTATGCAGCTTTGAAAGTTCGAATCATTGAAGCCATATTTTGTTAAGAGATTGAAAGCTAGATTCACATGTTGCTGCATTTATCACGTTCAAGTGTCATACCTAAAGGATGCAATCAATCTCCTACATCAATCAAGCTCTATTGTGCAATAGGATTTTTTGAGAAAACTCTAAAGAAATTTATCAACCACAATTTCATTTATTTATGGCAAGTGAACTAATTTAAGATGTGTGTCTCTGACTTCCTAGGAAATGTTGTGATTTTAGTGGTTGATTTTGCAAAAAACTATACATTCTGTGAGAAAAATGGAATACGATCTATGCATTGGTGGTCTGTACAGTTAACTATTATTGTGCATATCACATATTTTCACTTGGAGGGCAGTGCTAAAAAGGTAATCTACTTCTTCATATCCGATGACAAGAAGCATGCCAACCTTTTTTGTGCAACATTGTTTCCAAATACATTGGCAATGGTTGAGAGAGATAAACCTTGACTTAAGCCAACATTGGGTATGGTCAGATGGTGCAGCTTCTCAATTTAAAGCTAAACATCCATTTTACTTCATATTAAGATCTCCAAGGCTAACAAGCATGACTATGATATGGAACTTCTTTGAGTCAAGGCATGGGAAGGGAGAACATGATGGTGCAGGTGGAGTTGTGAAAAGGGAGCTAACCCATGAGCAACTTAAACATGATGGTGTAATGCTAAAGTGTGCTACAAATGTTGTGGAATCTCTCAAGGGACATTTGTCTGGGTCTATCAGCTTCCGGTAAATGATGCATACATGCGATGATAGAGGCAAACCCACTCTTTGCACTTTTTCATACTTGCTCATACTCATTGCTAGTGTTTCTGCTTCACCTTTGTATGATGGAACAACTTCGATTATGGTAGCTTTCTCTTGTGACGGACAAATGTGCTCAGATGTCTATGTTTCACTAACATAGACTCCATGGATAGTCACCTTGTGTAGGACATGACGAGTAATGACAATCACTATCGACATTCAACTCATGATACCCCAGGGGCCACCTTCTTTCAGAAAATGAAAATATTCAAAAACCATAACTTCACATGAATGATCATATGTTGAGTGAGATGATATTAGGAATTTAGTTTTTTGCTATTTAAATAGATTTTGAAATAGGTAAATTGTGACCTGCTTAGACGTCGTAAATAGTCCTAAAAAGTGTTCACATGAACATGCTTTCACCCTTGCGAAAAGCTTTGAAATTCTCCCCAGGTAGAGCCTTTGTGAAAAGATTTGCAATGTTATCCAGTGTGGGCACATATACCAAACTAATCTCTCTAGCAGAGAACCTCTACCTACATAATCATAATGCACCTCAATGTGCTTTGTGCAACCATGGAACATAGGACTCCTTGCAACTACCAATCCACTCTAATTGTTAGTGAAGATGGTGGTGGTAGAAGATTGACCAACACCCAAATCAACCAAAAGGCGTATGAGCCAAACACTCTCAACAATCGCTTTGAAAGTTGGCCTATAGTTAGCCTCACAACTAGAAGTGGCCATAGTAGGTTGCTTCTGGATCAACCAAGATATGCATGAGCTACCAAGCATGAAGCAAAAACCACTAGTGGACACATGAGTGTCATAGTAACTAGCCTAATGAGATTCAAAAAAAGCATGTAAATCTAGCAGTAGTGATCCACCATTGGGATAAAACAATCCAAGAACTCGAGTACCACTCAAGAAGCGAAAGATGCACTTAACTGGTTGCCAATGCTTGACACTTGGGCAATGCATGAACCTGCATATGAGCCAAACACACTCAACAATCACTTTGAAAGTGTTGGAGTTAGACCTCTACGGAAGCACGTGAACAGGACAAGGAAGAAGAAGAAGCTTGGAGCACAACACACAAGACTCAATGTATTACTAGAGAATGTACAAAGATAAGTAGCCCATTAGGGCAATAGGCATACATACAAACCGGGGGAAAAAAACCTCCTAAAGAGGGAAAAAAGTGCCCCGACGGTCCTAGAGTGTTCACACACATCACTACCTAAATATATCAACAAATCGCCCCTGGCAGTGATGCGGTGAACAAGGAGCTGGCACTCATGTACAAGGAAGTGCCAAGCTATGTGGAAATCACTCCACGAAAGGAAGTAAGCCCAAAGCTTTGCGGAAAGTTTCAAACTTCTCCCTAGGCAGAGCCTTCGTGAAAAGGTCTGCAATGTTCTCCTGCGTGGGCACATATGCCAAGTTGATCTCCCCAGCAGAGAACCTCTCCCCGACATAATGATAATGCACCTCAATGTGCTTAGTGCGAGCATGGAACACAGGGTTCCTCACAATTGCCAATGCGCTCTGACTGTCAGTGAAGATGGTGGTGGCAGAGGACTAACCAACACCCAAATCAGCCATAAGGCGTCTGAGCCACACACACTCAACAATAGCTATGAAAGCTGCCCTATACTCAGCCTCACAAATGGAAGTGGCCACAGTAGGCTGCTTCTTGCTCAACCAAGATATACATGAGCTACCAAGCATGAAGCAAAAGCCACTAGTGGACACACGAGTGTCATAGCAACCAACCCAGTCTGAGTCAGAAAAAGCATGCAAATATGGCAGTAGTGATCCCCCCTTGGGATAAAACAACCCAAGTATCCGAGTACCACTCAAGTAGTGAAAGATGCGCTTAACCGCCTGCCAATGCTTGACACCTGGGCAATGCATAAACCTGCTCATCTGTGAGACAACAAATTGAATATCTGGCCGAGTAATGCATAAGTAAATCAGGCATCCAATAGCCTGCTGATAGAGGACAACATCAAATGCATCTCCAGCATCATGAAGACTCAATCGTAAACCTGTCTCCATAGGAGTGGCAATAGGCTTATAGTCTTCAAGGCCAAAACGCTGCAATAATGTGTCAATATATTTCGTTTGACACAAAGCCAATCCACCATCAACTTGCATAAATTGGATGCCCAAATAGTGATGCAAATGCCCCAAATCAGACATCTCAAATGAGGCATGCAAATCAGCCTTAAAATCAGAAATATGCTTCTTAATAGGACCAGTGAGCAGCATGTCATCAACATAGACAACAATGATCAGAAGCACATCATTAGCACGCTTAACATATAAGGTGCTCTCAGTTGGACTGTTCACAAAACCATGTGCAATCAGATAGGCATGTATCTTCTCATACCAAGCACCTGGTGCTTGCTTTAAGCCATATAATGCCTTCTTTAACCTGCACACTTGGTTTTCATGCCCTTTCTGCACAAAACCATGGGGCTGAAAAACATACACTTCTTCATGCAAGTCACCATTCAGAAATGCAGTTTTAATATCCAACTGATGTACATTCCAACCATGATGGGCTGCAAGTGCACAGATGCTCCGAACAGTAGCCATACGACATGTGGGTGCAAAGGTCTCATCAAAATCAATGCCTCTTTCCTGTGCATAACCCTTTGCAACAAGCCTAGCCTTATACCTATCAACTGTACCATCATATTTACGCTTCAGCTTGTATACCCACTTAGTACCAATCGCTTTCTTGCCAAGAGGCAAGTCACATAAAGAACAAGTACCATTCTTCATTATAGCATCATATTCAGATTGCATAGCAGCCATCCAATTTTTTGAATTTTGTGCTTCATCAAAAGAAACAGGCTCATTCTCATCACAGAGACTAGATGCAGCCATAGCATAGCAATCTGATGCAAAGGAGGCACTATGAGAGCCTGAACGAGTACGATATGACAAAGGTGCATCTAATTTTCTGTCACACAAAGTCTGCACCAACCATTTTGGCATAGTTTTTGCCTCCTCAATATCAGTTCTCTCATCAACAAGTGCATCATGTAAATCTGCATAAAAAATGGGATGATCTGCATCATTACATGAAACCTGCAAAGGCTGAGAAGTTGCCTCATTAAGACCAGCAGTAGACTGTCCACCTGTAAAAAGAGGCATCAAAGTATCATACATGTCTTTGGAGCTAACAGATGTCTCCTTAGTACATGAAAGCAATGGCTAAATAGCATCTTCCACAAAAACAACATCACGGCTAACCAAAATGCGTTTAGTCTGTGGATGATACAGACGATAGCCTTTACTTTCAGAACTGTACCCAACAAAAATACATTTTACTGCCTTATCATCCAATTTTCTGCGATGTTGTTCAGGCACTAGTGCATATGCCAAACAACCAAAAACCTGCAGATGAGCAACAGATGGCTTGCGATCATGCGAAGCCTCATATGGAGTGATAGACTGCAGCGCTTTAGTGGGACACCTGTTAAGTACATATGCTGCACACATGACAACCTCAAGCCAGAAACTATGTTGTAAAGCCTGATTCTTGACCATACACCTCGCCATCTCTATGAGTGACCTGTTCTTCCGTTCAGCAACTCCATTCTGTTGAGGTGTATACGGCACTGTACACTAGTGTTTTATCCCACGTTCAGCTAAAAATGCATTAAAATCAGAAGACATATATTCCCCCCCTCGATCAGAATGGAGGGTGCCCATTTTACATCCTGACAAATTTTCAACCAAAACCAAAAACTGTCTGAAGCAAAAAAACACTTCAGACTTTGCCTTCAATGGATATACCCATGCATGCCTGGAAAAATCATCAATGAAAGTCACGAAGTAAATATAGTTTCCAAAAGAAGATGTCTGCATAGGACCATAGACATCGCTATGTACAAGCTGCAATTTCTGCGTAGCCCGAATTCAACCATCTTTTGGAAAGGAGGAACGCTGCATTTTGCCCAAAATACAGCCTTCACATACATGTTTTCCAGGTGCCTCAAGCTTGGGCAAAGAAGACACCATATCAGATTTCTGCAGGCATAGCAAACTAGCAAAATTCAGATGACCAAAGCGTGCATGCCAAAGCTTTGCATCTGACATAGCCTGAGAATCATGAACTGCACATGCCGAATCATTCACAAATCTTTCATAGTCTATGAGCTTATACAACCCACGACATAAAAGGCTAGAAGCAATAATAACATCGCCATTTGACAGATCATGAACTGTACATCTGCCATCAACAAATTTCACAACCAAGCCAATCTTGGCTAATGCAAAAACTGATTACAGATTCTTCTTGATCCCTGGCACAAATAAAGCATCTGACAAGGTGAAAGAACTACCATCAGTAGTAGTCAGAATGATCTTACCAACTCCCATAACAGGATATGAGGAGTTGTTGGTGCATGTGACAGTATTCCTTGTAGGGACAGGCTCGAGTGAAGAGAAGAAACTGCGTTGCGAGGTAATATGTTTGGTCGCCCCACTATCAAAGTACCAAACATCTGAGTCCACTGCAGACATGCACTGCTCATGAGAAGATGGGTCAAAACTGCAAACAGTAGTAAACGCCCATTCTTCTTCCTGCACAAGATTAGCAGACTCTATTTTTGGTGTAGAGGCTTCTACAACAACCATTCCAACCTCCTTTTTCTTTGCCTCTTTTGCAGCCAGTTTTGGACAGTTCTTTATGATATGATCATTCCCTTTACAGTACTTGCAAAACAATTTCTGCTTTTTTGATTTCTTCTCATCTTTATCCTGGTTCTTCGAATGTGCAGCATTTGCAGATTTCTGCTTACTAGTAGAAGAGCTCCATTTTCCTTTGCCCTTTTGACTACCCAGGAAAGCTTGATCTGCAACATGCATAATGGACCTATTCTGCCTGGATTGATCTTCCTGTAACAGAACAGAGACTAACTCCTCAAATGACAAGGCATTTGGATTGCCTTTCATCATCAATCTAAGAGTAGAAGCAAAACTCTGATATGAATCAAGAAGACCATTCAGAACGGTCTGCACAAGTGAGCTATCTGGTATAACCTCTTTAGCAGAAATCAAGTGTTCCTTCAAGTATATATCAACAGAAAGCTGGCCTATAGTTAGCCTCACAACTAGAAGTGGCCATAGTAGGTTTCTTTTGGCTCAACCAAGACATGCATGAGCTACCAAGGATGAAGCAAAAACCACTAGTGGACACATGAGTGTCATAACAACGAGCCCAATCATATTCAAAAAAGCATGTAAATCTAGCAGTAGTGATCCACCATTGGGATAAAACAATCCAAGTACTCAGGTACCACTCAAGTAGTGAAAGATGCACTTAACTGCTTGCCAATGCTTGACACTTGGGCAATGCATGAACCTGCACATCTGAGAGACAACAAAGTGAATATCACACCTTTCTATGCATAAGTAAACCAAGCATCCAACAACTTGATGATAGAGAACAACATCAAATGCATCTCCATCATCATGAAGACTCAACTATAGACCTATTTCCATAGGAGTGGCAATGTGTTTGAAATCTTCAAGGCCAAAATATTGCAATTATGTGTTAATATATCTTGTTTGACTCATAGCTATTCCCACGTCAACTTGCATATATTGAATACCCAAATAATGATGTAGATGCCCCAAATTTGACATCTCAAAAGAGGCATGCAAATCATCCTAAAATTTAGAAATATGCTTCTCATTAGGACCATTGAGCAACATGTCATCAACATCTGTAGCAATGATCAGAAGTACAACATCTACATGCTTAACATATAAGGTGCTCTTAGTTGGACTATTGTCAAAACCATGTGCAATCAAGTAGGCATGTATTTTCTCATACTTGCACACTTTGTTTTCATGTCCTTTTTGCACAAGACCACGGGGCTAAAATACATACACTTCTTCATGGAATTCACCATTCAAAAATGCACTTCTAATGTGTAAGGCATGTAAATTCCAACCATGATGAGATGAAAGTGCACACTTGCTATGAATGGTGGTCATTTGGCATATGGGAGCAAAGATCTCATCAAAATGAATGCCTATCTCTTTAGCATAACCTTTTGCAACAAGCCTAGCCTTATACTTGTCAAGAGAAAGGAGATAAGGAAGAGTGCACTCACACACTCTCACACACAAAGAGAGGAGCACACAAAGATTGAGGCAAGGAAGAATGATCTTCTTCTTCTTCTTCTTCTTCTATTACATAAAGAGAATATAAAAAAATGACCTAATACAACAATACAACTAGTGCAATATATAAAGAATGGTACATAAGGAAATGTCCACAAATGAGTGAGGTGGTAGAGAACAAATGTGCGATCACTCTTGGTAGATAAATCTAGTAAAGCTCACTAAAGTATCCCTCACATATACCAACATGACCACTATTACATGTTAGAGAAATAAAAAAGTGATATGTGTCATCCTTGATCATCACATGTTGAGCTTTATATCTCAACACTCACCCTCAAGCTCAACGTCATGTCATGTAATCCAAGCATCATCTAAAACATTTTTAGCTTCTCTGCTCCAAGTTCTTTAGTGAAAATATTAGCAACATGTTCATCTATCGTCACATAAAGGAGATCAATATCACCTGAGAATACCTTCTCTTTAATGAAGTGATTACATACCTTGATATGTTTTGTTCTAGGATGAAAAACAAGATTTCGTTCCTAGTGGATGCGATTAAGATTATCACAATAAATGATGATAGGCTTTTTCACTTCCACACATAAATATGCAAGTAGCATCTCTAGCCATGAAGCTAACATGCTTCCATTGCAACACCTCTATACTTAGCCTCGGTACTTGAGAAAGCAATAGTGGGTGGCTTCTTACTACTCCATGTAAGAGTTGCATTTCTAAGTGAGAATAGAAAACCACTAGTTCTGGAATACTACCAATCCAATCTACATTGGTTTATCCATGAGCTTGGAATTATGCACCACCTTCATAAAACAATGCATAATCCAAAGTAGTACTCACATAAGGTAGAGTGCATCTTAGATCATCTTAATGTGGTATAGTGGGAACCTACATAAATTCAACTTGAAGTCCCACAATGTAGCTTAGATACGGTCTTGTAATTGTGAGATGTATCAAACTTCCCTCAGTTTTCCTATACATAGTAGCATTTTCCAATGCTTCACTTGATGTAGTATCCAATTTGAAATGTTGATCTAATGGCATAGAAATTGGCTTACAATCAGTCATATTATATCTTTGTAGCATAGTCAAGGCATATTGCCTTTGAGACATCCATATACCTATTTTTGTATGTATAAATTCAATGCCCAAAAAATAGCACAACGTACCAAGATCTTTCATGTAAAATTCCTACATAAGTAGTTGCTTTACCTCTTTAATGATTACCTCATTATCACCACCTATAATCAAGTCATCAACATAAATAGCCATAAACATGATCTCATCATCATCGGTTTTTGCCTATAATGAGTTATTTGCATCACACATAGAAAATCCAATGGTGGTTAAATAATCAACAATACTTGCATGCCATGCAAGAGGGGTTTGTTTTAGCCCATACAAAGCCTTTTGCAACCTCCAAACATACTTTGGGTGCATTGAATCCTCATGTCCTTGTGGTCGGTCCATGTATACTTCTTCCTGCAACTCACTATGCAAGAAGGAATTCTTCACATGCATCTAATGTAGAATCCATCCTTTTTCTATAGCCAATGCAAGAAGTGCTTTGACAATTGCCATTTTAGCTCTGAGATTGAAAGTTTCTTCATAATCAATGCCATATGCCTGTGCATATCTTATTTCTACCAATCATTATTTATACTTGCTTATGCTACCATCAACATTGTGATTCTCCTTGTAAACTTGGTTTCAACCTATGGTTTTCTTTCCTTGTGACAATGGAACCAACTTCCATGTTCCATTTCCATATAGGACATCTGTTTCATCATCCATAACTTTCTCCCAATCTTCATTTCCAAATGCATCTTCAAACCAATAAGGTTCAATATCTTATATAACCTTGATTACATAAGCACAATGATGATCTATGTAGGTAACATATGTTAACCACTGTGCCAAATTATGCATGCTTCTAGATCTTCTTGTTCTTGGGTCACTTCTTATTGTTGTATAATTTGCATATGTCTTTTACCTAGTTCTCAATCAATGTCTTCAAAGTGTGTACAAGCAATCTTCCACTCCATGGGTTTGAGTTGGAACTATTTCTTGGTGAAACATCCAGTCCATTCACAACTTGAGATTCTGCACTTGAGTTTTCACCATTTCCTTTGTCACTTGAGTCAAGATTAAGTCCTTCTTTGACATCCACATAGAAGCTTGAGATTTTATCAAACAACACATGTTTGCTTACCTTCACCTGTCATGTAAGCGGGTTGTAGCATTTATATCCCTTTTGCTCAAGGGAGTACCCAATGAGGATACATTTTCATCTAGAACATGTACATATGCAATATAGCCAAATACTTTCATGTGTGATAAATTTGGAGTTTTTACCTATAAACTGCTCTAATGTAGAGTGGCAGTCAATGTTCTATTCATCATGCATACAACAATATGTACAACTTCTACCCAATAACAATGAGGCATATTTTTCTCAGCCATCAAGGCTCTTATTATTTCTACAATATGTCATTTTTGGATTCAAAAATGTCCTTTTGTTGTGGCATTTACTTGCATGAAAAATGCCTTTGAATTCCATGACTTTTAAAAAAAATACTGAACTCATTTGACAGGTATTGACCTCCTCCATTAGATCTTAATATTTGAATATACTACCATGTCAGCTTTTCCACTATACCTTGAAATTCTGAAAGTGAGTAAACACCTCACTCTTCTCTTTCATGAAGTATGCCCATCTTTTGGTGTATGGTCATCAATGAAAGTGACATAAAAACTGCATCCTCCCATAAATGTGGTCTTTATAGGACCCCAAACATCTGCATATACTATTTATAGCACATTCTCATTAACATGCTCGTCATGTAGAAATGATTCCCTTGAGAAATTGACATGTTGCACATATCTTTTGCATCTCTACAACCTTGAAATTTGGTAGTCCATTGACAAGCTCCTTTGGCTGCATCAACTTCAGCCTTTGCAAATGTGCATGTCCAATTGTGTCAAATCTCTATGTCAACAATAACACCCACAAATTTTGCAAACATGGCTTTATTCATTTCACAAATTTTTGCATTCAAGGTAAACATTCTACCAATTTTGTTCCCTTTAGTGACAAAATTTCCATTTTGTTTGTACTCTTCTATATATAAACCATCAACATTGAACCCTGACTTGTTATCACTAGTCAAACATTTCTCCAACAGAAACTAGATTCTTTGTTATATTTGAAACATGTAGTACATCCGCAAGATGTTTTACCTTCCCATCTCCATAGATAATACTTTTTTCCTATATGCCGGATTAGATGTGATGTGTCATCATGTCTTCCAACAAATCCAAGAACAAACAATTTCTGCAAACGACTAAACCATTCTACATGGCTGATCATGTGATTTGAGGCACCTCAATCAACATACTAGACATTACTGTTCAATTTTGAAACACCAGAAGACATTTTATTCATCATGTGATGTTGGACCATGAACAAATTCTCAAAATCATTTGCACTTGTGTATGCATAGTTTTTTTTGCCTTCTCTTATTTTGATTCTTCAACCTCAAATCTCATTCAAAATGACTAGATTTACCACAATTCCAACATCCTTTACCATCATTACCTGAATCATTTCTTTAAAAATCTCTATGGGCTCTTTAGCTCCCCTTGCCTCAAAAACTTTCCTCTACTTCGTGCATGATTTTGTTGTTGACCTTGGTTTTGGTTACTACTTCCTCTTGCACTTCCAAAGCCTCTACCTTTGCCTTTTTCTTTACCAAAGTGGAATACTTGCTAAAAAATAGGTTTTCCTTGAGATTTTGAGTCCTCACCGATATTCTTTTCTTCAATTATCAACATGGATACTAGATTAAAACAATTGGAATATTTTCACTGGCCTGAATAGAAGTTATGAACTTCTTAAATGCAATTCCTAAACCACGAAAGCACACTTCCACCTTATCATCATCATCATCACCATCTACATTGACACCAATAGATGAAAGAAAATCACATATGCTTTTGATTTTTTTGGTGTAGTCACTTCCAAATATGCTCTTTTTTGCTAGTGTATGCAACTCATTTTAAGTTGCAATTTCCATGACTTTGTATTTGTCCCATGTAATGTGACCAAATTGTTCCAAGACTCTTTCCTGGTCTTGGCATCCTCTATGTGCCCAATCATGCTATCGTATATGCTAATAGGCAATCAATACATTATCTTTCATGCTCCTTAATTCCATTATTTGTTTGTTCTTAACTGCTCCATATTCCAAGTCCTCTCTGGTAACTATACAGTGTTTCCATTCTCTCCTTCGACATACTTCTAGTAGCCTCTTCCCATCAAGGAAT
>CM035416.1:7583811-7658811 GCA_020310875.1 Ceratopteris richardii
CATATACATATACATAGGCATATACATATGCATATACATATGCATATACATATGCATATACATATACATATATATATACATATACATATACATATACATATACATATACATATACATATACATATACATATACATATACATATACATATACATATACATATACATATACATATACATATACATATACATATACATATACATATACATCTACATATACATATACATATACCTATAAATATACATATACATATACCTATACATGTACCTATACATGTACATATAAATGTACATATACATGTACATATACAAGTACATATACATGTACATATACATCTACATAGAGCCACAAAGATTAGCATAATCAAAATGGAAGAAATCCTAGCTCAATTCCTACGATTTCAAGAAGAAGATAGGCGTCAAAAAGCCATCCAATCACTTCATGAACGTCTAGTCAATCGGTGTGGCTTTTTCAATGGAAAGAATGTCTCAAAGTTCTGCAAAGAATATGAACTCGAG
This sequence comes from Ceratopteris richardii, assembly GCA_020310875.1. NCBI lineage: Eukaryota > Viridiplantae > Streptophyta > Polypodiopsida > Polypodiales > Pteridaceae > Ceratopteris > Ceratopteris richardii. Next base: position 7,584,328 of record CM035416.1, read on the forward strand.
GCCAAATATCTAGGTGTCGGATTAAGTCCGATGACGGAAAAAGAATTATGTGAAAACTTTATCTATGTGTCGGGATACGACATGCGAGACCAAATAATGCGAATAAATCAAACGACATGGTCCCAATACAAAGCGACACTCCTCAAGCAGTTTATGCTAGAGGATCTTGATAAAGTAACTCGTAGATCTTTCCTAAGGTGGGTTCATATGCCCAAAGACCAACCAATTCTTGAGATCAAAGAAGAGTTTGAGCGACAATATGATGATCTTTCCGAGCACGATAAGAGGTGCATGAGTCATGAAAGGGTTTCGTTGTTTCTTCGAACAATCGATGTTAATGCCCGAGAGGAGTTAATTCCACTTCTACAAGATATAGACTCCGACTCAGGACTCACAGAGGATTGGATGCTCGTCCATGAAGCTGTGATGAAATACGTAAAGAAACAACAAACAATAGAGAAATTTTTAAATGATTGGAGAACAGATCTTCAAACAGATGAAAATTATAATCATGTTCCAAGCATTTTACCAATCGTGGATAATGTTCAAGTCCATGAGGTTGTAGAGACCCCATTTGGGCATGAAGTAGATATGCATGGGCTTGATATCCATAGTGATGATGAGAAATATGAAGAAACTTCTAAAAGTGCGATTGATGTAACCTCAAAGGTTACAAGGTGCCAAGAGCCCCTAGACTTCTTTACAATGATTATATCTTTAGGTGCCATAAGTGGACAAAGCCCGAAGATGGGAGGATCAAAGGAGCAAGTGGAAGCTAATCAAAATCAAACCAAACTAAACCAACATCAAACCAAACAAACAACAAACATAAAACAAAACAAAACTCAACAAAACCCAACAAGTAAACAAGATGAAGCTTCCTCTACTCCGATAATCTCCTCACGTCGAATAAAAGATAATCAAACAAATCAAGAAACATATCAAGATGCAAACAAAGAGATAGAGATATCTAGAAGGCTCATAGGTGACCAAATGGAGATAAAAGATGAGATACAAATAGAGAACCTAATAAATATGTCTGAAGATCGAGCTCGAGATGCATCCTTACATGATGACATCGGGCAAGATGTGGAGTATGATTGGATGTCACTTGATGGTGATGATTCCCTTCTAACACAAGATTCGGATAGAACTTCTGATCTAATGACTGAATTACTTGAAGGAACTCCCATGGAACATGATGTTGAATCTAAGGACCTGTCAATAAAAGATCCGATGGGTAAGAAAATGGATATGCAGGAATCCACATTATACATGCATACAGAGATGCAAGAAAACGAACTTACTTATATGAAGGAGGACATGCAAATAATGAATCCTCTAGAGGTTGAAATGTGTGATGACGAAGATGAGTATGATGCTAATCTAGAGGATGTACAAATGATAAGTCCTCTAGATAGTGATGTGTATGGCGATGGTGATAAGCATGATCCTAATCCTACCGATAGTCTAGATCAAGATCAAGATACTGATATTCTTTTGAGCGATGTCACATTGGACAAAGATCCTACACATAAAAAAGAGGATAAGTTGGATGGAGTTCAAAATAATGATATGTATGTAAATGATGCCACATTCCATAAAGAGAGAAATATGAATGAACATGAGGAGGATGAGAAAATACCATTGATCATTCCTCTAAATACTGATATGTATGTCAAAAATAATCATGTTGAGTTGAGTCCACACGTTGAAGAAATTGAGCATAAAGTGGCAGATGAAATGTTTATTGTGACATATGATAAATCAGATGCGTGTATAGCATTGAAGGATATCCAATGTAAAACTATTGAGTCAAACGATTGCAACGATGAAGCTCAAGTTGATTTGGATGCGTATGTTGAGATTCTCATACATGATGAGATTCTTGAGCAAGAATCAGTGATTGAAGAATCAATGCTTGAAGAAGGTGGACTAAGTACATCCTCTGAAGAGAATGAGCAAGAAATGATTGAGAGATATGAAGAATTCTATGATGGGATCTTGAATAAAGAAGTTGAGTTCCCGTCAATCTACATGCACTGTCCTATAAGGTGTAAAATTTATGATGAGTTTGATCTTGATAAGAAAGTCTCTAGTGATATTGAAGATGAAGACTTTCTTGGATTCAGTGATATCGAGTCTCTTCATGAAAATGGGCAAATGAATCTGGAAAAAGACAATGATGAAGAGTTCCTGGAAAGATTGGAGAAAGAAGCAGACTTCATAATTTCCGAAACTCAGTCAGAAAGGAATGATTTTGCCATGGAGAATAAAGATGACTGTGTCTTGATGTCTGAGTATGATGAACACTTCCATTTGAAGTGGGATTCAAATGATTCTATTCAAAAACCTCATCTTAACGGTGATGGAGACATGATAGAAGATATTGAAAGGGATAAAACTCCTATAAATGATCTCAAGCATGAAATAAAAGAAAATACATGCTTGCAAGAAAATTTCAATTATGAATCAAACATATGCAAATTTCAAACTTCATATACATGTATTCATGACTCTGCACATGATGAATTTGAAAGAATCATAAATAAAGATACTTATGCTCAGATAATTGAAATATGGATATCCAAATTCTCTGAGAGTTACAAAGACCAAACAAGCTGCCAAGAGGTAGACAAGCAAATAAGGTGGCTTGTATACATATTTACTGTATTTATGAATGCAACGCTGATTGGTGCAATTCAAAGATGGCTTGTTTTTAAACATACCTTCTTTGGAGAATTTATTTGTGAAAATGTATTGGAAAGGAATTTCTTGTATTCACAAGAAATTCAAAAGTGACTTTTGTAAATATAAGTATATAAATACTTAATAATTATGTTTTGATTTTTTTAGATGGATAAAAGTAAATATAAAAATAAATAAATAAATAAATAAATAAACAAATAATTGCATAAATAAATAGAGCGAGAAAATGCATCTAGCTCTCAAGAAAATGAAAATTTTTCAAAACAATCTTTTTGAATATGATGCTACTAATGTGTTTTCTGAGTTTATATAAACAGGTGTTGATATGGAGTTAATTGGAGATCTAGGAGTTTGATGGATTGTGCAGGAGGCAACCACTTTCAAATTACATCTTTATGGTTTACTGCAAATGGTTTCCCGAAGTTCTTTCATGGATTGCATGTACATATTGTGTCATGTGATTTGATGTTTCTCATGATTTGTTTAGTTTCTATGAGTGCAGGAATGATCAAGCGAAGCCAACGGAGATGATGACTCAAGAACAAAGCCGTGAAAATCTTTTTCATTAGCTATCGTGCTTTAACCCTGATCTTTTCTTTGCACCATCTTTGAGATGCATTGCATGCCAAATATGCATGTAAAAAAATATACAGAAACCACGTCTTTGAAATTCCGTAGAAGCACGTCCATCTGCACAATTAGATAGGTAAATATCATTGAAAAATAATAAAGCAAGTTTTGAATGATAAGAGAGAATAGTTCTCAGTAAGGGAGAGTGATTGCATCTGTAAGAGAGTGGAGTTGTGAGTGATGTGAGCGTTGTTTAGATACCATAAAACCCTCGATTTTTCACACCATTTTGTTTCCCTTCATGCACCTAACACATGCATAAATGAAATGTAAAGAGCACGAGTGATATTTTGGTTAAAACCCATAGTTGCACGAGTGATTGCACTTGTATTGAATTGTATATCCATGATGAAAATGTGAGTTCAATTTGAGTGTACATCCTCAACACCGAATTCCTAATACCTCCCTTATTTGCACCATGCTATTTTTTTATGCACTTAGAGTATGCATATGTAGGGCTCATTACATGGCCGTGCATAGGCACATTTGTTTTAACCCATGCACTTGATTTCACTCACATTTGGATTCTTGAAGACTTGCAGATACCGAGATCGATGGTGGTACATCCGGAGGATGTACAGGTTCAGAGGGGGTGGATGTGGTCACGATTTGAAGCCATTGCTTTCGGCATAAGATGTTTTGAAGAGGCTGAACCGCACCATTCGGGATGCTTCGCGATGTTATTTCTGGGACAAAACCAAAGTCGAAAAGGATTTTAGGATCACTTTCCTATTGTGCCAACAAGAAGACGTGTGCATGCGGAGGATCTTCTTCCTTCTTGGCAGGTATATGCAAAAGGCAAGGAATGACAACGAAGAAAGAAAATTTCCATTCTGGAAAGGGAATAGAGAAATCTAAGCGGAAACGTGGAGAAAGAGAATCTTTTTCTATGAGGATAGCGACAGAATGTCTATGACCGCTGAAAAGCAGATCGAGGTCATCATCAGGAATCAGAACTGATGCGTTGATTCTATAGTAGGAGCAATGCCTTCCAAGGGATCGGGGAGCATTGCCGTTCAAATGGGAAAATCCTGGAAGGATGCTAGGGCGGAAGGATGATGTAGAAAGCTGCATACAGATGTACGTACATTTGTAGAATGCCTTGTTGATGAGGAGAGCGGTTCAAAAGGGCAGGCTGATGGAGACGATCGTTTGGGAGTGCAACGCAGCAAGCGAAACGTACAGACGATGGCGGAGAAATGGAAATTGAGGGCACATCGCCTTCAGCTAAGCGACCGGCCATAGCTGGGGTTGATGGTAACCGTCCTGTGTTTGGCCGTCCAACGTACGACGACACCATTGCAGGTAAAATTTCTGGTCGCAAGTGGAAAAATCCCAAGAATGCACGTACTTCTTCAATGAAGGTTAGCCTGAAGAGACCGTCCTTGGAGCAAAGAAACCAGGAGAGAGAGATTAAGAAAGCGTATAAGGAGCGTATGGCAGCGCTGAAGAGCATACTGTTGTAGAACTTTGTCTACTTAATTCTAATATAGAGATCGACACGAACAGGGCGGATAGAGCTCATGAACGTCTGGCGATAACCATAAAGATTTATATTGGTAGCTCGCAGCAGATATTGCGGTGTAGCATCTATGAAGACCTGCAGTTCCAATCAGAGACCCGTGTAGACTATGGGAAAAAGAAACCTCATGTTTCGAAGGAGATGTGGACGATGGCATCTGCCTTGAAGAGTTCAACCTTCGCGGGATGGTTCCTTTTGCATGGAGAGGCGAACCTTCTCTTAGCAAATGAGATTCAGAACATGGAATGCTGACGAGCAATTGAAGTGCGTAGTGTGAAGGCATGGTTGTTTCTTGAGGCAGCTGCTGGTGCAGCGATCATATTGGGAACACATTATCAAAAATCAGAATCAGACAAGAAGGGAATATCTATGATAATAGCACTGGTGATGTTACATGTGACCATTATCATCGGTACAAGGAGGATATTCATCTTATGGTGGCTCTTGGCATAGATGCATACCGTTTATCCATCTCCTGGTCACGGATTCTGCCAGATAATACGGGAAGAGTAAATCAAGCAGGTGCTGCCTTTTATAACAGCATTATCAACGAGCTTCTCCACCATGGCATTGAACCATATGTAACATTATATCACTGGGATATGCCTCAAAATCTTGAAAATGATCCTCAAGGAAAAGCTAAGGTGCACAAGTTCTGAGTATCTTAAATAAGTAGCTTTGCGCTTCTGCGTTGATAGTTGATGATCTTTTGTAAGTATGCATTGCTGCCAATTTTCTGTCTTGTTAATAGTAGTGAGTTAGTGGTTTATCGATACATCTATTGTGCAGAAAATATTTGTATTATGCGGATGAACACAGAAGTGCTTGACCTTTACAAACAGTTAGTGCAAGTTCTTTGAAATGAAATATTTGCCAATTTCTGGATTATGCAGATGAACACAAACACAGAAGTGCTTGACCTTTACAAACAGTTAGTGCAAGTTCTTTGAAATGAAATATTTGCCAATTTCTGGATTATGCAGATGAACACAAACACAGAAGTGCTTGACCTTTACAAATAGTTAGTGTACGTTCTGAGATATGTATTAGCCTAGTCCTCGATTTTCTGAGTATTATGACGCGAGTGTCGTGTAGATGGTTTATCGACACAACCACTACGCAGATAAGTATCATGAACGCACCTATTATGATCTTCAGACGCAGTGAGCGTATACTTTTTCTGAGATAAACTATTAGCTTTGTTCTCAATTTTCTAAGCCATGGGAAATGGACATGCCCATTACATCCTGCCAGGGTTGTAGTCGCTTGTGTCGTCTACATATACTATGTGTTAATGGTTTATCGACACAAGTATCATGCAATTGTAAATATCAAGCGTTTTGTGATCAAGAAAAATGATTTGAATTCTACTTGATTATTTAGATCATCGTTTTTGTCTACGAAGGATCAAAAACTGTATCGTACCTATGATTGGATAGCGTTAACTACATATCGTAATGTGCGAAGTTCATTTTCATTGTGATGATCGTAGTAAAGCATTGTTTCGCAAAGGTCATTAGTTTGTTTTTAATAGCTTTTTGCACTTCTACTAAAAGGGAGGCGCGTATACGAAAGAGGAGGAAAATGGTTGGGAGGTTGGAATAATCGTGTTTGAGAATACACATAGAATTAAAACTTATTTCCTCCTTTCTAAATGGACAAATGCTATTGAAGAATTGAACTTCAGCATATATAGGTAATGGGACTTTCATAATTTGCAAGCAACCCAATGTGTGCAATTTTTAAACTCCCATTTTTGTTTTAAATGTGAGGGACATTTAATTTATATAAGTATTGGCTCTTCTTTGCCTTGCACCCCGTGGGAACCTCCAAATATTCAATGTCCACGCAATAAATGTGAACCTCTCCTTTCCATGAACCCCGACGACAACGTACACGTACACGTACACGTACACGTACACGTACACGTACACGTACACGTACACATACACATACACATACACATACAGATACAGATACACATACACATACACATGCACATGCACATGCACATGCACATGCACATGCACATGCACATGCACATGCACATGCACATGCACATGCACATGCACATGCACATGCACATGCACATGCACATGCACATGCACATGCACATGCACATGCACATGCACATGCACATGCACATGCACATGCACATGCACATACACATACACATACACATTGCTAGATCAATCCAAGCTCACGCTAAAACTCAAATTGGTGATTAGTTCAGCCATCAATCATGAATCAACAATGTCAGTTGTCTAGCAAGGTCTCTATGCCCCCCACACATTATCCTCATCTAGACCTATCGAAAACCTTTAAGCACGATGATTTGGCTGCACTCAATGTAAGAGAAAATGAATTCAAATGAATGTTCATAGAGCGTCCAGTAGCTGAAAGCTCAATGCCACCTCAATCAATGGAGAAGAAACATCATGTAGAGCCTCTTTCAAGAGAGAATTTCTGAATGAGGGACTCCCTCCATTTACAAGGGGAAGTTATGTCGTTTCATTGAAGAGATGACCATGAATTGGAGGCATTTTTAGGCATGGAACAAATATTGCTCATGAAAGGTCGACTCGATGACAAACTCAAATTGAGAGAAGGAATATTTGATGCCGCTATTGAACATAGAATCGTTTTTGCGATCCTAGATGTGCCATAAGGTGATAATCCTCCATTGGTGCAGGAGCATGGGAACCACATAATGCCATTTCTAAAGCAAAAATTCTTTGGGAGATCACCACCAATCGGATGCAAAACACTACAATGTACAACCAAAGCCTTGCCAATAAGGTCTAGAGAAGCTATAGATTGGAAAAAGACGTTGATGATCATAAAGATTCCTACATCTAGAACAAGGATCATCTCTTTTATTCCACTTCAATCTTTGTTAGAAGTCTAGATACCCTTGTAAGTGAAATTTTACAAAGGAATCGAGTGTTTTATGTTGTAGAGGAACCGCCAAATATGTTGAAACTTAAAGTCCCATCGGCTCTTGTTCTAGCTCAAGTTCCATCTTTGATTGAGTTTACTCTTGATCAGAATAATGGAAGTTTTCACTACAAGAAATAGGGGGGCATAGCGATAACCCGAATTGAAAAAAAAAACAAGCATCGTCGCTTATGCGACGCTAACGTCGCATAAGCGATGGTGCTGTTTTCCATTTTTAAGCGATGCCTGCGTCGCTTATGCGATGCTAAATGTGTGTGTCGCAAATAGCATCGCTAACTAACGACGTTATTTGCGACGTTGGCAAACTGGATAGTGTCGCATATGCGGCATTCTGTGTTCCAGAGCGTCGTATAAGCGATACTCTGGAATGTTAAAAAAAAATCGATTTCTCCCGGCACATTTGTGCCGGGATTTGGATGCGAGAGCAAGAGAACGAGAGAGAGAGAGAGAGACAGAGAGAGAGAGAGAGAGAGAGAGAGAGAGAGAGAGAGAGAAAGCGAGAGAGAGAGAGACACGCATCGTTGAAGCCAGGTATGCGCACACACATACACTTACATACACACACACACATATACACACATAGACACACACACACATACACAAAGACACACACACACATACACACACAAATACACACACATATACACACATACACACATAATGTTGCATACACACACATATACATGCATACACACACATATACATGCACACACACATGTATGCATACACACACATATGCATACATAATGCACATGCAGACATAGACATACATAATGCATACACATGCACACACATATACACATACACATACACACACATACACACATACACACACATACACAAACACATACACACACACATACACACACACATACACACACACATACACACATACACACATACACACACATATATGCATACACACATAGAGAGAGACATGCACACACATACACATACATGCATACATATGCATACATAATGCATATGCATATGCATACATACATACATACTTACATGCATACAGACACATATGCATACAGAATGCACATGCATACATACACATACATAATGCATATGCGTACATACACATAGATAATGCATATGCATACATAATGCACATGCATACATACACATACATAATGCATACACACACATATGCATATATAATGCATACACATACATACACACACATATGCATACATACATGCATACAGATACACACATACACACATACACACACATAGACACATACACACACATAAACAGATACACACTCATAGACACACACACACACATACACACACATATACACACACACATAACATCACATCTAACCAGAATGCATTTAGTCTGTGGATGATAGAGATGATAGCCTTTACTTTCAGAAATGTACCCAACAAAAATACATTTTACTACTTTATCATCCAATTTTCTATGATGTTCTTTAGGCACTAATGCATATGTCAAACAACCAAGAACATGTAGATGAGCAACAGATGGCTTGCGATCATGCAAAGCCTCATATGGAGTGATAGACTACAGGGCTTTAGTGGGACACCTGTTAAGTACATATGCTGCACACATGATAGCCTCAAGCCAGAAACTATGTGGTAAAGCCTAGCTCTTGATTATACACCTCTCCATGTCCATGAGTGACATGTTCTTTTGTTTAGCAACTCCATTTTGTTGAGGTGTATACGGCACTGTACACTGGTGTTTTATCCCACGTTTAGCTAGAAATCCATTGAATCAAAAGACATATAGTCCCCCCCTCGATCAAAATGGAGGGTGCCCATTTTACATGCTAACAGATTTTCAGCCAAAACCAAAAACTCTTTGAAGCACATGAACACTTCAAACTTTGCCTTCAATGGATATACCCATGCATGCTTGGAAAAATCATCGATGAAGGTCACGAAGAAAAGATAATCTCCAAAAGAAGGTGTCTGCATAGGACCATAGACATCACTATGTACAAGTGGCAATTTTTGAGTAGCCCAAACTGAACCATCTTTTGGAAAGGAGGAATGCTGCATTTTGCCCAAAATACAGCCTTCACAAACATCTTTTCCGGATGCCTCAAGTTTGGGCAAAGAGGACACCATTTCATATGTTTGCAGGCATAGCAAACTAGCAAAATTCAAATGACCAAAGCGTGCATGCCAAAGCTTTGCATTTGACATAGCTTAAGAATCATGTACTACACATGTTGATTTCATCATTTACAGATCTTTCATAGTCTATGAGCTTGTACAGCCCACGACATAAAATGCCAAAAGCAATAATCACATCACCATTGGACAGATCATGAACTGTACATATGTCATCAACAATTTTCGCAAGCAAGCCAATCTTGGCTAATGCAAAAACTCATAACAGATTTTTGTTGATCCCTGGCATAAACAAAGCATCTAACAAAGTGAAAGAACTACCCTCACCAATAGTCAAAATGATCTTACAAACTCTCATAACAAGACAAGAGGAGTTGTTGGTGCATGTAACAATATTCCCTATAGGGGCAGGCTCTAGTGAAGAGAAGAAACTGCGCTGCGAGGTAATATGTTTGGTCGCCCAACTATCAAAGTACCAAACATGTGAGTCTATTACAGACATGCATTACTCATGAGAAGATGGGTCAAAACTGTAAACAGTAGTAAACACCCATTCTTCTTCCTGCACAAGATTAGCAGAATTTGTTTTTGGTGTAGAGGCCTCTGCAACAACCATTCCAGCCTCTTTCTTCTTTGCCTCTTTAGCAGCCAGTTTTGGACAGTTCTTTATGATATGATCATTTCCTTTACAGTACTTGCAAAACAAGCTCTGCTTTTTTTATTTCTTTTCATCTTTGTCTTCCCTATTCGAATGTGCAAAATTAGCAGATTTCTGCTTACTACTTGAAGAGCTCCATTTTCCTTTGCCCTTCTGACTAGCCAGGAAAGCTTGATCTGCAACTCGCATAATGGACCTATTCTGCTGGACTGATCATCTTGTAAGAAAACAGAGACTAACTCCTCAAATGACAAGGCTTTTGGATTGCCTTTCATTATCAACCGAAGAGTAGAAGCAAAACCCTGATATGAATCAGTTAGACCATTCAAAATGGTCTGCACAAGTGAGCTATCTGGTATAACCTCATCAACAAAAATCAACTGTTCTTTCAAGTCTTTGATCTTTGTTAGAAAACTGTCCATAGAATCACCTTCATTCATGTGCTCACTCTCCAATTGTTTTCAGAGGTAAGTAACATGAGCCTCATTCCTAGCTTGGTACAATGTGGTAAGTGTATCCCAAGCATCCTTTGCTGTTCTGCAAGAGCGAATGTGAGGAATAATGGCACATTTGATAGACAAAGATATCAATGCATGTGCCTGGACATATTTGATGTCCCAACGAATTCGCTCTGCAGTAGGTGCAGTAGAAATTGCAACACGAACATGAATATGAAAAATACCATCATCTTCGATACCTTCTGCATCAGCTTCAGTACCTACAGTTGTAACAGTTGCAAGTGTGATAGGACATTTTTCAACACCTTGCACAATGTTCCATATTCCTTTTGCAACCAATACATGTCGTATCATATAAGCCCACAATGGGTAGTTGGTACCATCCAACTTATTCTCAGCAGCCAACATACGAAATACATCATTGCTTTCAGCCATGGCCAGTGACTAAAATACCTTGATGCAAAAAATTGAATGTATCTCAAAAAGTTGAATAGAACTGCCCTAACGAATTTTGCTAAAGCTGTAGCAAACTTGGAGACCCTTATATTGGCGAACCGAAACTGGTATATACCTTTGGCACAAAAAGACGAAATAGCCTACACAAGCATTGCGATAGTGCATTTGGAGGCCGAAATGAGCTCAGAGCACTGTGTATGCTCACCAAAATTTGTGCAATTTTGAGACTAGAACCAGAGAGGTATCGACGATGCCCTAGATGAAGCAGCGACCTACTCTGATACCAATTGTTGGATTTAGACGTCTGCGGAAGCACGCGAGCAACACAAGGAAGAAGAAGAAGCGTGAAGCACAACATACAATACTGAATGTATTACTAGAGAATATACAAAGATAAGTAGCCCGTTAAGGCAATAGGCATATATACAAGCCGAGGGGGAAAAAACCTCCTAAAGAGGGAAAAAAGTGCCCCGACAGTCCTAGTGTGTTGACACACATCACTACCTAAATATATCAACATTTCCTCCTAATGAGAAGAAGTCCCACAACCAAGGATAGATAGATATGGATAACTTGACTAGAGACGATAGATGAGATCCCACAACCGGGGATCGTAAGTATGAAACAACATATCAGGATTACAAGAACTCCCTTCAAGGAGATGAACTAGATACAAGAATTAACTTGACAAGATTTCATACTACAAGATTACAATAGGACACAATAGGATGTCCAAGATACTAGACTAGATGAAGCTAGAACAAGACCATCAAGTGTTAGAATTCTACAAATAGACAATTGATCTTGGGGTTTGGCACATTTTAGACACAATGGAAGAATTAGTTTCTCCAAGATCTGAACCAATCATGAGATATGTAAATTCACATGGAATCTGAGGTTTAGGATGGCTTCCTTTGTCCATGATAAATAAAGCATAAATGTCATGTAGATCATGTGAATGAACACAAGTGTCTAACTACATGCATGAAATAAGAGGTGTAATAGGTACATCCCTTTCACCCTAAATAAATAATTTACTTCTTGCTTTCAAATTGAATAGTATTGGTCTAATAACTACATTTAAATGTTTCTCCCGAACCCCATAACCATTCTTTGCCGAAAAATAGGTATGTTTGTTCCATATCCGTTATTTGGAAATTGAACCGATCAATATATCCTTGCATCTTGATTTCTAAATTGGATACCATGGTATCCCATACTCTTTTATCATTCCCTTGCATCATAGATATAATGTATTTATGTGCATTAGGCTATTGGTGAAGCTTGAGCATTTTAACCATAGTGTAATTGATGAAGTTATGAGTTGCAGAATCATCAATCATGATCTACACTAAAGTCCCATTAACATCACCATGGAGTTTAACCAAATCATGGGGTCCAAACTATTGTGACCGCATAGATTGAATTGAACAACACATATGCTCGACATCCTCATGCATAACTTCCACTTCTTTGCAGCTAGAGCTGCCATAAATATGAAGTGTTTGCACTAGGTGGACTACTTTTTTGCTTTTGTCCAAGGCCATACTAGTCCCTAGTCCTCGATTCCATTCTTCTCCCTTTCGTACTAGGCACTTCCAATGAGAGTGGTTAGGAGATAAACACCTAAAACATAAGTTATCCTTCTTGGCCTTTTCAAACTGATCTATGGAAAGTCTAGGCCCCGGTGTTTTCTTAACTATGAGTTTTTTCTTTCCTAGGACTACCCATTTCTTAAAGTTCGTCATTTGCATAGGTCTCAAAGTTTGATCAATCTCCATAGCAACACAACTATTATCCTCATAAATTTGAGCATACTTTATACCATCTTCCAAAGTTTTAGGAGAATTATGACATACTTGAAGTTTTATGGCTTTATCAAGCCCTCTACAAACCCATATACCTTTCATATAAACCCTTTAGCTTAACTACAATCTCATGATAGTGTGAATGGTCTTCCTCTCTACATTAATCTATCCCTCTCATCACAACTATGTTCTCCCTTGTTCTCAGGTAAAAACTCTTTTAGAAAAAAGAGCTTCAAACTAAGACCAGTCTAGGGGAATAGATTTTTCCTCTTTCAGACTCATCCACCACTTGTATGCATGTGCTCCAAGCAATAAAAATGCTTCAAGCACGAGATACTCAATTGGGGTTCCTTTAAGCTGATGCAAATCAATCCACTTTTTAAGAGAAGTGTACACTGCATCCTTGTTTTAGTCTCTATCATCCCCATGAAAGTAAGTGGCTTCAAGTCTTTGAGAAAAGGCATATTCCTAACCACAATAGAAGTTTCATGAGAGACTTCACCTTCAAGCTCTTGTTGGGAAAGAAAAGAATTAAGATGATTTTCTAAAGTGATAAATTCGGTTTTCAACTATTCGAAGGCCGAGGTCATGCTCTTGAAAACAGATTTTAATTTAGTTGTTCTATCAAGTATGTCATGATCTTGAGCATGAGTAATAAAGCCATCACATAAATCCAATTCCTCCTCAACATCTTGCATGTCTACCTCTTTTGGCTTTCCTAATTTTCTATTTTTTTGGATTTTATGTAGTCTGAGGAACTTCTAAAGATGAAAGTTGACTTTTCTTTTCTACAGTTTCCATGTTTGGAACAATACTAATACAATTTTGAAACTACAAGGAATAAATAAAATATAGGAAATGAAAGAAAAGACTCAATTTCACTACTCTATAAGTCTTCAATGCTGTGGAAGCAAACTTGGATGGATCTTTAAAGCTTTTAGTCCCTACTCATAGTCCTCGCCAGGCCTAAAAGTGAGTTTGAAAGTCTGGTTGGAAATTGGGTGCTCTAAAAAGCAAGAAAATCACCAAAACGTCTTCACAATCACCAAATTCACCAAATTTGGGCGAATTTGGATTTTTGCTAGTCCTTTCTAAAGAGCAAATGGATATCTAGCACCTAAAACTTGCAACAATCAATCATATCCAAGTGCAATAACAAAATTTGGACTTTTTGCAGCATCAAAACAAGCCTCCAAAAGGTATTCCTAGTTCTTGTAGAGCAATTGCAGAGATGTTTTGACCTTCCTTCTTCTTCAAGTAGGCTCCCTTTTCCTTCATTTGGTTTTCTTATTCCTTCACTCACAAATCATCGATCACACCTCCAATTATCCCATATGCAAGGATTCAACACTCATGCAGAGCTTCATATATGGTGCTAGAAGATGCTCTCTCTCACTTGAGAAGTGAGGGGGCTTGTTCTTCATCTTTGGAGCCTCCTTGGGTGACCACAAGGGCACTACTCTTGCACGTGATCTCAGCTACGTCTTGATCTCTAACATGATGCATGCACATGCATCATCATTGTACTACCTCCTTTGATACCAATGTTTTATCAGGCCCTTGATGAGCTCCTCATTTCTTTCTGCATGTTAAGCAGACTCAATACAATGTTTGAGACAAAAATACTAAAAATAACTAAGTGAAAGTCACTAAGAAATTTGTGAGAGATTATCTTATTCACCAACCAACATTATAGCTAGATATATAGGTTCTCTCTTTCTCCATGCACCCATTGCATGAGTGCCAAGTGGCCTCATGCCCTCAACCTCTAATAAATGTGCTTCACACCTAGAGGTGTCAAAATACTATACTTGGAAGCTCTGATCAGATTGCTTTTGTAGAGAATAACTAGATCCTTCATCCCATTCTGGAATAGTCTTTTGATTCGGGCTACATCAAATATGCAAAATAATATGGGATCTCCATACTTGCCAAAGAGTATGCCCATCTTGTTACATACCCCAAGGAGCACTTCTTTGTAACCTTGATTTTTTAGATCAGTAGCTTGGTAGTAATTGGATGCGATATTCTAAAATCTCTTAGCATAATTACAATGGAGAGACACATGGGCAAGATCCCTTTCCTTACCACAAAAGAAACACTTTCCATTATTGATCTTGCAAATCATAGCTCCTTTTTCAATCGAGATACCATTGTGAACAATAAGCCATTGCAAGGTAGAATGATTTATGGCTTCAAGCATGGCCCACATAAGTCTCAACGTGTACCTCCATTGATGTGTAGACCAATTCACTTTCCATCTATTCTTGAGCTTATTTGTTATGGAGGAGATAGAGGTGAAGTTCTTCTTGAATTATTTATAAATGTTTTTAGCCACACTTTGTAAAGAAATAGATATGAAGTATTTAAAGTCTTCCATCTTCCTTTGCAGCACCCTTTTCTACTCGAGCCGTATTTGTTTGCATACCACAAAACGACCATTTAGATTACAAATATAGTGGTCACTTAAAATTTCACCTAAGCAAAAGAAGATTTCTAGGCTGTAAAGCCATATCACTAAAAGGAATACGAGCGCATGCGACGGTTAAGGCATCAGAATTTCGTTGCTATAAAATTACAAAAAGCATTAAGCACAGATGATCGGTTAAATGACGAGCAAAACGATGTTTTTATCGATGTGTGGCACGACAGGATCTATGATGCTCATAGTGAGCATTCCTAATGTGACGATTTAAAAAAGCGATGCTTTTTTGCATCACATAAGCGAGGATAAATAGCGGCACTTATGCGGTGCCAATTGCAGTGCTTTTTACAATGCCTTGCCATCGCTTACACGATGGCTTTTTTATGAAAAAATTAAAATGTTGGAGGCTCTTGGATCCGCATCTTCATGCATCTGATCGAAGAGCTCTCCAATGTTTGCAATTGCGTTGCACTTACGAGCTAAAACAATCGCTTGCAGAATTGTTCTTTTGTCTAATCTCTATCTTATTGTCTCTTTTTGTCTCTGTTTCTCTCTTTCTACCTCTTTCTCTCTTTGAATTATCTCTCTCTCTCTCTCTCTCTCTTTATTGCAGGTTATTCAAGAAGCTAACCAAGCAAAAAATATGGCTAGCTATTGTAAGTACAATTTCCATTCTTTGTATATCATTTGAATTGTGTTATTTTCATTGGTTAGCATACTCACACATGCACACGAGCTGCTGCTTCTTTCCCCACGAAAAATTCTTTAGAAAGATGACGAAGTGGCCTCTTCTCTAAAACTCTCCCGTTTGTCACTCAAGCTCTGATACCAAATGAAAGATCCCAATTATCTACCTGCCACTCTCCTCCCAACCTTAAATAGCCCTTGCCCTTAGCACCTCTAGAATCTTCTCTAAGGTCCAAACACTCCTCATATGGCCACTCTAAGGAGATGGAATAACCTTGAAGATCCATGCTAGAGCCTTGGCTCCCCACAGCTCTGGTCCTTGACCCAGCTAGGGTCCTCGACCAAATATAGGTAGACCAATGGTAGACCATGGAGGTCTAAATAAATCTAACATGCATCTTTCAGAATCTTCAAGATAAATTTTGTCCTCCTATTTTCCAAATGAACTAATACCTCCATAGCTAACTGATATTTTATATTTGTAAACAAATATGTAAGCCTGAGTTAGCAAGGCAGTTAATAGATTGACTATAAAATGGGAGACAGCCAAAGGATTCAGTGGTCTAGATATCTATATGAAATTCTACAAACCACAATAAACAAAAAGAAAATTAGAAATGATATCAAATATACACAGCTACACATGCATACATACACATACATACATACACATACATACATACACATACATACATACACATACATACATACACATACATACATACACAAATATATATACATAAACATACATATACACCTGTTATGAGAGTAAAGTCAAATTATACATACCTGTATCGAATGAAGATATTTTATCCATCTAACCTTTGGAATTGTCCGCCCAACCTTTAGAATCTTCATGATACATCTACTTCTCCTATTATAGTCCACCTAATACCTGTGCTGCTAACTCTTTTATGAACTTTGCATACAAATATTAAGTATAAGTTAGCTATGGAGGTATTAAGTCGTTTGAAAAATAGGAGAAGTAAATTTACCTCAAAGACTTTGAAGGATGAAAGAATAATTTTACAAGATGGGCGAACACAAAGCATCCATTCAGTGCAGGTTTTTGTTTTTACCTTAGCTACGGTAAGAACAAGAACTTGCATTGAATGAGCACTTCATGTCTGCCCATACTTTAGAATTATTCATCCATTTTCCAAAATCATCAAGAGAAATTTGCTTGTCTTATTTTCAAACAACCTAATACCTCCATGGTTAACTGATACTTAATCCATGTAAACAAATATGTAAGTCTTAGTTAGCAAGGCAGGTAATAGATTGACTATAAAATGGGAGACAACCAAACGATTCAGTGGTCTAGATATGAAAGTTTGCAAACCACAATATACAAAACAAAAATTAAAAATGAAATCAAATATATACAACTACACATGCACACATACATATACATACATACATACACATTCATACATACATACACATACATACCTACATACATACATATATATACACACATACACATACATATATGCATACACATATGCATACGTATATAAACATACATATACACCCATAAAACACATATACACACATACATACATACATACATACATACATACACATACACATACACATACGTATAAGCATGCACATGCATATACACATCCACATACACATACACATAAGCATACACATATATAAAATTATATGCATATATATATATATATATATATGTATATATATATATATATATATATATATATATATATATATATATATATATATATATATATATATATATATATATATGTATATATATATATATATATATATATATATATATATATATATATATATATATATATATATATATATATATATATATATATATATATATATATATATGTGTGTGTGTGTGTGTGTGTATTTATTTATTTATTTTTATTAATATGTCTTCTTTTGATGAACTTAGAGGTTATTATATGAAAACTTTTTACCAAGTCAAAATATTCTTCCTACCTCACATGATGAAATAAAGAAGATAATCAACAATCTTGGTATAGATTATCAATGTATACATGCATGTCCTAACGATTGTATTTTATATAGAGGTGAATATGCAGACTCTTTGAAATGTCCCAAATGTCAATATCCTCGATATAAGGATGAAGAAGGTAAAATCCCAAAAAAGGTATTGAGATATTTTCCATTGGCTTCATGGATTAGAAATATGTTTCAAAGCCCTAAATTATCAAAGCTTTTGACATAGAGACATGATCATAAAAGTATTGATGGAATAATCAGAATTCCTCATGATAGTGTTGCTTTTCAGCATATTGATTCTACATGGCCTAAATTTACACAAAATCCACAGAGTAAATGGTCAACATGGCCAATGGTAGTCATAAACTACAATCTTCCGCCATATCTTAGCATTAAAAAGGAACATTTAATGTTTTCACTTTTAATCCCCCAAAAAAGACAAGTTAAAGATATGAATATATATCTTGCTCCTCTCATTGACGATCTCCAAGAGTTATGGAGAGGTATTAACATCATTGATGTATTGAAAAGCATCAATGAAAGACATATTACAGTTCATGGTATTGTGGCTTGGACTACTCAGGATTATCTAGGATATGATGTTTGTTCAGGTATTGATGTAAATTTTTTATTCAATATGCATACAAATAAATATGAGTTAATCTAATTGTATTTTTATCATTTTCATGATGCATGAATATCTACTAAGGGTTATAAAACTTTTCCATATTGTGGTGATTTGTTGAGATCAATCTATAGCAAGAATCCCAACAAAAATATTTATCTTCGACATCAACGATTCTTGTCTGATGATCATCCATTAAGATCTAAAAGAGAAGCGATACATTTTAATGGAAAGCTTGAAACAGGTCAGTGTCCAAAACCTATGACGCCTATGGATTGATATAAAAAATGGACAGATGGAACTCTCATAGATCCAGAATCAGAAATCTTTAGTGATGATGAAGATAATGAGTATGTGAAGAGAGGTAAAGGAAAATTAGCACTCATAGAGAAGATATTAATATGGTATTCTTTGGAGTATTGGAAAGAGTTAAAAGTATGTCATCTTCTTGATCCTATGCATATATTCAAGAATATTAATTACTCACTATGGCAACATCTTCTTGGACTAAAAGATAACATAGCATCAAGGAATGATTTGAAAGATCAAAACTCAAAACCAAAGTTAGGGCTAGTTTTTGATAGACATCAATAGGAAACGAATTATGCACTTGCTCCTTGGGTACTTACAACAAAAGCGATACAGACTATCAACAATAGGATTCAATTGATTTGGACTCCTACAGGATATGGATCATCTTTCCAAAACATGTCTACTATGGATGATAAGATTTTGGGTAAAAGACCCATGATTGGCATAACAAGTTTTTGAAACATATTTTACCTTTGGTTATCGATGGATGTATAAAGGTGAATGCAAAGAGCTACTATGTTTGATGGAGAAAGAGCTTCCTACTTCATTTTTTGATATTCAAGTTCATTTATTAGTCCATCTTGTAGATGAAATAGAGATTGCAAGTGTTTTCAACACTCAATGGATGTTTTGGGTCGAGCGATTGATGGGAATATTAAAAGGTTATGTGCGAAAAAGAGCGAAACCAGAAGGATCCATGGCAAAGGGTTGGATGTTTGAAGAGTGCATGTATTATGTTAGTGAGTACCTTGAAAGAGTTCATGAAGAAGCTCCATGTGCATGGACCAACGAGTCTTCTTCAAAAATAATAGATGAGGTATTATCAGGTAAGGGAGTTCCATTTGTATTTACATTTCAAGAAAAAAATGACATTTCTACTTTTGTAGCATATAATAGCGAATGCATGCAAGCATTCCTTAGCGAGTACGAACAAGAACTTGAAAATCTTCGAATTAAAAGGTGAAGAAATAAAAGATATAGACGTAATCTCGATAATAGTAAGATAAGAAATATATCTTCTTTCACGGATTGGCTATATAGTCGTTTGCAAAGCGCCAACACAAATAATGAAGAAATCTCAGATGAGGAAAGAGAGTTAATGATAGTTTTGTGAATGAAA
Organism: Ceratopteris richardii; assembly: GCA_020310875.1. Classification (NCBI taxonomy): domain Eukaryota; kingdom Viridiplantae; phylum Streptophyta; class Polypodiopsida; order Polypodiales; family Pteridaceae; genus Ceratopteris; species Ceratopteris richardii. The sequence continues at coordinate 7,604,814 of CM035416.1, forward strand.
GGTAATTTTATTTTAATAATATTTTGTTTTTTTCATATATGTATATTAGTTTTCTTTTGCAAGCTCAAATGTTCACTAATATGTGGGATTTTGGACAACATATTAGAATCAAAGCCATTGATTCTTTACATAAAACAGAGGATTCTAGTATTGTTGCTTCTTTCAAGAAACTATCACGTGCTAGCTCAAAAGACACGAACCTTATAGATGGCGACCTTGGTTACGTGGGAACTATTGTTGGTATCTACAAAATATCATTTCATACATTCAAACAAGTAGAAAAAAGTTTATATTTTTTATGATATAGTTTATTATTTTTTTAAGTACCTAAAAATGGGTTTTTGTTTTTATATATTTTGATAGGTCATTTTGAAGGTTGAATGGTTTTGAGCTGAGTATAAGAGTAGTAATTCCACATTAAGAAAGGAATTATCTTGGTTTTGGGCAATTGATTCTTCCAAGGTAATGCGATCTACTAAAGAACCATATACTCTTCCTAAGCATACTGAACAAGCATTTTTTTATAAAAACCCAGATGCTCACCCTTGGTGGCAAGTCATTCATGTTCAACCTAGAGGTAGGTCATTGTTTGAACATTTTATTGCTAGAGAGATCGAAGAAAGTCCTCTTGATGATTCACCATGACATACTGATACATCAACATTTGAAAGAGAAATTAGCATCATTATACATGATAATGATACTATTCCTTTTTATGAAGAGGATAATACTCTACATGTTGATCTACCGATGATAAAGAGGTATTACCAAAAATCGATATTAATCCATCAATAGATGATGTGACTCATGAGAACACAGATTTAACAATAGAAGAAATAAATGAAATCAATAAGGATTGATGTCTTACCAAAATGATGGCAATAATGAAAACATATAAGTAGATTAAATAGTAATTTCTACTCTAGGTATCGATCAATAACTTGAAGCTTCTGAATGGATATCAGATAATAGTTTCTTCTTTATTCAACTAGAATATCGATGAATCCTACTAGAGAGATGAAATCTTGTTCTTTTAAGTTAGATCATGAAGCTCGAGGATATGCCTAATTATTTTATATATATCTTTATTTTCGAGGAGCAAATTTTTCTCATGTACATATGCATATGTGTGTGTATTCACGTGTATTATATGTATACATGTGTTAGTATGCATATATATGTGTTTCATATATATGTATGTGTGTGCATGTGTGTGATATATGTATACATGTGTTAGTATGCATACGTGTATGTATGCATATGCATTTGGGTAATATATTCATGTACTCATGTAATATATGCAAGTGTTTATAATTGTGTATGCATGTAAAAGTATACATGTGTGCATGTAGGCATGTATATGTGATGTGTACATGTATATATGTATATGTGTCTATCTGTAAATGTGTACATGTAAATATTTAAGCATGTATATATATTTATGTGTGCATTTAGGCATGTATGTGTGATGCATAATGTATCTACTCCATTTTATATTTATGTATGTGTATCTACATCATGTGTACATATCTTTATATATATTATGATCCTCCTTGATTCGAGTAGCTATATATAGAGGCATAAGGTTGGCAGGAGAGACATCTCTCTAGTAGGATGTCGGAGGAATAGATGCAATGTGTTCATATACTTCAATCATATGGCCAAAAGGCTGAATTAGAGTTTCTAAATTAGGGTTTTTTTAACCCTAATATCAAAATTAGTGTTTCCGAATTAGGATTTTTGAAATAGGATTTTTGAATTAGAATATATATATATATATATATATATATATATATATATATATATATATATATATATATATATATATATATATATATATATATATATATATATAGATATTAGAATAGGATATATATATATATATATATATATACATATATATATATATATATATATCAGTAAACACACACACACACACACACACACATGTATATATATATATATATATATATATATATATATATATATATATATATATATATATATATATATATATATATATATATATATATATATATATATATATATATATATATATGTGTGTGTGTGTGTGTGTGTGTGTGTGTGTATGTATGTATTATTATAAAATGAGATATATATACTATAATTTATATTATATATATATATATATATATATATATATATCAGTAAACACACACACACACACATATGTATGTGTATCTATATGTGTGTATGCATGTGTGTATGTATATGTATCTATATGTGTGTATGCATGTGTTGTGTGTGTGTGTGTATGTGTATGTGTATATATGCATGTAAATATGATTATGTGAGTCTATGTGTGTGTACATATGATTATATATGTGTATGTGTATGTGAGTATGTGTATGTGTCTATGTGTATTCATTATATGTGTGTAACTGCATGCATGTGTATGTGTGTGTAAAAATGTGCATGTATGTGTGTGTATGTATAAATGTGCATCTATGTGTATATGTGTGTATATGTGTGTAAATGTGCATGTATGATGTATATTTGTGTGTATGCGTGTATTTGTACCTCTAGTCTCACTGTTTTCTCTCCCTCTCTCTCATATACATACATACATACATACATACATACATACATAAACACATACTCATATCCACATTTATATACATAAAAGCAATGCGTACCGTGCATTATTGTGACGATGAGCCATAAGTGTCTACATCTCTTTTAGAGACCACTTATACGACCATTTTTTCCCAAACTTTGTCTCAAGTGAACTAAGTGTGTATTTTTTATCCCTCTCATCATGCTCACTACAAAAATAAAAAAAATCAATTAAATAAAACATAAGATATTTATTTTAGTTTATATGTAAAATTTATACTTACTTCCACTAAGTGGACAAGGCGCATTTAATAGTCGCATAATGCTCACATTATTCTCTTGAACTCCAATCCATTCCCTATGTACACAATGTTCCCCTCTGGCTCTATATGGCACTCTAGCCCTAAGGTGCCTATGCATTTCCTCATAGGCACCTGTGCTCTGCTATCATGATCTAGAGGTGGTTTCGGTATCGTGAAAATAGATAGATAAAAATAAATAAAAATATGTGTTATAATATCATTAAAAGAATTTGTGAAAAAAAAACATACCTATGAGCAGATAGCTCTCCTCTTGCATGTGGAACCGCAAAAGAGCCCTCCTTTGATTGCTGGGTAAGCATGCGGATCGTATAATCTAGCTCATCGTCAGCCATCTCAGAGTACTCATGCATGATGATCACTAGAGTATCAGGCGGAACTCTTGCTCTCATAAGACTTTTTATGAGAGTGAGTTTTGCCTTTCTCTCTCTACTAGGATCCATAATACTTATACATATAAAACAAAATGGGTTAGAAATCAATATATATACGTGTACATATGTATGTGTGTATATGTGTATGTAGGTGTATATGTGAGTGTGTGTATGCATGTAAGCATGTATGTATGCATATACATGTGCATTATGTATGCAAATGTGCATGTGTGTGTGTATTCATGTAAGTATGTATGTATGCATATGCATTATGTATGCATATCTATGCATGTATTGATGGGGGAAGTATCTCAACCCCTAAGCAACGACGAAGCGTGAATGACCTCCACAGGTATCCTTCTTTGACCTCTGCACACCAAAAATGCTCTTACTCAGAGCTTATGCACAGAACTCCAGTGAGCTTTTGTAGAAATGTAGTAGACACCAAGAGCTTTCCAACAAAACAAATTTCACTTCAAATGAATGCTTACACAAGGAGAAACAATGTCTACAACATGAGCTAGTTGAATGCTCACAACTGCCAGTCAAGCAGATACCTCACTTCACTCCAGCAAGCTTTTCTCAGAGATTATACAGAGAATGAATCTCAAACTTGGGTCACCTCTAGAGGACTCTAATAGCTACCCAATGACACCAAAATCATAGCAAATGAATACATAGAGAAGGAGAACCAGCCCTTACAACAGAGAGCAAAATATTTCCAACAGAGCCTACACACCAAGAGAGATATCAATCACACAACTTCACTAAAATGAATGTTGCTCCCAGATTACTCAGATAATGATCCAGAGACTTTGTGAACATAAAATAGACTCTAATAGCTATCCAATGAGACAAGAATTACATCAAATGGATACAATATGAGGGAGAACCAATGCTAACAACTCAGGGGTAGAGAGTTGCAACACTGCCTGCGCACACACATAGATATGCCTACTAAAAGAAAACAAACAAGCAAGCAAGGGGCTAGCTTAAGCAAGGGGCTTGCTTATAACAACTCCAGCACTTAGTGCTCACTTTACATGAGCTAAAACTCCAAGAAGATGGGCCAAAAGAAGTCGGGATACATGCTCCTTTTATAGTGAGAAGTGTGCCCCTAAAATCTAGGAACTACCTTTCCAAATCAGCCTCCTAACTTGGAGGACTTAGTTGAGATGACTTGGGGAGTGGTTGAGTGACTTTTCTTGATGTAATCTCGTGGCTTTTGGCTTCCTTTGATTGCTCCACATGTCCATAAAAGATTCCCCACGAATTTGTAGCTTGAAGCTTGACTTTTAACACTCCCCCTCAAGCTTCAATTCTTCGTTCTCATCCAAGCTCCTTCATGTTGATGCATTGCTTGAATGTTGAAATCTTCATCCCATCCAAAGCCTTTGTAAAAATGTCCGCAACTTGGTCCTTGGTACCAATATGATGTACTGAAACTTCCTTGGATATCACCTTTTCCCTTATGAAGTGATAGTGCACTTCAATATGCTTGGTTCTAGCATGATAGACAGGATTCGATGCTAGATGAATGCTACTCATGTTGTCACAAAAAAATGGATATGTGTCAACCTGCAAATTAAGCTCCATAAATAACTTCTTAATCCACATTAGCTCACATGTGACTTGAGCCAAAGCTCTATACTCAGCCTCCGTGGAAGATAATGCCACCGTGGGTTGCTTCTTTGAAATCCATGAGATGATCTTGCTACCTAGCATGACTAGGTAACCACTTGTACTTCTTCTATCCTCCTTCGAACCGGCCCAATCGGCATCAGAATAAGCTTTGACCAACATATCATCATCAAATGAATAGAACAATCTTTCATTTATAGTGGCCTTGAGATATCATAACATTGTTCTTGCAGCTTGCAAGTGTGTAGTCCTTGGACTATGCATAAATTGTGATAACACTCCAACTCCATATGCTATGTCGGGCCTAGTTATTGTGGTATAATTGAAAGATCCTACAATAGATCGATACAAGGTTACATCCTCTAATGGCTCTCCATCAATGGAGCTTAGCTTTACATTAACTTCCATGGGATTTGAAATAGGCTTGCAATGTAGCATCCCAAACCTCTCAAGTAGGTCTAGAATATACTTCCTTTGTATGAGCATAATACCTTCTTCTTTGTATACAACTTCAATGCCAAGAAAATACCTAAGATCTCCAAGATCAGATATCCTAAACTCCTTTCCAAGCTTTGCCTTGATCTCCTCAATGCCCTTTGTATCATTACCTGTAATGATAAGATCATCTACATACACGCACATGTAGACTACAAGTTCTCCTCTTTGTTTGATGAAGAGAGATGGATCCGCCTTGCATTGATTGTAACCACATTTGATCAAATAGTCCACCAATCTTTGGTTCCAAGCCCTTGGAGCTTGCTTTAGGCCATAAAGTGCCTTCTTCAACCTACAAACATGATGTGGAAACTCTTTATGAACAAAACCTAGTGGTTGCTCCATGTATACCTCTTCTTCCAAGTCTCCATTGAGAAAGGCATTCTTGATATCCAATTGGAAAAGCTTCCATCCTTTGCTAGCAGCCATTGCAATGAGTGTCCTAATGGTGCTCATCTTTGCCACGGGGCTGAATGTCTCTTCAAAGTCCACTCCATAGGTTTGTGCAAAACCCTTGGCCACCAATCTTGCTTTGAACCTAGAAATACATCCATCTGAATTCCTCTTTACTTTATACACCCACTTATTACCAATTACCTTCATGTTATCCTTCTTGGGCACTAGAGTCCATGTTTGATTCTCCTCAAGTGTGTTGATCTCTTCTTGCATTGCCTCTTTCCATTCGGTGTACCTGCTTGCATCTTCATAGCAATCGGGCTCATGATCTTCTACTACTTTGTTCATATATGCATAATGAGTTGCCATGTATGAATCATAAGTAAACCTTTGAGTTGGATACTTAACTCTAGAAGACTTCCTTTCTTCACCTTTTGGAGGAATAAACCTCCTTTGCCTTGGGAACTTGATCTCTTTCTTTGACATGGCTTCTTTCTCCATCATGTGTCCATCATCTTCAACTTCATTACCTTCTTCATCCAACTCCACCAATGTTGCTTTGGCTTTTTTGATTGATTGTGCTTCATAGCTTGATGAAGATCTCCCCCTCCATGGTGAGTTCATGCTTGAACTATCTTCATTGATGGAACACCTTGGGCCGCTTAGCTCTAGGTCGATTTGTTCTTCATCATGTCCATGCTTTTCTTCTTCATAGTCCTGCATACAATCATACTTCTTATACCAAGGGAGTAGCTCATCAAATGCTACATCCCTTGATATCCTCAAGTCCTTTGTGTTTGGGTTGAAGCACCTATAACCTTTATGATCATTTGAATATCCTAGAAACACACACTTTTCTGCCTTTGGTTGTAGCTTGTGCCTCAATTCACTTGGCACATGTACATAACAAGTACATCCAAATATCTTCAAGTGGGAAAGATCAGGTTTCTTAACATAATAGGCTTGATATGGTGTCAAGCCATGGATCCCTGAGGTAGGAGCCCTATTCATAAGATACACGTTCTTCCTCTCCCTCTTTGTGATCAGGTGCCTTGGTCATGTCCTTGATTGCTTGAGTGGCCTTGCCTTCCTCCAAACCTTCCTTTGCCCCTTCCTTGTCCTCGTCTTCCTTTGCCCCTTTGATTACCTGCATACAAAACTTGTGCATCCTTGCTTTTAGTTGAACTTCCACCTATGTTCATTTCTTCGGTGACCATGAGAGCAACCAATTGCTCAAAATCGGGAAGATTATCCCTTACATAAACTGAAGTGGTAAAGGGTTTCCACTTCTCATCATCTCTCAAACCATTGAGAGTATAAGCCACAAGATCGTCATCGTCTATGTGGCTTCCAATGGATCCCAATGCATCTGATAACTCTTTGACCTTAAGTATGTAGTCATTTATGCTACTCCCCGAGCTCTTCCTAAGGTTGTTGAGGTCATTCTTGAGTTGGATCTTCCTTGCTTTGGTGCTTGTTGAATAAAGCCTTTCAAGTGTCTCCCATACCTTCATGCTTGAATCCAAGTCTTGGATATGGCCGATCATGCTATTGCTAATGTGTTGGGAAAGAATAAAGATAACCCTCTTGTCTCTTTCATTCCATTCCCTAAAGGCCCTTCTCTGGTCATTGGTTGGATTCTCATCCAACCTAGGTCTTGGTTCACTTCCACTAATCAACCCCCAAAGGCCCTTGCCCATAAGATAGTTGGAGACCCTAAATCTCCATGGTTGATAGTTACCTTTGTCTAGCTTTTCAATTTGAGTGTTGAAGTCTCCCATATTTAGTCTTTGATACTTGACCTAGCCCTTGGCTAATGCTCCAATGTGTGTAAAATGAAAATGAGGCTCTGAGGTTACCTCAATCCAAAGCTTTCCTTAGATGGACACCTTGTGCTCTTGCAAATTTGAGTAGAATATCTCCCCCTTGATGTGAGCTACCTCCAAGAAGCTTTTGTTGATGAACATATTCAACCACTAACTCCAAGAGGTCTTCTTGCTTGTATGTGATGCCTCCAAGATGCCCAAATGCTCTGATACCACTGATGGGGTAAGTATCTCAACCCCTAAGCAACGACGAAGCGTGAATGACCTCCACAGGTATCCTTCTTTGACCTCTGCACACCAAAAATGCTCTTACTCAGAGCTTATGCACAGAACTCCTTCTTTGTAGACCTGTAGTAGACACCAAGAGCTTTCCAACAAAACAAATTTCACTTCAAATGAATGCTTACACAAGGAGAAACAATGTCTACAACATGAGCTAGTTGAATGCTCACAACTGCCAGTCAAGCAGATACCTCACTTCACTCCAGCAAGCTTTTCTCAGAGATTATACAGAGAATGAATCTCAAACTTGGGTCAACTCTAGAGGACTCTAATAGCTACCCAATGACACCAAAATCATAGCAAATGAATACATAGAGAAGGAGAACCAGCCCTTACAACAGAGAGAAAAATATTTCCAACAGAGCCTACACACCAAGAGAGATATCAATCACACAACTTCACTAAAATGAATGTTGCTCAAAGATTAGTCAGAGAATGATTCAGAGACTTTGTGAGCATAAAATAGACTCTAATAGCTATCCAATGAGACAAGAATTACATCAAATGGATGCAATATGAGGGAGAACCAATGCTAACAACTCAGGGGTAGAGAGTTGCAACACTGCCTGCGCACACACATAGATATGCCTACTAAAAGAAAACAAACAAGCAAGCAAGGGGCTAGCTTAAGCAAGGGGCTTGCTTATCACAACTCCAGCACTTAGTGCTCACTTTACATGAGCTAAAACTCCAAGAAGATGGGCCAAAAGAAGTCGGGATACATGCTCCTTTTATAGTGAGAAGTGTGCCCCTAAAATCTAGGAACTACCTTTCCAAATCAGCCTCCTAACTTGGAGGACTTAGTTGAGATGACTTGGGGAGTGGTTGAGTGACTTTTCTTGATGTAATCTCGTGGCTTTTGGCTTCCTTTGATTGCTCCACATGTCCATAAAAGATTTCCCACGAATTTGTAGCTTGAAGCTTGACTTTTAACATGTATGTGTATGTGTGTGTATGTGTCTCTATGTGTGTGTATGCATATATATGCGTGTATGTCTCTATGTGTTTGTCTATGCATATATGTATGTGTATGTGTCCATGTGTGTGTGTATGTGTGTGTGTCTGTGTGTGTGTCTATGTGTGTGCCTATGTGTGTATATACATGTCTATCTGTATATATGTGTCTATATGCATGTGTATGTATGTGTGTAAATGTGTGTGGATGTGTGTATGTGTGTGGGTGTAAGTGTGTATGTGTTTATGTGTATGTGTATGTATATGTGTGTGCCTATGTGTGTATATACATGTGTATCTGTATATATATGTCTATATGCATGTGTATGTGTGTGTGTAAATGTGTGTGGATGTGTTTATGTGTGTGTAAGTCTGTATGTGTCTATGTGTGTATGTGTGTGTGTATTTGTGTGTGTGTATTTGTGTGTGTGTGTAAGTTTGTATGTGTTTGTGTGTGTATGTGTGTGTCTATGTGTGTAAGTGTGTGTGTGTGTCTATGTGTGTATGTTTGTGTGTATGCATGTGTAAGTGTGTCTGTGTGTCTATGTGTGTGTGTGTGTGTAAATCTGTGTGTATATGTGTGTGTATGTGTGTATATGTGTGTATGTGTCTATGCGTGTGTATGTATCTATGTGTGTGTATGTGTCTATATGTGTATGAGTATGCATGTAAGCATGTATCTATGCATATGCATGTGCATTATGTATGCATATGTATGCATGTGTGTGTATGTGTGTGTATGTGTATGTATGCATGTAAGTATGTATCTATGCATATGCATATGCATTATGTATGCATATGTATGCATGTATGTGTATGTCTCTTTAGGTGTGTGTATATGCATATATATGTGTGTATGTGTGTGTGTGTGTGTGTCTACATGTGTGTGTATGTGTGTCTGTGTGTGTATATGTATGCATGTGTATGTGTGTGTATGTGTGTGTATGCATGTAAGCATGTATGTATGCATATGCATGTGCATTATGTATGCATATGCATGTGCATTATGTATGCATGGGTGTGTATGTGTGTGCATGTGTGTGTATGTCTCTCTACATGTGTGTGTGTGTATGCATATGTATGCATGTATGTGTATGTGTGTGTATGTCTCTAGTGTATGTGTGCATGCATATATGTGTGTGTATGTGCCTATGTGTGTCTATGTGTGTGTGTGTCTATGTGTGTATATGTGTTTATATGTGTGTATATACGTGTGTATCTATATATATGTGTCTATATGCATGTGTATGTGTGTGTGTGTAAATGTGTCTAGATGTATGTCTGTGTAAGTGTGTATGTGTCTATGAGTGTGTATGTGTTTATGTGTGTGTATGTGTCTATGTGTGTGTATGTGTCTATGTGTGTATGTGTATGCATGTATGTATGCATATGCATGTGCATTATGTATGCATATGGATGCACATGCATGTGTATGTGTGCGTATGCATGTAAGTATGTATGTACGCATATGCATATGCATTATGTGTGTATGTGTCTATGTGTGTGTGTATGTGTGTGTGTATGTGTGTGTATGTGTGTGTGTATGTGTGTGTGTATGTGCGTGTGTGTGTGTCTATGTGAGTATGTGTGTTTATGCATGTGTATCTGTGTGTAAATCTATGTGTATATGTGTGTGTATGTGTCTAGGTGTGTGTATGTGTCTATGTGTGTGTATGTGTATGCATGTATCTATGCATATGCATGCACATTATGTATGCATATGTATGCATATGAGTGTGTATGTGTGTGTATGCATGTAAGTATGTATGTATGCATATGCATATGCATTATGTATGCATATGCATATGCATTATGTATGCATATGCATATGCATTATGTATGCATATGCATATGCATTAAGTATGCATATGTATGCATGTATGTGTATGTGTGTGTGTATGCATATATGTGTTTGTATGTGTGTATGTGTGTGTGTCTATGTGTGTATGTGTATGTGTATGTGTGTATGCATGTGTATGTGTGTGTATGCATGTAAGCACGTATGTATGCATATGCATGTGCATTATGTATGCATATGTATGCATGTGTGTGTATGTGTGTGTATGCATGTAAGTATGTATGTATGCATATGCATATGCATTATGTATGCATGTATGTGTATGTGTGTGTATGTCTCTCTACGTGTCTGTATATGCATATATATGTGTGTATGTGTATGTGTATGTGTGTATGCATGTGTATGTGTGTGTATGCATGTAAGCATGTATGTATGCATATGCATGTGCATTATGTATGCATATGTATGCATGTGTGTGTATGTGTGTGTATGCATGTAAGTATGTATGTATGCATATGCATATGCATTATGTATGCATATGCATTATGTATGCATATGCATTATGTATGCATATGCATATGCATTATGTATGCATATGCATATGCATTATGTATGCATATGCATATGCATATGCATATGCATTATGTATGCATATGTATGCATGTATGAACAATGTCTTTTCCATGAACAAATTTTTTATTAAAATTTTGCAAAGACTCACCTTATGAATAGCTTTTCTTGCTACATACCATCCTCTAGCCATGATCCTACTGACTCACAAGAGGGTTGCCCTACTCCTATTTATGTACTTCCATGTTGAATTCTCAAGTCATGGGATCTCATTCTCTTTGTTGTCCTCTTTGTCAGAGGCCTCTTCATCTACCTATTCAAAAGGGTTGGAAACATCCACTACAAGGAATACGGGCGTATAGCGATGATTAAGGCGACATAATTTCATCGCTATAAAATTGCAACATGCATCGTAATTAGAGTCGGGCGTGGATCGTCGATTAAATGATGGAGCAAACGATGGTTTTTGCAACTTGTGGCACGATGGGGCTGTGACGCTCCCATACAGCGTCGCTAACATGAAGAATTTAAATAGCATCGCATAAGCGACGCTTTTCTGCGTCGCATAGGCGATGATGTTTGGCGTCGCATAAGCGACGCTAAAAGGATGTGGCTTATGCGACGACGGGCAGCATCGCTTACACCACGGTCTGTTGACGGAAAAAAATTAAAACATTGGAAGCTCTTTGATGGACATTTTCACGCATCCGATCGAAGAGCTCTCCAACATTCGCAATTGTGCTGCGCTTACGAGCTGAAGCAAGTATATGCAGAATTGTTGTTTTGCCTAAGCTCTCTCTTATTGTCTCCTTGTGTCTCTGTTTCTCTCTTTTTACATCTTTCTCTCTTTGAATTCTCTCTCTCTCTCTCTCTCATTTCTCTCTTTATTGCGGGTTATTCATGAAGCTAACCAAGCAAAAAGTATGGCTAACTATTGTAAGTACAATTTCTATTCTTTGTATATCATTTGAATTGTGTTATTTTCATTACATAGCATACTCACACTTATTGATATGCACTTATACACTTATACATGATGAAGATGCACTTTCACACATATACACATATACACATGCACATATACACACATATATATACACACAGATACATGTGCACATACACTTAGACATACACACATATACACATGCATATGCACAAACATTCCTACAACCACATAAAACGACTTACATGCATGCATTATTGCATATATATATATATATATATATATATATATATATATATATATATATATATATATATATATATATATATATATATATATATATATATATATATATATATACACACATACACACATTAACATATATGCAAATACATGTATATGCACATCCACATGCATGCACATTCACATGCATGCACATGGATGCAAATGGAAATGCATCCACATACACATGCATGTTTCATACATATACACATGCATATACACATGCACATGCACATACTCATACACACGTATACACTTATACATGCACATGCACATACATACATATACACACACATACACATACATACATATACACACACATACATATACACTTAGGTACACACATATGAATGAATTATATAATTAAAGTATTAAAACACATATACACATGCACACACACTTGCACATACCTACATATACACATATACATGCACATACACACATATACACATAGAGTTATACATATACATGCATATACATATACACACACATAGACATGCACATGCACATACTCATACACACATATACACTTACACATGCACATGCACATACATACATATACACACACATACACATGCACATACATACATATACACTACATACATATACACTTAGGTACACACATATGAATGAATTATATAATTAAAGTATTAAAACATGTGCTTAATATAAACAATAATAACAATCAATAGAACAAAACTCTTCATTACTTAATACAATACACACAATTCAAAACATAACTGAAATGAAAAATATATAGATAAATAAATTAAAAAAAAAAAAAAAAAAAATATATATATATATATATATATATATATATATATATATATATATATATATATATATATATATCAATGTAAAGACATATAATCCAATGTCATAATCAACTAAAATCCTAATCATCATCAACAATATCATGATCATCCAGATCTTCCTCATCCTCATCGTCATGATCACCCTGTGATGATCGAGATCGTCCCTCCTGTGTCTGTCTCTCCACCTCATCCAGATTTGTCTCTCCATAATACTCTTGTATTACATATAACAAACATAAATAAATAAAATAATTAAACCATTCATAAAACTAAAATAATGATATAAAATTTAAAAATACTCACAAAGGCATCAAGATGATCTTGCATATACTCCCTCAAACGCCGATATCCAAAATGTGTAGCATACTCGATCTCATGTTTTGTAGGATATCGGCCATAATCCTTCCGCTGCAATGAAACAAATAAAAAACATTAGTTGCTTGCATTTTAACTAAAATAAAAAATATACTCACAATAACACATATACTTACAAACGTAGCTACAAAACCATTATGGCCTATTTGGCCTAGGTGCGATGTGTGGCCCGACTCCACTCTCTTCTTTGCAGCAGCCTGTTTATTCAAGAAAAAAAATACATAAATTAAATGTAAAAAATTACTAAAATATATATAAATTATAAATATAAACTATTAATTTGTGTACCTTCTGCTGAGGAAATGACTCTTGAAGACGTAGCTCTCTACGAAAAAACTACCACATCTCAGGTGGTATGTTAGCTCGCCTCTTATTTTTTTCGACCATACAATATCTCCTGTTAATTTAATCTCAAACAGAAAAAAAAAATCAGAATACATACACATATATACACACACATACACATACACATACCCACATACACATGTACATGCAAACATATATGCATGCATATATGTATACATATACACACATATAACATGAACACACATATACATATCCACATATATACATACACACATATGCATGCATATACACTCATTCATACAAAATATAGAGATGTATCAAGATACATGGTTGTCAATGCTATTACTAAATAACATGCTGGTGATGAACTATTAGTGAATTATGGATGGCGTAGACCTCCAAGAGCACCTTTTAGCTAGAGAGAATAAAAATTTTCTATCCATATTTAATAAATTAGATACTTAATTTTATATTTAAAGTTTACTTTTTATTCGTTTATGGAATACTAATGAATTTTATTTATATGTGTAGATTCCAACGTATGATGTTGATGATATTCCTCCACAGCATTCACGATTACCAGTAAGACCTCATTTATCAGAAGCTTCCATGAGGAGGCTACGCAAAACTAATCCTGTGCAATATGCAAAGTTGAAAGATCTATATTCAAAAGATGATAAAGTACAAGATTTGTGTGACAATGATGAAGATGATGGCATGGCAGATTTTATTGAGGATTGGTATCAAAATGATAGTGAGAGCATTGATATTTCTAAAAATGAGAAATATCTTCGAAAGGAATGTCTAAAGCATGTATATGAAGGAAGTCGTTTGACACGACTAAGTGCGAGCTTACTTATTCTCAACCTTCAAAATCGTTTTGGATGGAGTAATGTATCTGTTTCGACACTATTAAGGTATAATTTTCAATTTTCTATCTATTTATATATATATATATATATATGCATAAATATATATATATATATATATATATAAATACATGCAGGTTTTTATTCTTACTTTAGATAAGGTAAGAACAAGAACTTGAATTGAATGGATACTTTTTGTCCGCGCATCTTTTAAAACTATTAATGCATCTTTCACAATATTCGCAAAAAATTTGATTGTTTGGATGGCAGGATACGATTGTTTGTTTTGGAGGATATGAAGTATGTACCTTCATGATCACAAAAATACTGATGGAATAATCAGAATTCCTCATGATAGTGTTGCTTTTCAGCATATTGATTCGACATGGCCTGAATTTGCACAAAATCCACAAATTCTAAAGTTAGGAGTTGCATTAGATGGGGTTATTCCATTCTCCATGAAATCTAGTAAATGGTCAACATGGCCAGTGGTAGTCATAAACTACAATCTACCATATCTTAGCATTAAAAAGGAACATTTAATGCCTTCACTTTTAATCCCAGGTAAAAGACAAGTTAAAGATATGAATATATATCTTGCTCCTCTCATTGACGATCTTCAAGAGTTATGGAGAGGTATTAATGTCATTGATGTATCGAAAAGCATCAATGAAAGACATATTACGGTTCGTGGTATTGTGGCTTGGACTATTCACAATTTTCCTAGATATGGTGTTTGTTCAGGTATTGATGTAATTTTTTTATTCAATATGCATGTAAATAAATATGATTTAATCTAATTATATTTTTATCATTTTTCATGATGCAGGAATATCTACTAAGGGTTATAAAGCTTGTCCATATTGTGGTGATTGGTTGAGATCAATCTATAGTAAGAATCTCAACAAAAATATTTATCTTCGACATCGACGATTCTTTCCTGATGATCATGCATTAAGATCTAAAAGAGAAGTGATACATTTTAATGGAAAGCTTGAAACAAGTCAGTGTCCAAAACCTATGACACCTATGGATTGGTATAAAATATGGACAGATGGAACTCTGATAGATCCAGAAGCAGAAATCTTCAGTGATGATTTAGATAATGAGTATGTGAACAGAGGTAAAGGAAAATTGGCACTCGGAGAGAACATATCAATATGGTATTCTTTGGAGTATTGGAAAGAGTTAAAAGTATGTCATCTTCTTGATCCTATGCACATATTAAAAAATATGGGTTATTCACTATGGCAGCATCGTCTTGGACTAAAAGATACCACAGCATCAAGGAATGATTTGAAAGATAAAAAATCCAAACCAAAGTTATGGCCAGTTTTTTATAGACATTGACAAGAAACGACTTATGCACCTGCTCCTTGGGTACTTACAACAAAAGAGATACAGACTATCAACAATAGAATTCAACTGAAAAAGACTCCTACAGGATATGGAGCATCCTTTCAAAACATGTTTACTATGGATGATAAGAGCTTATCTGGGTTAAAGACCCATGACTGGCATAACTTTTTGAAACATATTTTACCTTTGGTTATCGATGGATGTACAATGAAAGCAGTACGAGATGTGATCTATTGCCTTGGATCACTTATAAGGTAATTATGATACTTTTATATTTAATATGTATGAATATTGGATATCTTTTAGTTTTTAATTAACTTCTTTATAATTGTTTTTATGATATGTATAGGTGGATTACATCCAAAAACTCGATCCCACGAAAAAAAGTGAATGCAAAGAGCTACTATGTTTGATGGAGAAAGAACTTCCTACTTCATTTTTTGATATTCAGGTACATTTATTAGTCCATCTTGTAGATAGAGATTGCAGGTGTTGTCAACACTCCATGGATGTTTTGGGTCGAGCGATTTATGGGAATACTAAAAGGTTATGTGAGACAAAGAGCAAAACCAGAAGGATCCATGGCAAAGGGTTGGATGCTTGAAGAGTGCATGTATTACGTTAGTGAGTACCTTGAAAGAGCTCATGAAGAAGCTCCACGTGCATGGACCAACGAGTCTTCTTCAAAAATAATAGATGAGGTATTATCAGGTAAGGGGGTTCCATTCTTATTTACATTTCAAGAAAAAAATGATGTTTCTACTTTTGTAGCATATAATAGCGAATGCATGAAAACATTCCTTAGCGAGTACGAGGAACTTCAAAATCTCCGAAGTAAAAGGCAAAAAAACAAAACATTTAGTCGTAATCTCGATAATATGAGATTACAGATATACCTTCTTTCACGCATTGGCTATATAGTCGTTTGCAACACGCCAACGCAAATAAGGAAGAAATCTCAGATGAGCAAAGAGAGTTAATGATAGGTTGTGAACGAACAGTCATTTTATTAAAATAATATTTTATTTTTTTCATATATGTATGTTAGTTTCTATTAACTAATTGAATTTATTTTACAGGCTTGAATGTTCACTAATATGCGGGCTTTTGGATAGCATATTAGAATCAAAGCCATTGATTCTTTACATAAAACAGAGGATTCTAGTATTGTTGCTTCTTTCAAGCAACTATCACGTGCTAGCAGACACGAACCTTATAGATAGCAAACTTGGTTACGCAGGAACTATTGTTGGTATCTACGAAATTTCATTTTGTACATTCAAACAGGTAAGAAAAAGTTTATATTTTTTTTATAGAGTTAGTTATTTTTTTAAGCACCTAATAATGGGTTTTTGTTGTTATATATTTTGATAGGTCATTTTGAAGGTTGGCTGGTTTTGAGCGTAGAGTATAAAGGTAGTAATTCCACATTAAGAAAGGAATTATCTGGGTTTTGGGAAATTGATTCTTCCAAGGTAATGTGATCTACTAAAGAACCATATATTCTTCCTAGGCATATTGAACAAGCATTTTTTTATAAAAACCCAGATGCTCATCCTTGGTGGCAAGTCATTCATGTGCAATCTAGAGGTAAGTCATTGTTTGAACAGTTTATTGTTAGAGAGATCAAAGAAAGTCCTCTTGATGATTCAACATCAGATACTAATACATCAACATGTGAAATAGAAATTAGAATCATTATACGTGATAATGATACTAATATTTTTGATGAAGAGGATAATTCTCTACATGTTGATTCTACTGATGAGGAAGAGGAATTACCAGAAATAGATATTAATCCATCAATAGATGATGTGATTCATGAGAACATAGATTTAACAATAGAAGAAATAAATGAAATCAATAAGGATAATGAAGATCAGACTATATTGATGTCTTACCAAAATGATGGCAATAATGAAAACATATGAGCAGATTAGATAGTAAATTCTACTCTAGTTATCGATCAATAACTTGAAGCTTCTGAATGGATATCAGATAATAGATTTTTTTATTAACTTGAATAACGGTGAATCCTACTAGAGAGATGAAATCATGTTCTTCTAAGTTAGAACATGAAGCTCAGGGGTATGCCTAATTATTTTATATATAGCTTTATCTTCGAGGAGCAAATTTTTATCATGTATGTATGCATATGTGTTTGTATTCATGTGTATTATATGTATACATATGTTAGTATGCATATATATGTATTTCATGTATATGTATGTGTTTGCATGTGTGTGATATATGTATACATGTGTTAAATATGCATATGTGTATATACACATATGCATTTATGTAAAATATTCATGTATTCATGTAATATATGCAAGTGTTTATAATTGTGTACATGTATATATGTATATGTGTCTATGTGTAAATATGTACATGTAAATATGTATGTATGTATATATATGTTTATGTGTGCATGTAGGCATGTATATGTGATGTGTACATGTGTATATGTATATATGTCTATGTGTAAATGTGTACATGTAAATATGTTAGTATGTATATATATATATTTATGTGTGCATTTAGGCATGTATGTGTGATGCATACTATATCTACTCCATTTTATATTTATGTATCCTATCCACATGATGTGTATATATCTTTATATATATTATGATCCTCGTTGATTCGAGTAGCTATATATAGAGGCATAAGGTTGGGAGGAGAGACATCTCTCTAGTAGGACGTCGGAGGTGTACATATACTTCAAACATATGGATAAAAGGTTGAATTAGAGTTTTTAAATTAGGGGTTTTAAAACCCTAATATCGAAATTAGTGTTTTCAATTTAGGATTTTTGAAATAGAATTTATTTATTTATGCATATGCATGTGTTGTGTATGTATGTGTATCTATATGTGCATATGCATGTGTTGTGTGTGTGTATATATGCATGTGTATATGTATATATGCATGTAAATATGATTATATGAGTCTATGTGTGTGTACATATGATTATGCATGTGTATGTGTATGTGAGTATCTATAAGTGTATGTGAGTATGTGTATGTGTCTATGTGTATTCATTATGTGTGTGTAACTACATGCATGTGTATGTGTGTGTGTAAAAATGTGCATGTATGTGTGTGTATGTATAAATGCGCATGTATATGTATATGTGTGTAAATGTGCATGTATGATGTATATGTGTGTGTATGCGTGTATTTATACCTCTAGTCTCACTCTTTTCTCTCTCTCTCTCTCTCATATACATACATACATGCATAAACACACATACTCATATCCACATATATATACATAAAAGCAGTGCATACCGTGCATTATCGCGACGATGAGCCATAAGTGTCCGCATCTCTTTTAGACACCACTTAAGTGACCATCCTATCCCAAACCCTGTCTCAAGTGAACTAAGTACGTATTTTTTATCCCTCTCATCATGCTCATTACAAAAATAAAAAACATAATGTAAATACTAAAACATAAAATATTTATTTCAATTTATATGTAAAATTTTTACTTACTTCCACGGTAAGTGGACAAGCACAGGTACGAGTCGCATACTGCCCGCATTCTTCTCTTGAACTCCAATCCATTCCCTATGTACACAATGTTCCCCGCTCGCTCTATGTCGCACTCTAGTGCTAAGGTGCCTATGCATGTCCTCATAGGCAACTCTGCTCTGCTATCACGATTTGGAGGTGGTATAGGTGTCCTGAAAATAGATTAGATAAAAATAAATGTTATAATATCATTAAAAAAATTTATGAAAAAAAAACATACCTATGAGCAGATAGCTCTCTTCCTGCATGTGGAGCCGCAGAAGAGCCCTCGTCTGATCGTTGGGTAAGCATCTGGATCGTATAGTCCAGCTCCTCATCAGACATCTTTGAGTAATCACGCATTATGGCCCCTAGAGTATCAGACGGAACTCTTGCTCTCATAAGACTTTTTATGAGAGTGAGTTTCGCCTTTCTCTCTACTGGGATCCATAATACCTAACATATAAAACAAAATGGTTAGAAATCAATATATGTACGTGTACATATGTAAGTGTGTATGCATTAAGTATGTGTATGTATGCATGTGTGTGTATGTATGTGCGTGTATGTGTGTGTGTGTATGTGTGTATGCATGTGTATGTGTGTGTATGCATCATTATGTGTGTATGTGTCTATGTGTGTATGTGTGTGTGTATATGTGTGTGTGTATGTCTGTGTATATGTGTGTGTGTATGTATGTGTATGTATGCATGTATGTATGTATGTATGTATGTATGTATGTATGTATGTATGTATGTATGTATGTATGTATGTATGTATGCATATGCATATGCATTATGTATGTATATATATGCATGTATGTGTATGTGTGAGTATGTCTCTCTATGTGTATGTATGTATCTATGTGTATGTATGTTTATGTGTATGTATGTATCTATGTGTGTGTATGTGTCTATGTGTGTATATGTATGCATGTATGTATGCATATGTGTGTGTATGCATGTGTATGTGTGTATGCATCATTATGTGTGTATGTGTCTATGTGTGTATGTGTCTATGTGTGTATGTGTGTGTATATGTGTGTGTGTGTGTCTATGTGTATGTGTGTGTGTCTATGAGTGTGTATGTGTTTATGTGTATGTATGTATCTATGTGTGTGTATGTGTCTATGTGTGTATGTGTATGCATGTATGTATGCATATGTGTGTGTATGCATATGTATGTGTGTGTATGCATCATTTTGTGTGTATGTGTCTATGTGTGTATATTTGTGTGTGTGTGTATATATGTGTGTGTGTATGTGTATGTGTATGTGTATGTGTCTATGTGTATGTGTCGCTATCCATCTCTGAGTGTGTATATGTCTATGTGTGTGTATGTGTCTATGTGTGTATGTGTATGCATGTATGTATGCATATGTGTGTATGTGTGTGTATGCATTATGTATGTGTATGTATGCATGTATGTATGTATGTATGTATGCATATGCATTATGTATGTATATATATGCATGTATGTGTATGTGTGAGCATGTCTCTCTATGTGTGTGTATGCATATATGTGTGTGTATGCATATATGTGTGTATGTATGCATATATGTGTGTATGTGTGTATTTGTGTGTGTATGTGTTTGTATGTGTGTATGCATGTGTATGTGTGTATGCATCATTATGTGTGTACGTGTCTATGTGTGTTTGTGTGTGTGTATATGTGTGTGTGTGTGTGTCTATGTGTATGTGTGTGTCTATGAGTGTGTATGTGTTTGTCTACGTGTGTATGTGTGTGTGTATATGTGTGTGTGTGTCTATGTGTATGTGTGTGTGTCTACGAGTGTGTATGTGTTTATGTGTATGTATGTATCTATGTGTGTGTATGTGTCTATGTGTGTATGTGTATGCATGTATGTATGCGTATGTGTGTGTATGCATATGTATGTGTGTGTATGCATCATCATGTGTGTATGTGTCTATGTGTGTATGTTTGTGTGTGTGTATATGTGTGTGTGTATGTGTATGTGTCTATGTGTATGTGTCGCTATGCGTCAACATCATACGTGATTGTGTGCAAGACTTGAATTGTGATATTTTGAAGGAAGGCATAATTTTGAGGATCTTGGGCATCCCCATGGGATTCGAGATCACCCTTAAGAAGAGGTGGGATTGGGTCGCAGATAACTTTAGATAAAAGCCCTTTTGATGGTATGTAATGTGATCTTATCTTTCAAGCCATCTTCTTGTGAAAAAACCATCTTTTCCCAAGTATTATGTATTTTCTTGCTTTCTAGATGCCTAACAAGAAACCTTTATTGCACATTATTTCTATTGCAAGGAGATTTTTTTGGGAGTAGTGATGAAAAACCTAATAGAATAATTATAGTTTCATGGCACACATGTTGCTTACCTAAAGCTAAGGAGGGAATAGGGGCTATCATATCCTTAGAAAATGGCCCATATTCATTTTACTAAATGGGCATACAAGACTATTAACTCTGATGATTATTGGGCTTGCCTTATCAAAAGAAAAACTAACATGTTTTACAAGTCTCAAAAATATTGGGATTTGTGGAACATTATTGCTTCCCCTCAAAAATTTGTTCTTGTGGGGAGCATGGTCACTTGAAGGATGTGGTCTTCTTGGATAGAAGCCAAAAAAAAAAAGCGTCTCTCTCCCTAATGACATTAAGTATAATTCTAGCTTCTTGATGTAGGATTCCATTTTCGGTGGCTAATTAGCTCTCTCCTCTAGGCATAAACTCTCCATCAAGGGTCATCAATGTGCTAAATCTAGATTTATGAAGTGATAGGCTCCATCTCCAAAATATTCATATGGAGAAAAGGCCATTCGCGAGAACCCTCATCTCACTAGTCATTGCAAGCCTGAAATCATCCAAAAGTTGAGGATTTTGGTCCTTATCGTGAGGTTGTTATCAACAATAGATCTTTGCACTTGCACATTGTGGATGTTCATATCTATAAATCCTTAAAAGCTTACAAACACTACAAGGAATACGGGCGCATAGCGACGGTTAAGGCGACACAATTTTGTCACTATAAAATTGCAAAACGTGTCGCAATGAGCTCGAGCGCCCACTGTCCATTAAACGACGAGCCAAACGATGTTTTTTTCCACGTGTGGCACGACGGGGTGTGCGACGCTCGCATAGAGCATCGCTAAACGATGATTTTAATCAGCGTCACATAAGCGACACTTTTTTGCATCGCATAAGCGATGCTAAAGAATGTCGCTTATGCGACGTCAACTCTAGTGGTTTTTTCGATGAGTTAGCATCGCTTACATGACGGTCTGTTGATGGAAAAAAATTAAAACATTGGAGGCTCTTCGATCGGCATTTTCACACATCTGATCAAAGAGCTCTCCAACATTCGCAATTTTGTTGTGCTTACAAGCTGAAACAAGTATATGCAGAATTGTTGTTTTGCCTAAGCTCTCTCTTATTGTCTCCCTCTGTCTCTATTTCTCTCTTTCTACATCTTTCTCTCTTTGAATTCTCTCTCTCTCTCCCTCTCTCTCTCTCTCTCTTCTTTCTCTCTTTATTGTAGGTTATTCAAGAAGCTAACCAAGCAAAAAGTATGGCTAACTATTGTAATTACAATTTCTATTCTTTGTATATCATTTGAATTGTGTTATTTTCATAAGATAGCATACTCACACTTATTGATATGCACTTATATACTTATACATGATGAAGATGCACTTTCACACATATACACATATACAGATGCACATACACACACATATATACACACAGATACATGTGCACATACACTTAGACATACACACATATACACATGCATATGCACAAACATTTCTACAACCACATAAAAAGACTTACATGCATGCATTATTGCATATATATATATATATATATATATATATATATATATATATATATATATATATATATATATATATATATATATATATATATATATATATATATATATATATATATATATATATATATATATATATATATGCAATAATGCATGCATGTAAGTCTTTTTATGTATATATATATATATATACATATATATATATATATATATATATATATATATATATATATATATATATATATATATATATATATATATATATATATATATATATATATACACATACACACATTAACATATACGTAAATACATGTATATGCACATCCACATGCATGCACATGGATGCAAATGGAAATGCATCCACATACACATGCATGTTTCATACATTTACACATGCATATACATACATTATACACATATATACACATATATATGCACATACGTACACACACATATACACATGCACACACACATGCACATACCTACATATACACATATACACATATACATGCACATACACACATATACACATAGATTTACACATATACATGCACATACATATGCACACACATACACATGCACATGCACATACTCATACACACATATACACATGCACATGCACATACATACATATACACACACATACACATGCAGATACATAGATACATATACACACACATACATATACACATACGTACACACATATGAATGAATTATATAATTAAAGTATTAAAACACATGCTTAAATAAACAATAATAACAATCAATAGAACAAAACGCTTCATTACTTAATACCGTACACACAATTCAAAACATAACTGAAATGAAAAATATATAGATAATATATATATATATATATATATATATATATATATATATATATATATATATATATATATATATATATATATATATATATATATATATATATATATATCAATGTAAATACATATAATCCAATGTCATAATCAACTAGAATCCTAATCATCGTCATTATGATCATCATCATCATCAGCAGCAGCATCATGATCATCGTGATCATCCTCATCCTCATCGTCATGATCACCCTACGATGATCAAGATCGTCCCTCCTGTGTCTGTCTCTCCACCTCATCCATATCTGTCTCTCCATAATACTCCTCTATTACATATAACAAACATAAATAAATAAAACAATTAAACCATTCATAAAAATAAAATAATTATATAAAATTTAATAATACGCACAAAGGCATGAGGATGATCTCGCATGTAGAGTATCCACATATATACGTACACACACATGCATGCATATACACTCATTCATACAAAATACATGCATTTATCCCACAATAATGTGTAGTTCTGTATATGTGAATATGTGTGTATGTGTAAATATGTATATGTGAATTTTTTGTGTATGTAGATAATCAGATTATTAATATCAAATACCATTATTTGTAGATTCTGATCAATCAGATGGAACTCCACCACCATCTCCTCATCGTGCAACGACTATATACTGTAAGTATATCAAACATTTAATTTTAAATATATTTGATGGATACATAACTTATATTTTTTCTGTTTCTTATTATGTGCAGATTTTGATCAATCAGAGGGTGCTCCACCACCTCCTATCCATGCAACGACTTCACATGTGTCCTCCGATAGGAATTGTGATGAATTTTACTATCAAGAGCATATTATATGTTGGTGTAACTCTTGTTATGGCACGTATCAAAGACCACGATTGGAATGAGTATTGAACATGAGGCAGAGTATGGTACTTTTGAGCATGCACCATCACCTGGTCAACGTGATAATGCTTGGGTATGTATTTCTTATATATATTAATGCCATTATTTTATTTAAAAACCATATACAAAATCAAATTAATGTTGATCTATAGGAATACTTGCTCGATGATGATGATGATAATTTCTCTCATAATGTTAATATACCTCGTACACGTCATGGACTTTCTGTTCATCAATTACAAGCAGAGGTTTCTAGAAATCCTCTACCTCCTGGTTTAGAGACTGAAACGGCTTGAGATTATCCATTGCCAGCTCGTGATCGTTCTTTAGTATAAACATATGATAGAAGAAGATATGGAGGATGGAATAGAGGACCACTTCCTTTAGATGGAGAGGTTTTCAACTTTTGGGGTAATCGCTATATGATTGCTCCATTCACTATTACTAATGTTGGTTGTGGTCTCTTTATTGTAGAGGATTTGATGTGCCTCCGAACTCTGAAGTCACTCTTATGTCATTTTGTGGTCCTATATATGGATGGGGAGATTGGCATCGACTTTCACGTTATGTTAAAAGCATGAGTACTTATGGAATATGCTTGAACACAACATCCCTTACTAGTAGAAGGATTTTACATGTAGAAAATGAAAGATTATATATTGATGGAAGACCTTACACACATGGAAATATAGCAGGTTTAATAAATAGTAGTCAAGGGTTACATAATAGTTCAAGGACTAATTGCACATTTGAGGAGCGTGAAAATATTCATGAATCACCATACATGAGTAGAGATGTATCAAGATACATAGTTGTCAATGCTATTACTACATTACATGCCGGTGATGAACTATTAGTGAATTATGGATGGTGTAGACCTCGAAGAGCACCTTTTAGCTAGAGAGAATAAAAATTTTCTATCCATATTTAATAACTTATAAACTTAATTTTATATTTTAAAGTTTACTTTTTATTCATTTATGGAATACTAATGAATTTTATTTATATGTGTAGATTCCAATGTATGATGTTGACGATATTCCTCCACACCATTCATAATTGCCAATAAGACCTCATTTATCAGAAGCTTCTATGAGGATGCTACGCAAAAGTAATCCTCTGGAATAAGCAAGGTTGAAAGATCTATATTCAAAAGACGATAAAGCACAAGATTTGTGTGACAATGATGAAGATGATGGCATGGCAGATTTTATTGAGGATTGGTATCAAAATGACAGTGAGAGCATTGATATTTCTAAAAATGACAAATATCTTCGAGAGGAATGTCTAAAGCAAGCTTACTTATTCTCAATCTTCAAAATCATTTTGGATGGAGTAATGTATCTATTTCGACACTATTAAGGTATAATTTTCAAATTTCTATATATATATATATATATATATATATATATATATATATATATATATATATATATATACATATAAATACATGCATAAATATATATATGCATATAAATACATGCATATATAAACATACACATAATATACATGGATGCATACACACATATAAACCCTGGATATGGTGTTTGTTCAGGTATTGATGTAATTTTTTTATTCAATATGCATGTAAATAAATATGATTTAATCTAATTATATTTTAATCATTTTCATGATGCAGGAATATCTACCAAGGGTTATAAAGCTTGTCCATATTGTGGTGATTGGTTGAGATCAATCTATAGTAATAATCTCAACAAAAATATTTATCTTCGACATCGACGATTCTTTCCTGATGATCATCCATTAAGATCTAAAAGAGAAGCGATACATTTTAATGGAAAGCTTGAAACAGGTCATTGTCCAAAACCTATGATGCCTATGGATTGGTATAAAAAATGGAGATGGACCTCTGATAGATCCATAATAAAAAATCTTCAGTGATGATTCAGATAATGAGTATGTGAAGAGAGGTGAAGGAAAATTGGCACTCGCAGAGAACATATCAATATGGTATTCTTTGGAGTATTGGAAAGAGTTGAAAGTATGTCGTCTTCTTGATCCTATGCATATATTCAAAAATATTGGTTATTCACTATGGCAGCATCTTCTTGGACTAAAAGATACCATAGCATGAAGGAATGATCTGAAATATCTTCTTTCACGGATTGGCTCTATAGTCATTTGCAATGCGCCAACGCAAATAATGAAGAAATCTCAGATGAGCAAAGAGATTTAATGATAGGTTGTGAACGAACAGTAATTTTATTAAAATAATATTTTATTTTGTTCATATATGTATATTAGTTTCTATTTACTAATTGAATTTATTTTGCAAGCTCGAATGTTCACTAATATGTGGGATTTTGGACAACATATTAGAATCAAAGCCATTGATTCTTTACGTAAAACAGAGGATTCTAGTATTGTTGCTTCTTTCAAGCAGTTATCATGTGCTAGCTCAAAAGACACGAAACTTATAGATGGCGAACTTGGTTACGTAGGAACTATTGTTGGTATCTACGAAATTTCATTTCATACATTCAAACAGGTAGAAAAAAGTTTATATTTTTTATGATAGAGTTAGTTATTTTTTTAAGCACCTAATAATGGGTTTTTGTTGTTATATATTTTGATAGGTCATTTTGAAGGTTGACAGGTTTCGAGCCGAGTATAAAGGTAGTAATTCCACATTAAGAAAGGAATTATCTGGGTTTTGGGCAATTGATTCTTCCAAGGTAATGCGATCTACTAAAGAACCATATATTCTTCCTAGGCATATTGAACAAGCATTTTTTTATAAAAACCCAGATGCTCATCCTTGTTGGCACATCATTCATGTGTAACCTAGAGGTAGGTCATTATTTGAATAGTTTAATGTTAGAGAGATCGAAGAAAGTCCTCTTGACGATTCACCATCAGATACTGATACATCAACATCTGAAAGAGAAATTAGAATCATTATACTTGATAATGATACTAATCTTTTTGATGAAGAGGATAATTCTCTACATGCTGATTCTAATGATGAGGAAGAGGAATTACCAGAAATAGATATAATCCATCAATAGATGATGTGATTCATGAGAACATAGATTTAACAATAGAAGAAATAAATGAAATCAATAAGGATAATGAAGATGAGACTATATTGATGTCTTACCAAAATGATTGCAATAATGAAAACATATGAGCAGATTAGATAGTAAATTCTACTCTAGTTATCCATCAATAACTTGAAGCTTCTAAATGGATATTAGATAATAGATTTTGTTATTAACTTGAACATTAGGAACAAAGGTGAACCCTGCATGGGCCTTTTAGCCTAAGGAGTGATTAGGGATGGACCAATGAGAAGAGGGTGGTGGCCACAGTCTAGTCCCTTAATCACATAGACTAGGCATAGGCTTCCCTTGTTTTTGTGTGGTCAAAGAGGACAAAACCACCTAAAACTCATGGTTTTGGTTAGATGAATGGTTTTGAAATGTATGCAAATGAACTAGAGCCCTTGGATTAGCTCAAAGATCCAAAGGCTAAGGTGTAATGGCAAAAGTCAAGGCATGCTTGATTTTGGGCCCTTGGATTTATTTGAAATGCAAGGCTGAGATTTGAGAAGGCTTGAAAAATGTGCCTTTCAACGTGAGCCATAGGATCAAGCTTGTGATCGGACGATGCAGTTTGAATTTAGGAGATTTTGGGCGCCTTAAGTCGGAACCATTGGATACATTATGGATCCTATGGCTGAGAATCTCTGCTGCCTTGTTGATCCTAACACTTGCTGCGCCTTTTAACGATAGCCATCCGATGATGGAGCTATCCAAGTGTTCACGTGCGTCCGCCTATTGAGCTCAGTGCCAAATCTGGTCTCCCGTTAGATTCGCAAAGATCTAACGCTCAAAAAACATGCAGAGCTTGTGGAAAAGTATGGCGTCAGATTCTGACATGCCCCACGACTGAGATCTTATTCTCTCTCTAGTTTCCCATGTAGTTGAATCCTAACCATACAATGAGATCATCCAAAGGCTACAAAATTTTCCATTTGAAAATTCAAATACAAAATTGTGGCAAACAATATTTTATTTGAGAATACCACTAGTGGTTTTTTTTGCCCCTGTCATCTCTTAGATTAAGCTTTTTAATCCCTAAAAATTAGGAATCCTTACAAGGCCCATGTAGGGTTCACCTATTTTCCTAATGATAATGATGAATCCTACTAGAGAGATGAAATCATGTTCTTTTAAGTTAGAACATGAAGCTCAAGGGTATGCCTAATTATTTTATATATAGCTTTATCTTCGAGGAGCAAATTTTTATCATGTATGTATGCATATGTGTGTGTATTCATGTGTATTATATGTATACATATGTTAATATGCATATATATGTATTTCATGTATATGTATGTGTTTGCATGTGTGTGATATATGTATACATGTGTTAGTATGCATATGTGTATATATGCATATGCATTTATGTAAAATATTCATGTATTCATGTAATATATGCAAGTGTTTATAATTGTGTACATGTATATATGTATATGTGTCTATGTGTAAATATGTACATGTAAATATGTATGCATGTATATATATATGTTTATATGTGCATGTAGGCATGTATATGTGATGTGTACATGTATATATTTATATGTGCCTTTGTGTAAATGTGTACATGTAAATATGTATGCATCTATATATATATATATTTATTTCTGCATTTAGGCATGTATGTGTGATGCATAATATATCTACTCCATTTTATATTTATGTATGTGTATCTACATGATGTGTATATATCTTTATATATATTATGATCCTCGTTGATTCGAGTAGCTATATATAGAGGCATAAGGTTGGGAGGAGAGACATCTCTCTAGTAGGACGTCGGAGGAATAAATGCAATGTGTACATATACTTCAAACATATGGCTAAAAGGTTGAATTAGAGTTTTTAAATTAGGGGTTTTAAAACCCTTATATCGAAATTAGTGTTTTCAATTTAGGTTTTTTGAAATAGGATTTATTTAGGCGTATGCATGTGTTGTGCATGTATGTGTATCTATATGTGCATATGCATGTGTTGTGTGTGTGTATATATGCATGTGTATATGTATATATACATGTAAATATGATTATATGAGTCTATGTGTGTGTAAAAATGATTATGCATGTGTATGTGTATGTGAATATGTGTACGTGTATGTGAGTATGTGTATGTCTCTATGCGTATTCATTATATGTGTGTAACTACATGCATGTGTATGTGTGTCTAAAAATGTGCATGTATGTGTGTGTATGTATGAATGTGCATGTATGTGTATATGTGTGTAAATGTGTATGTATGATGTATATGTGTGAGTATGCATGTATTTGTACCTCTAGTCTCATTCTTTTCTCTCTCTCTCATATACATACATACATACATAAAC
Source organism: Ceratopteris richardii (assembly GCA_020310875.1). NCBI lineage: Eukaryota > Viridiplantae > Streptophyta > Polypodiopsida > Polypodiales > Pteridaceae > Ceratopteris > Ceratopteris richardii. Next base: position 7,635,456 of record CM035416.1, read on the forward strand.
ACACATACTCATATCCACATATATATACATAAAAGCAGTGCATACCATGCATTATCGCGACGATGAGCCATAAGTGTCCGCATCACTTTTAGACACAACTTATGTGACCATCATGTCCCAAACTCTGTCTCAAGTGAACTAAGTACGTATTTTTTATCCCTCTTATCATGCTCACTACAAAAATAAAAAAAATAATGGAAATAAAACATAATATATTTATTTCAATTTATATGTAAAATTTATACTTACTTCCATGGTAAGTGGACAAAGCGCAGGTAAGAGTCACATAATGCCCGCATTCTTCTCTTGAACTCGAATCCATTCCCTATGTACACAATGTTCCCCTCTAGCTCTATATCGCACTCTAGTCCTAAGATGCCTATGCATGTCCTCATAGGCAACTATGCTCTGCTATCATGATCTAGAGGTGGTATAGGTGTCCTGAAAATAGATAGATAAAAATAAATAAAAATACGTGTTATAATATCATTAAAAAAGTTTATGAAAAAAAAACATACCTATGAGCAGATAGCTATCTTCCTGCATGTGGAGCCGTAGAAGAGCCCTCCTCTGATCACTGGGTAAGCATCTGGATCGTATAGTCCAGCTCATCATGAGACATCTCTGAGTAATCATGCATGATGGCCCCTAGAGTATCAGACGGAACTCTTGCTCTCATAAGACTTTTTCTGAGAGTGAGTTTCGCCTTTCTCTCTCTACTAGGATCCATATTACCTAACATATAAAACAAAATGGGTTAGAAATCAATATATATACGTGTACATATGTATGTGTGTATGCATTAAGTATGTGTATGTATGCATGTGTGTGTGTATGTATGTGCGTGTATGTGTGTGTGTATGTGTGTATGCATGTGTATGTGTGTGTATGCATGATACATTATGTGTGTATGTGTCTATGTGTGTATGTATGTGTGTATATGTGTGTGTGTATGTGTGTGTGTCTATGTGTATGTATGTGCGTCTATGAGTGTGTATGTGTTTATGCGTGTGAATGTGTATATGTATGTGTATGTGTCTGTGTGTATGTGTATGCATGTATGTATGCATATGCATGTGCATTATGTATGCATATGTGTGTGTATGCATTAAGTATGTGTGTATGTGTGTGTGTATGTATGTGCATGTATGTGTGTGCATCTATGAGTGTGTATGTGTTTATGTGTGTGTATGTGTCTATGTGTGTGTATGTGTCTATGTGTGTATGTGTATGCATGTATGTATGCATATGCATGTGCATTATGTATGCATATGCATGTGCATTATGTATGCATATGTGTGTATCTGTGTGTATGCATTATGTATGCATATGTGTGTATGCATTAAGTATGTGTATGTATGCATGTGCATTATGTATGCATGTGCATTATGTATGCATATGTGTGTGTATGCATGTAAGTATGTATGTATGCATCTGCATATGCATTATGTATGTATATGTATGCATGTATGTGTATGTGTGTGTGTATGTCTCTCTATGTGTGTGTATGCATATATGTGTGTGTATGTGTGTATGTTTGTGTGTATGTGTGTGCGTGTATGTATGTGTGTATGTGTGTATGCATGTGTATGTGTGTGTATGAATCATTATGTATGTATGTGTGTGTGTGTGTATATGTGTGTGTGTATGTGTGTGTGTGTCTATGTGTATGTGTGTGTGTCTATGAGTGTGTATGTGTTTATGTGTGTGTATGTGTCTATGTGTCTGTATGTGTCTATGTGTGTATGTGTATGCATGTATGTATGCATATGTGTGTGTATGCATTATGTATGCATTATGTAGGCATATGTGTGTGTATGCATTATGTATGTGTATGTATGCATGTAAGTATGTATGTATGCATATGCATATGCATTATGTATGCATATGCATATGCATTATGTATGCATATGTATGCATGTATGTGTATGTGTGTGTATGTCTCTCTATGTGTGTGTGTATGCATATATGTGTGTGTATGTGTGTGTGTATATGTGTATGTATGTGTGTATGCATGTGTATGTGTGTGTATGCATCATTATGTGTGTATGTGTCTATGTGTATGTGTGTGTGTGTATATGTGTGTGTGTGTCCATGTGTATGTGTGTGTGTCTATGAGTGTGTATGTGTTTATGTGTGTGTATGTGTCTTTGTGTGGGTATGTGTCTATGTGTGTATGTGTATGCATATGTGTGTGTATGCATCATTATGTGTGTATGTGACTATGTGTGTATGTGTGTGTGTATATGTGTGTGTCTATGTGTATGTGTCACTATGCGTCTATGAGTGTGTATGTGTTTATGTGTGTGTATGTGTCTATGTGTGTGTATGTGTCTATGTGTCTATGTGTATGCATGTATGTATGCATATGTGTGTATGTGTGTGTATGCATTATGTATGCATATGTGTGTGTATGCATTATGTATGTGTATGTATGCATGTGCATTATGTATGCATGTAAGTATGTATGTATGCATATGCATATGCATTATGTATGCATATGCATATGCATTATGTATGCATATGCATATGCATTATGTATGCATATGCATATGCATTATGTATGCATATGCATATGCATTATGTATGCATATGCATATGCATTATGTATGCATATGCATATGCATTATGTATGCATATGCATATGCATTATGTATGCATATGCATATGCATTATGTATGCATATGTATGCATGTATGTGTATATGTGTGTATGTCTCTCTATGTGTGTGTGTGTGTATGCATAGATGTGTGTTTATGTGTGTATGTGTGTGTATATGTGTCTGTATGTGTGTATGCATGTGTATGTGTTTGTATGCATCATTATGTGTGTATGTGTCTATGTGTGTGTGTATGTGTGTGTGTGTGTGTGTCTATGTGTATGTGTGTGTATCTATGAGTGTGTATGTGTTTATGTGTGTGTATGTGTGTATGTGTGTATGTGTGTGTATGTGTCTATGTGTGTATGTGTATGCATGTATGTATGCATATGTATGTGTATGCATGTGTATGTGTGTGGTGTGTGTATGCATCATTATGTGTGTATGTGTCTATGTGTGTATGTGTGTGTATATGTGTGTCTGTATGTGTGTGTGTGTGTGTCTATGTGTATGTGTTGCTATGCGTCTATGAAAGTGTATGTGTTTATGTGTGTGTATGTGTCTATGTGTGTATGTGTATGCATGTATGTATGCATATGTGTGTGTATGTGTGTGTATGCATTATGTATGCATATGTGTGTGTATGCATTATGTATGTGTATGTATTCATGTGCGTTATGTATGCATGTGCATTATGTATGCATGTGCATTATGTATGCATGTGCATTATGTATGTATGCATATGCATATGCATTATGTATGCATATGTATGCACATATGTGTATGTGTGTGTATGCATATATGTGTGTGTGTATGTGTGTATATGTGTGTGTATTTGTGTATGCATGTGTATGTGTGTGAATGCATCATTATGTGTGTTGCACACATAGCACAAGAACCTTTACAAGCACATTCTCCTATACATATAGTTAGACATACACTTATCCACATAGACACACATGTACACTTTTAAGTACACACATGTATTCACATAAATACACTTAAATTAAACATATTCAAACGCATATAGGCTCTTAGGTTTAATGCTTACACATAGGCACATTGGTTAATACATATACTCACACTTCTCATATGGATAGGTATACACCTACTCATTGACATCAATACACATGCATACACATGGGCACATTTTCACATGCGCATTCATACCCATGTGCACACATACATACTTCTCAATCATATTCACATACACCCATAATCCTTAAAGATGTAAAAACAATCATACAACAAACACATAGGGTATAACTTAGAAACATGTAGCATAATACTCACAAACATATCCACCTATGCAAACACATACATATGCACCTATATTAACTCACATTTTTGTTCAGATATAAGAAAAAATGAAGGTTCAAATAAAAGTGCAAATGGACAATAAGTGGACAACACAAAGAAAGATTCAATTGGAGGTTTTCGATCAGTGGGCATCTCCATCTTCTTCAACCTGCAGGTTTTAAATAGAGAGATCAATAAAATCAACGAATCATATGGAAAATATTTTTAAGAGATTTAGAAATCACGAATCTGTAAGAAAATTTTAATTTTTTTGAATGTCATTCAGAGTGGAGAAATCCTTCTCGGAGTGGTCCTAAGTGTGTTCACACACATCACTACCAAAATATATCAACAAATCCCCCCTTGGCATGATGCAATGAAAAAGGGGCTAACACTCATGTATAAGGAAGTGCCAAGCTATATGGAAAGAGATCAAAACACAAGAGTAAATAAGCCCAAAGCTTTGCAAAAAGCCTCAAACTTCTCCCGAGGTAGAGCCTTTGTAAAAAGACTTGCAATGTTATCATGTGTGGGCACATATGCCAAACTGATCTCTCTAGTAGAGAACCTCTCCCTAACATAATGATAATGCACCTTAATGTGATTGTGCGAGCATGGAACATAGGGTTCCTCACAATTAACAATGTGATCTAACTATGAGTGAAGATGGTGGTGGTAGAAGACTCACCAACACCAAAATAAGCGAAAGGATGTGTGAGCCACACACACTTAACAATCACTATGAAAGCTACCCTATACTCAGCCTCACAACTAGAAGTGGCCATAGTAGGTTTCTTCTTGCTCAACCAAGATATGCATAATCTACCAAGCATGAAGCAAAAGTAACTAGTGGACACACTAGTATCATAGCAACCAACCCAATCAGAGTCAAAAAAGCATGTAAATTTGGTGGTGGTGATCCCCTCTTGTGATAAAACAATCCAAGTAGCAAAGTAAAACTCATGCAATGAAAGATGTGCTTAACCACCTACAAATGCTTGACACCTTGGCAATGCATAAACCTGCTCATATGAGAAACAAAAATCTGAATATCAACTCGAGTTATGCATAAGCATATCAAGCATCCAACAACTTGTTGATAGAGAACAACATCAAGTGCATCTCCAAAATCATGAAGATGTTGGTGCAAAAGAGTCCAAGCCTACCTATTTGGACAATTAGCAAAATACTCCATATAGTCATTTAAAGTCACATATGACTATTCCCTTGTAAAAGCATTTACTTTTATCCTTGTAAAAGTGCATTGCACTTACTCTCACGTGGAGTTAGGAGGAATCAAATCACAAATCGCTTGGTAGGTGATTGATAAGAAAGCAAGTCCTAAAGTTTAGGATTCACTTTATGGTAAGAACTTGAACTTGAATTAAAAAATTGGCTCCAGCACTAGCTATAAAGATGGATCAAAATCTCATGTGCAATGAACCCGATTTGGAGATCATTTGAGAGGGATCCATAGTGCTTAGTGAGCTCATCCTATATCTCCATCACTACCCTCACATTGTGCAATTATATATTGCAAATGTCCATGTAACTATATGTGATTTAATACATATACATTGATCATATCTCACTCTCTCTTCTATGTTATGTTCATCTCAGAACAGTGAACTTCTCAGACTTGGTTCTGAATGCATACTTTATCATTTGATGAGATTTAAAGTGGTATAGGTCAGCATACTATCTATTTTGTTGCTACAAAATTTCATTATCATTACTTAAATCAATCTCGAGATATCTCTAAAACTCTGCTTACTGGTCTACATACTGTAGAAGCCCAAAAATGTCAAGATGGTCATCTAACTTGCTAAGAATCATTCTCAATGTACACTTGATTATTTTATTGAAAAAACTTGTGATTGGTAGCTATCTAAGCCAGTTAGATACTCCCAAAAGGAATTAGATCAATTTCTAGCAGGTTGAGAGCACTGTTCATTTTATTGAGCATGTGTATAGACCAAAATAGCGAGTCTTAGCTCATTGTTGACTCTCCTACTCATTTGTTTTGATCCATGGATTAGAGGATCATACTCCAAAGCATGTAGGTGATTATTTGTGGTTCTTTGGAAGCTCAAGGGGTCTACTTTACACTCCTATTCTTGTTTTTGAATTGTGTGAAGCATGGATTTGCAGCACCACTTCATTTCTAGAATCTATCCACCATCTCCTCAACAGTGGTATTAGAGCAACATAAAAGAAAAATGGCAGATGGATTTCCATCATTAATTGACAAATTGGATAGGGAAAACTATCGAGCATGGTCCCTAAAGATGCTGGCTTATCTCCAAGGAAGAAGCTTGTATGGCTACATCTCTAGAGATGAAGAAATACCAATATTCAGAAGCAAACATCAACCTACAAGAGAGGAGCAAGAAAGACTAGCTACATGGTGTGCAAAAGATGCTCTATCTAGGTCTTATATACTTAACTCAATATCTAATTTCTTATTACCTCATATTAGAAATTGCAAGACCTCCAAATAAACTTGGGAAGTACTTTCTTCATACTTCTCATCAAATAAAAGATCTAGGAAGAACCAGCTTTGGATGGAATCCACAACATTGAAGAAGCAACCAAAACAAAGTGTAGCTGATTATGTGACCAAGATGAAGGATGTAGTTGATCAACTTGGAAGCATTGCAAATGAAATAGAAGAGGAGCAGATAGTAAGGCAGACCATAAATGGCATCAAGGTTGATGACAAGTGGGAGTCCTTCACCACAGCCATGGACTTGTATATGGACATGCAAATACCTGACTTCAACACATTGATGGGGCAAGTCTTCACTCATGAGACAAAGCTCAACAAGAACGGTGATAACTCTAGAGGTGATGAATCTTCTGCCCTTTATACAGATAGAAATACGAGTAAAGATAAAGGCAAAGGTAAAAGGAATGAAGAAGAGGCAATTACCTCTCAAGTGAAATTCACAGGTAGATGAAGAGGTACTAGAGGAAGGAGCAGAGGAGCAAAGTAAGGCAGGGGGAGATCATACAACTCTTCACCTTGAAATATATATGGCTTGACCTATCATATCATAGATGACTGCTTCAAGAACACAAAGAATCAAAGAGGTAGAGGCTTCAATAGAGGAGGCTATGGACAATCCAGAGTCAGGTTTAATAATGGATGAAGTAATTACCATCACAGCTACAACTAAGGCTACAACATCAACAACAACTATCAAGAAGGCTTCAGAGGTAGAAGAGACTACAAAAACTATACAGAAGACCAAGAGGATTGTCTATTGATCATGAACATGACATCCAAGAAAGGTAAAGATGATGAACATCTATTCTATCTTGATTCTAGTTGCTCGAATCATGTAGCAGGCAATGTAGCATTGCTATCTGATCTCGAAGAACCTAAAGGGAAGCATGAGGTATAGACACGTGATGACACTAGGCACTTTGTTAAGAAGATTGGAAATGTTAAAGCATCTGATGGTAAAAAGAACCTTTTAAGGTGTTATATGTGCCAACCATAACCAAAAACCTTATCAGTGTTGGGTAGATTGTTGAAAAGGGCTTATAGGTTAGATTCACAAATCATGGACCATATGTGGAGGACCCTCAACAAGGCTGCAAGAGGATTGCAAAAGATGAGAAATCTGGTAGACTCTTTACATTTGAAGTTGAAGATAATAGATATATTGCTCTCTTCAATTGCAAAGATCAAACCCTATCTGGATTGGGGATATGGCATAAGAGACTAAGTCATATAGGTCAAAAGACACTAAAGCAAATATGCAGTGATCAGAGTGTGCTTGGCATTCCAAATGTGTCCAAGTAATACATGATTTACAAATGTGGAACATGCCAATTTGGAAAATCACATAGGCAACCATTCAACAGGAAGATACATGTATGAAGGCTACTTAGAGCTTGTGCATACAAATGTGTCGGGTACTAGAAGAGAGCCATCAATCTCACCATCAAGGTATTATGTTTCATTCATAGATGACTATAGTAGATGGAAAATATTGTACTTTATGAAGCATAAAGATGAGGTCTTCACTTGCTTCAAGGATTATTTGGCATTGGTTGAAAATCAAATAGGCAAAAGCTTGAAGAGACTAAGATAAGATGGAGATGGTGAGTATTTCTCACATGAATTTGACTCATTCTTACAAGATAGAGGCATAAAGAGAGAGGTTACAACTAGGTATGTTCTTGAACAGAATGAAGTGGTAGAAAGAAGCAATAGATTAATAGCAAAGAATGCAAGATCAATGTTGAATGAAAGGAAACTTCCAAATTACTTATGGGCAAAGGGTGTTTCCACAGTCGCATACTTAATTAATAGGCTTCCATCCAAGTCCTTGGATGGAATGAAACCTTATGATGCATAGAATGGTAGGATACCTTCCCCAGATTGTTGTAAAATTTTTGGGTGCATTGCTTATGCACATATACGCTCACAAATAAGCAAAAATCTTGATCCAAAAGCTGAAAGGTGTATATTCATTAGCTGTGACCAAAATAAGAAAGGATATAGTTTGTATAATCCCACTAACAAAGGATTTACAGTTAGTAGGGATGTGGTGTTTGATGAAAATAACTCTTGGTTTGAAGATGATTGCAAGAAAATAAAGCTACGCTGTGACTTGGAAAGTGATTTTCCAACTCTGACTCAAGAACCATAAATATCAAAAGATGTCAAATCAAAAGATGAAGCCCGGATCAACTTCAAACCTTGGAAGTCCAAGGGCAAGACAAAATTCAAACAATTGGAAGACATTCGAGAGTCATCCAATCAAGCACTTAGAAGATCTCAAAGGGAGAGTAAGAAACCAATAAGGTATGGCTATGACACATCGTCACCAAGCATAGTATATACTTGGCTAAAGATTCTATGTTAGAAGAAGCTTCTTCATTTGAAGAAGCCAATGAGAAGGAAGAATGGAGAGAAGCTATGTAGGAGGAAATTGAAGCACTTCAAGAGAACAATACTTGGGATTTGGTTCACAAGAAACCAAGCATGAAGGTAATAGGATCAAGGTGGATATACAAAGTAAAGAAGAATTTAGATGGTTCAATCAACATGTATAAAGCAAGGCTAGTAGCAAAGGGGTTTGCTCAAACCCATGGAGTGGATTATGACGAGACCTTCTCAAAAGTGGCTAAGATTCCAACAATTAGAGTTTTAGTAAGTATTGCTGCTTCAAAAAATTGGAACTTGCATCAATTAGATGTTAAAAATGCATTCCTTGATGGATGGATCTCTGAAGAGGTCTACATGGCTCAACCACCAAGATATGAAGGTGAGTGTTGAATCTCAAGGTCAGGGACAAAGCATGGAAGCACATCAAGGAAGTGGACACACAAGATGAAGGAGCAAGTAGGGAGCTCCAAGAATCACATGTCAAATTTTCAAAAGAAATCCCTATAAAAATAGTGATTTTCATCACTAAAAACCATTGTACATACCATTTTCCATTTTTGGAACTCCATTTTGTTCAAGCTGAGGAGTCCTTGAGCTTGAGGAGTATTAGAACTATCTTCCTACCAGTTTTCATAATTTTAGACTCTGTTTGAGCCCCCAAATAAGGCCCGGAACCTATTTTTTAACTAGGCCGGACACTAGGTTTGGACAGGGCCAAAACCACTCAAAACACTATAAAAAGGGCCTAGAGAGCTCATTTTTGAGGTTGGCTTGTTGTAGGTTTCAGCTTTCTAAGAGAGTTCTTTGGTAATCGAAGCTTTCCATTGTTCCACTCTTTGCTCTTACCTTGTGCGCGTGTGTGTGTATGTGTGTGCATGCTTGTGTGCATTCACTCACGCACTTGTGCCATCACTTGCTCATAGTCTTCATACTAGTCCTCACGTCTCCGCGGATTGACATTTATGAGGTGAAGCTCCTCACTTGGTACTTGCCATTGTGCTAGAGTGACACCAAACTTGGCGCCGTTGCCGGGGAGAGAGCTTGGAGGACGAGCATGTGATGGTAAGACGTAGAGTAGCGACGTTGGAAGGAAAAAAAATCACCATTTTCAGTTCAGTTTTTGAGTTTTTCTTCTCCTTCATCTTCATCATCATCACCATCCCCACCCACCTTCTTGTTCTCAATTTTTTCCATTTTCTAGAGTACATTCACCTCGTTTTTCACTTGTGCTGGTGAGAAAGAACCTTAGAGAGGGTGCAGAACAGAAACGCATAAGAAATACACCTCAATATACCCAAAAATTGAGTGAACAGCCCCGGACGTGACGTGACCTATGCCAAGTATCGTGAGTGCAATATCGCGGGTTTGAAGGGAGATTTTGCATCTACAAACACATAGGAGTGACAAGGAGGACACAAGCTACTCATATTTGCAAAATTTTTGAATTTGGACTCAAAAAAAATCTAAGTGTCGTGTTCTCCCGCGGTTGAGTATCGTGATATCTGAATATTGTGATCTCCTGTGGTCGAGTATCGTGATACCTGACAAATATTGAGTATTGTTGAGGTTCTCACGATACCTGATAGATATCGTGGATCGTTGAGGTTGCTCTCGTGATACTTGTGCCATATCGAGAATCGTTGAATTTTACTCGCGACACCTAGCACATATCGTATATCGTGAGGTTTTTTTTTCAAGCCACCTGACAGGTATCGGGTATCGTGAGATTTTTCTCGCAATATTTATGAGATATTGAGTATCGTGCAAGTATTTTTGTGTCACGTATCGAGTATCATGGACGATTTCCGTGACACTACACACATATCGAGTATCGTGAATCTTTCTTTGCGACATTTGGGGAATATCGAGTATCGTGGAGTCCTCAGAGCGATATTTGTCTGGTATCGAGTATCGTGAAGTTCTTTTCGTGATACTTGTGGCATATCGGATATCGTGACTTTTCCAGTGTGTCAAGCATCGTGTATCGTCTGCTTCCAAGTATCACCAATACTTACTAAGTGTCGTATATCGCCTGTTTTAAAGCAATCCTAGAGAGGTCCTGTTTCCCTGTTTTAACCCCCTGAACCCTGAACTGGCATAACTTCCTCATACAAAATCCGTTTGTAGTTATTTTGGGTTTGTTGGAAAGCTAAAATTAATATGTGGATTATTAAATATAGTATTTTGAAGGTGACCCTCAAGTGGACTAGGAAACCAAGAAGTTCCAAAGGATTTTGAGCAATACAAGGGAAAATTTTGGACTTGTAGACAAAGCTTATGAACCTAAGATCTGGCAGGCACTTAGGCAAGGATAGGAAAAGCATTAGATCATCTGAGGCTAGTGTCAACCATAAAGCTAAGTCTTGTACTATTTATGATAATGCTCATGTGTAGACACTTGATAGTAGTGTGCCCATTGAGGCTCTTATGGTTGATTCTCTTTCCCACACATGGCTACTAGATTCTACTGTTTCTTTCTATGTGACACCATAGAGAGAATGGCCCTCTAGTTATGTAGCAAAATCTCTTCTTAGACTGAAACTTGTACCAATATGACATTGTCGAGAACGAAGATGTGGTTGTATAGTCCACTAATGATTCAAACTTCACTATGCATAATGTACAACATGTACCTCAGTTATTATGCAGCTTGATGTTGGTTTGTCAACATGATGACCTTGGTTAGGTGGTTTTCTATGCTTAGTCCTTACACATATCAAAGGTCAATATGGTGATTGCAAACACTAAAAGGACTAAGAGGGTGTAGCAATGCCTAAAATTTAAAAAAAAGAATCAACTAGCATCCCTTATGTGATGCCTTGGCCCCTGAACATTGCATAAGCAAAGTGAAAGAAAAAAAGTGGACCAATCCCATAAGCAAAAATCAGTGTAACTTATATGATGATACTTAATTCACATCTCTAGCAACATCATAGTGTAGCGAAGCTGACAAATTGCATGTAATGCAAAAGCATCGCATAAGTGATATCTTGCACATACAAAAAAAAAGAAATGGAATTCTCTCAACACATTCGTGATGGGATTCGATGAGAGCGAGAGTGAGAGAGAGAGAGGGAGAGAGAGAGAGAGAGAGAGAGAGAGAGAGAGAAGTAGAGAGAGAGAGATAGAGAGAGAGAGAGCATGAGTGCATACCAAAGGATGCACACATATCAACACACGAAGGTACCTCCATATATGTATTTGCATACATACATACACACATGCATACACACATATACATACACACATACACATACACATACACACACATAAGAGACACACACATACACTCATATACACACATATATACACATGCATACACACATACACATACACACACATATACATACACACACCTATACATACACACACATGCACAAACACATATATACATACACACACATAGACACACACACACATACACTTACATGCATACATACATACACATGCATACACACACATAAGAGACATAAACATACACTTATACACACACATACACTCACATACACGCATACATACACATTCATACACACACATACACATACACACACATATACATACACACACATATATACATACACAAACATAGACACACACACACATACACATATACACACACATACACTCACATGCATACATGCACACACATGCACACACGTGCATATGCATAAATACATACACACATGCATAAGCATAAATACATGCACACATCCATACACACACATATACATACATACACACACATACATACACAAATATACATACACACACATACACTTACATACACACATATAAATACACATTCATACGGACACATACACATACATATACACATACACAAGTATATACATATATGATGGAGATGATTAATCTCCAAAAGAACAAGTTATCCTTGATGTTAGAGCACCTCTATATCAAGAACAATGCAAAACCTCAACCAATTTTGGAAGACCAATGCAAAATTGTCAAAACTTGAGTTAACCGTGAAGAATCTCATTACACAAAAAAGTCTACTGCACTTAATTCACTCATTGACCTCTCAAATGTGTAAATTTTTCAATGGAACTTTATAAAAGGTGTCACCTAAAGTTTTTGCACCTTCTCAAGGTCAAATCTCTCAAAAAGATTCAGTAGATATTGAGATTTTCTCCAAACAATCTTTCTATGTTTGAAACTGTTCTTCTGTGTAGTCGACTTTGACACCTACAACTTCTAATGCATGGTTCTCCCAAACTAGACCCCGTTTATTCAAATGCTTTTAGCCACATGTAGCTTACCTTTCAACTTAACTAATGAGTGCTTACTTGCTCAAAACTTTACTGTGGAGGGAGATCTGATCAAATCATTGACCACTAGGATAGCACATGTTCATGCTTTCACTTCTTCACATTTACACATGTAAATGTTCGTGTCTTCAATTCTCTCAGCCGGATTACAACTAGACTCTCAAACCTTGACCATAGATGCAATAACTATGGAATTAGACATCTACAAAAGGATTAAAATTATCAAGCATAGAAGGAGAAATAGAGGAAAGATCGACGCACAATTCTCAAAAAACTTCTTCTATTCAAGTGTTCTTACATCTGATGGATGATGCTCATTCAACTTATGATCTAATCTTATCTATATCATCTATTCTTCATCTCGCATATATATCATGACTATATACAAGTGTATATATACATATGAGTATGGATTTGTCATTACTTCAAGTGTTTATGAAGTATTTACAAAGCTAATATACATGTGTATATAGACCATCTCTTTTTGAACCTCTACTTCACTTCATGCTCTTAGGCTTCAATCTTTTCTTCAATTCTTCACTCCTAAGCTTCATATAATCATCAATTGTTGATTGTCTTGCTCCAACAGCTCCCCCTCAATCATCAATTGTGATTACATGCATCTTCTTTATCCCTGCCATATCTTTAAATCTCTGCAACTTGGGTCCATCCAAACTCTTTATCAACATATCTAAAAGTTGATCCTTTGTAGGAGTATGTATGATTTCTATTTCTTTATCAACAACCTTCTCTCTAAAATGATATTCGATCTCAATATGTTTGGTCCTGGCATGAAATAGAGGGTTAGTTGCCAAATACAAAGAACTCATGTTGTCTCCACAAATGATAGGAGTACTCTGAATGATATCAAAGATCTTCATAAGATTTTTTTGCCATATGAATACCTTTGCAGCTTCTACCATACCTTTGTACTCTGCTTCTGTAGATGATAAAGCATTTGTATGTTGCTTCTTAGAACACCATGAAATTAATTTATCTCCCACATAACACAAATACCCATGTGTTGATCTTCTATCATTAGAGTTACCTGCCCAATCTGCATCACTATATATCTTGATCCTTGTATCTTAAGTAAATCCATAATACAAACCTTCTTTAAGTGTGCCCTTGATATACCTAAGCACCCTTCTAGGTCGCATTTATTCAATCGAATAATTAAAAAATACCGAATATGTTCGTTTTATTCGGTTATAAAAAGTAAAATCTTTTATTACCTATTTACATCTCTTTTGTCGTAAGTATCAAAAGTTCAAGTGCATAAGTCAATTTCTATCAAAACTTGGCCATAACAAGTCCCTCCTGATGCTATTATCTCAATAAGCCTCTTTCCTTCCTCCCAACAAGTCCCTCTTGATGTGATTGTCTTGATGCCAATATCTCAGCTAACAGAAGGTTCATGTTGTATCAATAGAATACAACTTCCTAAAGAAGATCTATGGATATGTGAAGATATATTGTATTAATACAACATAAACCTTCTATTAGCTGATATACATTGTCCAAAATGCCATTGATCTTCACTTATTGATACCTTCACAACCCTTGAATTATCAAAAAGAACATAATCAAAAAGAACAACCCTTTTTCAACAATTACAATAGTTTTTAATTCACAATCATACACACACATGCACATACACAATCATATTTGATTTTCACTTGCAATCATATAACATACACACCCATACACATACACACTTGCATACACGTACTTTCATGCGCACATACATACACACATGCATACACGTACTTTCATGCACACATACACATATACATATACATATAGATACTTGCACATATACATAAACACATGGCCACACATATACACCCACATGCATACATACACACACATATGCATACATAGTCACATGCATACATACACACATGCATATGCACGTTCATTATTATATGCTTGAAAAAAATACTAAACTATATCATGAAGAGTAAAATCTTACGTGTTTGCATCTTTGTTATCGTAAGCAGCCAAGGATCAAGTGCATAAATCGACTTCTATCAAAACTTCGTCATCCCTCTCAGTGCTATTGTCTCAACAAGTTGATTTCTTTCCTTCCAACAAGTCCCTCTTGATGCTATTGTCTTGATGTGAAATCCCAACATCTCAGCTAAGAGAAGGCTCTTGTTGTATCAATACAATACAACTTTGTAGAGAAGATCTATAGATATGTGAAGTTATATTGAATCGATACAACAAGAACCTTCTCTTAATTGATATGCAGCCCTAGATGCCTTTGATCTTCACTTATTAATACATTTTGAACCCTTGAATCATAAAAAAAAACATAAAATCTTTTCCAACAATTGCAATAGTTTTTAATTCACATTCATACACACACATATACATGCACATACACAATCATATTATATTTTCACTCACAATCATATAACATACATGCACATATACATAGTATTGTGAAGTAAGAATCAATATTGATTCAAACAATCACAATACATTTTTATTCACAATCATACACACACATGCATATACTATTGTGAAGTAAGAATCAATGTTGAATCAAACAATCACAATAGATTTCATTCACAATTATACACTCAAAAACACATACATATACTATTGTGAAGTAAGAATCCATATTGATTCAAACAATCACAATACATGTTTACTCACAATCATACACACACATACATATCCTATTGTGAAGTAAGAATCAATGTTGAGTCAAACACTCACAATAGTTTTTCATTCGCAAACAAATATATTTTTCTTTATGATTTAAGTAAGAAAGTAAATATTTATAGCAAGAGTTTATACTTTGTTCTATCTATGACACTGTAAGTTCGTAAAAAACAAAGTAACTCTTATGAAAATGAGTCTACTTGTGTTCTTTTATAAAAAATTATTTGACCAAATTTGTTTCGATCAAAAACTAATTCGATCGAAGACTTTTCGACCAATAAAATTTTCGATCAAAAACTTTCTCGATCGAAAGCTCGTTCGATAAAATATAATCAAATTACCATGCAAAAAGTATTCGCTCATCTCCGAATAAGCTGATGTGGCACCGAATAATTCAGTCAAATAATGGAGGGTTGCCATAAAATTCCGTAATTATTCACGAACAAACGAATTTTTGAATAACAAATAATGCAACCTAGGCACCCTTTGCCTTGCAATCCAATGTTCCTCTCTAGGACAATGCATGAATTGAGATAAAACTCCAATTGGATATGCAAAATCAAGCCTTGTTAATGTAGCATAAATCAAGCTACCCACCAAACTCTGATAAAACTTCATGTCTTTAAATTCTTCTCCTCCATATCTACTCATTTTGTGATTCACCTCCATTGGAGTTGGTGCTATCCTACAATCTTGCATTTTAAATTTGATTAGCAAATTTTTCAAATACCTTTCTTGAGTTACATATACTCCATGTTGTGTAAATCTCCATTCCCAAGAAATATGATAAACTTCCCAAGTCACTAATCTTGAATTCTTTCTCCATCTGCTTCTTAAGCATTTGTATGCCTTTGTCATCTATACCTGTAAGTATTATATCATCAACATAAACACAAACATAGATAAATCCATGTTCACTTGCTTTGACTAGCAAGCTACTATCTGCCTTTGATGCTTGAAAACCAAGTTCCTTCAAGAACTTTATGTTGATATATTTAGGTAGTGATGTGTGTGAACACTCTAGGACCCCCGGGGCACCCTCTTTAGGAGATTTTTCCCCCCGGCTTGTATATACGCCTATTTCCCTAATGGGCTACTTATCTTTGTACATTCTAGTGGTAATACATTCAGTATTGTGTGTTGGGCTCGAAGCTTCTTCTTCTTCCTTGTGCTATTCGCGTGCTTCCATAGATGTCTAACTCCAACAATTGGTATCAGAGCAGGTCGCCGCTTCATCTAGGTCATCGTAAACACCTCTTTAGTTGTAGTCTCAGAATCGCATGAATTTTGGTGAGCATACTCAGTGTGTTTCCGAGATCAAAACATCTTTGCTTTGTGGTGCCAAAATCACGATCTGAGCTCGTTTCAGCCTCCGAACGCATTATCGTAGTGCTTGTGTACGCTATTTTGTCTTTTTGTGCCAAAAGTATATACGAGTTTTGGTTTGCCAATATAAGTGTCTCAAAGTTTGCTACAGGTTTAGCAAAATTAATCTAGGTAGTTCTGTTCAACTTTTTGAGAAACTATCAATTTTCTACATCAAGGTATTTTGGTCACCAACCATGGCTGAAAGTAGTGATGTATTTTGTATGTTGGCTGTTGAGGATAAGTTGGATGGTACCAACTACCCATTGTGGGCTTATATGATATGACATGTATTGGTTGCAAAAGGACTGTGGAACATTGTGCAGGGTGTTGAAAAATGTCCTATCACACTTGCAACTGTTACAACTATAGGTAGTGAAGCTGATGTAGAAGGTTTCGAAGATGATGATATTCTGCATATTCCTGTTCGTGTTGCACTTTCTGCTGCACCTACTGTAGAGCAAATTTGGTGGGATGGCAAAGATGCCTAGGCACATACATTGATAGCTTTGTCTATCAAACGTGCCCATTATTCCTCACATTCACTCTTGAAAAATAGCTAAGGATGCTTGGGATACACTTACCACATTGTACCAAGCTAGGAATGAGGCTCGTGTTGCTTATCTCCGAAAATAGTTGGAGAGTGAGCAAATGAATGAAGGTGATTCTATGGAGAGTTTCCTAACAAAGATCAAAGACTTGAAGGAACAGTTCATTTCTGCTGATGAGGTTATACCAGCTAGCTCACTTATGCAGACCATTTTGAATGGTCTTCTTGATTCATATCAAAGTTTTGCTTCTACTCTTCGGTTGATGATGAAAGGCAATCCAAATGCCTTGTCATTTGAGGAGTTAGTCTCTATTCTATTACAAGAAGATTAGTTCAGGCAGAACATGTCTATTATGCGAGTTGCAGATCAAGCTTTCCTGGCTAGTTAGAAGGGCAAAGGAAAATGGAGCTCTTCAACTAGTAACTAGAAATCTGCTAATTTTGCACAATCGAAAAGGGAAGACAAAGATGAAAAGAAATCAGAAAAGTAGAAATTGTTTTGCAAGTACTGTAAAGGAAATTATCATATCATAAAGAACTATCCAAAATACTAAAGAGGCAAAGAAGAAAGAGGCTGGAATGGTTGTTGCAGAGGCCTCTATACCAAAAACAGGGTCTGCTAATCTTGTGCAGGAAGAAGAATGGGCGTTTACTACTATTTGCAATTTGGACCCATCTTCTCATGAGCAGTGCATGTCTACAATAGACTTAGATGTTTGGTACTTTGACAGTGGGGCGACCAAACATATTACCTCACAGCATAGTTTCTTCTCTTCACTCAAGCCTGCCCCTACAGGGAATACTGTTACATGCGCCAACAACTCCTCTTATCCTGATCATTTTGACTACTGCTGATGGTAGTTCTTTCACTTTTTCAGATGCTTTGTTTGTGCAAAGGATTAAGACAAATTTGTTATCAGTTTCTGCATTAGCCAAGATTGGCTTGGTTGTGAAATTTATTGATGATAGATGTACAGTCCATGATCTGTCAAATTATTGCTTCTGGCATTTTATGTCATGGGCTATATAAGTTCATAGACTATGAAAGATCTGTAAATGATTTGGCATGTGTAGTAGATGATTCTCAGGATATGTCAGATGCAAAGCTTTGGCATGCACGCTTTGGTCATTTGAATTTTGCTAGTTTGTTATACCTGTAGAAATCTGAAATGGTGTCCTCTTTGCCCAAACTTGAGGCACCCGAAAAACATGTTAGTGAAGGCTGCATTTTAGGCAAAATGCAGCATTCTTCCTTTCCAAAAGATGGTTTAGTTCGAGCTACTCAAAAATTGAAGCTTGTACATAGTGATGTTTGTGGTCCTAGCTTCAAACATTTTTTGGTTTTGGCCGAAAATCTATCAGCATGTAAAATGGGCACCCTTTGTTTTGATCGAGGGGGGGAATATATGTCTTCTAATTTTAATGCATTTCTACCTGAACATGGGATAAAAAACCAGTGTATAGTGCCATATACACCTCAAGAGAATGGAGTTGTTGAATGAAAGAACAGGTCACTGATGGAGATGGCGAGGTGTATGGTCAAGAGTCAGGCTTTACCACATAGCTTTTTGCTTGAGGCTTTCATGTGCGCAGCATATGTACTTAATATGTGTCCCACTAAAGTGCTGCAATCTATCACTCCATATGAGGCTTGGCATGATCGCAAACCATCTGTTTCTCATCTGCATGTTTTTGGTTGTCTGGCATATGCATTAGTGCCTGAACAACATCACAAAAAATTGGATGATGATAAAGCAGTAAAAATGTATTTTTGTTGGGTACAGTTCTGAAAGTAAAGGCTATCATCTGTATCATACATAGAATAAACACATTCTAGTTAGCCGTGATGTTGTTTTTGTGGAAGATGCTATTCAGCCATTGCTTTCATGTACTAAGGACACATTTGTTAGCTCCAAAGACATGTATGATACTTTGTTGCCTCCTATTACAGGTGGAGACTCTAGTACTGGTCCTAATGAGGCAACTTCTCAGCCTTTGTAGATTTCATGTGATGATGCAGTTCATCCCATTTCTGATGCAGATTTACATGATGCACTTTTTGATGACAGAGTTGATATTGAGGAGGCAAAAACTATGCCAAAATGGCTGGTGCAAACTTTGCATGACAACAAATTAGATGCACCTCTGTCATATTGTACTCGGTCAGACTCTCATAATGCCTCTTTTGCATCAGATTGCTATGTTATGGCTGCATCTGGTCTTTGTGATGAGAATGAGCCTGTTTTGTTTGATGAAGCACAAAATTCAGAAAATTGGATGGCTACTATGCAATCTGAATATGATGCTATAATGAAGAATGGTACTTGGTCTTTATGTGACTTGCCTCCTGGTAAGAAGGCCATTGGCACTAAGTAGGTATACAAGCTCAAGTGTAAACTTGATGGTACAGTTGACAGGTATAAGGCTAGGCTTGTTGCAAAGGGTTATGCGTAGGATAGAGGCATTGATTTTGATGAAACCTTTGCACCTACTTGCTGAATGACTACTGTTCATAGCATATGTGCACTTGCAGCCCATCATGGTTGGAATGTACATCAGTTGGACATTAAAACTACATTTTTGAATGATGACTTGCATGACGAAGTGTATGTTTTTCAGTCCTGTGGCTTTGTGCAAAAAAGGCATGAAAACCAGGTTTGCAAGTTAAAGAAGGCATTATATGGTTTAAAGAAAGCACCACGTGCTTGGTATGAGAAGATACATGCCTATCTGATTGCACATGGTTTTGAGAACAATCCACTAAGGACTCCTTATATGTTAAGTGTGCTAATGATGTGCTTTTGATCATTATTGTCTATGTTGATGACATGTTGCTCACTGGTCCTATTGAGAAGCATCTTGCTAATTTTAAGGCTGATTTGCATGCCTCATTTGAGATGTCTGATTTGGCCATTTGCATCAATATTTGGGCATTCAATTTATGCAAGTTGATGGTGGAATGGCTTTGTGTCAAATGAAATATATTGACACATTATTGCAGTGTTTTGGCCTTGAAGACTGTAAGCCTATTGCCACTCCTATGGAGACAGGTTTACGATTGAGTCTTCATGATGTTGTAGATCCATTTGATGATGTCCTCTATTAGCAAGTTGTTGGATGCCTGATTTACTTATGCATTACTCGGCCAGATATTCAGTTTGTTATCTCACATATGAGGAGGTTTATGAATTGCCCAGATGTCAAGCATTGACACGCAGTTAAGCGCATCTTTCGCTACTTGAGTGGTACTCGGCTACTTCAATTGTTTTATCCCAAGGGGGGATCACTACTGCCAGATTTGCATGCTTTTTTTGACTCAAACTAGGCTAGTTGCTATGACACTCGTGTGTCCACTAGTGGCTTTTGCTTCATGCTTGGTAGCTCGTGTATATCTTGGTTGAGCAAGAAGCAACCTACTATGGCCACTTCCAGTTGTGAGGCTGAGTATAGGGCAGCTTTCACAGCAATTGTTGAGTGTGTGTGGCTCAGACGCCTTATAGCTGATTTCGGTGTTGGTCAGTCTTCTGCCACCACCATCTTCACTGACAGTCAAAGCGCATTGGCAGTTGTGAGGAACCTTGTGTTCCATGCTCGCACTAAGCACATTGAGGTGCATTATCATTATGTCAAGGACAGGTTCTCTACTAGGGAGATCAGCTTGGCATATGTGCCCACGCAGGAGAACATTGCAGACCTTTTCACAAAGGCTCTGCCTCGGGAGAAGTTTGAAGCTTTTCACAAAGCTATGGGCTTACTTCCTTTTGTGGAACGATTTCCACATAGCTTGGCACTTCCTTATACATGAGTGCCAACCACTTGTTCACCGCATCACTCCCAGGGGGGATTTGTTGATATATTTAGGTAGTGATGTGTGTGAACACTCTAGGACTATCAGGGCACTTTTTTCCCTCTTTAGGAGGTTTTTCCCCTGGCTTGTATATACGCCTATTGCCCTAATGGGCTACTTATCTTTGTACATTCTAGTGGTAATACATTCATTATTGTGTGTTGTGCTCCAAGCTTCTTCTTCTTCCTTGTGTTCTTCACGTGCTTCCATAGATGTCTAACTCCAACACTTTACAAGCTTGTAATTCCATGCCCTTGGGGCCTGCTTCAAGCCATGCAAAGCTCTCTTGAGCTTACACACATGATTTGGATAAAATTGATCTTTAAAACCATCTGGTTGTTCCATGTAAACTTCATCTGAAATGTAACCATTCAAAAATCATTCTTCACATCTAATTGAGATAGTTTTCAACCTTTGCAAGCAACAATAGCTATGAGAGTCCTTATGGTTGTCATCTTTGCAACAGGACTATAAGTTTTATCATAGTCCACACCAT
Organism: Ceratopteris richardii; assembly: GCA_020310875.1. Lineage (NCBI taxonomy): Eukaryota > Viridiplantae > Streptophyta > Polypodiopsida > Polypodiales > Pteridaceae > Ceratopteris > Ceratopteris richardii. The sequence goes on from CM035416.1 coordinate 7,657,477, forward strand.
ATGTCTATGCATATCCTTTTACAACAAGTCTAGCTTTGTACCTAGACACACTTCCATATGCAAATCTTTTTGTTTTCTAAATCCACTTACGTCCAATTACCTTCTGATTAATTGGTTTATGTACCAATTCCCAAGTCTCATTCTCAATGAGTGCATCATACTCTTCTTTCATAGCTTTTTCACAATTCTCCTTTCTTTTGGCTTCATCATATGTAGATGGATCTTCATCTACTTTTATCATGTAAGCATAATCTCTAGTGGTCAAGAATGAAGTATCATAGCTATATGTTGTGGGTTGCCATTTGTCCCTTGATGACCTTCTGAGTTCTCCACTTCTTGAAGTTTCTGGTTCATCACATTCTGGATCAAACCTTGGCATTTCTTCAACTTAAACTAGTGCTTCATTGTTCTCTTCTTCTTCAAAGATTTGAACCTTTGGTTTACCTTTCTTCTGATTCAATCTTCAAGACTTGCTTAAGTATTATTTGTACCTGAATACTAATTACTTTGCTCATCAAATGTGACATCATTCGACACAAGAAATTGCTTTGTAGATGGACTCCACAATCTGTATCCCATTTGCTTATCATCATAACCAATGAACACATATTTTTCAGCCTTTGGTTCCAATTTATGCCTTAATTGAGAAGGAACATAAGCATAGGCTAAGCAATCAAATACTTTGCAATGATCTAATGTAGGTCTCTTACCCCACCAAGCTTCATATGGTGTCATACCTGTAAAGCTTTACATGGTAGCCTATTTACCAAGTATGTGGCTGTATTTACAGCCTCAACCCACAAATAATTAGGGCAATTCTTTTATTTCATCATAGATCTTGCAAACTCAACAAGAGTTCTATTTCTCCTTTTTGCTACACCATTCTGTTGAGGAGAGTACCTACAAGTAACTTCTCTCTTTATACCTGCATTCCACAAATAATCACTGAATTCATTTGAGAAATACTCTCCCCCTCCATCTGATCTTAACCTCTTCAATTTTTGTCCAATAATTCTTTCTACATATGCATGATAGTGTTTAAATGTACTAAATACTTCTGACTTATCTTTGATCACATAAATAGTGATCCACTTAGTAGCATCATCGACATATATAACATAATATCTTGAACCATTTATGCTAAATTCCTTTGAAGGACCCCACACATCTGTATGTACCAATTCAAGTCTTTCTGAATACATGAAACCATGCTTCTCAATTCGATGTCTCAGGTAGTGCAGAAGTCATGTATATATAGGATCATGGGTGGCCTTCTGTGGACGGTAATACATGGGTAGTAGAGTGTGGGCAGCCATCGCCCGCATAATTGCCATA
>CM035416.1:7663811-7673811 GCA_020310875.1 Ceratopteris richardii
ACACACCATTTCTAAGTTATATTTACCTGTGAATGCATTACTACTTTTAGTGTAATACCAATGCACCATCAAAGCCTCTATTCTTCTCTGATCAATATCTTTAGTTATCTCTAAAACCTTTGCAATCCAAAATGGTCTGGTAGCCTCATCACCATCAGCAAGAACTGCAATAAGTGTTCCAACATTTATCTCTATTAAATTTCCTTGCCATCTTGCTTCTGCCTGTTTTGTCATCCTTGGGCCTACATAAATATTTCTTTCTTGTGGATGTATAAAACTTTGAAGTGCATCTGCATTACATGCTTGGGCCACATTCACGGATCTTTGTGTACAAAAATCCCATGTGAATGGAACATCAACTGGCCAGTGACCTGCAATTGTATACTGTATAATCTCTTCTTGATGATTGAAAAAGTCCTCCCACCAAGATACATCTTGATCTCCAGCATATTTTTTTGCACGCTCAATATGTCTCTTCTTTTCAATGAGTGCATGCATCCAGCTTTTACTTTGATCAACCACATTTCCACATCTTTCTGTATTGTTTTTATCTTCATATGGTGATTGTTCTGCACCATACACTGTCACAGTAGACAAATTAGGCACCTGCAATAAGAATCTGCATCCCTCTTTAGGCTCCCACCCAAGAGAAGATGAATACTGCTTTGCAAATAAAAGGGTTATTTCATCAACCCTCCTCATCAAGAATACATGGTTGAAACTAATATTGTGCAATGGAGCCAAAACCTTAGCACTGTTATCAAGGCCCATTGAGCAAAAGTGCTTAAAGTCATAAATCTGTGTGAGGTGTTGAACTTCTGGTTTTGGAGTATATGCTTCTGAAATCAACTCAGATAAAATCGGAAGAGTAAAAGCATTGTTACGTGCCAACTTCTTAGAGAAAGTACTGAACATTTGATCAATGTGATCATGAGTGTGGCCAACCAGAAGGAAATTTACCTTAACCTTCTGAAATACCTGTTTTTCAACAAGCATGCTTAAATATCCAAAGACTGTAGAATTTTTATTCTCTCTTGCAGTATTATCTAGTTGCAAATATAGAGTTGGTGGCAAAAGACCCTTCCATGATTGCAAAACACGATGAATGACAGTAACTGTAAGGTTTGGATCATTATGCACATTCGGATATGTGAAGAAAACCTTGGACATTACAATTCCATTGTATACCAAAGCACCAACCAAATGCATTTGCACAAGGACTTCATCTCCAATGTCCTTAGGGATGCGATAAAAATGTGGCAAACAAGTTTTTTTTTTATCCATACCATCGATCAACAAACACATATAACGCTCCGGATTTCTGAGTGCTTTACTTCGATGATGAATTGCTTTCTTTCTCTCTAAAGCTTGACTCTCATGATGGTTGTTAAGAAGGTTTTTAAAATTATTCCTTTCCTGTGGTGTTGTAGCCCCTTTTGCCATGTTTTTCAAAGTGGCGCAAACTGAACATTCACCCATTCTAACTTTACGAGGAATAGAAACATTGTTAAACTCTTCCTTCCATAATCGAGTAAAGTGACGATACAACACATACTTCTCATTTCTATTTCCCATGTCTTCTCTATATATTTGAAATACCTCTCGACGAGTAAAGCTATCTGACAAGTGCAACCTTCCAGTTGTAGGCATAACCTCACAATGCAAGCTAAAATAGTTCATCATCCAATTCATTGCATGACGTCCAACAGATCCTTTGGTCCCAACATGGAACGTATCCAAAATGAGATCCCCATTCAAAAGCCCTTGTTGAACCCTATGTATTCTAAAATTTCCCACACCCATTGCAATTTTAAATGCAGCCCTACAACATCGCATCCCTTGACTAAAGAAATATTCAAAACCAACACGTGTTACTGACATGTTATCCTCAATCATTTGCATGCAAGAAACAAGGTATATATCCTGCCTTTCACTATCTAAATGGAGGAATTTTTCTCTTAGGTGCTTTAGTTTCTTCATTCCTAAATTGTACAAACATTTCAAACCACAACAATGCTTCACAATATCCAATGCAATCTGTCTATCTGAAGTAAGAAATTTAAATCTTTTTTGACTTACTTCACGAGGCCTTCTTTTAAATTGTAGATTGAGTTTGCTTTGCTTTTTCGTTGCTCCACATGCACTTGAGTCAGAAGGGAGATCAATGGTTGGATCAGATGGGAGATCAAGAGGTGCATTTGGTTGAGCAGCATTGCACTGTGAATTGGATAACTTAAATGACTCAACAGAAAACATGGAACCATCAACACGTCCTAAATCATAGGGATCATCACTTTTGTGGAAAGGATCAACTGAGAACAATGAATCCGAAACTGTATCAATATGAGCAGAAGAAGCTGATGCCCAAGCATCCACTGAAAAGATTGAGCTCATCTTCACTAAGTTCACAGAAGACTGAAGATGAATGACCTTTTTAAATAAGTAGAAATCCGAGATCAAGTGAAGATGTCACATCAAATGTCACATCAAGAAGATATGAAATCAAAAATTTATTAAAGTACATTAAATAACATTAAACATCAAATTACATCAAATAACTTAATTACTCAAATATACACTAATAAGGGAACCAAAGATTTGATTCACTTTTGAAATGAGAAACACAATTCATTTCTAACTAGATATGAGTCATTGAGTCTTAGCATTGTGAGTGAATCAAAATATATCCAAGTTGAGTTCCAACTGGATTATATATTAAAATTGTTTCTAGTAGTGCCATTGAAGACTATACAAGAAGAAATTTTACCTTTGGTACTAAATAAGATTTCAAGGATTAGGTTTCATTGTCTTGGCTAGATCTCAAAGAGGTAAATGAAAGTATGTTAAAAAAGAATTATGTGTAAAAGAGGTACTTGGAATGTTTATTCATACATTGATTTTCCATTTCAGCAATGTGTTACAAGATAAATGTGAATATGAACTAAAGTGAGGAGGATAACACTATTAAGATGTCATTAATCTCCCATATTCAACACAACTTAGACTTGAAGTGTAATTTCCATGCAAATGTACATAAATAGTTGCAAGGTTCTTTACTTGAATGTTTATTCATACATTGATTTTCCATTTCAACAATGTGTTACAAGATAAATGTGAATATGAACTAAAGTGAAGAGGATAACACTATAAAGATGTCATTAATCTCCCATATTCAACACAACTTAGACTTGATTTTCTCCCAAGCAAGAGATTCTAAGAAAAAATTTCTACATGAGATTAGATATCCTCATGTACATACCATACTCTTGCCATTGAAGTGTAATTTCCATGCAAATGTATATAAATAGTTGCAATGTTCTATGAATATTTCATTAAAGTGGCTCTGAAACAGCCTATTTGTGTGAGTGGTATTCCCTGGTTAGATTGGTTGATAGATATAGTTAGCAACTGGACTCATTCAGTTAGATCCAATTAGTCTCTGGTTCAAGTTACCCAATTCCCTATAAATAGCAGAGGAGGAGATCATTCTCATTTTCAAAATCCACGAGCAACAGAGAGCAACAGAGCACAGACAGCTATGGAGCACAGAGCTCAGCATACAAGCAAGGCAACTATGATGGAGAAGAAGAATGTTGGCAAGAGTACCAAGAGGTAGGCAAAATCATACCATAAAAAAAGATTCCTAAAAGATTCCCTTTGTATGTTTGTGTAAAGAGTCTGCTCTCTAGGTTTTTATTTTTCTTAGCTCTAAAAATACAGATGCAATGAGGGTACAGCTCGATGCCTGGCATCGACTTTTAGGTGTAAGTCGATGCCAGGCATCGACTTGAGGCTGCAAGTCGATGCCAGGCATCGACTTGCACGTGCAAGTCGATGCCAGGCATCGACATGAGGCCTCAGGTCGATGCCTGGCATCGACTTGCACCTGAAAGTCGATGCCAGGCATCGACTTTGTGTGCAAGTCGATGCCAGGCATCGACTTGCAGATGCAAATCGATGCCAAGCATCGACTTGAGGCTTCAAGTCGATGCCTGGCATCGACTTGCACACAAAGTTGATGCCTGGCATCGACTTGCCTGGCATCAAAGTTTGCCTTAAAGTCGATGCCAGGCATCGACTTTAGGGTGCAAAGTCGATGCCAGGCACCGACTTTTGGGTGGAAGTCGATGCCAGGCATCGACTTGGGCCTTTGAAAACCACATTTACGTATGAGCTGATTATTCCAAGCGCCTTCAGGGATGCGGAGTCCAAGAGTGAGAGGCCCTTCAAGAAACTGAAAGTCACCATGGGCTCTGGTGATCAGCAACGTGACAAAGGCATTGGTCACCAAGCGAAGCCAAAGAAACTTATTGTATCCTTATCCTCTGAGAAGGCCAGCAACCCGCTAGGAATATCCTCAGGTGGACAGAGTAGCATCAAAATTCCTGAGGATGATACAACTATGAAGGATAGGTCGAGGGACGCTGAGGTTTTAAGGACAGATCGTCCACTGCGGGACATGACAAATCTGGAGTGGTGCCTTCAGTATGTTGAAGAGAAGAATGCAGTCCTTCTTGTGTTCGCAGGGACATATGGGAGAGGAAAGATCATGACAACACAAGGTTTTCAGTATGGCCTTGTGTACAAACTGGATTATGAAGATGAGGATTCTGACAACCTCCTTTTCCTTGTAGAGACATCGAAAGGTTTGAGAAATGTTATATGCAAGATGGATTTCTTGTGCTCAGAGTGCTGTGTTCCAGATCGTCTAGCTGAGATATGCAGGGACTCAGTCAATCTTATCAAGGACTTGATGCCATGGATCCAGGGCAATATCATGCCAACACAACAGAAGATGACAACCCCTGTAAAGGCAAGGGGTAAGCAGAGCGTGCAGAAAAAGCTTCAAAAGAAAAAGAAGAGAATTTCAGAAGAGGAGTCTTCTGACTCAAGCTCTAGCTCTGAGGATATAATTGTTGCACCTGGTGGAGAGCTTGCCTCGGGTGTTCTTGGTACTGAGCAGAACAAGATGAGGGAGGATATAACTAAAAGAAAAATTGTGAAGAAGGGGCAGTTGTTCCACCTGCCAATCAATATCATCCACAGGCCACCAATAGATCCAGTCACAGGGAGGAGGCCCCTTGAGATCAGGGAGCCACACAATTTGCATGTGCAGAATCTTAAGAAGAAAATGAAAATAAATCCTCATGCTACTGTTGTGCCATTCCTTGTCATGGTGGATCCGAATGAGTGCAGCTCTGTGGACGAGTTCAATGAGGGTTTATTTGAGGAGTATACTTATTATGTGATTGGAGGTTCACACTCTGCAGAGGCCCGTAGACAGCTAGTGAAGGAGCACCCTACCACTTTTTTCTTTAGGTATGCAGAGTGTAAGATATATGCTGGTCTTACAACTGAGGAAGCCAAGCTTCTTGCTTGGGATCACAACAATGACAATGACTACAGGCAAAAAATGTCCTCCATAGAGAGAATTCGGTTCTTCCACCATGAATATGAAGATTGTCTTGTTAGGGAAGCTGGAAGAATACATCCCAATCTACGAAAGCAATGCCTTATTGAGGTTGGAATTGCATTGGATCAGAATAGAAAGTCTAATGCCTTGAGGAAATATGATCCATGGTTTCAACTGGCATTCAGATCAGGTGAGATCTGGGATCTACAGGATAAAATTTTCACAATGTGGGAGAACAAGGAGGTCAAGGGCCAGAAGCAACGAAAGTCGAGGCCAGACCCACAGGTTGATCTGAAGGGAAAGGGAAGGAAAGCTGACCTCTCAATTGAAGAGGCTCCCGAGGACATGAGCTGACACCATGGAGGGCCCTTCAAGGAATCAAGGATGATACATTGATCATATCAACTTTGTCAAGGGTAATCTCCAAGGACTTAAGCCTGGAGGAGATGGTGACTGAGCTCAATAAGTATGTATGTTATTCTCAGATCCTTTTTCCCTCCTCCCATGTTTCTGGTCTAACCTAGTCTCTTTTTAATTTCTGTGACTGTAGTCATAAAGTTTACATGAAGATTCAGGAGGTCATGATGAAGAGGCTGGGGTGCTTTTCTTGGACAGAGGTCCAAGCAGACTATCCAACCACATCATCCTACAAAGCTTTATCAGAATATTTCATCCTTTTCCGTGATTGGGTAGGTTCTCTTTCTGAGGTTGTGCCTGGTTTGCCATTAGGCTAGATGCCTTGATTCACCAAACCAATTTAATGCCAGGCTTTTAGTACGAATTCGATACCTGGCATCGACTTACGGCTAAAGTCGATGCCTGGCATCGACCTGCAGCCAAAAGTCGATGCCTGGCATCGACTTGGGGGCATAAGTCGATGCCCAGCATCGACCTGCAGCATAAGTCGATGCCTGGCATCGACCTCGTGGCATATGTCGATGCCAGGCATCGACTTATGTCCCAAAATCGATGCCAGGCATCGACTTTCAGTAGAAAGTCGATGCCTGGCATCTACCCCCACATGAAATTGATGCCATTCATCGCTTCTTTATGTTCTGCTTGCTGTATTGAAGAGCTCATTTAGTTGTCTTTCCACTTTTTTCTGCAGAATCCAAAGAAAAGTAAGTCTGCGGAGCTACTAGATGATTGCCCCCCTTCATTCCTGGCTCACATTCAAAGAGCAAGGCATGAGAAATCTAGGCTGAAAGCCAAGGAGATGGATTTTGATGATGAACCTGATCTTAAATGTTTCTCCAATCCCCTAGACCCCCTTAGGCCTGTATATTACAATGTATTCTGTAGTGATGTAAATAATATTTGTTCTGTTGTGCCTAGAAAACATTTCTCCCTTCTCATAGCGGACATACCCTATGGATTTAGGATGTTGGGATCAATTAATGATGATGAACCCTTCAAACACCCTCAGATTCGGAAGATGGTCACTGATTTTGCAGAGTTGACTATGTCTCCTCTTTGGAGGATAGTAATTTTCCATAGCAGAGACCAGTCTTTCTCTGTTTCAACTGCTCTGAAGGCAAGATGTCATGCTGTGGAGTGCCTCATGTGGTAAGTAGTCTTCTTTCTATCTCCGTGGCTTTAATGATGCTTTCTATGACTCATAGTTCTTGTTTGCAGGGTGAAGACAAACGTAAATCACACTCCTTTGCATAGGTTTGTGAGCTCCACTGAATGCATTACAGTTGGCTATTATGATGAAGTAAGCAAAAGGAGAGTCAGGGAGCATTGCAATGAGAATGGGATCTCAAATGTGCTCATGTTCCCAGCCGTTACCAAGAAACTTCGTCATGTAGCTGGGGACATGACATTGGTTAACCCCTATCAGAAGCCACAAAAACTCATAATGAGATTGCTTCAACTATTCTCCAATGATGATGACTGGGTCCTAGACCTTTTTTCACGCACAGGTAATTTCAATTTTCACAATTTTCATTAGTCATGGTTGATTGACACCTCTAAGTGGTTTTCTGCTGTTTCAGGAACGACTCTGGCTTGCTCCTTAAAGATGTCCAGGCACTGCATAGCTGTGGAGAAGGATGATGCTCAAGTGAGCTTTATTAGAATGAGAATCAATGGGCTGAATGAATGCCCAGATGAAGACCAAGAGGTTGGAAGGAAGCACATTGCAGACACGGAGAGATTCCAACCGGCTTCAAGGGAGCCTGTTCCCCCACTTGCAGATGAACCGGGGGACATGGCTGACCTTGAAGAGCCAATCTTGGAGCAAGAGAGGCAGGATATGGGTTCTAATGTTCCAGAGGATCCCAATATCCTTGAGCCTGAGGAAAGCTATGATCAGCTTCTATTGTAGATTCATATTACTCTTGTACTTACACAGGAAATGTAAAACATCATTTTAATATAAATATAATGTCGAGTTCTGCTTCCACTTTGTGTTCAACTTGATTTATCTTGAGCATTTCTCTGATCATGTGTGAATGTTTCTTAGTATAATTTTGTTGATTATTATCTTCTCTTGGGAATGCTTTTGTGAAATGTATTTCATATTCTGTGAATATGGCCATGCATTCAATGAGGATCTTAACCATACAAAGGGGATGATCTTAATTGCCTTGTTAAAATGTTCCGATTTTTGCAACACATGTACTCTAATTTTCGAGTAGCTTTTAATCAGCTATAATCTGTGCTTGTTGAGGTTATGGATGTAAGGAAGGAGCTTCCCGAACTCTTACTTATACCTTAAACACTAATCTATTGTCAAAGATCATGATGTGGGATCCTTGATCGGCTGAAGAACTAGTTTTCATGGCAACAAGAATTTTATTATATCTATCTTGACTACTTGGGATATGAGATCAAGGTTCTAGTGACAATATTTACAGGCAAGAACAAGTGATGCTTTCTAGATATTGTAAAAAGCTCACTTTATTGCTTGATATAATGGTCTTTAGGTAAAAAGGAAAAGAGATCATGTCTTTGTTCTCCTTTGTTGTGACTCAATGTTATAGATAGATAGATAGATAGATAGATAGATAGATAGATAGATAGATAGATAGATAGATAGATAGATAGATAGATAGATAGATAGATAGATAGATAGATAGATAGATAGATAGATTTATTGATTGATTGATTGATTGATTGATTGATTGATAGATAGATAGATAGATAGATAGATAGATAGATAGATAGATAGATAGATAGATAGATAGATAGATAGATAGATAGATAGATAGATAGATAGATAGATAGATAGATAGATAGATAGATAGATAGATAGATAGATAGATAGATAGATAGATAGATAGATAGATAGATAGATAGATAGATAGATAGATAGATAGATAGATAGATAGATAGATAGATAGATAGATAGATAGATAGATAGATACATAGATAGATAGATATAGAGATAGATGGATTGATGGATCGATGGATGGATGGATGGATGGATATATATATATATATATATATATATATATATATATATATATATATATATATATATATATATATATATATATATATATATATATATATATATATATAAATGGATAGATGGATAGATGGATAAATACATAGATACATAGATAGGTAGATAGATAGTTAGCTATCTATCTAGATAGATAGATAGATAGATAGATAGATAGATAGATAGATAGATAGATAGATAGATAGATAGATAGATAGATAGATAGATAGATAGATAGATAGATAGATAGATAGGCCCATAGATAGACAGATAGACAGATAGACAGACAGATAGATAGACAGATAGATAGATAGAAAAAATCATTGGTGAGTTAACAAATCATTGTGAGTTAACAAATCACAATAGATTTTAATTCTCAGTCATACACACATATACATTTACACATACATATACTTACACATACTATTGTGAAATACGAATCAATATTGAGTCAAACAATCACAATATATTTCAAATTCCTCATCATATGCACATACATTTACACATACTATTGTGAAGTAAGAATCAATATTGAGTCAACAACCACAATAGATTTTTCATTCACAATAATACACTCATATGCATACACATACTCATACACATACGTACATATACTATTATGAAGTGATTCTCAATGTTATTTTAAACATCATCTACCTATATCTTTCAATAATAATTTTAATGCACCACAATATATTTTAAATTCCTAATCCTATGCACATACACTTACACATACTATTGTGAAGTAAGAATCAATGTTGTATCAAACAATCACAATAGATTTTAAATTCCTAATCATATGCACAAATATTTACACAAAGTATTGTGAAGTAAGAATCAATAGAGCCAAACAATCACAATAGATTTTTCATTCACAATTATACTCATATGCATACACATACTCATACAAACACATACATATACTATTATGAAGTAACAATCATTATTGATTCAAACATAATCTACCTACATCTTTCAATAATAAATTTACTATATCACAATAGATTTTGAATTCCTAATCATATGCACATACACTTACACATATCCTAGTGAAGTAAGAATCAATGTTGTATCAGACAATCACAATAGATTTTAAATTCTAAATCATATGCACATACATTTACACATAGTATTGT
>CM035416.1:7678811-7698811 GCA_020310875.1 Ceratopteris richardii
TATATCTACTGTTCTTTGTTGCATCCTCATCTTTTTAGTGATTTTGCAGAAACAGTATCTCTATGTGTACTCAATCATTTGCTACACTTTGACTTGGTATAGCTAGATTGAAGTGTCTACTATTTAGTTATCACGTTTCATTAACTTCATTTTAGCCAATTTCAACATATGAAGTGAGGAAGGTGATTGTGTCTGCATACCTTCTAGTTTCTAAAATGTCGTGATGATCCCCTTGACTTGTTAGAGTCATTTCTTACTGTATGGTGCCTCTAAATTCATGAAATAACTTGATTTAGTTAGCTATGCACTCTGATTAGATGTGTGCAAACGCTCTCTGGTCAATTCATACCAAATTGTGAGCTCTAAGCAAAACACTCAACACTTGCATTCCCAAAATAGAAGGTTTCCTCACATCCGTTGCACATACAAGTTATATGTTTTGGTGCTAACTTTTGGGAATAATGTTCCAAAGCACTTGCTAAATGCATTAATTTGAGGCCAAAGGAGTTCACTAAGCATCCTTAGAGCAAACTTGGTAGGTGTAGAGCAAGTCTTGTGAAACACCAACTCATCTCTAGAACTTATCAATCCATCTCATCACAAGGTACACATGGACATAGGTCTAAGTGGCGTCCTCCTAATTGTCAAATCATGACTCTATAGTGCTATCTATGATTGGTCATATCTCGGATGCAACTCTCCCATTAGTAAATTGATATTCCTAAAAGTGCTTCCACATATTCATCCACAATTGGACTAGTTCCCATATTTGGAATGATCACTTTATTAATTAGTTGTAGATCTTGATTAAATCTCATAGAAACCAGCTTGGAAACCTTTTGGTGGTGCCTTGACACATTTTGTGAGGCCTCTGGATCCAAAATTAACCATACCAAGATTGCATTCAGGACTATCAAAGGGAATCAACCCAATCTCCTCACTGTGCAAGGATGTCAAAGCATTCAATCGGGTCAGGTCATTCGCATTCTTGGTATCCCCTTGGGATTCGGTGTTACTCTTGAACAAAGGTGGGCTTGGGTCCTTGCTACACTTAATAATAAACTTAACTACTGGAGGGGTTTGCAAATCAATCTCACTGGCCGGGCCACGGTGATCAACACGTTCCTCATATCCTCAATCATATACTTTCTTTCTTGCTGGAGACCGAAGAATCAACAATTAGCCAAATTAGAAAGTACTTGTAGGAACTTTCTCTAGACTGAGGACCATAACAGGAGGGGAGTGCCTAAGACCAAATGGTCCATATGCACTAGCCAAAAGGAGAATGGAGGTGTGGGTATTATGGACATTGGTTGCATGGCCAATAAACATGCAGCTAAGTGGATGATTAAAGCATGGTGCAACAGAGATTCCTCTTGGGCCACATTAATTTTTAGAAACAAAAACACGATTACTTTGGTAGGCTACCTTGGATGGAAAAACCTCGACATCCTCACCCTCCTATTCTCTTCGATTCCGGTCTCACCTAAAGGATCAATCCTAGTAAGATCCTTGTGGTTGAGTTGGAACACATTCAAACCTCACATAAGAATCAGTGAAGATTGGAAATGGGCTGCTGGTATAAGACAAAACGACTCTATTTGGTTCTCAATCCAAGGCATGAGAAACGTAGAGCCTTGGAATGTCTTGAGTGCCAAGAGACTTTGGAATAAGAAATTCAAACAAGGGAAGCACCTCTCGAAATAGGACACGAACAGATGGGTGGACTTTGAGGACCTTGACCCTACTATTGCGGTCACATATGAGGAATGGAATGTTTTATTGAGCAGACGCCACACTTGGGACCGATCTAAAAGCCGACTACTTATGGGACAGGACTCTCCAAACCCAATGGGCCTTAAATGGTATAATGGTAATCGCCTCTCCAAACTTCCATATGTTGAAGCTTGCAATGACATTCACATCAGTCTCAACAAGAAATGGGGTCTCAACTGGACGCAACTTCGATGGGATATGAAATTTATGTCTATCTTGCATCCTCTCATTGAAAACAAAAAGTCGGTTCTCCTATGGAAAATCCTACACTGTGGAATCTAGACCAATGCAAAAGCTAACAAGATTTGTTTGGTTCCACCTTGGTGCAAGCGATGTTGCCATTGCAAAGAGGATATTGGTCACCTGTTCTTTGCTTGCCCTAAATCCCTTCAATTATGGAGGGTCCTTGGTCGTTATTTGGGACTCCAAGGACAAATCAATTGGAAGCAAGCCCTCATTGGTGAGCGATCGGTTGCTCTGCGGCATTGTGGAATGTGATTAGGGGAGAGATCCTTTGGAAGATTTGGCGAGAAAGATGTGCTCAAAACTTTGGCAATACCCCCAAGGAGTGGTCGATCGAGAAGTCCCTTTTCCTTCTCAGCAGCAGAATTGCTAACTGTAAGAAACCCCCCCCCCCCTTTCAGACATCACAAAGAGCTACAGTATGTCAACAATAAGCTTAAAACCAAGTGGGCTCCACATGATGGGGATGCGAGGTTTATCAACCTTCTCAATAAATTCATGTAGGCCTCCATGTAAGCCTTGCAAGGCCTACCATGAAGGCTATGGCAGATCATTGGAATGAAAATTAGTCATCAGAAAAATATCAATTGGAAGCCAACTCTGCTGGGAGAAGTGAGCGGTCGCTCCGCGACTCTCTGGAACACTCGAAACTCTGGTCGATTGAGTATTCACTGTTCCTCCTTGGCAAAAGGATCGCTAATTGTAAGAAACCCCACCCCTTTTTTTTTAGGAGTCATCAAGTATTCCTTTTGATCAAGAACTCAATTTTCCCACGTGGGCCCTGCTTGAGGGTGAGTAACCTTTTTCTTGTAAAGCCATCTACACTCTGTAAAAGCTTCCCCCGCTCTGTGGGATTCGGGGGATCCCATGGGCACTAGTCCCCTTCTTTTGTATTTTTCCTTTATTTAATTCAAGTCCGGGAGAGTAGGCTAAGGCCGAACTTCCTTTATTTCAAAAAAAATCTCATAGAATCATTCTTTTTGAGAATTGTAAATCATCAATTAGAATAGGGAGCACTTCATGGCTCAAGAATCCTGATTCTCATTTTCTCCTTTAAAAGATCAATCAATTTTTAAATATGAGCCTTTGGCCCAACAATCTTAAATGTGTCACCATAAATGTATCTACACAACGAAAGTGTTTTCTATGCATTAAAATCATTTGAGAGAAAATATTTTCTTTTTCATTGAGGATGTTATACTTTATGGAATATTTGGAATGAAGGTTTAATGCCTTGAGGATTTTAATGTGTTTTGTGTTTTGATTTAGCAGGTGGAGATTCATGAGGGTATGAACAAGTTCAAGTGTGAACACGAGAGGATTTATTCACATACTTTTTGGAGATATTTTTAGAGAATAAGTTATTAGTTATTTTTAGCTATTTTTAGCTATTTTTGTAAATAAAGCAAAAGCACACTATTTTTAGTGTGGCCCTCATGTATCTTCCATCAAGGACATAATATGAATTGCCTATAAATACGCATGCTCTCATAGAGTGTCCATGAGAGCATGTGGGGGGAGATTGGACCCAATCTTGTGTCGTCTCTTTTCTCTCTCTTGTCTCTTGTCTATTTTGTGTGTCTATGCTCTGCGGGTTCCGATCGACAACAGTGGTATCAGAGCCTGGACGTCCGCAGAGCATGAGATGTGAGATGTTTCAGTCATCATCTTCCTTGTTGCATGATTTTCTGATCTTCATCGTTTTTCTCGTCATGAGCCACGGAGATCTTTCAGCGTTTGTTTTTCTCCGAGTACAACTTCTCAGAGAAGAACAGTGTCCACGCTCAGAAGGAATCATCGCCCACGTGCTGAGAAGATCACGCCAGGCAGGATCTCTGAAATCCCTTCGAAGTTTGCACCGCTGCCCGCGCTACTTGAGAGGACAGCTTCTACGGACCTTGTTTCGCAGGCCAGTACAAGTGACTGGGCACTTGCCATGATTACGCAGCCAGAGCAAACTCGTGAGGGCACCGGCGCGCCCCCTAAAGCTAAGCATATGAAGGACGTTCATATTGCCCGTCTTTTCTGGGATTTGCCGTTTCAGTGATAGCGTTCACCAGCTATAGAGCGCGTTTCTTTTTCTTTTCTTTTTGATGGGTTCTAAGGCCTCAGCCTGCCGAAGTAGCATGTGATGCTTTACAACCACGGACGACCCCAGGACAAGGCGCGCATCGCTTAGAAACAAATATGTATTGTTTTGTTTGGGTTTGCAGTGCGAGATTTTTTATTCTTGGACCAGCGCTCACTTCTCAGACTCAGGCGACAGATTTTTTTTTTATGTGGATAGGAGATAATAGTTTTAATCTGTTCGCGTAATCAAGTTTTGATTTTTGTGTTTCGAGGATGCACAACCATAATCGAATATAACTACTATAAGTCTCTACTATGCTGATGAGGAGTCGTATGATGATCTGACATGGATGGGAGAAAAACGTCAAAAGATAAGTCATATAATAAAACATACTATTTATCTCTCAACTTGGTGGTTGTTTTTCTTTGGCCAGAGGACTCAAGACCAGTGTTGGCTGGTCGTTGACCTTTTTGTTTCTGAGCACGGCCAGCCCTAGCATTGAAGGTCTGCATGCTCCCTAGGGTTTTGGGCCGCGTCGTGCTCTTCTCCTCCCCTCGTCGTGAGGGGGGCAGCCTCGTGCTCTTCTCCTCCCCTCGTTGTGAGGGGGGGCTCTGCTCTCCTCCTCCCTCTCGTCGTGAGAGGTGTCGCTGCCATTGTTCCCCGACATGGCCCTGCATGAAGCTCTGCGTGATGGACTGCCTGGCTCGAGGTCTATGTTTAACCCTGTGTTCGACTGCAGTGTAAGTTCGCCCCGTCCCGTTGAGGCCGTGAAAACTTCTGCTGCTCTTCCTGGAGGTAACCCTAATGAACGCGCTTCTTATGCCAATGTGGCTCAGAGTCGTCGACATGACTACTACTCGGTGTTTGCTAATCAGGACATGTCAGGTATGGTTTTCCATCAATCTACTAGTAATGATGTCAAAGGTAAAGGAAAGGTTCCTCAAGATTATAGGGCAGTCAACTCTACCCCTGTAGAAGTTAAGGATCACTCTTTAAACCTAGATAGTGAAGTGATAGATAAGGACGACTGCACTCTCATTATTGAGAGTTCTGTGCTTAACAGTTGGAACATTCACCTTGAAGATAAAGTGGTGATCGCTCACTGTCACGGACCTCGTCCTGCTCAAGATCTCCTTAAGAATTGGATGAAAGTGAACTGGGAAAGTAGGGGTTTATATGCCAGGCATGTGCAATACCTTCCTAATAACTTTTTTCTTTTCTTCTTTGAAGATGTGAATAATGCTATCCAAGTCATAGCAGAAGGCCATTGGACCATTAGAAATACTCCTCTGTCTTTTTATAAGTGGTATCCTGGGTTTAACCCTAGGAATAACAAGCCTGCCAAAGTTCCTGTGTGGGTGGAATTTCCCGACTTTCCGGTGGAATTCTACCCCTGGCTTGAAAAATTAGGTTCTTTAGTCGGGAAAGTGATTGGTCAGAAACCTAAGAAAGAATTTAACCCTAAATGGGAACCCCAGATGCTCATAGAGGTTGATATTTCCAAAGATGTCAAAACGGAGCTTCTCATTAAGAACTCTGAGGGTTGCAAGCTGCATACTCAAAATGTTGTCTACAGGAACCTTCCTAATGCTTGCTATAACTGTTATAAACAAGGTCACTTAATTAAAGACTGTCCTCTGCTAGACAAAAAGCTGGAAAAAGAAGCAGGCATGGGTGAAGCGACCATCATTGACTCGGCTCCCACCTTTTCGGTTCAACCTAAAGAAGATCAAGGTTTTAAAAAGATCCCCTTCAAACAAAGAAAGAAAAACCCTAATGTGGTGACTAGATCGGAGCCCCTTGTCAAGGGGGTTTTCAATCCCTTTCAGGTTCTTGAAGATCTCCCTCTCAATGGTTCCTTTGTTCCGGGTGCTGTTGGCTCAGAGGAGCAAAATGGGCAGGCCAATAAGAATGCTGAAGGTACCTCGGTCAGTGGCACTCAGGTAAGTAACACCAATTTGAATTCTCAGGTCAATGGTGAAATGCCCAAAACAATAGAAAAGGAGCCCGTCTGTAGACCCTCTTCAAGTTCCACTTCTGCTTCTGTGTCTTCTGAAGAAGATGGTTGTGATGATATGTTTGTGGACCAAATAAATGAATTGGATGAGGATACTTTTAACCAAGATGTCCCTGGTTGTCTCATTGAACAAGAAGTTAATATGTCCAATGCTAGGTCTCTTAGCCCTAAAGGAAAAATGAAGTCCAAATCTAAGAGGAAGGAAACGGCTAGGACTTCGTTCTCTGCTGTGAAACCGGGTAAGAACCCCAAAAAGTAAGTTTTTTCTTTTGATTCTTGTCTCCCATGGATAGTCTTAAAGTGATTTCTCTTAATACCAAAGGGCTTTCTGATCCGGTCAGAGGTAAAATGATTAATAAGTGGCTCAAAGATGCTTCTCTTATTCCTGACTTCATTTGTTTACAGGAAATTAAGTTAGGAGGGCCTCCTCTCATGATGAACCTGAAAACTATTGCTAACAACTACCACTGGGTGCACACAGAGCATAAGGGTAAAGGAGGGGCGGCCATAGGTGTTGCTAATGGTTTGTGTCATTTAATTGAGGATGTTCAGATCAGTCCTACTAATCAATGGATTGCACCTAGTAAAAAGCAAATGGGGCAGGCCATTTCTCTGGCTAGGAATTTTTTATGGGGGGGCTCAAAAATTCCCAAAGTTGCCTGGAGTATCTGTTGTATGAAGAAGATGGAAGGAGGCCTTGGCCTCATCTGTCCTACCAGGATGGCAACACAAATGGCAGCCAAGTGGATTGTTAGATCCATTTCCTCCAATGACTTTTGGGCTTGTTTGATCAAAAGAAATATTAACAGGTTCAGTGTTAAGAATAATAAGAGATGGGATGATTGTTCTCTTTGGGATGTGATCACTTCTCCTGTTGTTTTTGTCCCTAAGGGTAGCCAACTTATATGTAATTTTTGGAAGGCCTAGATGGTTGTTAAATCCAATTATACCCTCCCTATTTGGTTTGCTAACAATCTTTCCTTCATTGAGCAGGATTCTATGTGGCTGGGCTGGTCTGAAAGATCCACCCACCAGACCTTCCCTATCAGATGGAATAAATACAGGAAAAAAGGCTTTGCTCATTGGAAGGACTTGATGACTGAAGGTGAAGTTGTAGACAACAATTATATCCTAGATCCTGATGGCTTGTCTGTGCAGTGTAAACAGATTCTCCTGGGCAAGAAAGAGCAGCTGCTGGAAAAGCTGGAGGCTAACTTATGGAAGAAGGAGATCACTCTCCAAGTCTTGGCTGATGATATGATAAGCTCCTACAGGAGGTGTGACAGAAGCATTAAAGAGATCTCGGGAAAACTCAACAAGAAATGGGATCTTCAGTGGTCCCACCTGCAATGGAAGTATAGGTTTCAGTGTACTTGGGCCTTCCCTCTCTCTAACAAGCAGTCCTGTCTTAACTGGCTCATTCTTCACAAAGGTGTCTGGACTGGTAGCCATTCTAGGAAGTATAAAATTGATGCTGGTCTCTGCAAGCTCTGTGGAAAAGAAGAGGATTTGGATCATTTATTTATCAAGTGTAAATTTGCTGCCAGATTTTGGGAGTGCATCTGGTCCTTCTGTCAGTTTCAGGGGTTCAAAATTCCTAGTTGTAAAGATATTTTGATTGGTGAATCTTGTGGCATGGACATCCTTCTGTGGCAGATTATCAGAAACCACCTCTTTTGGTCTATTTGGAAAAATAGGAATAATGCCATATTTAGCAAGAGGAGTAAAGATCACTTTTTCTCCTGTCTTATGGGGCTGAGGAAAATTCTCAACTTTTACCTTACTTCTTGTCAAGATCCTCAATTGGTTCCTATGAGCCCCTTTATGATTATGAAGAATAACCGTTACAATGTCTGGAAAGCCAAACTCCTCCTCATGTACTCACAATCTAGGAGAGACATGATCACTTTTCTTGTTGATTATGTTAATCACTACCTCAAGTGAGGTTACTCCGTTTTGCACGCCTGAGCTGCAGAGAAGTAAACCATTGTATATGGGATAATCAATCTCTGTTGTGTGCTCTTTTCGCTGAAGACATAGCTACAGAAGGACAAAATTCCATTTCGTTTTCTTGGAGCCAACTTAATCTTCCTTTCATGAGTATAATTTGGACGTCATAGCTTCACTTATTTGGCCCTAAATTGGGCATATGGACTTTAAATTCAAAGCTTTTTCTTGCTCTAGAGAGCCTTCTCTAATATTTTTCCATAAAGTGGCTGTAAGCTATATTTTGGCTTTCCTTCTTATCATCTTCCGAGCTTGGAGTTTGGTCGTTCATCCTTTCACAACCTTCTTTTGAGCATCGTTCTGAAGCACAACTTATCGGAAGTGACTTGGAGAACTATTTCAATGGAGCATGGAACATCTTCAACACCTGCACACATCCGAAAATTAATTTTCGACCCTCCAGATAAGTTTTTTGTCAATTTATGTGCAATTTTGCACCATAACTAGAGTGTATGCATAGTTTAGACCTGGTTTGTCTTGTATGGTGCATGTATTCTTCTTGCAGGGACAGGTATGTACTTTTATTTGCAGGTTTGCGAGGAGAAATATATATATATAACTATTTGTCAGGGTGTGTATCCCCTTTCGCTCTCTTTGTGCATAGATTGTGCCTATTGGCATCTATATCATGGAAATTGTTTGTCGGAAATTTTCCGGTTTTCAAAATCACGCCGTTATGCTGTCGAAATTTTTTTACAAATTTCGTATGCACATGCATTCAAGTAAAAATTCATGATTAATACATCGACTACGATTTTATCACATCGTGATATGCATTTTTTTTGTCATCACTTTTGGATTGCATTTAGACTTAAACCCTGCTAATCATTCACATTCACATTAAATTCCAGTGTTCTAGTTCCATGCATGTTTTTTTTTTACATGGCACATGCCTATGATTGTTCAGTGATGCGACATGTGATTTGGCCATCCATGTCTATTTTATTCTTATCAACTGAGGTCAGTTGCTCGACAACTGGGGGGCATGTTATACTTTATGGAATATTTGGAATGAAGGTTTAATGCCTTGAGGATTTTAATGTGTTTTGTGTTTTGATTTAGCAGGTGGAGATCCATGAGGGTATGAACAAGTTCAAGTGTGAACGAGTGTGAACACGAGAGGATTTATTCACATACTTTTTGGAGATATTTTTAGAGAATAAGTTATTAGTTATTTTTAGCTATTTTTAGCTATTTTTGTAACTAAAACAAAAGCACACTATTTTTAGTGTGGCCCTCATGTATCTTCCATCAAGGACATAATATGAATTGCCTATAAATACGCATGCTCTCATAGAGTGTCCATGAGAGCATGTGGGGGGAGATTGGACCCAATCTTGTGTCGTCTCTTTTCTCTCTCTTGTCTCTTGTCTATTTTGTGTGTCTATGCTCTGCGGGTTCCGATCGACAACAGAGGAATTCATCTTTTCCTAGTTGAATTTACTTAAGGGTTTCTTCGGTAAATTCATTTCCTATCATTCTCTTATCTCTCCTATTTTATATTTTGTTTCTACAAGGACTTCTCGTTCTTCAACAATTTGCTCAAATTTTTCTATTTTCTTATACATGACAATAGGGTGAACATGGACAACATAATCATTTCTCCTTTAGTTAATCAATTCTTGTAAATTGATCATCATGTCAGCAAAAGCCATGTCATCAGAAACCCCATAGATCTCTCCATTGTAATCAAGAACTCTACATCCATAAAACTTCTTTGAAGGTTTGCCATGTAATGTTTTTCTCATTTCTTTAATTCTGAAGAAAATGGAACTAAAAAGAGTTAGTTGAAGAAAGTGCTATAAAGCTAGCTATGAATATACTTACATTTCAGAAATTTTCATCACTAAAGATTTCATAGTCATGATTTATGAAAGCTTTCTTTAATAACTTTGATCATTAGATTCATCAATAGGCCTCATTCTAAGAGAGGTTCTATTCCTAACATGGTCTACACAGACCACCATAATTGGATTGCTTTCTTGCCATCTTTACTTTGGATCCTTGCATAAGCTAAGACATCTTCCATGAATGCTTTTTCCATTCTAATTACAATGATGTATGATTGCTTTAATATCAGTGAGTAACTAGAATGACCATAAACAAAGAAATTTTGATAATCACCTTATGTCATCAATTATGACATGCACAAGGACATGTGCCAAGAAGTTTCTGGAAGTACATCGAAGGAGAGAACGAAAATGCTTTGCAATTACCATAAAGGAATTGGATTGCAGAACAGTTAAGAACATATGAGGAATGGAATCAAGGAGCATGAAAGGTAATCTATTGGCTATCTGTTAGCATATAGGATAGCATGATTGGGCACATACAGGATGCCAAGACTCCGAAAGAGGCTTGGAACAATTTGATCTCATTGTATGAGACCAATACAAATGCACAAAAATTGCAACTCAAGAACGAGCTGCATACCTTGGAGAAAAAGAGCATGTCGATACATGATTATACCCTGAAAATCAAAAGCATATGTGAGTCACTTGCATCTATTGGAGTGAATGTAGATGATGATGATAAGGTGGAAGTATGCCTTCGTGGTTTAGGAGCTGCATATAAGCAGTTCAGAACTTCTATACAGACCAAGGAAAATATTCCAAATTTTGTTGATCTGGTATCTATGCTAATTATTGAAGAAAAGAATCTTGGTGAGGATTCAAACTCCCAAGGAAAGCCCAGTTCTGAGCAAGTATTCTACTCTAGTAGAGGAAGAGGCAGAGGTAGAGGTTTCAAAAGTGGAAGAGGAAACAATAACCAAGACCAACGTCAACAACATAATCATGTAGGAGGAAGAGGATAGTTTCGAGGCATGGGGAGCCAAAGAGGTCGTAGAAATTCCCAAAGAAATGATTCAGGTAATGATAGTAAAGGATGCTAGAATTGTGGTAAACCTAGACACTTTGAACGTGATTGTAGGTTGAAGAATCAAAATAACAAAAGGCAACAAAACAACTATGCATCCACAAGTGCAAATGATTTTGGTTCAACATCACATGATGAATACGATGTCTGCTGGTGTTTCAAAATCGAATCATAATGTCTAGTATGTTGATTTAGGTGCTTCAAATCACATGAACAATCATGCGGAATGGTTTAGTAGTTTGCAGAAATTGCCAGTCCCTAATGGAGGATGGGAAGGTAAAACATCTTGCTGATGTGCTGCATGTTCCAAACATAACAAAGAATCTGGTTTCTGTTGTACAAATGGTTGACCAGGGATTACAAGTCAGGTTCAATGCTAATGGGTTATATGTAGAAGACTATAAATGGGATGGAAGATTGATTGCCAAAGGAAACAAACTGGGTAGGATGTTCACCTTAAATGTGAAAATTCCTAAAATGAATGCAGCCATGTTTGCAAAAGGTGCAGGAGTTATTGCTGATATAGAGATGTGGCACAAACGGATTGGACATGCAAACTTGCAAAGGCTAGAATTGATGCAGTCAAAGGAGATTGTCCATGGACTACCAAATTTCAAGGTTGCAGAGATGCAAAAAATATGTGCAGCATGTCAATTTGGTAAACAGTCAAGATCATCGTTTCCGCATGACAAGCATGTTAGTGAGAATGTGCTAGAAATAGTACATACAGATGTTTAGGGTCCTGCAAAGACCACATCTATGGGCAGTTGCAGGTTTTATGTTACTTTCATTGATGACCATACACGGAAAGTGTGGGTCTATTTCATGAAAGAGAAGAGTGCGGTATTCACTCACTTTCAAAATTTTAAAGCTATGGTGGAAAAGTAGACAGGGAAGTATATTCAGACATTAAGATTTGATGGAGGAGGTGAATACATGTCAAATGAGTTCAACAATTTTCTAAAAAGTCATGGAATTCGATGTCAGTTTTCATGCAGGTACACACAACAACAGAATGGTGTTGCTGAACGTAAAAATAGACATATTGCAAGAATAGCAAGAGTCTTGATGGTTGAGAAGAATATGCCTCATTGTTATTGGGCAGAAGCTCTTCATACTACTGTATACATCATGAACAGAACTCCGACTGTTGTTGTACATCAAGTTACACCTGAAGAGAAGTTTACAGGTAAAAAACCGAACTTATCACATCTGAAAGTTTTTTGTTGTATTGCATATGTACATGTTCCAGATGAATTGAGGAAAAAGCTTGATCCAAAAGTAGAAAGGTGTGTCTTCATTGGATACTCCCTTGAGCAAAAGGGATATAAATGTTATAACCCACTCATATGAGAGGTGAAGGTGAGTAGAGATATGGTACTTGATGAAATATCAAGCTTTATCCAAATGCCAAAGAAGGACTGCATCTAGAATCAAATGACAAAGAAAATGTTGAAAAATCAAGTGCAGAATCTCAAGTTTTGAGTGGACAGGATGCATCACCAAGCAATAGTTCCAACTCAAATCCATGGAGTGGAACATTGCGTGGAAATTTCAGTCCAGTAAATTCATCAAATACATCCAAGAAAGGTAAAGAAAAGCTTTTTGTTGGTCATAAAACATGTGCAGGTTTTGAAAATGTTGATGGAGATTCAAGTGGTTCAGAAAAGAGTCTTGACGAGGAACTTGGACTGCCCTCTGTAAAGACTCCAGGAGTTAGAAAGGTACGTGCAGATGATACAAGGAGAAGTGACCCAAGACCAAGAAGATATGGGAGGATGCGGAATTCTGTACAACGATTAACATATGATAGTTACATGGCTCGTCATTGTGCCTACATGACAAAGGTAATACGAGATCGTGAACCTTCTTGTTTTGAAGATGCAATTGGAAATGTAGATTGGGAAAAAGCTATGGATGAGGAGATGGCTGCACTTTATGGAAACAAAACATGGAAGCTAGTTCCATTACCACAAGGAAAGAAACCCATAGGCTTCAAATGGGTTTACAAGGTAAAGCATAATGCTCATGGTAGCATAAGCAGGTATAAAGCACAATTGGTAGCTAAAGGATATGCACAGACATATGGCATTGATTATGAGGAAACATTCAGCCCTGTAGCTAAAATGTCTACTGTCAGAACACTTGTTGCATTAGCTACAACAAAAGGATGGACTTTGCATCAGATGGATGTGAAGAATGCTTTCCTACAGGGTGAGATACAGGAAGAAGTATATATGGACCAACCACAAGGATATGAAGATTCAAAGCATCGAGAATATGTTTGCAGGTTGCAAAAGGCTTTGTATGGGATGAAGCAAGCTCCTCGTGCATGGCATACAACGATTGCTGATTACTTAAACAACATTGGGTTTTCTATGTGTGATGCAGATTACTCACTATATGCAAGGAAGGCTGATGGTGGCATCACGATTGTGGCTATTTATGTTGATGACCTGATTGTAGGTCTTGATAATGAAGAAAGCATTAAAGAGGTAAAGCAACTTCTTATGTAGGAATTTGACATGAAAGATCTTGGTGTGCTACGCTATTTTTCTTGGGCATTGAGTTTATTCATACAGAAACAGGTATATGGATGTCACAAAGGCAATATGACTTGAATATGCTGCGAAAGTATGATATGGTTGATTGTAAGCCAATTTCTATGCCATTATATTAGAATTTGAAGTTAGATACTACGTTATGTGAAGCATTGGAAAATGCTACTATGTATAGGAAAATTATGGGAAGCTTGATATATCTCACAATTACAAGGCTTGATCTTAGCTACACTGGTGGACTTGAAAGTGAGTTTATGCAAGTTCCAAGGAAGCCACATTTGGATGCTCTAAGGTGCACTCTACGTTATGTGAGTGCTGCTTTGGATTATGCATTGTTTTATGAAGCTTGTGTAGATTTGCAGGTTCATGGATACGCCGATGCAGATTGGGCTCGTAGTACTCTAGATAGAAGACCCACTAGTGGCTTTCTATTCTCACTTGGAGGTGCAGCTATTACATGGAGCAGCAAGGAGCAACCCATTGTTGCTTTGTCGAGTATAGAGGTGGAGTATAGAGGTGTTGCAATGGAAGCATGTGAGGTATCATGGCTGGAGATGTTACTTGTAGATTTAGGTGTTGAAGTGCAAAAGCCTATCACTATCTATTGTGATAATCTTAGTAGCATACAGTTAACACGGAACCCTGTTTGTCATGCCAAAACAAAGCATATCGAGGTACATTATCACTTCATCAGAGAGAAGGTATTAGCAGGTGATATTGATCTTGTTTATGTGAGAACAGATGAGCAGGTTGCTGATATTTTCACCAAAGCACTTAGAGCTGAGAAGTTGAAGAAGTTTTGGGAGATGCTTGGATTACAAGATATGAAGTTGAGCTTGAGGGGGAGTGTTGAGATGCCAAGCTCAACATGTGATGATCTAGGATGACACGTATCACTTTTTCATTTTGCTGACATGTATAGTGGTCACATTGGTATATGTCAGGGACACTTCATTGAGCTTTATTTAGATTTATCTACAGAGAATGATGGCACATTTGTTTCTTGCCAGCTCACTCATTCACGGACATTAGGTTTTTCCTTATGTACTGGTCTTTATATATTGCACTTGTTGTATTCTTGCTTTAGGTCATTCTTGTACATTCCTTTTTATGTAATAGAAGAAGAAGAAGATCATTCTTTTCCTTGCCTCAATATGAGTGTGTGATTCTCTTTGATTGTGAAGTGTGTGTGAGCTCTCTTCCTTATCTCTTTCCTCGTGACAAGTATGTGGGGGGAGATTGTACCTAATCTGCTGTTAAGTTTCTTGTCTCTTTCTATTCTTTGAGTACTTTTGTGTGATTTCATTTCTACACTATCCTCTGGGTACCCATGATCTGAAGGTCAACAACAACAACGACAACAATAACAATCTTTTGAAAAACTCAAACATGCACTTTCTCATGCACCTCTTTTGCATTCACTAGATTTTCCACAACCTTTCCATGTAGTTAAAGATGCTAGTGGTTTAAGTATAGGTGCTGTATTGATGCAAAATGACCATCCTATTGCTTTTGAAAGTAGGAAACTTAAATAGTACATATGATAAGGAACTTTTGGTTTTTGTGCATGGTTTAAAAATTTTCAAACATTATCTCATGGGTTCACAAGTCATAATCAAAACAAACCAACAAGCTTTCAAGCATTTATTAAATCAACCATTGATTTTTGATAGACACATTAAATGGGCTTCATTCATACAAAGTTTTCAACCTATGATTCGATATCAACCTAGCAAAGATAATGTTGTAGACGGTGCCCTTAGTCGTTTTCCATCCCCACAAACAACTATTCTTTCAATCGATAATATTTTTGTTGTTCATATTCATTCATTTCATTACATGATTCCTCCTTATGCATCTGATTTGTATTTTTCACCAACATGGAATGCTTTCAATAATTCTGCAACATTTAGTGAGGATCATTATACTTTTCATAATGGATATTTCTTGTATTTTGAACACAAGTTATGCATTACACAAGGATTTAAAGATTTTATTATGCAAGAGATGCATGAACCACCATATATGGGTCATAGAGGCATACAATATGATACAAATTGATCATGCTTTGCCCTAGATAGAAAACTGCAAGGCTCTAGTTGCACACATATTTGAGATTTGTGTGTGTGTGTGAGAGAGAGAGAGAGAGATAGATAAAGAGATGGGCAGAGAGACTACTCATCTCCCTCCTAGATACCTATGATGGAAAGAGAGAGAGAGAGAGAGAGAGAGAGAGAGAGAGAGGAAAAGGGGGAATTAGAGGATTTTGTAATTGCATGCACTTGGAGAGAGAGAGACAGAGAGAGAGAGACACACAGAGTGAGTGAGAGAATTGCTACCAACCATGCTACTACAAAGAGCGATGGAGAAGGTGGATTACGAGAGAGAGAGAGAGAGAGAGAGAGAGAGAGAGAGAGAGAGAGAGAGAGAGAGAGAGAGAGAGAGAGAGAGAGAGAGAGAGAGAGAGAGAGAGAGAGAGAGAGAGAGAGAGAGAGAGAGAGAGAGAGAGAGAGAGAGAGAGAGAGAGAGAGAGAGAGAGAGAGAGATGCAGAAAGAGAGAGAGATGGAGAGATGAGAAAAGAGAGAGCTAGAGGGATGTAGAGAGAGAGAGAGATGTAGAAAGAGAGAGATGAGAAAAGAGAGAGCTAGAGGGATGTAGAGAGAGAGAGAGAGTTTGCGTATTTTACTTTATCTTATTATTATGTAGGATTTTAGAGAAAATTATTGTTGGTTGAATTAGGAATTTAGTTTATAATTGATTAATAAGAGAATAAAATCAAAAGAAAAACGAAATAAAAATTAACAAAAATTATAAAAAGAAAATAGAGATAGAAATAGGAAAATGAAAATTAAAGAATAAATTAATGAGAAAAGAAAAATAAAAAATTGGGTAGATAAAGTAAATATGAAAAAAAATATAAAAAAAGGAATTGAAGTAAGTATTAAATAAAAAAGAAATCGTAAAAAGAAAGGAAAACTAGTGTGAGTGTACTTGATTTGTATTGGAATGTATAACAAAGAGTTTTTGTTTTTATGAAGAAGAAAGTGTGAAAGCTTTCTATTAGAGTGGAAGGAGATGTCTTTTAACATCTTTTATTTTTAGTGTATAGGAAGATTATGAATCATGGTGAAGTTTCTAAACACAAAATGAATTGTATGGATACTCCACATGTAGTTTATCAACCCCCACATGGAGGAGACTAGACACACCATGTGTATCCCCTCTAGAATTTGCTATTTTGTAACCACTTATAATTGTCTATGAAGTGTTAGCACTCCAAACAAAAAGCAAAGTCTAGTTCGTAGATATTTATAATTGTATAAACTCCATTTACTTGATGTAAGTGTTGCATTCGAGTCATTTAAAAATGTGTAATGAGTTAGCTGTCTAAATTTATTTACCGTGTTTGCATGCCTAGGGTAAATAGGTAAATTTATTTACCTATTTACCCTAGGCATCTAAACTAAAAGCACAATACCCTATGTGATTATGTATAAGTGTCTCACAACAACGCCATGATCCATACGATTGCGATCATAGCTCCCTGACAATGGTGCATTTAGAGGCATTTTAGTAAAATGTATCCTCAACATGCATGCCAGAATGAAAAGGCCTTCACCCAAGTTCGAAAGTTGTTCATCTGGATTTAAGGTGGTCCCTTTTGCAGTTCCATCTTAGTGGGTTTTTGAGCTATGTACCTTTTTAGTGTCAGATATCTAGCCCTTGCTCTCCATCTTCCTAGTGTGAGAAATGAGCTATGTACCTTCATAGTGTGAGGACCCTTGCTCCCATTGGAAGCAAGAAAAGAGAGTCCCCAGTCCCATGGGTGCTCTGTGTAGGTTGTACCTTTCATTTAGTTCAAAAGCAAGATAAGAGGGTCCCATGGGTGCTATGTGTAGGTTGTAAGATAAGAGGTCACATGGATGCTATGTGTAGGTTGTACCTTTCATGGTGCTATGTGTAGGTTGTACCTTTCAATTAGTTCAAAGCTTAGTGAGAAGAGTGGATCTCAATGCTCCAAATTAAGAGAAAAAAGAACTCGAAAGAGATGCAGCCTGAAGGCACGTCTTTCCAACAGTGACAAAAGTCATCATAGAAGTGGGGCACCTCTGACTTCGCGTTGCACGAGGCAGATGGATTAGCTCAAAGAAAAGGTGGCACCGTGGCAGGCTTGCAGTAGGCAATGCATTGAGCACCTTTAACTTCAACGTGACTCGATGTAGCTGTTTCATTGATGATGTTAAATCGTGGCCACGCTCCACCGAGCGAACTGGGTTTGGTGTGAGTTTCAGGATATTGTGAATTCAGAGGCACTCGTCGTCGACTGTTGGTTTAAACTGTTGAGTCCCGCCATCAGTTTTTTGCACGATTGTCACAATGTTGCAAACAGAGTAGTAATGAATTGGAACGCAATAGAGTAGTAATGAATTCGAACGCAAGAGTCGTCACTGATACGTCGTCACCCCTTGGTTTTAACTTCTACAGCCCACAGTCCACGTCCCGTTGTTCTAGTGATATGATATGAGATAGAGCTTCAGAGTTTAATTCTCGGACTGGACATGTAAAATTAAAGTTAAAGTTAAGGGAAATACTATGACAAACTAGTGAGCTACAGCTCAGTAGTTTGTCATAGTATGATGAATATCTTCAACTTCTTCGCGCATTCTTCACATGATCCATTTCCAATTCTAACCCTCGATACTCTTTTGGAGTCCGTAATCTTTGGCGAACACGTTTTAATACTCTCTTTGCGGTCCATAATCCTTCAAAGCGACACGTTTTGACGTGGTAGAGAGATTTTCAGCAAGCATAAAAGGAGAAGCGAGACAAAGGAGATTATATCTGAGCGTGCAGAACCTTACAGACGAAGCATAGCAGCCATTGATGCATACCCTCTTACATTCATCAGCAGCGATTCCGGTAAGCAGTAGTACAATTAAGAAAATGGGTTTAGATCCGAGGAAGCTCTCGCTCCCCAGGTGGATGGTGCTTGCGGTCGTCCTCCTACTCGTGTCCGGCAGAGGTTCATGTGACGTCGACCCGCTAGACTGCGGCGACGATGAGGACAATGATGGGATTGTCAGCACTCCAGGCGTCCCTGTCTGCTCCTCTACAGATCGAAACGCACTGCTGCGCTTCAAGGCGTCCATCTCTTCCGACCCCAACAAAGTCCTACACAACTGGCAGGCCTCTCGCCACAACTGCTGCGACTGGACGGGCGTCACATGCGATGGCGCAACGGGACGTGTCGTGCGACTCAAGCTCCCCAATCAAAACCTCAAGGGCAGACTCGACGCGGGGCTGAGCGGGCTGTCCTACCTGCAGGTCCTCATTCTCGACAATAACGATTTCACGGGCTCCATTCCCGCTTCCTTCGGTGGGTTTGGACGCCTCCAACGCCTCTGCCTGTCCAACATTCCTTCTCTGTCAGGTCCCATTCCAGAAAGTTTCGGCAGCCTCAAGAGCCTTCAGCTCATGGACCTCCGAAGCAATTCTTTGTCCGGCCCCCTCCCTTCCTCATTCGGTATGATGTCCAACCTCCGCAACTTACACCTCTATGGCAACAAGATCAGTGGCCCTATCCCACCCTCATTCGGGCTTCTCTCTCAGCTATACAATTGCGATCTGAGCAACAACCGATTCTCTGGCCGTGTACCGGACGCATTCGCCTTTGGCTTGACGGCTCTCCTCAACCTCTACCTGAATGACAACAAAATCACAGGCCTTCCGAAGGATATGCGCAACCTCACTAGGCTGCAATGGATCGATCTCTCCAACAATCCCCTCATGACTGGAGATTCTGTTGAGGGAATCGCAACAGCGCCTCTGATCAGTCAGATCGAAATGAGTTCCTGCAAGATAAGAGGGCCGTTCCCGGCATGGGTGTCCCGACTGCCCAATCCAGACTTTACATTGATATCTGATGAAGTAACACCATCTTTGAATCTGGCGAACAATGCCATATCTGGGCGCCTACCTCGAGCGCTGGGGAAGCTAACTAATTTGGAATATGTAAACCTGCAGAACAATCTCCTCAGAGGACCCATACCAGCATCATTTGCGAAACTACAGAGCCTTCGAGGATTCAATGTCTCATACAACCAGCTTTCTGGAAAGATTCCTCAGGTTTCTCCATTCACAACCTTCGACAAGTCTGCGTACAAGCCTGGTAATCCCGGCCTCTGTGGGCTCCCGCTAACTCCATGTAAATGAAGCTGAGGCCATGCCTACAGAATAATGGAGGATTCTGCTTAACAATGCGGAGGCCTCTGTTTTGTGTTCGTACAAATAATATATCTGTGAATTAGTATTGCGGCTTCTAGGATTCATTGTCTCATACAACCAGGTCTCTGGAAAGATCCCTCAGGTTTCTCCATTCACAACCTTTGATAAGTCTGCGTGCAGGCCTGCTTATCCCGGCCTCTGGCCTTCCGCTAAGTCCATGTA
>CM035416.1:7703811-7706311 GCA_020310875.1 Ceratopteris richardii
GTCAACTGATGATGAAGGATCTTCAAGCCAAGCTAATTTCACAAGAGGAAAGATGAATTCAAGAGGTAAAGGAAGAGGAGGTAAGAATAAAGATAATGTTAGAGCTTGTTTGATTTGTGGCAGAACAAATCATTTGGAAAATGATTGTTGGTATAACAATCAAAGTGGTGGAAGTCATAATCAGAGTTTCAATCAAAGAGGTAGAGGAGGCAGAAATCAAAGAGGTAACTTCAGAGGAAGAGGTGGTAGGACTTCATATGCTAGAGGAGGTGGAAGAAGTTTTCAACCTCAGTCCTAAATAAAAACTATTATAATTATGGATCATATCAGAAGGATGATATGACTCTCATCTTGAATGCAACACATGAAGCAGTAGGAGAAGATCAAAGGGTATTCTATACTGACTCAGGATGTAGTAATCATCTAAGTGGCAACATCTCACTGATGACAGATATGGAAGCAAAGGTGAGTGGACATATAGTTCAAACAAGAGATAATACCAAACATAAAGTGGAAAGCATTGGATCAATGAATACAAAGAGTGGAAGCACACTCTTAAGCAAGGTACTTTATGTTCCTACTATTCCTAAAAACTTGATAAGTGTAGGACAAATTGTGGAGAAGGGATATGACGTCAGATTCACAAATAATGGTGTATGTGCAAGATCCAAATGAGGGATATAGAAATGTCACTACAGGTCAAAATGAAGGAAGGTTGTTTACTCTCAAGGTTCAAGGTAATGTGGGACATGCATTGTTTACTTATGGAAGTCAAAAGATGTCTGAGTTAGACCTATGGCATAAAAGCTTAGGTCATTTTAATGAGAGAGCCATAAAAGAAATGTCAAAGAATGTAGTTCTTGGATTGCCAAATGTTGAAGGTCAACACATGATGTACAAGTGTGAACCTTGCCAATTAGGTAAAGCTCACAGATGTTCATACAATAAATCAGGATACAAGTATTCAAATATGCTTGAGTTGGTTCATACAGATGTGTGGGGTCCTTCAAGGGACTATAGCATAAATGGATCCAGATATTATGTATTGTTTGTTGATGATGCAACAAGATGGATTACACTTTATGTAAATCAAGGATAAATCAGAAGTGTTCAAGACATCCAAGAACTATCATGCTTATGCAGAAAGGATTACAGGACAAAAGCTCAAGAGGTTGAGATCAGATGGAGGGGGAGAGTATTTTTCTAAAGAGTTTGATGATTATTTGTGGAATGCATGTATAAAAAGAGAAGTAACTTGCAGGTACTCCCCTCAACAAAATGGAGTTGCAGAAAGAAGAAATAGAACTCTTATAGAGTTTGCAAGATCAATGATGAAAGAGAAGAATTGTCCAAATTACTTATGGGCAGAAGCTATCAACACTACAACATATCTTGTGAATAGTTTACCATGCAAAGCTTTGGATGGTAGAACACCTTATGAAGCATGGTGGGGTAAGAAACCTACTCTTGATCATTCTAAAGTATTTGGATGTTTGGCATATGCTTATGTTCCTTCACAATTAAGACATAAGCTAGAACCCAAAGTAGAGAAGTATGTGTTTATTGGGTATGATGATAGTCAGATGGGTTACATATTGTGGAGTCCATCTACAAAGAAACTTCTTGTTACAAAAGATGTTACATTTGATGATCAAATCACATGGTATACAGGGTCAACAAATGATTATGCAGATGTTGAAGAAATACAAAGGAAGGGGAAGACCAAAGTAAAGGTGTATGAAGAAGATATTGATGATGTTGATTGTAAAAGTAAATTGCAGGGCAATGATGAAGATAGGCCAAGATTTGATCCATAACCAAATGTAGCTGAGATATCAAGAAGTGCAGAGGCCAAAAGATCCTTGAGAGAAAGGAAATAACCTATCATGTATAGCTATGATACATCTTTCTTAACAACAAAAGGTTGTGCTTGTATTGTGAAGACAGAAGAAGATCCAACCACATATGAAGAAGCTAAAGGTAAACAAAATTGGGAAAAGGCAATGCAAGAAGAGTATGATGCTCTACTTGAGAATGAGACATGGGAATTGGTGCAAAGACCAAAGAACCAAAAGGTAATTGGATATAAGTGGGTGTATAAAACAAATAGGTTTGCAAATGGTGAGGTGTCTAGATAGAAAGCTACACTTGTGGTTAAAGGTTATGCCCAAACTTATGGGGTAGATTATGATGAAACCTTTAGTCCAGTTGCTAAGATGTATACAATTAGAACTCTAATTGCTATTGTTGCTTGTAAAGGATGGAAGCTATCACAATTAGATGTGAAGAATACATTTTTGAATGGATAGATTGCAGATGAAGTGTACATGGAGCAACTAGAGGGTTTTATGGATTCAATTGGATCAGATTATGTGTGTAGGCTCACAAGAGCTTTGTATGGGTTGAAGAAAGCCCAAGAGCATGGAATTACAGGCTTGTTAAGTTCTTGAATGAATGTGGATATCCAGCTTCAAAGGCAGATAGTAGCTTGCTAGTGAAG
>CM035416.1:7728811-7986311 GCA_020310875.1 Ceratopteris richardii
TGCGCACACACATAGATATGCCTACTAAAAGAAAACAAACAAGCAAGCAAGGGGGTTGCTTAAGCAAGGGGCTTGCTTATCACAACTCCAGCACTTAGTGCTCACTTTACATGAGCTAAAACTCCAAGAAGATGGCCCGAAAGAAGTCGGGATACATGCTCCTTTTATAGTGAGAGGTGTGCCCCTAAAATCTAGGAACTACCTTTCCAAATCAGCCTCCTAACTTGGAGGAATTAGTTGAGATGACTTGGGGAGTGGTTGAGTGACTTTTCTTGATGGAATCTCGTGGCTTTTGGCTTCCTTTGATTGCTCCACATGTCCATAAAAGATTCCCCACGAATTTTTAGCTTGAAGCTTGACTTTTAACACTCCCCCTCAAGCTTCAATTCTTCATCCTCATCCAAGCTCCTTCATGTTGATGCATTGCTTGAATTTTGAAATCTTCATCCCATCCAAAGCCTTTGTAAACATGTCCGCAACTTGGTCCTTAGTACCAATATGATGTACTGAAACTTCCTTGGATATCACCTTTTCCCTTATGAAGTGATAGTGCACTTCAATATGCTTGGTTCTAGCATGATAGACAGGGTTCGATGCTAGATGAATGCTACTCATGTTGTCACAAAAAATTGGATATGTGTCAACCTGCAAATTAAGCTCCATAAATAACTTCTTAATCCACATTAGCTCACATGTGACTTGAGCCAAAGCTCTATACTCAGCCTCGGTGGAAGATAATGCCACCATGGGTTGCTTCTTTGAAATCCATGAGATGATCTTGCTACCTAGCATGACTAGGTAACCACTTGTACTCCTTCTATCTTCCTTCGAACCGGCCCAATCGGCATCGGAATAAGCTTTGACCTGCATATCATCATCAAATGAGTAGAACAATCCTTCATTTATAGTGGCTTTGAGATATCGCAACATTCTTCTTGCAGCTTGCAAGTGTGTAGTCCTTGGACTATGCATAAATTGTGATAACACTCCAACTCCATATGCTATGTCAGGCCTGGTTATTGTGGCATAATTGAAAGAGCCTACAATAGATCGATACAAAGTTACATCCTCTAATGGCTCTCCATCAATGGAGCTTAGCTTTACATTAACTTCCATGGGATTTGAAATAGGCTTGCAATGTAGCATCCCAAACCTCTCAAGTAGGTCTAGAATATACTTCCTTTGTATGAGCATAATACCTTCTTCTTTGTATACAACTTCAATGCCAAGAAAATACCTAAGATCTCCAAGATCAGAGATCCTAAACTCCTTTCCAAGCTTTGCCTTGATCTCCTCAATGCCCTTTGTATCATTACCTGTAATGATAAGATCATCTACATACACACACATGTAGACCACAAGTTCTCCTCTTTGTTTGATGAAGAGAGATGGATCCGCCTTGCATTGATTGTAACCACATTTGATCAAATAGTCCACCAATCTTTGGTTCCAAGCCCTTGGAGCTTGCTTTAGGCCATAAAGTGCCTTCTTCAACCTACAAACATGATGTGGAAACTCTTTATGAACAAAACCTAGTGGTTGCTCCATGTATACCTCTTCTTCCAAGTCTCCATTGAGAAAGGCATTCTTGATATCCAATTGGAAGAGCTTCCATCCTTTGCTAGCAGCCATTGCAATGAGTGTCCTAATGGTGCTCATCTTTGCCACGGGGCTGAATGTCTCTTCAAAGTCCACTCCATAGGTTTGTGCAAAACCCTTAGCCACCAATCTTGCTTTGAACCTAGAAATAGATCCATCTGAATTCCTCTTTACTTTATACACCCACTTATTACCTATTACCTTCATGTTCTCCTTCTTGGGCACTAGAGTCCATGTTTGATTTTCCTCAAGTGCGTCGATCTCTTCTTGCATTGCCTCTTTCCATTCGGTGTACCTGCTTGCATCTTCATAGCAATCGGGCTCATGATCTTCTACTACTTTGTTCATATATGCATAATGTGTTGCCATGTATGAATCATAAGTAAACCTTTGAGTTGGATACTTAACTCTAGAAGACTTCCTTTCTTCACCTTTTGGAGGAATAAACCTCCTTTGCCTTGGGAACTTGATCTCTTTCTTTGACGTGGCTTCTTTCTCCATCATGTGTCCTTCATCATCTTCAACTTCATTACCTTCTTCATCCAACTCCACCAATGTTGCTTTGCCTTTGTTGATTGATTGTGCTTCATAGCTTGATGAAGGTCTCCCCCTCCATGGTGAGTTCATGCTTGAACTATCTTCATTGATGGAACACCTTGGGCCGCTTAGCTCTAGGTCGATTTGTTCTTCATCATGTCCATGCTTTTCTTCTTCATAGTCCTGCATACAATCATACTTCTTATACCAAGGGAGTAGCTCATCAAATGCTACATCCCTTGATATCCTCAAGTCCTTTGTATTTGGGTTGAAGCACCTGTAACCTTTATGATCATTTGAATATCCTAGAAACACACACTTTTCTGCCTTTGGTTGTAGCTTGTGCCTCAATTCACTTGGCACATGTACATAACAAGTACATCCAAATATCTTCAAGTGGGAAAGATCAGGTTTCTTACCATAATAGGCTTGATATGGTGTCAAGCCATGGATCCCTGAGGTAGGAGCCCTATTCATTAGATACACGGCGGTATTTGCTGCATCACTCCAAAACATGTTAGGTACATTCATCTCATTAAGCATTGCTCTAGCGATCTCGGCAATGTATCTATTCTTTCTCTCTGCTACTCCATTTTGTTGGGGTGTGTACCTGCATGTTACTTGCCTCTTGATGCCTTGATCCATTAAAAAATCAGAAAACTCATTTGAGAAATATTCTCCCCCTCCATCGGACCTTAGCTTCTTGATATATGTACCTGTTTCCTTCTCTACCATTGCCTTGAATGCTTTGAAACATGTAAACACATCTGATTTGTTTTTGATGAAATAAACCCAAACCATCCTTGTGCAATCATCTATAAAAGTGACAAAGTACTTGTTACCTCCAATGGATTGCTCTTTCGTTGGCCCCCACACATCTGTATGTATCAACTCCAATGGATGTTGGCTTATGTAGCCACTCTTCTTGAATGGAAGTCTCGCTTGCTTCCCTAGTTGACAAGATTCACATAAATGCTTCATACCTTGTCCTTGGAAGTTGGGAAGACCTTCAACCAGCCTCTTGAATTGCATTTCCTTCATTCTTTGTATGTTGATGTGACCTATCCTCTTGTGCCACAAGTCCAACTCCGAAATCCTCTTGTTTCCATATGTGAAGTAGACATGTTGAGTAGAATGAGAATTTACCTCCAAAGTGAAGAGTCTCCCTTGCTTCTTTCCTCTTGCTATGACCTTGTAACCTTGCTTAGGGTTCTCCACAAAGCATCCACCTTTGTTGAACCTTACTTGATAGCCTCTTTCAACCATTTGCCCAACGGACACCAAGTTCTTTGTGATGGTAGGTACATGCAAGACATCCTTGAGACATCTTCCTTCCTCCTTGTCATCCAAAGCTACATCTCCAACATGGGAGATCTCATGGGCTGTATCATCACCTGTTTCTACATGTCCTTTACCTTTGGGAACATGTAGATTAGTAAACCAAGAAGCATTGCAACTCATATGGTTGCTACATCCACTATCAATATACCAAGTGTTATCTACTTTGCTTGAATTCCCATTCATGTGCATCATCAAGAGATTGTCATTTTCTGAACTTGTAGAAGCATAATTACCTTGGCCTTTGTATGAAGAACCTTGATTATAGTTCCTTTGGTTTCCTCCTTGGTAGCAATCTCTAGCATAGTGGCCAAACTTGCCACATATGTAACATCCTTCGCCATCTTGATTCCTGTTTTGTTGATGTCGTCCTCCTCTTCCTCTTGATCTTCCTCTCCCTCTTTGTGATGAGGTGCCTTGGTCATGTCCTTGATTTCTTGAGTGACCTTGCCTTCCTCCAAACCTTCCTTTGCCCCTTCCTTGTCCTTGTCTTCCTTTGCCCCTTTGATTACCTGCATAGAAAACTTGTGCATCTTTGCTTTTAGTTGAACTTCCACCTATGTTCATTTCTTCGGTGACCATGAGAGCAACCAATTGCTCAAAATCGGGAAGATTATCCCTTACATAAACTGAAGTGGTAAAGGGTTTCCACTTCTCATCATCTCTCAAACCATTGAGAGTATAAGCCACAAGATCGTCATCGTCTACGTGGCTTCCAATGGATCCCAATGCATCTGATAACTCCTTGACCTTAAGTATGTAGTCATTTATGCTACTCCCTGAGCTCTTCCTAAGGTTGTTGAGCTCATTCTTGAGTTGGATCTTCCTTGCTTTGGTGCTTGTTGAATAAAGCCTTTCAAGTGTCTCCCATACCTTCATGCTTGAATCCAGGTCTTGGATATGGCCGATCATGCTATTGCTAATGTGTTGGGAAAGAATAAAGATAACCCTCTTGTCTCTTTCATTCCATTCCCTAAAGGCCCTTCTCTGGTCATTGGTTGGATTCTCATCCAACCTAGGTCTTGGTTCACTTCCACTAATCAACCCCCAAAGGCCCTTGCCCATAAGATAGTTGGAGACCCTAAATCTCCATGGTTGATAGTTACCTTTGTCTAGCTTTTCAATTTGAGTGTTGAAGTCTCCCATATCTAGTCTTTGATACTTGACCTAGCCCTTGGCTAATGCTCCAATGTGTGTAAAATGAAAATGAGGCTCTGAGGTTACCTCAATCCAAAGCTTTCCTTAGATGGACACCTTGTGCTCTTGCAAATTTGAGTAGAATAGCTCCCCCTTGATGTGAGCTACCTCCAAGAAGCTTTTGTTGATGCAACTCTTCAACCACCAACTCCAAGATGTCTTCTTGCTTGTATGTGATACCTCCAAGATGCCCAAATGCTCTGATACCACTGATGGGGGAAGTATCTCAACCCCTAAGCAACGACGAAGCGCGAATGACCTCCACAGGTATCCTTCTTTGACCTCTGCACACCAAAAATGCTCTTACTCAGAGCTTATGCAGAGAACTCCAGTGAGCTTTTGTAGACCTATAGTAGACACCAAGGGCTTTCCAACAAAACAAATTTCACTTGAAATGGATGCTTACACAAAGAGAAACAATGTCTACAACATGAGCTAGTTTAATGCTCACAACTGCTAGTCAAGCAGAGACCTCACTTCACTCCAGCAAACATTTCTCAGAGATTATACAGAGAATGAATCTCAAACTTGAGTCAACTTTAGAGCACTCTAATAGCTACCCAGTGACACCAAAATCATAGCAAATGGATACATAGAGAAGGAGAACCAGCCCTTACAACAGAGAGCAAAATATTTCCAACAGAGCCTACACAAAGAGAGAGATATCAATCACACAACTTCACTAAAATGAATGTTGCTCCCAGCTTACTCAGGGAATGCTCCAGAGAATTATTAAGCATAAAATAGACTCTTATAGCTATCCAATGAGACAAGAATTACATCAAATGGATACCATATGAGGGAGAACCAATGCTAACAACTCAGGGGTAGAGAGTTGCAACACTGCCTGCGCACACACATAGATATGCCTACTAAAAGAAAACAAACAAGCAAGCAAGGGGGTTGCTTAAGCAAGGGGCTTGCTTATCACAACTCCAGCACTTAGTGCTCACTTTACATGAGCTAAAACTCCAAGAAGATGGCCCGAAAGAAGTCGGGATACATGCTCCTTTTATAGTGAGAGGTGTGCCCCTAAAATCTAGGAACTACCTTTCCAAATCAGCCTCCTAACTTGGAGGAATTAGTTGAGATGACTTGGGGAGTGTTTGAGTGACTTTTCTTGATGGAATCTCGTGGCTTTTGGCTTCCTTTGATTGCTCCACATGTCCATAAAAGATTCCCCACGAATTTTTAGCTTGAAGCTTGACTTTTAACAATGAAATCATAAAGTTCCTATCTACTTATGAGGATTCTTAACTTTTTTCTTAAAGAGGAAAGGCTTAACCCCTAATTGGAGTTGAGGATCTAGCTACATGCATTATGAAGAAGTAGGATCTCGCCAACTAATTGTTGCAAATATGATGCACGACATATCTATATTAAAAAATTAATTTCTCTATTAAGTACTTCAAGTTAGATGGCCCTATCTAGGTTTTCATGACGAGTGGAGGTATATAATCTTACTCTCTCAAGCATACACAACCCTAGTGGTTTTCGTAATCAGAACTTTTTGTAATTTAGGATTTCCTTTTTATGCTAGACAAAGATATACAAGGAGTGCCGTTGAATTCACCAGGTTCATTCGCACCATTTTCAAATGGACATAACTTCGTAAGGTGCAAGACATCTCTTTGCCAATTTTCCTCTTGCATTGTATTGGTGTCAAAGGCATTTTCATATATCAATATCTAATCCCCAAATTCAATCTAATGAGGTGCAAATCGATGTGCTTTATCAGAATATGTTTTATTCTTTAGACATGACTCCCTTCGTTTTGGAGTAGCTTCATTTGAATTCTCCTTACCTTGTTCTAATTGTTTAATTTTCAACACTAATTATTCATTTGTTGTGAGATTTTCATTCCAAGGAGTGCCGTTGAATTCACCAGGTTCATTCGCACCATTTTCAAATGGACATAACTTCGTAAGGTGCAAGACATCTCTTTGCCAATTTTCCTCTTGCATTGTATTGGTGTCAAAGGCATTTTCATATATCAATATCCAATCCCCAAATTCAATCTAATGAGGTGCAAATCGATGTGCTTTATCAGAATATGTTTTATTCTTTAAACATGACTCCCTTAGTTTTGGAGTAGCTTCATTTGAATTCTCCTTACCTTGTTCTAATTGTTTAATTTTCAACACTAATTATTCATTTGTTGTGAGATTTT
The DNA here is from genome assembly GCA_020310875.1 of Ceratopteris richardii. Classification (NCBI taxonomy): domain Eukaryota; kingdom Viridiplantae; phylum Streptophyta; class Polypodiopsida; order Polypodiales; family Pteridaceae; genus Ceratopteris; species Ceratopteris richardii. The sequence goes on from CM035416.1 coordinate 7,735,653, forward strand.
CATTCCATGGTAGTGTTATCCAAGTGAGTACCTAAGGTTTGATAGGGAGTACTGTTTTTCGGAAGTACATTAGTTCTATAGGCATCAAACCTATAGACCTAGTATACATCATCCTATCTACCCATAATGCACCACTGCTTTATGTCAATAGTTTTGACACAAGCGGCTTAACCTTGCACATGATTTTTCAAGTCTTCTCTAGCCAAAATAATATATCACATCTTATCAGTGCCTTTGCGCATGGTTGGAAGATCAACTACCCCCTTGTAATGAATAATAGGAGGTATGTTGGATGCAAAGAATCTCAATGCATGAGTGAGGAATGAACGTGGCAAGTGGAAGAAATGCTCTCATAGTCTTGATCATGTACATATATTCTTGGCTGCTAGTAAGCTTCCCTAATTTTCTAATATGTCACTAAAAATCCCTTGTGACTTACCCATAAGGTCTTATGTACCTCTCTCATGACTTTGACCTCAAAAATTTTCTTTCCTAATACTTGTGCATTTTTACCTTCCCTTTCATGTGTCACCAAATATTTCTATCTTTAGGAATAAATTGTAAGCCTTTTTCTTGATGATATTGAATTTATTTGTGAACCACAATGAGGAAGGTCTAAGAGTACTCATATAACTTCCAATTTCTTTTCACTCTCCATCATATTCATCCACTCAAAATTTTTTGTAGACGTACTCTTATGGATCATAATACATCATATTCATATATCTCTCTATAACTTCATCATCCCAATCTTTTCAAACTTTTCTAATCAGAGCATATAAAAAAACATTCAACTTCCTAGCTATATTATAAAATAATTTTTTATAAATTTAATGTATAAAATCAATGAGAGCATTGCAATATCTCAAGATGAGAAATTTGTTATCATACCAAATGGTTTTGCAACATGAAAAAGGTGAGGGATATAGATAACATAAAAAATAGAGGTTCCTAAAAAATTCCTTTACTCACTTACATTAGGACAAACCTTAGAAATCTTGCTAAGGGTGTTATATTCCAGAGATGTACATGCCTGGAGGAATGAGAAGTTCCTTTCTTGGGGGATAACCAAGGACAAAAGCATGAGAGTTCATGCGAGGTACCTACTCATGATGTCGAGATGAGTAGAGGGACCTTAGAGAGAACTCTAGATGGTGACTAGGCAAGGGCTGTAAATAGAATCGAAGGTGAGTCCCAAGTATGTCATTCTCGACTTCTCATATTTTGTATCAAAGCTTAGAGAGAGGTCTTGGGAAATCTCGTAACTCTCTTTTCTGAGGCATTTCTCTTCCTTCCCTTGGCTTGATGGGCATGAATATGGGGGTATGCAGACATTGAGAGCATTTTTCCATGCATCAATGGCTTCATACATGCATGGTGAGATCCGATGTGAGGTAAGTATGTTTCCACCAAACTTTCAAAGACTTTTTTCTTTGTTGCTTGTGGTTCTTGTAGATATGTCCATGTTGCCATGTAGACCAATGAATTTCGCACATTTTGATATGCGACAAGCAGGGGGTGATCTTTGACGGTTAAAGAGATACTACTTCCAAAATTTTTGTAGAATGTTCAACTTCAAATTTAGAGAGAGAAAGAGAAAAGATTCTTAAACTCAAGCATATACATATAGAATTGCATATGTTTACACACACACATGTGTGCACATATAATGACACGCATACATAATCTATTTATGAATGTATATATGGATTTTATTATTCATCTACACATATCTAAGATAGAAATAAATATAGAGAGAAAAAAAGAAAAGAGAAGAAGAAAACAAAAAGAGATAGAAATGAAGAAAAAAAAATAGCAAGAGAGCAAGAGAAGGGAAGAGAGAAATTTAAACAGTGATAGAGAGAAAGAGAGAGAGATAGAGAGAGAGAGACAAGAAAAGAAGAAGAGAAGAAAGAAGAAAGAGAGATTTATAAGATAGGAAGTAAGTGAAAGAGCAAGGTTAACATACCTACCTTTACTAAAGTGGACATAAATCTCCCATATGATCCCCAACTTGGATTCCACTTGGTATAGAAAGAATATTCCAAGAATATTCCAAGAGATTTCCAATAGCTATCATTGGATAATTAAAAACCACCTGTCCAAAGCATTTAATTCTTTGCATATCTCTTCAAGGAAAGATGTTGCCCATCCACCTAGCTCCATTGGTTTGGCCATAACTTCCTCATAGAATATCCAAATCAAGAAATCCAAATTGTTGTAGATTCTACACTTCAAGCCCTTTCTATTGAATTTTAGATGTCATATTGTGACCATTTCAAGCAACCTCTAAATCAGCTTTTATATGGCTATCGGCTGGTGAGAAACTCTTTTTGAAGTACTTGAATGTCCAATTATGATAATTAGGAGTTCCGAATCATATTTTGAACCATTTTTGGATAGGAATGAATTGATTCTAATATCTTTGCATCATATTTTTGCTCTCAACTATATTTGTTTGAATACAATTTGCATCAAAGTTTATAATTTTGCATTGTATTCTCTTCCAATGGTATGAAACTAAGATGGGAATATGCATGAAAGTTATTTTGATATGATTTTATCTATGCACATGAATCTAGAATAACTTATGTTGATTCATAAAAGCATGCATACGTTATTGTTGTATGTTTCAAGATCTTTGTGCCAATATTGGATCAAGAAAAAACCTTGTTATGAGGTGTGTAGTACCCAAGATTAGTTAAGAATTTATCAGCAGTGCTTAAAAAATATGAAGATGATAGTGTCTCTATGTAGGAGATATAAGGAAAAGAGTAAACATTAGCCTCTACAAATTCTTAAAATATTGCAGGTATAGAGGCTTAGTATGTTGGTCATTGTGAAAGCTTCAAATGTCCAAATAGTATGAAATTTGTATCAATAAAAAAAGATAGTAGTACCTAAATTCCATTGAAATTGGAAGAAATTAGAAATCAATTGGTAGATCAAATGACCTATTTGTCTTAGAAGAATTTGTGACAAGGATTTGTCAAAGAGTGGTACATGTGTCTTCTGAACACATGGTTGTTTCATAATGGAAACTCTAATTTCACAAAATTTTTCTTGGAGAAGCTACTCCAGTATAGAACCTATGATTTACCCAAACTTCAAAGATTTTGGAATTTATCTTTATAGTTAGAAGATATTCTAGAAGTGCAATTGCATTGTTTTTAGGATCACCTAAGCAAGGGTATAGCAGAGATAGAATGATAGATTTGAATGAGTATTGGATTGAATTTCAAGTTTAAATCTTGTGAAACCAAACTAGATAAGTTGACTTAGATTTGGGCACAAAGAAGACGAAATTTGGAGTTTGTTTGATTAGTCTAAGGGCTTCAAGAAGATGACCTTGTACATTTTCACAGTTGATCATCAAATGTTCGACCCTTCCAATGAAATGGTTATAAAACTCTGAGAAAATATCCAAATCAAGTGATTTTTGAGCCTAATGAAAGCTTGAGCAAAGTTACATAAGGTGAGTCCGAGGTATGTCACTCTCCACTTCTCAAAAATGGCCTCAAGTTTTTGTGGGTAAGGTCTTTCGCCATAATGATTGCACATATGTGTTGGTGCAAATGTCAAGCCTTCACATTTGGCTAGGAATTGAAAAAGACTTTGATGGATCATATGAACTATGGCTTGTAATCTTTTGACTAGTTACTATTTTTAAAAGATAACTTCATGAGAGAATGTTGCCATCCCATACATCTTGTGTAGTTTTGGGAACTAAAAGCTACGAATCTCATTTGGTAAAGTCACTCCTAACTTAGAGGATTACTTTTAGGTTAAGCCTCAATTTGAATTTCAAAATTCAAACTTGAAAAAATCATAATAAAAGAGACTTGTAATCTGGCAGTTGTAGAGCCCCCATTATTGAGCTTATTTCTAATTTTTTGTATATGTTGAGTGACATCATAGCCTACTCTTATCACTATCATTGAGCATCATTTATATGCCAATGATCATGTATATCTTTGTTCTATAATACATTACATCATTGATTATCTCTGCTCATCTCTCTCCCATGACTACTTAGAATAGTGTACTTGCGATGAACATATCTCAGTGATCTCTCCATCAATTTGCATGTTCTATGGCTTGTTGGAAACAACTCAAAGTCTACTTTAAGCTGTAAAAATTTGAAGCAAGTTGATCTAGCCAATTAGAAGAAATTCGCATAAAAGTATGTAGAGATCAATCTGTGGTTGGGATACCTAATGTATCCAAGCAACACATGATCTATAAATGTGGTGCATGTCAGTTTGGTAAATCACACAGGTTACCCTTCTCAAAGAAAGGTTATATGCATGAGGATTATTTGGAACTTGTCCACACAGATGTGTGGGGACCAAGAAAGGACCCATCAATTTCTGGCTCAAGGTACTATGTGTCTTTCATTGATGATTTCAATAGGTGGACTATCTTGTACTTTATGAAACATAAAGATGAAGTGTTTAGTTGCTTTAAAAAGTATCTTGCACTTGTGGAAAACCAAACAGGAAGAAGACTAAAGAGACTAAGGTCAGATGGAGGAGGTGAGTACTTCTCGAATGAATTTGACGCATTCTTAGAGCACAAAGGTATCAAAAGGGAGATTACTACAAGGTATACCCCTAAGCAAAATGGGGTAGCAGAGAGGAGAAATAGGTTGATTGTGGAAAAAGCTAGATCAATTCTTAATGAAAAAAGATTACCTAATTATTTATGGGAGAAAGTGTATCTACTGCCACTTATCTTATTAACATGTTGCCATCCAAATCACTTGATGTGATGACCCCATATGAAGCATGGCATGGTAGAAGGCCATCACTTGATCATTGCAGGATCTTTGGATGTGTTGCTTTTGTGCATGTTCCATCTCAAAAAAGAGGTAAACTAGACCCTAAGGCACAAAAGTTCATCTTCATAGGGTATGATTTAAATTAGAAAGGATACATGTTTTATAATCCATCAACAAAGGATTTATGTTCAGTAGAGATGTGTTTGATGAGAATGATTCTTGGTTTGAAAGTGAATGTAGGAAAGTTAACTTGCCATATGACTTGGAAGAGGAATTTCCAAGCCTCACCAAGGAGGAGCCAAGCCACATTGAAGACATCAAATCACATGATGAGGACACCATCAACTTGGAGGAGTTCAAGCCATGGAAATCAAAGGGCAAGGACAAGATGAAGAGGTTGGAAGACTTACCTGAATCATCTAACCAAGCTCTAAGGAGATCACAAAGGGAGAGTAAGAAGCCAATCAGATATGGGTATGACACTTCATTATTTACTAAGCATTCCATTTATCTTGCTAAAGATTTATCCTTGAAGAACCTAGTTCATATGAAGAGGCAAAGACCAAGGCAGAATGGAAGGAAGCTATGGATGAAGAAATAGAAGCACTCAAGGAGAATCATACTTGGGAGCTAGTACCCAAGAAGACATCAATAAAGATAATTGGTTCTAGATGGATTTACAAAATCAAGTGAAACTCAGATGGATCCATAAACAGGAACAAAGCTAGAATTGTGGCTAAGGGTTTTGCACAAACCCAAGGAGTTCATGATGAGGAAGCATTGTCACCTATGGATAAAATGCCACCCATCAGAGTATTGGCAAGTGTGGCTGCATCAAGAAATTGGAATATGTATCAATTGTATGTGAAAAATGGTTTTCTCAATGGCTAGATTTTAGAGGAGGTTTGCATGGCTCAAACTCCTGGCTATGAAGACACAAGCAAGGTAAATTATGTGTGAAAATTGAATAAAGCTCTTTATGGTTTGAAGTAGGCACCTAGGTCATGGATTCATAGGTTGACTACCTATCTTCAAGATCAAGGATTCATCATGAACAAGGCATATTCTTCTCTTTTTGTCAAGAGAAGCAACTCTTAATTGATATATTTATGTGTATATGTTGATGACATCATCCTAATAGGTAGTGATGACAATGGCATCAAAGATATCCAGAACCAAATGATGCAGGAGTTCAAAATCAGTGTAGGGTTTCTAAAGTATTTTCTTGGACTTGAATTGGTCTATACAAATTTTGGAATTTACATTACTCAAAGGAAGTATGTGCAGGACATGTTGAAGAAGTTCCACTTGGAGAATGCCAAGATATCTAGCACCCCTATGGAGGTAAATCATAAATAGAGTGCTCATGAAGGTGATTTGCTTGAAGACATTGTAGCATACCAAAGCATAGGTGGAAGTCTTAACTATGCAACTCTAACAGGGATTGATATAGCATATGGAGTAAGTGTTTTAAATCAATTCATGCATAAACCTAGAATACCTCAGTTGGAAGCTGCCAAGAGGATGTTGAAGTATCTCAAGGGTACTCAAAATCAAGGTTCATACTTTCCATACACATCAGATTTAGACGTCAAGCTATACTCAGATGCAGATTAGGCAGTTTGTAAGGATGACAAAAGGAGTACCTCTTGATATTTTTCTTTTGCAGGTGATAAGCCCATCTCATGGTATTCAAAGAAGCAACCTACTCTTGCTTTATCTTCAACAGAGGCTGAACACAGGGGATTAGCCAATGCTACTCAAGAAGCAAGTCGGATTAGATTACTATATTCAGATTTGGGACTACATTCTAACTCACCTATGATATTTGGTGACAATACAAGTTCTTTACATCTAGCAACCAATCCTATCTATCATGCAAGAACCAAGCATATAAAAGTTCATTATCACTATGTTAGAGAGAAGCTATTGAGCAAGGAGACTCATTTGGCATATGCATCCACAAATATGCAATGTGGAGATTTATTGACCAAATCACTTCATGGTACTAAACTTTGCAGGTTTAAAGCTATGATAGGATTGCAGAACATTCAAGAGGATTGATGAAGAAGAGCAAGCCAAGATGTTTGGCTTGAGGGGGAGCTGTTGGTGCAAATGTCAAGCCTTCACATTTGGCTAGGAATTGAAGAAGACTTTGATGGATCATATGAACTATGGCTTGTAATCTTTTGACTAGTTACCATTTGTAAAAGATGACTTCATGAGAGAATGTTGCCATCCCATACATCTCGTGGAGTTTGGAGAACTAAAAGCTATGAATCTCATTTGGTAAAGTCACTCCTAACTTAGAGGAGTACTTTTAGGTGAAGCCTCAATTTGAATTTCAAAATTCAAACTTGCAAAAATCATTATAAAAGAGACTTGTAATCTCACGGTTGTAGAGCCCCCATTATTGAGCTTATTGCTGATTTTTTGTATATGTTGAGTGGCTTACATCATGTACTTCTCTTATCACTATCATTGGACATCATTTCTATGCCAATGGTCATGTATATCATTGTTCTATAATACATTACATCATTGATTATCTCTACTCATCTCTCTGCCATGACTACTCAGAACAATGTACTTGTGATGACCATATCTTAGTACTTATCATCTGCCTTGATGCCATTGATTACTTCTCTCACTATTTGTTCCTCTTCAATCTCCCCTCCTATGCTTGCCAATTGGTCAGCCACATCTTTGACTTTGGTCACATATTCTGAAACACTTTGCTTGGGTTGCTTCCATTGAGTGGTAAAGTCAATCCACAATTGATTCTTTCTAGCTCTTGTATTGGAGGAAAAGTATGAAGACAATGTATCCCAAGTCTCTTGGGAAGTTTTACAGTTCCTAATTTGTGGAAGAAGAAAGCCAGAAATAGAGGTAAGTAGATATGACCTTGCTAGAGCATCTTTGGCACACCATGAGTTGAGTCTTTCAAGCTCCTCTCTTGTAGGTTGTCCTTTGCTCTTGAATATGGGAATCTCCTCATCTCGTGATATGTATCCATAGAGAATCCTTCCTTGTAGATATGTCTTCATCCTCAAGGTCCATGCTTGATAAATGTTCCTGTCCAATTTATCAATAAAAGAAGGGAAACCATCTCCCATTTTACCTCAATTGCTCTAATACCATTGTTGGGAAAGATGGATGGATACCACAAGAGGATGAGTTGGTATTTCTAATCCCTGCTTTGTACCTGCCCTCTTTCACTTTAAAGTTGTGTTGTAGGCCCCTTTAGCTTGCTAATGACACTAAATAAGTGCCTATGTACTTTGGAGATGATGCATCAGATAATTGAATCAAAAGAGATAACTTTACAACTAGCTTGTGACAAAAAACTTGCTATTGTGGTCTTCACACCTTGTTGATATTTTGCTCAATGTTCATAGTACAGTAGCCATTGATCAAAATCGTTTTGAGGCTATCTAATCAACTTAGATAGCTAATATTCCAAGTGGAATCACTTAAAATGATAAACTATACACTGAGCAATAACTTTAGCAAGTAGATGCTTATCCCTGACTTTTTAGGGAATGTGTAGAGAATGACCAGAGAGTAGGCTAGGATACAAGAAGGACCACAAGTAGGAGAATTGAGTAGGAACTATCCTAGAGTCGACTTGGAAATAGAAAGAACCAAACTATGCATGAAAATGGTAGAATTGGCCCAAGCAATGTTTGAGGCATCCCAATACGTCAATTGGGGATTTATGGCTAAACTCGAGCTACATTTCCAAGGGTTGCTGGAAAGGTTAGAGCAAGTGGTATCAAACTCAACAAAAGTTAGCTCTAGCACCCAAACTACCCTAGAGGACCCCTTAGAGACAACTCTATCTGAAAGGGCTAGTTTGGACTTAGAAGATCATCAAATGGGCTACATGGATTCACATACCATCTCGAGAGAGATTCAAGAGGAAAGATAGAGGCTGGAACAGAAAACATGGCCACCTATACCAGAGATTGATGACTCAAGAGAACAGTTCCCTACCGACATCCCATGTATCTATGGAGATCAAGTGGAGGATAGGTCGAGTGAGTGCGCGCATTTCGAGTCTAACTCCTTGCAAGAGTTACCTCACTTCATGGGACCTTGGGAAGAGAGATCAATCCAAGTGAGAGCCCCCACTATTCTAGTTAGGGGAGAAGTCTCAAATCTTTTGAGAAACACAGAAGCCATTTAGAACACCAGAGTTCAATGCCATTTGACTTTGGAGGAGCCATTGAAAATCCAACCTGAATTATGGAAACATGTAGCAAACAAGTCTCTAGAGATAGCTACAACTTCCTCTAAACCAGGAGTACGACGAAAGGTACAAAAAATACCCATAGACAAAGTGGGAGATGTGAGTGAAGAAAAGGAAGGTAATGCTTATTTTCCTATTACTTATAAAGGTTACACTACCAAAGCCATCTTAGACACAAGCACAGGAGTAGCTATTGCTACCACTTCTTTGTGGAAGCATTGGGGTAAACCAATCCTTAGACCTACTAGGATGAAGTTATAGATGGCTGAGGAAAACATAGAAAGACCCTTAAGACTACTGGAAGGAATTACCCTGTCCACCTACGGGGTAGAATTTGATCATACTTTTGCGATATGTGATTTTGGGAAAAAATCAAGCATATGAAATGCTTCCACATAGACCTTTCATTCAAAAATTGCAAGTGGTACAAGATTGGGGAACCAACTCTTTGTACTTGCAACACCTACGAGTGACCACCAAAGTGAACCTCACAGATTAGTCACACAGAGATGTACCACCCTTGAAATGGAACATTGTACATAGGAACAAAGATGAGGAGGAATTAGTACATTCCTTAGCATCAGATCCATCATGGCTTCATGAGGATACACACCTATGGATGTGTAAACTTGGAGCAATAAAGGAGGAGCAAATGAGAGCAAGAATGTCATGAACACGACAAACCTCTAGACCTATTGAAGACCTAGCATATGCACCAGTAGTGTTTCTAGACAAGGAGTTCGAACCCTATGGTTGAGTAGAGATCCTTGCAATGATGGACATAGCAATTAATGAAGAACAATGGACCCCCCATTGTGATGAGGATGGCTATGAGATATCCATCTTCACTGTAATACTTATAGGTGAGAAAACTGAAGGGGATAAAGTCAAATATGAGATCTCAGAGAGGAGCAAGCAAGTGAAGAGGAAGAATGGGAAGTAGACTCTAATAGATCCACATGTTCTGAAGTTTTAGGTTGGGTAGAATCCATCTCCTTAGACCACACAACCCCTACGAAGTTGAAATGATAATTCAAATCCCAATCGACAAAATCAAAAGTTGAGAAAGGATAAAATTGTGAGACAACAAGATGAAGAAGAACCATTAATGGAAGTGCAATTTTTTTTTTTAAAATACGAAGTTGAAGAATGAAAGATCATGATAAGAATGCCTAAGAGAGACAAAAGTTCCGAAAAAGCATATGATAACAAGGAGACTACAAACAAAGTAGTAGTGGCAATCGAGGGAGGAGAAGAAAGATGTACCTACATAGGGCATGACTAATAGACGAATAGGAAGAAAGCTTGATCGCCTTACTGAAAAGGTATAGGGATGTGTTTGCATGGAGTCACAAGGAGCTGAAAGGGGTAGATCTAGATATATGTTCTCACAAGATACCCATGACAGCCGAGGCTGAACCCACCAAGCAAAAGCCTTATACATATAATGATAACTACACATTCAAGATCAAGGAAGAGATAGATAGACTCATTGAGTTTGGATTCATTTATGAGATAGAACATACTGAATGGGTATCGCCCATTGTAGTCGTGGCTAAGAAGAACAATAAGTTGAGAGTGTGTATCAATTTGAAGAAAGTCAATGTTGCCACCATTAGGGACAATTACCCTTTGCCTATTACAAAACACCTGTTGGAACGAGTCACAAGCAAGGAAGTGTATAGCTTTCTTGATGGATTTTCAAGCTATAAACAAGTCGCCCTTGCCCTCGAGATCAACATGGATTTTGCCACAGAATGGGGTATCTTTGCATTTCATGTGATTCTTTTTGGGTTGATGAATGCACCTGCAACTTTCCAAAGGTTGATGTGCCACGTGTTCAAAGAGTTTCTGAGAAAGAATTTAGAAGTGAACGTAGATGATCTGTGTGCTCACTCAATGCTTAGACCATATCATATCCCTGAGCTTAAACGAATCTTCGACAAGTGTAGGGAATATCAAGTCTGTTTAAACCCTGAGAAGTGCATCTTTATGGTAAAACAAGGTAAGATACTTGGTCACATAGTTTCAAAAAATGGAATTTCCATAGATGAGGATAAGGTACGAGTGATCAACAAATTACCTAGGCCAAATAATGTAAAGGAAGTACAAGCATTTATGGGCCATTGTAGATATTATCAACGATTCATACGTATGTATGCAATCATTGCTAAACCACTATACAACTTGATAACTAAATTTGAGTGGATAGAAGAATGCAAGAGTGCCTTTAGTGAACTCAAATGACGATTGTGTTTTGCACCTATCTTAGCCATGCCTAATTGGAACAAACCTTTTCACGTACACATAGGTGCTTCTAATCACACCATAGGCTATGTGTTAGAACAACCCACAGATGAAGGGAATATTGACTTATCGATTGCATACGCCGGTAGGCAATTGATGCCATAGAGAGAAACTACACCATGACGGAGAGAGAGAGGGGCTAGGAATGGTCTATGACATCAATAAATTTTGTGACTATTTTGGCCAATAAGTTTAAGTTCTTTACCGACCATCAGGCTCTCTTGTACTTAGTGAACAAACCTTGCAACACGAGAAGGCTAATACATTGGTTTCTACTACTTATGGAGTATGACTTTGAAGTGGTAGTCAAGAAGGGTAAAACACACTTGAGAGCAAACCATCTCTCGAGCTACCAGATGTTTACTTGTTTAATGTCGAGATTGTTCCTAAATGGGCAAGGCCATTAGTTCGAGTATCAACATATGAATCTAAGAAATCTCAAGTGAGAACCAAAGACAAGGAAGTAGTGAAAGGACAGAGATACCAGATCCTTGCTAGTAGTATCTATAGGTAGGATCATCAGAACATCCTTGCTTGTTGCGTAGAAGAATAGGAGTATGAAAATTGGTTGCAACTAGAACATGTAGGTGCTCTAGAGCAACATCATTCGAGACAAGGGACATTACTAGAAGACAAGGGACCTTACTTAGAAGACATGACTTTGGCACTTAAACAAAGTCTCAAGCTGGAGGCTCAAGATTATAAGGTCATTGGTGATAATCTTTATAGACGAGGGAGAGATGGTTATTTGAGGATATGTGTGCACGAGAGTGAATATCTCATCCTCTTCGAAGATACCCATCAAGGTGCAGTAGGTGCACATTTTGGACCTGACCCTTTTATTAAGGCCATACTATTTTCAAGACTATGGTGGCCCACTCTCCATATGGATGCTCACATATATGTGAGACGATGTCACATATGTCAAAGGGCTCAATATCCTATCCTAAGAGACGAGATGCCCCTACGACCCATGATGGGAGGGCGTGCTTTCTCAAAATGGGGAATATATTTTGTTGGACCCATTAACCCCCCTCCAAAGAACTCCCATGCCGATTATATCATAGTTGCCACAAATTATCTCACTAAATGGGTAGAGGCCAAGGCCACAAAGAAGAATGATTCATGCATGATAGGAAAATTCTTGTTTGAGAATGTCTTCACAAGATATGGGCCTCCTATAGAGCTTGTAAGTGATAGAGGTACTGATTTTCTGAACGAGGTTATTGAATATTTATTGCAAGATTTCATGGTAATACACAAGAAATCTGCACCATATCATCCACAAGCCAATGGATAGGCTACGAGTACTAACAAAATTTTGTGCAACATATTGACCAAGATTGCTAATAATAAGCGTTCAGATTGGGATGAACAATTGCACCATGCCTTGTGGGCCTATTGAGTGGCATATAAAATAGTGCTCAATGCCACACCATTCGAGATGGTATTTGGTCAAAATGTTGTGTTTCCATCAGACTTTTTGATACCCACCCTCAAAGATAGCTCAGGAGCATGAGTGGACAAGTCATGAACTTTCCTCAAGGATACTTGATTTAGAACAACTAGGAGAGACTAGACTGCATGCAACAACAAGAATTTATGCTGCTAAGAAGAGATAGAAAGCCTACTTTGATGCTCATATCAAGGACAAAGGGTTACAAGTAGGAGATCTCGAGTTAGTGTACACATTGAAACAACATGCCCGTGAGTTAAAGAAATGTGGATATGGACCCATGATTATCAATAGGATATCGACCAATGGTGTTGTTCAACTAGCAACTCTAGAAGGAGAGGTAATGCCGAATTATATTAGTGGATGCAGAGTTAAGCTATATCAAGAACCCTTGACTAAGGATATTCTTAAACAGCTAACTTTTTCCAAGAAGCAAAAGGAAGAGGAGGAATGCATCAGAGCAGAAGCTCAAGCAGAAGCTCAAGCAGAAGCCTTAGAATGCATTAGGAAGGTGCGATTAAAAAGGAGAGGACTTGGTAGAGAACATCAACTAGAGGACGCTCCATGATATCCAATAGCCATGTGTCAAATCAAGGGAAAGGATATCCCTAGGATTGTTGACAAGAGACCATTTGTTAACATCACTCTAGGTCATGACCCCATGCATACGCCCATTAGGTCTTTAATCAATTCAGGTGCAACAACAAATGCAATTAGGTTCTCTCATTGTCAGGGACATGGACAAGAACATGAGGTGAAGCCTATTGAAGCCTATCTCATAGGATTAGGTGGATTAGAAACCCCTTGCATAAGCGAGGTGGAGTTATCGATCTCAATCAAGGAGGTGACCATGAAAGTTAAGCTTTTGGTTTGCCATGACAAAGACCTAATATAACCCATGATCCTAGGTCAGGAATGGTTATACAACTACTCGGTGAACTTAAATCTTCATAGAAGTGTGCTCCAGTTGGAACTTGCAAGAGAATGCCATGAACTACCACTCAGAGTTCAGTGGCCCAAAGTATTGGGCTTAACTGAAGACCCTCCAACTATGAGTGACCGAACTTCGGTTATGCATGGTTTAACTGGCTCTAATGAAGAGAAACAGGAGGCACCACCCTACACAAAGGTAAAGCTGAGTAAGCAGATGTGATCCAAACAAGTATGGTGGTGTAAAGCTCAACCTCAAGCTAGGTGTGAAACCCCACAGACTCCAGCAAGCTTGAAAGGCCACTATGTGCACCCCAATCAGACAGTTACACATGGGAGGATTCAAGAAGCTCCATCAGATCACCCTTGCTAACAGGATGTCCACCTAGATCTCTTGTATAGAATGCCTCATTTGCTGATGGGTTGGACACGTTAGCATTGGATCTCCCTTCTTTTCCAAAGCAGAGTTTCAACTTGACATCTCACCCTCGACGACTAGCATGGCCACATCACCCACATACTTTGGAAAACAACACATCACGGTGGCCCTCGGACAGTCTAATAAGGCAATCCCATGCCAAAGGTGGGTAAAAAAAGCTACATCATCAAACGAGTCAACCCCTCTAGATCTTCGATAACCCTATCAATTTCACTCACAACAGCGACAGTGCATTCAATAGATTTGGGTGCCAAAGCCCTTAGTGAAAGCCCAATCCAAGTCTTGCTAGATTTGGATACCTAAGAACTATGCCACTTATAAATCAACTTTAGTAAACCCGAGGAAAACCTTTTATTCTTATAACCAGACACCCTACAAACAATCTTTGTATATTCCACTTCATCTTTTGTACCCCATCATGTTGTACAGAAATGGATTCCCAAGACTTCACTAATCATGACCGCACCTAACCAAGCTAATCCTTATCGACAACCTTGTGATGATAAGTACCCACTAACTACTCCATCCATCTCCAGCTTTGTCAACTCATCTAACTACCGACCTTGTAATTTACACTAACTTAGTAGGTAGTACTCACAACTTTCGATGGTAAAATCACACACCTCACACACAATCACTCACAGTCAAATCATGCACTACTCACATTCACTTCACAATCACACATCATTAAAACTATGCACACCGCAGAGGAAGCATGTTGGTGGTGGAAAGGAATGGAGGTCTCATCTCCTTAGGATCTTAATTAATTTCCATGAATAATATGTCTTCCTCTTCACTCTAGTTTAGGTTCCTTCATAGGACTTCGGCATGCATCCGGAAAGTTCCACCAGTGCGGCCTTTGGATATCTATCTATCTATCTATCTATCTATCTATCTATCTATCTATCTATCTATCTATCTATCTATCTATCTATTTATATCTATCTATCTATCTATCTATCTATCTATTTATATCTATCTATTTATATCTATCTATCTATCTATTTATATCTATCTATCTATCTATCTATCTATCTATCTATCTATCGCTCTATCTATCTATCTATCTATCTATCTATCTATCTATCTATCTATCTATCTATCTATCTATCTATCTATCTATCTATCTATCCATCTATCTATCTATCTATCTATCTATCTATCTATCTATCTATCTATCTATCTATCTATCTATTTATCTATCTATCTATCCATCTATCTATCTTTCTATCTATCTATCTATCTATCTATTTATCTATCTATCTATCCATCTATCTATCTTTCTATCTATCTATCTATCTATCTTTCTATCTATCTATCTTTCTATCTATCTATCTTTCTATCTATCTATCTATCTATCTATCTATCTATCTATCTATCTATTTATACGTCTATATGTCTATCTGTCTATATGTCTCTCTCTCTATTTGTCTATTTGTCTATCTGTCTATCTGTCTATCTATCTATCTATCTATCCATCTATCTATCTATCTATCTATCTATCTATCTATCTATCTATCTATCTATCTATCTATCTATCTATCTATCTATCTATCTATCTATCTATCTATCTATCTATCTATCTATCTATCTATCTATCTATCTATCTATCTATCTATGTTTGTGCTCAAGGTCAAGCACAAGAGGTAGGAACACATCAAAGAAGTTGGACACACAAGAAGAGGGAGCATGTAGGGAGCTCCATGAAGTATATGTCAAATTTTAAGAACAAATCCCTATAAAAATGTGATTTGGATCAATAAAACCCATTTTAAATATCATTTCACATTTTTGCAAGTCGAGTTTGTTCAAGCCAAGGAGTCCTTGAGCTTGAGAACTAGAAGTATCTAAGTACCAATGTTCATTAGTTTTAGAATCCATTTGATCCTACAAATAAGCCTAGAACCTAACTTTTAATTAGGCCAAAAGCTAGGTCTGGACAAGGCCAAAGCTAGTGAGAAACTATAAAAAGAGCTAGAAAGCTCACTTTTGAGGGTAGCTAGTTGGAGAGTGAATTGTTTCTTAAGTATTCTATATTTTAGTTGAGCTTGCTAATAGAGGATTCCATTGCTCCACTCTTTGTCTTGCCATGTGTGCATGTGTGTCTATGTGTGAGCATGCTTGTGTGATTCTCACTCACATACTTGTACTCTCACTTGCTCATGGTGATCATACCTTCCTCACATCTTCCTGGATTGACAATTATGAGTTGAATCTCCTCACATTGGTACTTGCCATTGTGCTACAACGACACCAAATTTGGTGCTCTTCTTGGGGATTGGGCTTTGAGGATGAGCGTTTGATGGTTAGATGTAGAGACATGACATTGGGATCATAGGTAAGTAGGTAATTTTTCTATTTGTTTTTAGTTTCTTCACCATCATCATCATGTCCATCATCTCTACTCTCCATCTTCTTGCACCATCATTTTCACCATTTTTGTCATACCCCCACCTTACATATTCATTTCATCATTTCATTTGTGAGTGCGAGAGAGTTTACAAAGGTAATGATACAAATATATATGGGTATGCATCTAGAGGACTCCTGTAGTTCACTTACATTGGAAAATATATTACAAAGTGACTATGTTACAAAAATAAAGTGTCCACATTGGAAAACTTTTGGGGACCTTCTTTTTCTCTCTATCTATGCTCTTCTTTACTCTACAACACTCTCCCCCTCTTTGTCACTGTCGTCCCTTGATAGGCTTTGCTTCTTGTCTGCAGCTTGTTTACTTCTTTCCATCGCATGCATCACTTCGTCGGCGGTGCCTCCTTTTTAGGCTGGCATTACCTTTTAAAGGCCCTATTCTTAAATCTTCTTTCACATCCTCTAGGACCTGATGCATTTTTTAGCCTGTTCTTTTCTTTTCACCACTCACAACTCTTGGAAATATACTACAATTAATTTGTAGTCCAATTTTCCAATCGCCTCTTTGAATCTGGGTTGCTATGTTAAGTGAGGCTACCATGCACGCAACCAGTGGAAGGTATGAAGGTCTGGATTTTCAGCCTTTGATCTGGACCTCCCGAAGATCAAGAGGTTGAAGCACCTTCCTGGGGCTCTGGATCTGCCAGATAGCTTCTTGCACTTCTTCATGGATAATTGCTAGCCTTGATCCGTCCTTGCCTGTTGCGTACTTCCCATTGATGTATGCCCCTATGGGGCTCTGTGTAGAGATGGGTGTTGTGTGCCCCTGTAGGGCTTCTTGCGAAGATATGTCTTCATATATATTCTGTTTAGTGAAGCTTCTTTCTTGGTTTTCTTTGTTTTTTTGTTTTGCTTGACTCTCCTTCAACACTACCCCCCTTGTGAACTCTGTCGTCCCCGACAGGGTTTGGAATTCAGTGGGAGTACGTCTTATATACCTTTTTCTCTATTTCATTAAGCAAATTGGCTTCACATATCATGAGTTGCTTCCATTGTTCTACTTTTACACTGTCATGTGGTGCTTGTCGATAGTCTGCAAAGAAGCTTAATTCATATGTCACAAGCCTGGCATTCACATTAGTTGACATCTTCAAGAAAATTTCTGACTCAATCTCAAAAAATCCTGTAGAAAACACTTCCTCAAAAGTTTGCATGTATGGACTCAACAAAAACATAAGTCGGGAATAATATGCCATAATTGTAGGGTGACTAGGCATAACCGATAGATGAAAAATGAGGATATATCTGCCTTGGTTGATGCCAATGAAATTCAAAAATGTATATTCTACATGCTTAAAAACTTTGAGTACTTTGAGTATCATACTAAGGATTTTATTGGTCATCCTTATTGTGAGATTAGGTATTGTTGCATAATGGTTTAGCCAAAACTGGATGGATCTCACCATGTATTCTTCAGTCGATAAGTAGTCGTGCGCTGGACTTGGAAGCAAAGGATAATTCAATCATTGCTTACTGAGCTTACCAATGCTTTGTAAATCCAAAAATTCATGTACATCACGTCGACCTGGCGTCGGGCAAAAAGAAGGATTCACGTGAAATAAATATGGTGCAGCTTGCCAATGCACTCGTAATGTTGGATTCTTTTCCAAAAACTTTCTTCTGCATAATGGTTTTTGCCGCTTCAAATTCTTTTTGAGTGTAAGTGAATCTATTTGTCTTGAAGTTCAGCTGGTCATCTGGATCTTTCTGTGTAATCTGCCTTATATAATGATGTGTCTGCTCTTTTAACAGCCCGTAAGGTATGTTGAACGGCTTGATGATTTTTTCCAAGTCTTTGTCTTTGATTTTTGCTTCTTTCATTACTTTGACTACTTCGTTTTCAAAATTTTCCGTCAATCGGAATTAGTACCTAGGGAAGGTTTTATGTCTAAAGTGGAAGGGGAATATCCGATGTCTCTTCAATACATATCCACTAACTTGCAAGGAATACCCATCTCGATGGTCTACACAGGTCAGTAGCAAGAATGATAAACACTATAGAATCTGAAATAGTTCCAAGACCAAATGTCAAGTATGAAGGTGGAGTTTACATGGACAAGATGTGCCAGATATATGTAGTAACCGAAAACCCTGATCAAATTAATGAAAGATGAGAGTTAGAGGGACAAGGAACTTCTAGGAGAACCAACAGTGGAGATACGATGACTACCCCTAGGGGAAAACTAGTAATGACTCAAGTATTGCAAGCGGACAAGATATCCCAAGATGACTGTCTAATGGATGTGTACTTAGTACATGGATCGGACCTACTCCTACAAATTGATTCATCGACACAAGGAGAAAGCATCAGTCTGACAACCATATAAGAGATAAGGGATCCGAAAAATCCATATAGAATTACATACCTAGATAAAAAGCAAAGGAGATATTGGCCTGTAGATAAAGCGAATAGGTCTAGATTAAAGTACATGGGTCTACCTATATTCCCTCCTCAAGATCAGGAAACTACCTCACAAAACCCATTTCACACTCAGCAAAGAATGAAAAATGCGATGTTAGGACAAACGAGCCAATGTAGTATACCCAACAGACCAGAGGTGCAATTCACCATGCCAAGGAATTAATGCAAACAACCAAACTATCTAGGGAATGGGAAATATGAATAGAACCACTTTTAGGGTAGAACCACCCCAAGGTGTAGGAGCTGGAATATACCCTATAAAACTAGTTATTCCCATCATAGTTTGATCCCTAGAGCCCGACAGAAGGCTGCGACCAATCCAATTGGCCAAGTGGATGCGAAATAATTACGATGGCACAGGAGAGACCTATGACCACATTGCAGAATTCAAGCAGGTGTTGTGAGCGCAGCAAGTGGATGACCTTTTTGCGCAATATGAATCCTTTAGGCTAACCCTCACGAGAATAGCCTTAACTTGGTTTCAATCCTTGGATCCCAATTGCTTTGGCCACATCGAAAAATTCTTCCAAGAATTTATTTGGGAATTCACTAAGTGTGGGATCAACCACAATTCATCATCCTTACTACATAGTTTCAAACAAGCTCCTAATGAGACAGTAAAAAAAGCAGCAAGAAGATTTAATCAATACGTAGACCAATGCCCTGTGACAGAGAGACCTTCTCAACAGAAAATGATATCCTTATTTTTAGAAGGTCTAAGTAATGGAACATTAAGAATCTTAGTATATGTAAAACAATTGCAAATTCTAAGTGAGTGTCTTCAAGAGTGCATAGATTTGGAAGACAACTTAGATGAGGATCTCAAAATCACACAAGATCCTACCAAAACAAAGGATACAAGGAGCAATGAGACTTCTAGTTCGAGTTATGTGGAGAAAGTGACACATTAGTGGCCAATAAATTAGGAATACAAGGACAAAGGAACTCCCAGAACTCCTCCCTGAGAGTGCCAATGTTAGGAAGTTGCACACTTTGTGGTGGAGATCATCCATCTCATGTCTGCACCAGAGAAGGATTAGGGTTATCACAACCTTACCCTTACGATAGACAACAAACTCAAGAGCTTAACATGTACTCATATAGTGAGTAGAAGTACCCCAACCACAACACTGCAAACTATCTAATGCATAGACAGCCACGACCGTTTGTACCACCCCAAATGTAGACCATACTGGTACCCTCCTAGAGAACAAGGCAAAGAAGTTCCTAGGTATAACCCATGTCCAGGACCACGAGGAGCAACTATACCGTATGAACATGGAGGATATAGCCAACCTCAACCTATACTAGGACAACAACAACCCCACCCACTAGCTCCGAGACAAGGGCAAAACATCACAATACAAGTCATCTACCTTGAGTGTGGCAAAGAACAGCTCCTGAGACATTGTCCCGGACATCCCTCTAGTGCACCAAAGGTTACACCCATTAATGTAGTAGGCTTAGTAGAATATTCAAGTTCTAGTAGCAGTAATGTGGCTCCTATATAGGTAGTTACTAGGGCACAGGCCTTACAACAAACTAAACCAGCTGAGCAATTAGAGCCAAGTGAATCAGGAGAGCCTAGTAAGAGAAAAACAAGAACATGGAAGGATACTAGGGAGAAGGCTAATCATAAGTGGACCAAAAAGTTTTTTGAACTAGAAGAAAGCTTGAAAGATGCAAAAACAAAAATGGAAGATATTGCCTCTCAAAACCCCTTGCATGTCAAAACTCCATCCACACCACCTCATCCCCAACCTCATCCCCACCCGCCAACCATTGTAAATAGACCACAACCAGGGTCTGTTCTTGCAGATCCAACCCCAGAAGACTTGGACATGATGTTCAAGGCATACCAAGCTCGACTTCAAGAAGGGCAGACAAGAGCTACCCTAGAGTAGATTTAGAGATTGAACGGACAAAAATGTGCATAAAAATGGTGGAACTAGCTCAAGCTATGTTCGAGGCCAATCAATTGTTCAATCAGATGAATGTTATTACACCAGGTTTGCACTTCCAGGGCTTACTAGATAGATTAGAGCAATTGGTAAATACACCACAAGTTTCTTTACCTCCACAGGCTCAACCAACTATTGAAAGAGAAAGCTCATCACCAAAGAAAGTCTATGTTCTTGACTCCATAGATGATGGAGAAGAGAAGGATGTTCCCCCTCCTATTCTTTAGATTGATGACCTTCAGGATCAATTTCCACAAGACATTCCATCTATTTATGAAGACCAAGTAGAGAAACAAGGAGAAGAAAGGTTAGAAATTGAATCCAATTCTTTACAAGAGTTGCCACAGTTCACAGGCCCATGGGAATCTAAATCTCTCTAGGTGAGAGCTCCCACAATATTGATCAGAAATGAAGACTCGGTGGTTCCAAGAAACATTGAAGTCGTGAAGGACACTAAGGTTCAATGTCATCTCACTTAAAGCTGCTCAAAGTAAAACCTGAGTTACGGAAACATGTGGCAAATCAGGTTCCAGAACTTGATTCCAAAACGCCAATAGCAGGCTCTAAAGAGAAAGTACTGGAGATATGTCTAGACAAAATTGGGGACATGAGCAAAGGTGAGGAAGGTAATACTTATCTTCCAATCACCTACCAAGGTTACACAACCAAAGCGATCATAGACTCAGGTGCTAGTGTTGCAATTGCAACCACCTCCTTGTGGAAGTAATGGGGTAAACCCACATTAAGAACAACTAGAATGAAGCTTCAGATGGCTGACAACCTTGTGGAAAGACCACTAGGATTGCTAGAAGGGATAAATCTAACCACTTGTGGTGTAGAGTTTGAGCAGACATTTGCTATATGTGACTTTGGTAAAACCAATACCTACGAATTGATCCTAGGAAGAACCTTCCTACAACAACTGCAAGTTGTGCAGGATTGGGGAACCAAATCCTTATACTTGCAGCACTTACGGGTCACAACCAAGGTCAATTTGAAGGATTATACCTTCAAAGATGTACCACCCCTATAGTGGAATCCGATCCACAAGGAGCAAGAAGATTCAATCTCGGTGCATTCTAAATGTTCATCTGATACATCCTGGATGCATGAAGATAATCATTTGTGGATGTGCAAGGTCGCAAAGGAAGAGGAAAAATGCCTAAAAGCAAGAGAAGAAGGAATTTCTCAAGGCAATAGACCAGTTAAAGACCCAGCCTATACACCGATGATCTTTCTAGATGAGGAATTTGAGCCTCATGGTTGGGCATAAATCTTAGCCACCATGGACATTGCTGTCAATGAAGAACAGTGGAAACCTCATTACGATGAGGAGGGTTATGATATTTCAGTATTCATGTGTCAACCCTTGCTAGAAGAATGTGACCCTAGTGACTTCATAGAAGAAGAAGAGAATGATGACGATCTAGAGTCCATTGTGATGAATAGTTACTTTATTTCAGAGGAGCACTATCTAGAAGACATAGGAGTATTTACACAAAAATATGAAGAACCTCTCACAAGCGTCAAAGTTGTAAACTCAAAGGAGGGAAGTGAAGGTAATCAAAAGAAAAAGAAAAGACAAGTGGTGAAACAAGAAGAGAAGGAATCATTGTTCGAAGTACCAGAAAATTTCAAGAAATATGAAGTTGAGGACCGGAAAATTTTGGTACGATTTCCTAAGAGAGAGGCCATTACAGGAGAAGTGTATGATAACAAAGAAAATACCAAAAAAATTATTGTCATCACTGAAGAGAATGAAGAGAGATGTACGTACATAGGAGATGACCTAAGTAAAGAAGAGGAAGTAGAGTTGGTAGCTTTATTAAGGGAATATAGGGACGTGTTTGCGTGGCACTATAGAGACTTGAAGGGAGTAGATCCGAAAAATTTTTCTCATACAATCCCCATGATAGCAGATGCCAAGCCCACCAAACATAATCCCTACACATATAATGACACTTATGCAGCCAAAATAAAAGAAGAAATTGATAGATTGATTGAAGTTAGATTTATTTATGAGATTGAACATACGGAATGGGTGTCCCCCATCGTTGTGGTGCCCAAGAAGAATGGAAAGTTGCGTGCATGTATTAACCTTAAAAAAGTCAATGCCGCCACAATAAGGGATAGCTATCCGCTTCCAATCATTGAACATTTATTGGAGCGTGTTGCGGACAAGGAAGTTTATAGATTCCTTGATGGATTTTCAGGTTACAACCAAGTAGCCATTTCCGTGGAAGATCAACATAAAATGGCCTTTGCCACAGAGTGGGGAGTCTTTGCATTTTGTGTGATGCCATTTGGGGTCACCAATGCACCTGCAACATTTCAAAGGCTCATGTGTCATGTCTTCTAAGAGTTCTTGCGAAAGAGCTTAGAAGTATATGTGGATGATTTATGTGCTCATTCCTAACAAAGAAAACACCACATCCCTGAGCTCAAACAGATCTTCAACAAGTGTAGAGAATATCGAGTGTGTCTGAACCCACAAAAGTGTGTGTTCATGGTACGTTGTCGGGAAGAAGGAGGTCGTGGCAGGAAGCCCGTGCGTGGGGTTGGATCAGGCCCCACTCTGGTGCACCGTTCTCGCTGTCCTGCGAGCGGCGTCTGCGCGCTGGGCGCCTCGTCTGTGCTCTCCGGAGCGTGCGCAATCCTCGTAGGGTCCCTTGCCCCTCGGAAGTATCGAGACGTGGGACCGTGGGCATCGAAAAGAGACGATCGGATACCGCACTGAAACACGTGATGTAGATCAAGCTCGAAGATACAATCGAAAACGGAACTGAAGCCTCCAATAAAATGAATGATACAAACAGGCCGCTACAGTGCGGGCCGATGGTACAATAAAACCGCTAGTGCGGTGCGATGATACAATATAAACGCCGCCGCTACAGTGCGGGCTGGCTAGTGTCTACTCTAGATCCCTCGCTACAGTGCGAGAAATCGCCTATGAGATTCCGCTTCGGGCTTCGCGGTCCAAGCTTTTCTTCCAGGTCTTCACTTCGGGCCGCTCTTTACTTCAGGTATCCTCAACAGTAGCCTCCCTTCTCTTTACTTCAGATAATCAGAAACCGCATAAACCTGCAGAGTAGACGCACCAAGAAGATCAACGAGGAAAAACAAATGAGGCTTGGTCCTCTATTTATAGGCTCCCCCATCCTTCTCTCCTTGGGACGTTTATCTAGAAGTTTCCAACCTCCCTACTCAACTTTCCAATTTCAGACGACCATGCATGTTCACTTACTATTCTTGGAAAATCCCATCTCTTGATTCTATTTTTGATTTTGTCCTTTCTATTTTTCCTAAATTAATGTTTTGGTTTCACACTGTATGCAGGGTTAAATAATCTAAGGGTTTGGGCTAAGATAAACACCAATTCCAAGGGTCCGACCTAGGGTTTTTGGTCGGGAAAATTAAGGATTTGTATCACAATTATCTCAAACTCGCCAATTCATGGGTTTATTTACGGTTTCGGCCTAAACTCCAAGGGTTTCCAAGGGTTCAAGTTCATTTTTCATGGGATAAACCCTCATTTTCAGTCAGTTTCAAGAGTCAAACATAAGGTTTTCATGGGTCTAATGTCAGTTTTGTTTACACACAGGTCTAACATACATCTCAAACATGTTTTCGCATCGCACAATCAATTAATTCGGCCAAAATATGTACAAAATATACCACTCTTTAGTCAAAACATCACACAAAAACTCATAAATTTATGAACTTAAAAAAAAATCAGTGCACACTCCCTGCGGGATTTCATCCTGACATTCGCCCCCGCTAAACCTGCACATCGTCCCGATGGGCCAACCTGCAAGATCCAATAGAAGAGCATCAGGGTTCTTTTGAAATATCTTTACACTTTTTATGTTTTTCTTTTCAAAACTCAAATCATGATCTCATGCAGTCATGCAATTTTTATAAAGATTGGTATGAATTTTAGAAAATTAGGTAGATTCAAGATTCACAAACATCATATTATGTTTCTGCGTCTGTAATCTGACAAGTAAGCACATGAATAAATCGTCGGCTTTCTAGATCTTTTGTTCGTTCAACTGGTTCAGATCCAACTGCTCATTCTAAGTACTAGCATATACATATGTATCTACTAACTCAGTTTGCAGAATATACCTCGATTCCCACTATTTATCTCCTATTTGTCCAACTCTCCATTAGACTCTTTCTTTTCCTTTCTCTTTTTCATTTTTCTTTTTCTCTCTCTTTATTTTCCACTTCATCTCAGCTCAGCATTTATTCTTATCTTTTATTTTTCACAAATCGGCCTATGTGGAAATCGGGTGCGACTCATGGACTTGTCCGCCTGGCCAAGTTTATTCCACCGCTCTGCCGACCCGGCATAGCGCACGACATACACAACATCAGCCCTACATGAAATCGACGTCAGCTCGTGGCTCTGACCACCCGGCCAGAGTGTCTCCACCCGCCTACCGACCCATACAGGCGCATGATAACAGATAGGTCAGGCCTACGACGAAACTAGCTACGGCTCGTGGCCTTGATCACCCAATCAAGGTGGTTCCACCCGCCTACTAGCCCATCGTAGCGCACCAACGACATACACGCACATATACAGCTGGCATGAGTATGAATGTTTCTTTATATCACGATCCATATGGAGGTAAGATCTCGCTCTCCCTTGTCCGCAACCACTTTCTCAACGTATCCGAATCTCAAGATCACTTCTTCTAAAAGGAATTCGCATACATTATAAGTAGTCTTCGTACGAAGAGCTCGACCTTCCACATGGTTGGTCAAGTCCTCTCTGGCAAGTACAATGTATCTCATCTTATCTATCCCTTTGGGCATGGTTACAAGTTCGACCAGCCACTTGTAATGGATACAAGGAGGGTAAGTCGGATGTAACGGGTCTCTGTGCCTAACTGATGAATGCACTTGGCATGTAGCACAAGTGTCTACAAAACCTCTCACACTCACATAAATCCCTGGCCACCAGTAAGTTTCCCTAATCTTCTCATATGTAGCATAAAATCCTTTGTGACCTG
Organism: Ceratopteris richardii; assembly: GCA_020310875.1. Taxonomy (NCBI): domain Eukaryota; kingdom Viridiplantae; phylum Streptophyta; class Polypodiopsida; order Polypodiales; family Pteridaceae; genus Ceratopteris; species Ceratopteris richardii. The sequence continues at coordinate 7,761,654 of CM035416.1, forward strand.
CCCATAAGGTCTCATGCATCTCTCTCATAACTTTTCTATGAAGACTCCTCGAACTCAATACTCTCTGTGGACACTTCACCTTGCCTTTAGCGTGTCGCCAAATAAGCCCATCCTTCAAGAAAAAGTTGTAAGACTTTTTCTTGATGGATCTATACTTATTTGTGGACCAGCCTGGGGAAGGTTTCAGAGTACTCAGATATCTCCCTATATCTCTCCACTCGCCATCATACTCATTCTCTCAGAACTGCTCATATGCATACACCAATGGATCGTATCTTATCATATGTATATCCTTTTCTACCATCATCATCAGACTCATCATCGAATTTTGCCCTTGAAAGCATATCAGCCACTGTATTCGACTTCCCAGTTATGTGTACAAATGCAGGATTTATAAACTTTATATAAGAGATCCATCTAAGCATAGAAATATCCGGAGATGAACAATTTGCAATCATGCCAATCAGTGGAAGACAGTCAGTCTCAACTATCACATTCGCCCCAATGAAATACTCTTTATCGCTCTTTAAAGCAGTCACTAATCCCCATAAGTCTCTCTTAATCTGTGGATATTTTCTTTGGGTATCATGTAGGATCTTAGCACCAAAGCACACTGCATATCTCTGCCCCTCATCATCATCTTGCCCTATGACCCAGCCTATGCCAATAGGACTGGTATCAACGGTCAAAATGATAGGTCTCTAACCTGAATAGTCAACACGCTTCAGAATTGGAGCTTCAATTAGCAGCTGCTTCAGTTTACGCATAACTCTCGACTGTTTCTCTGTCCATAAAAAATTCTTTCTCTTTCTCAGGAGATCATATAAGGGGTTCGCAACGTGAGCAAAGTGAGGAATCCATATCACATAGAATACACAGGCTCCTAGAAACCTTCTCACCTCATTGACATTACGACACACCTCAGAGATCCTGCTAATGGCCTCAACTTTCTGCGGGTACGGCTTGCGGCCATAATGTCCACACAGATGTCCTACAATGAGGACCTCATCAACGCCAAAAACAGATTTCTCTAAAGAAAGTGTCAGCCCTATATCTTGAACCTCTCAAAGATCTTCTCACAATCAGCAATATGATCTCTCACAAACTTTCTACATCCTGAAGCATCTAAACTCACATCTTTCACTCTTTCCTCACATCCCTTTATTGGAATATCATCAATGAATGGCATAGTCACAGATGGTATAAAGTCTCGTAAAACCAGATTCATGGCATTCATCATGTGAGCCACAGAATTCGTCGCTCCCTACGGCAAAGTACACATGCGTACAAGGCCCAGTGGAGTCCTCATGGTCGTAATATCTCTGCTCTCCATGGCCAACTGAAACTGGTCATAACCTGAATACAGATCACCCATAGAGTAGATGGAATGCCCAACAAACACTTCAGCAAACTCATCCACTATGGGTCCTGTCCCTATGTTTCTAATTGTGACTTTATTCACAGGTTGCAGATCCTGAATGAAACGAAGCTTCCCATTTTTCTTAGGCACAGTAAACCACCTATTCGAATATGGAGCCGAGGAGGGTTCCAATATCCGCATGGAAATCTTTTCCTTCAGCAGCTTCATCAGCTCAGGTAAGTGAGCTTTTGGGACTGGTATAGGCCGGATATTCCATGATATATGTGGCACTGTAAATATAATCATGGGAGGTACTTGTTTCGGGTCTGCACAACCTATCTCATGTGGGAAAAGTGCAAATGCTTTTTCGTGTTTCTTGATGACTTCAATAAATTTCTGTTTCTTTCTCTCCAAACTTGATCTCTTTAATAGTCTCATCAGTAAAATGATGCCCTATGAGCTCTCTTCATCTCAGCATAGGGTCATCTGACACTCGCAGATATTTCTCATGACTATCTTCTGGCAATGGCTGAGCTATAGGCTTCACTTTCTTATCCACAGTCTTATACTTCATATTTACATTTACTTCATGCTCTCTCATAAACTCCTCAATCATCTCATACGCTTTGATAGAACTGAGCATAATCATTTCTGATTTCTGATTTCTCTCAAATGCCTGCTCAAGCTCTTCCAGAGTAGTCGAACTTCTCTCTAACTCGATCACATCTTCAATCTTCTCATCAGCTAACATCATTCCTAAATCCTTATAGTATCTCTCATGAACTTTTCTGAATTTATTTGAAACATTTTCTCTCTGTAAACATAGCAACTTGAATGTAGATGAAGAAATAGAAAAACTTTCAAAACTATGTACAAAGTCATGCGAGACATCAAACCAACTCCCACTGTTGTCTCACTCAACAGTGGATCCTAACAGAAATTTTGATCAACAGAAGCTCCATACTCTCCAACAGGCATACACTCATCATGGTCATGTGAATTAATAGGTTTCTTTCTTATATTCTTTCTATTCCTGGAGTGATTTGGACACACAATCATCACTTGCAAAGAATGAAGGCCAGATCTAGAACGGATTCGTGCATAGGTAGATCCATCATCCATGGCCTTAGTCTCCATTCTCACCTCAGCTATAAAGGGCTGCCCAAGGATAGCCTCATATGAACAATGGTCCTGGACGAAGAAGTGAATTCCTCAGAAATCCCTCCTATGGTCACAGGCATAAAGGCGCATGCCCCAAGCAGTGCTCCTGAACCATTATCCGCTGTCCTTATCCTCCATCCATGATCTTTATCAATCGGCCACCTAAACTTATCATAGAGCTTCTTAGAAATCACATTTATCTCTGATCCTGAGTCAATCAAGGCCAGAGCAAAACATGACTCCTCATTGCTCCCTAGCTTCACCTTCATCTCAGGTGTTCCTCTCACCCAAAAGGTCTTGCTAAACTCACTTTCTGTCTTCCTCATTTCATCATCAGGTATGATAGGACCTAGAGAATTTTTATGACGCCTGGCAACCTCATCATCATCATCATCAGATGTATCACTCAATGTAACTGCTTCATTTGTCACTTGAATATCTTCAGGTGCTTCTTCCATCTCTACATCTTCAGGTAGTGGAAACCTCTGTCTCTTAACCAGCTTTATAAAACTGTCCTTGAACTCAGGCTTCGCTATGGAGAAGACCTGCTCCAAGGACATGGTCACTTGGCTCTTCAGTAAAATGTCATTTAATATCTCTCTTGCATCATTTTTCCTTTCCAACTCAGAAATTAATACAGCCTTTGGAGTTCTCTTCTTTTTCTTCTTCTTTTCTTTGTCAGCCTCTTGAATACTTTCTTGAATTTCATCTTTCTTTTGAACAGGTTCTGGTTCTTTCTCTTTCTCTTTAGTCAGTTCTTGAATCTTAGTTGGCCCAGCCGGCCTCTTTCCCTCTCTTATCTCTTTCTTCTTTGCCTCTTCCTTTGAAACAACAGGCTCTTTGAATTGTACTTTCTTTTCTAGCTCTTTAGCCTTTTCTTCGGCCTCTTGCCTTTGCTTTCTGGTCACTCTTCTTTCTGGCTAAGTCTCTTCCTGACTCTCATCTCTCTTCCTCTTTTCATCTACATTTGCTATGTGCAAATAGACTGAGGATTCATCAACAGGAGACTTCTAGGCAGTCTTCTGCATGATCGCATCCCTAGCCCTCACTAAGGCCTCAATGGAATAATTTCTTTGGGGTCGAGGTCTAGGCACTTTTTCATCTTCCTCCTCAACAGGTTCTAATCGTGCAGCTGATGTACTTGCATTATTGCCAGATAAATCTTCATAAAACTTCTTCATTCCCCCCTTTCCCCAATTCACAGGTAGAGGAAGGCGGGTCCTGAAGTCACATAACTTCTTATCGATATCTATCACCAGTTGATGCTCTTTTGCTAGCTTAAGCTCTTCACAGGCATATGAAAAATGCTCTTGTGCATCACACCATACGCATCTCTTAGCCCCTCCAAACCCACCAGTCGCTCGTCTCTCAAAAGGTCCAGTGTTTCTTTGAAATGTGGTTTGCACTGGTGGTGTAGGTATCTGTTGGGCAACAGGCTGCACTAGAGGTGCAGGCTGTGGCATCACATAGCCTTGCATATTTGGAATGGGCATAGTGCCTCTCTGTAATGTATCTACATAACTCGTACTCGCCTGAGGAGGAGTGGGGTCCTGATATCCCATAGAATTAACTTTATTGTGAATACTCGCCATTTCTTTTGACATAGACGCTTGCATCGTAATAAGATTCTCTATCTGTCGACTGAGAATCTCAACCTGTAGCTCCATTGGCGATCGCGAAGTGGATGCAACATTAGAAAAAGCTCACGTTGTAGGCACATTCGGAATTGCCGGAAGTGGAGCTTCCCTAGGCGGTTGTGGTGTTACCACTGCAGCTCTATCGTATAGCACCGCCTGGCGTTGCCTCATTTGGGCAACCGCTTCTACCTCTCTCCTCACTACACCCCAATCTTCAGTCAATCCAAATCTCTTCCCAGGCTCTTCAATCCTCCTTTCGACCTCAAGTCCTGTCTTCAAGACTTAAGATCCTAAGGAAAGATATAACTAGGTCAGGTTTCAAAGCATCTAAATCGGCCTGTGGAAGTTGTTCATATCTTCTCAAGAACTCATTCAAAAGTTGAGTGAGGGATGCAGTGGGCTTCGGAGAGCTTATCCACCGCAAGAACCCTTCTCTACTGTGTTGGGAAAAATCTTCCAAATAAAACAACTTATGCAATTCTTTTCTGAATTCGGCCCAAGGCTTTGCTATATGTGCTGTAATAGGGGCTAAAATGGATCCTGATACTACCCATGTGAAGTAATGTGTAAACACATCCTCGGGTAGACCATAAATCTGTGCCTGTTCCTCAAAAACATCTAGGTACTCGGTTACATTCAAGCCTGTAAACTTTCCTTTTTCTCTCAATACCGCTTGGACTACGCGGGCCCCTTGTTTCTCTATTACCATTTCCTTGAATATATCCTCCATCTCTCTTCTCTGCTCTGTCCTAGAATGTAGCACAAGGTCCAGTGTAAGTGGTTCAACTATCTCTCTAAGCTTACTAGAGTAGAGATCAGAGAAGAGGCTCGATGAGTCACGAGCCAGGAGGCAAAGGTCAGTCAGTCTAAGCTCTCTGATTTGCCTAGGCCAAAGTCTAGTCGAACTGTCCTCTCTTCGATTCCCAAGATTTCAATGTATTTTCCCCCTTTTTGTAATAAGTTTTCTAATGTTTTGTCTAAGCTATGAAATCAGCAAATCCCTAGTCTAAGCGGGAAAAAAGTGCTCACACGTATGGACTATACTAATGCAAAGTGTGGATGCTCAAACTCAAGCAGCAAGACAATCTTTCTCTTTCAGCAGTGTATGTGAAGCAATGCAAAAATCAAATAACCTGAAATGCTAGTACCTGGAAATATCTGACTCGATGCCGAGGTTCTTGTCTGTCTTCTCAAGGAGTAGGTGACGCGATGAGGATCACCGGGCAACCGCCTCGCTTCACGTCGGGTTCAAGTGTCGGGAAGAAGGAGGTCGTGGCAGGAAGCCGGTGCGTGGGGTTGGATCAGGCCCCACTCTGGTGCACCGTTCCCGCTGTCCTGCAAGCGGCGTCTGCGCGCTGGGCACCTCGCCTGTGCTCTCCGGAGCATGCACGATCCTCGTAGGGTCCCTTGCCCCTCAGAAGTATCGAGACGTGGGACCGTGGGCGTCGGAAAGAGATGACCGGATACCGCAGTGAAACACGTGATGTAGATCAAGCTCGAAGATACAATCGAAAACGAAACTGAAGCCTCCAATAAAATGAATGATACAAACAGGCCGCTACAGTGCGGGCCGATGGTACAATAAAACCGCTACAGTGCGGTGCGATGATACAATATAAACGCCGCCGCTACAGTGCGGGCCGGCTAGTGTCTACTCTAGATCCCTCGCTACAGTGCGAGAAATCGCCTACGAGATTCCGCTTTGGGCTTCGCGGTCCAAGCTTTTCTTCTAGGTCTTCACTTCGGGCCGCTCTTTACTTCAGGTATCCTCAATAGTAGCCTCCCTTCTCTTTACTTCAGATAATCAGAAACCGCATAAACCTGTAGAGTAGACGCACCAAGAAGATCAACGAGGAAAAACAAATGAGGCTTGGCCCTCTATTTGTAGGCTCCCCCATCCTTCTCTCCTTGGGACGTTTATCTAGAAGTTTCCAACCTCCCTACTCAACTTTCCAATTTCAGACGACCATGCATGTTCACTTACTATTCTTGGAAAATCCCATCTCTTGATTCTATTTTTGATTTTGTCCTTTTTATTTTTCCTAAATTAATGTTTTGGTTTCACACTGTATGCAGGGTTAAATAATCTAAGGGTTTGGGCTAAGATAAACACCAATTCCAAGGGTCCGACCTAGGGTTTTTGGTCGGGAAAATTAAGGGTTTGCTCACAATTATCTCAAACTCGCCAATTCATGGGTTTATTTATGGTTTCGGCCTAAACTCCAAGGGTTTCCAAGGGTTCGAGTTCATTTTTCATGGGATAAACCCTCATTTTCAGTCAGTTTCAAGAGTCAAACATAAGGTTTTCATGGGTCTAATGTCAGTTTTGTTTACACACAGGTCTAACATACATCTCAAACATGTTTTCGCATCGCACAATCAATTAATTCGGCCAAAATATGTACAAAATATACCACTCTTTAGTCAAAACATCACACAAAAACTCATAAATTTATGAACTTAAAAAAAAATCAGTGCACACTCCCTGCGGGATTTCATCCCGACAACGTCAAGGTAAAATCTAAGGTCATATTGTCTCTGAGAATAGAATATCAACAGATGAGGACAAATTCAGAGCCATAACCCATTTACTGAGGCCAAGGAATGTTAAAGAGGTCCAAGGCTTTATGGGTCATTGTGGATATTATGGCTCGTTTATTCACATGTATGCAATCATAGCTAAACCTCTTTATGCCTTGTTGACAAATTTCGAATGGACTAAGGAGTGTGAAAATTCCTTCAATGAGCTGAAGAGACACTTGTGCATAACAACAATACTGACAACTCCTGATTGGAATAAGCCATTCCATGTACACATGGATGCATCCAATTATGCAATAGGATGTGTGTTGTCACAACCAACAAGAGAAGGAAATTTAGATTTGCCTATAGCATATGCTAGTAGGCAATTGAACGCTGCTGAACGAGACTACACCACAACCAAAAGAGAAGGTTTAGGCATGGTATATGCTGTGAAGAAGTTTAGATACTATGTATTGGCCAACAAGTTCAAATTTTTCACTAATCATCAAGATTTATTATACTTGGTCAATAAACCTTGCAATACAGGACGCTTAGTAAGATGGTTCCTCTTACTAATGGAATATAACTTTGAAGTGGTTGTTAGGAAAGGTAAGACCCACATCAGAGCGGATCACCTTTCTCGCATCACTTTAGGCGAGTCACCACAAGGAGTGTCTGATGAAATGCCTGATGCTTATCTGTTCAATCTAGAAGTTGTTCCTAAATGGGCAAATAAGTTGGTACCAATCCTAACCTTTGGACCTACAAATAAGAATGTGAAGACGAACAAGGATGAAATTGTACGATCACAAAACTATCGAATATTGGTAGGAAGCATGTATAAACAAGATATGGAAGGTGTTCTAGCTTGTTGTGTCGAGGACGATGAACACAATAGTTGATTGCAACAAGCCCATGAAGAATTTATAGGGAATCACTATTCTAAACAAAGAACATTGCAAAATCTAAAATGTTTAGGAGTGTATTGGCTTAGTATGGATAAAGAAATATATGAGTGGATTAAGAATTGTCTAGTTTGCTAGGAAAAACCCCCAGTGGATCATGATACCCTTTATCATGTGTCGTTAATTCCTGATTGGAGCGCTCCATTGGTAGAATTTATGAGGATGGGAACACTGCCCAATGAGGCAAGTCTAGCAAGAAAATGGCATGGAACAAGAGGCTCTAGACTATGCCTTAGTAGGAGACAACCTATACCAAAGAGGCAAAGATGATTATTTAAGACTGTGCGTTCACGAATCAGACTATTTGAAATCTTAGAAACTACCCATAACTGTGTTGCTGGCGGACATTTTGGTCCTGACCGAGTAATTAAGACTATTCTATTCTCAAGACTTTGGTGGCCCACTTTGCATAGGGATGCACATACCTATCTGAAGAAATGTGACACATGCCAACGTGCCCAATACCCAATTAGAAAAGATGAGATGCCTTTGAGGCCAATGATGGGAGGACGTGCTTTTTCGAAATGGGGTATAGACTTTGTAGGTCCTATCAACCCCCCAACTAGAAACTCCCATGCAGAGTACATTATTGTAGCTACAGATTACCTTACAAAGTGGGTAGAAGTAAAAGCCACTACAAAGAATGATGCTCAAACAATGGCTAAATTTTTATTCGAGAATGTGTTCACTCGATATGGACTACCAATAGAGTTAGTGAGTGATCGAGGTACGCACTTCTTGAATGAAGTCATTGAAATATTCTCCAAGAATTCTTGGTGATACATAAGAAGTCTGCCCCTCATCATCCACAAGCTAATGGACAAGCCGAGAGCACAAACAAGATCCTATGTAATGTATTGACAAAATTGGTAAATAATAAGTGCTTTGATTGGGATAAACAGCTTCATCATGCTGTTTGGGCTTACCGAGTTGCCTATAAAACGGTACTCAATGCCACCCCATTTCAGATGGTCTTCAGACAAAATGTTGTGATTTTGGACTTCCTAATCCCAACTTTAAAAGTAGCACAAGAGCATGAGTGGAATGGACACGAGTTATCCTATAGGATCCTTGATCTAGAACGCTTAGGTGAGACAAGGCTACGAGCGACGAGAGGCATCTATGCTACAAAGAAAAGGCAAAAGGCATACTTTGATGCACATATTAAAGATAAAGGCTTGAAAGAGGGAGACCTAGTGTTGTTTTATACCCTAAAGCAACATGCCCATAAATTGGAAAAAAGAGGATACGGACCCATGATCATTAATAGAATTTCACCTAGCGATGTTGTTCAAATGGCCACACTAGAAGGTGATGTCTTGTCGATCTATATTAGTGGTTGTTGAGTCAAGCTATATCAAGAACCTCTTAGAGAGATTATGCTAAGGAGACTTAACACTGCTAAGAAGCGAAAAGAAGAAGAGTTAAGGGTTAGGGAAGAAGCATAGGCAGAGGCTAGAGAACGCATTAGCAGAAATAAGCTAAAACGCCTTGGCCTAGATATCAATCTTGAGGCCCCAAGATGCCACATGGCCATGTGTCAAACATCAAGTGCAATTGCTTCTCGAATAATCGACCGATGTCCCTTTGTGACCATAACGATAGGACAAGGGAAGAATGTAAGGACTGTGAGAGCATTGATTGACTCAGGTGCAGCAAGGAGTGTAGTTAGACTTTCCTACTGCCAAGATCTACAATTGAACATCAATTCCATTGAAGCCTATCTCATAGGATTCAAAGGTGTGGAAACCCATTGTTTGGGTGAGGCAGAGCTTCCCATCTATCTTCAAGATGTTCCAATGAGAGTCAAAATGCTTCTGTGTGAAGATGAGGACCTTACAGAACCACTTGTCTTGGGTCAAGACTGGATCTATGACCATGCCGTCAACTTAAACCTTAAAAGACAACTTCTTCACGTTTGGGTACATGAACAATGCATCACATTAGAATTAGAGAATTGCAGGGCACAAAGCCAAGTAGCATGCAATCTCTTAGTTGCTCTAGGCGTAATCTAAGCAAGATGTTGTATGTGTCAAGAAAGATGTGATCCACACGGACTCAATCATGAAAGAACAGTCTCAAAGGATATAGGGCCCCTCTTCTTTTTTAAAGACTCCTGAAGCCGCAACAATTCAACCAAAGAGGCAAGTAAAACAGTACACGCACATGGCTACATTAAATAGACAAACCAAGTGCAAGAAGAAAGAAGCTCAGGGAAGGGAGTAGATTTGGGTATGAAAAGGATAGCAACCACTAGCCTTGCCCCAACCATTCCCATTAAGGCAAGCCAACCACGCTAAAAGAAGAACCAAGAAACATGGACAAGCTCAACCACACGGTCTCCGACAAATTTGGGTACTCAAGCCATCAAGGAAGGCTGAACTTAATAACGTACAAATTTGGATGCCTAAGAGATTAGTTGTAGCTCAACATGGACAATTACACAAGTGGGTACCCAAGGCACTCTTACATGCACAAACACCACTGCTCTCCCTCACAAGAAAAATCTCAACAAAGAAGCCAAGGAGAAGCAAGGGTCAGAACCAGACACAAAGAACCAAAGCAGATCAACTCACCTCTTCGACAATAATGAGAATAAAACCATAAAAAATATGGGTTTGGAAGCCAAACGCACCAGTATCATCCACAGAACCAAAGCACCAACTACAAGGGCTACAAAATCTAAGCAACCACTCAAAGATGAAAAAATCCAAAGTGAATTGTACACAACCACACATAGTTCTCAAATGGATCCCTATTAGGAGGAAAAAATCAGTTGTAATTCCGGAATCCAATGGATGCCTCCAACAAAGGCTGCATCAACATTTTCCAGGAGCATTGAAAGCCTCGACGTACAACAACCATGTGCCTTTGGCATAACCTTGTCCTTTGCACCATTCCAATCATGCACTTTCAAAGTATGCATCCATATAGGGCCACATTACACGGCCGTGCATAGACACAATTGAGAATCCCAGGCACATGCGACACATTGGACACATGTAAAATATTTTTGATACTAACATCTCTCTTCTTGTTTTGTGACCTTGTTCAAAAAAAAGAAACAAAAGAAGAAGAGAGAAAGAATGGGATTGTGTGTTTGAGGAATCCCCAATGCGAACCATCAACAAGGATATCCCTCAATAGAAAGAAAAGTTAATGGTCAATCACCGTGATGGGAGTACAACACGAAGAGATAAACACCGACTGACCTTTCACCATGGTAAGCACACATCGCACTTAGCTCAAGACCCAATTTCTTGCACCATACTTCTTCCAATGCATTCCCCAAGTACGCATTCATAGGGCTACATTACAAGGCCGTGCACAAGGCACATAATTTTTTCAACCCATGCACTAATGCACTTGCCCATCTGTCATTCTAGGGCCACAGGTACTTGACATCATACTATGAAACTCATGTTTCAAAGATTCAGGGGATATCTAGAGTACAACATCAGTTCCTATAAAGCAATTCATAGTCGACAACTGCTCAAGATCAACAATGACAACCTCTTTGGAGCAACTAGCAATCTGTGAAAGCAACAAATACTCCCTCCAGCTCAAACCCAAGGAATAAGTACATATGATGGGACCAACTCTCGCATAGACTCGTAGTGGAAAATTGAAGGACCAGACGATTCACCATGCTACATTTGGAAGATGGACTGCTCTTATTGATACATGAAGAACACTACCTCTCAAGTACTACATGGAACAACCACTCCAACAAGGGTCTATCAGGGATGACAAACTCGAGAGGCGGGGGAGTGTTGACACTCAAAGACAAGCACAAGCATGGAAGCACATCAAGGAACTGGACACACAAGAATAAGGAGCATGTAGGGAGCTCTAAGAAGCACATGTCAAACTTTTAGAAGAAACCCTATAAAAATAGTGATTTTTGTCACTAAAAACCATTGTAAATAGCATTTTCCATTTTTGCAGCTCCATTTTGTTCAAGACAAGGATTCCTTGAGCTTGAGGAATATTAGAAGTATCATCCTAGCAATTTTCATAATTTTTAGAATTCGTTTGAGCCCCCAAATAAGCCCTGGAACCTAATTTTTAACTAGGCCGAACACTAGGTCTGGACAGGGCCAAAACCACTCGAAAAACTATAAAAAGGGCTGGAGAGCTCATTTTAGGGGTTAGCTTGTTGTAGATTTGAGCTTTGTAAGAAAGTTCTTTTGTAATCAAAGTCCTTCCATTCTTCCACTCTTTGTTCTTACCTTGTGCGTGTGTGTGTATGTGTGTGCATGGTTGTGTGTTTTCACTCATGCACTTGTGCACTTCACTCACTCTTGGTCTTCATACCTGTCCTCATGTCTCCGTAGATTGACATTTATGAGGTGAATCTCCTCACGTTGGCACTTGCCATTGTGCTAGAGTGACAATCATCATTCTTAGTTGCCTTGATTTCTACCCATTTGGTCAAGTAGTCCATTGTGGACATATTTCGAGGTTGAAAAGATAAGTATCGGGCAAATCATCTGGCACTCCTGTGGGAGGTTCTCCATGTTTCATCCTAGATAGGTGATCAACACGGATGTGTGTGTTTCCTTTTTTGACTACTACTTCAAAATCAAATTCCATTAACAATAGAAACCATCGTACTAGTCATCCGGTATTACATGGCTTATTAACTAGATAGAATAGAGCCTGATGATCAATGAAAAGTTTGAATTTGTTTGCCAATAAGCAGTGTCTAAATTTCTTCACTACGTATACCATTCCTAAGCCTTCTCTTTCTGTAGTGGTATAATTACGTTCTAGTTGGTTTAATTGTCTACTAGCATAGGCTATATGGTGGTCTAAATTTCTGATATTTGCTAGCTGTGCTAAGATGCAACCAATGGCAAACTTGGAGGCATCCACATGAATATGAAAAGGTTTATTCCAATCTGGTACTTTTAAAATTGGAGCTGAGCTCAAGCGACTCTTTAATTCATTGAACGCATGTTCATAGTCTTTTGTCCAAGTAAACTGAGTCAGCAATCCATAAAGAGGCCTCACAATTATGGCATACATGTGAATGAGTCTACGATAATATCCACAATGTTCCATAAATGCTTGTACTTCTTTAGCGGTCTTTGGTCTTGGCAAATCCATAATTACTTTGATTTTGTCTTCATCAGTGGAAACTCCATTCTTAGAGACAATGTGCCCTAAGATCTTTCCTTGTCAAACCATGAAGACACATTTTTCCGAATTAAGGTATACTCTATACTGATGACATTTGGCAAATATTTTTCTTAGTTTTGGGATGTGTTTTGATCTTATAGCTGAATAGGTACATAAAACATCCACGTATACCTCCATACTTTTTCTCAAGAATTCCTTGAACACGTGGCACATCAATCTTTGGAAAGTGGTTGGGGCATTAGTTAGACCAAAAGGCATAACCCCAAATGCATAGACTCCCCATTCGGTTGCAAAACCTGTCTTATGTTGGTCTTTAGGAGCAATGGCTACCTGATTATATCCTGAGAAGCCGTCAGTAAAGCTATAGACTTCCTTACGTGCAACCCTTTCCAACAGATGATCTGTGATGGGTAATGGGTAACTATCCCGTATGGTGGCTGCATTTAACTTTTTAAGGTTAGTGCATACCCTTAATTTGCCATTCTTTTTTGGTACTACCACTAATGGTGATACCCATTCTGTGTGTTCAATTTCATAAATGAAGCCCGCATCCAATAATTTATCTATCTCCTCCTTATTTTTTGTCGAATAAACATTATTATAGGTATATGGTCTTTGTTTGGAGGGCTTGGCTTCTGTTGTCATAGGGATTCTATGAGCACAAACACAAGTATCTACACCTTTTAAGTCCTTATAAGTCCATGCAAAGACATCTCGATACTCTCTTATAAGTTGTATTGATTCCTGTTCTTCCTCCGGCGAGACATCTTGTCCTATGAAAGTGCATCTCTCTTCATCTTCTTCAATAGCTATACAATCTTCTTCGTCTGCTCTTTATTGTGTATGCTATCCCTAGATGTGCTTCTTGTTTTGGCATCACAATAGAAATCTTTCTCTCCTCTACATCATATTTCTTGAAATGCTCAGGTACCTCGAATTGGTCTTGAGGTGTGCTATCTTCTTTCTCTTTTTCTATGCTTGGTTCATCTATTACTGGTTGTAGCTCCAGTTCCATTTCTATGCTCTTTAATCTTCATTCCATTCTTTTTCAATTACTCACCTTCATCCGCTTCTTGGAGAATGGCCATGTATAGATTTACATCATATCCTTCCTCATCTTTGCACTCATTCATAGCTATTACTTCTTCATTTATGCATATGTCCAGGGTGGCTAAAATTTCCATCCAACCATGGGGTTCGAATTCTTCATCTAATAATATTTGAGGCATGTAGGCAGGATCTTCTATAGGTTTAGGTGTTCCTTGTCTTGGCTGCCATCTTTGTCTCCTTTCTTCTTCCCCTTTAGCTGCCTTACACATCCATAGGTGAATATCTTCGTTCATTCATGGTTGACTACTAGATGCTACACTATGAATGGATAAATTATCGTCTTCCTTGTGTATCGATTTCCATTGTAGAGGAGGGACATCTTGATAAGTATATGTATGGATATTTCTCCTAGTCGTCATTCCTCCATGCTGCAAGTACACTACGTCTTTTCGGTAGTCTTCCACTACCTTGAGCTGTCTCATGAAAGGCCTTCCAAGTATCATCTCATAATTGCTAGCCTTTTCGAATTGACATATTGCTAAGGTGTGCTCTAATTCGACTCCGCAAGTGGTAAATGCTGCTTTTTCCAATAATCCTAGGGGTCGCTCCATGTGTCCATCTGCCATTTCAATCTTCATTCTGGTAGGTTGTAAAGCTGGCTTTCCCCATTTCTCCCATATTTCTTTGGTAGCAATTCCTACTCCAGCTCCTGAATCTAATATGGCTTTCGTTGTATATTCTCTATAAGTGATAGGTAGGCATGTATTTCCTTCATCTTCCTCACTGAAATCTCCAACTTTATCAACTAGTATTTTAATAGTAGCTACTGCCTCTTGCATCTTGCTCTTGTCTGACTTTGTCTCTAACTGGTTGGTGATTTTCTCTCTCAATTGAGGCTTCACTTTCAAGAGTTCTTCTAGAGTTAGAGTACATGGGATTTTTACTTTTTTAAGGTGTTGTACTATGTCAGAGGTTTGGACTAATGGGTATTACTCCTTTCTCCTCACTGAGGGAAAATGATATAATTCGAAGTTATGTTCATACTCCCCCATATAGTTTAGTAATACATTCACACTGTCTTCATCTTTGTTGTTGTCAAGTTGAGATGATCTTTCTAGGTTTGATTCAGGGATTGACAATTCAAGCTCTCCTACTACTTCTAACTCCTCAAAAGGTGGTTTAATTCCTTCTGTTTTCTTCCATCTATCTTCTTGGATCCTTGCCCACAAGTCTCTAGGCCATTTCGCATCTACTTCAAGGATTACCGATCCTTCTTCTTTACTTTCACAACAATTTTCTTCATAGTTCTCGTTTTTCTTCCCTTCCCTAGGATGACTACGTGCTTCACATTCCTGAAATTATTTTTCAGGAATTCTTGTGCTGGGTAGGGGCTGAAGAGGTTTTTCTAAGGTTTGCTGAGACACTTCAATTAACTTCTTACATATCTCCAATCTTTCTATCTCTAAGTCACCTCTTGTGTATTCTCTTTCGTATTGCTCAATGGTTGGGCCAGTCTTTATTCGTGCTTGATGTGCTTTAATCCACATGGCTAACGCTTCTAGCATTGGATCGGCTAAAACTGATCGTGCCTCTTGCCTTGATCCGTCCTTGCGTGTTGTGTACTTCCCAGTGTTGTATGCCCCTACGGGGCTCTATGCAGAGATGGGTGTTGTGCACCCCTCCGGGGCTTCCCGCAGAGATATGTCTTTAGATATATTCTGTTTAGGAAGCTTCTTTCTTGTTTTTCATTGTTTTTTCCTTTTGCTTGAATCTCCTTCAATAAACCTATGGGTCTATCATGCTCGCTGCCCATTGATGTGGTGCATCCAACGACCTCTAACTAGTTCATGTCACAAGTGCAAGATTCCATCGAGGTAATGTCCATAAAAAGTCGTACTATTGCAGAGGTGAAGAAGATTGATGGTGATGTGCTTCATGTCTCGAAGTGTGGGTCTCAAACGACCCCCCCACTAGAGAAGAATAAACCACAAATAGCTTTAGATCACACCCCTAAATCCTTTGCTGATGTGGTTGCTCAAGGTATCCCCTGTTTTGATGTCTTCAATCAAGCAGGTAAGCTTTCTGAAATTATGATGGACAAGGGAAAGGGATCCCTGATGCCTACACATGACTGTTTTATTAAACAAGGTGTGTATAATAGTAGCCTAACAAAGGATGCAACTTTGGTCATTGATAAGAATTGTTTTAGTCATTGGCAATCGCAACTTGCTAATAAGGTGGTTATAGTCCTATGCCATGGGCCAAGGCCTCCCCAGGAGGTTCTTAAGTAATGGATCGGGTCCAATTGGGAACTTAAAGGTCTGCTTGTCAAACAAATCCAGTATTTACTAAACAAATATTATTTGTTCTTCTTTGAGGACTCAAGTGGCACACTGAAAGTTATCCCTCAGGGGCAATGGATCATCAGATCGACGCCCATCTCTTTTTTTTAGATGGTTCTTTGGATTCAATTCTTGTGGACTCAAACCAACCAAGGTGCCAGTCTGCATAGAGTTGCCAGAATTGCCTGTGGAATTTTACCCTTGGGTAGAGGGCTTATGCTCAGTTCTTGGTAAAACTTTGGGTCAAAGGGCATTAATCCCAAATGGCATCCTCAAGCTTTAGTAGAAATTGGCATTTCTAATCTTGTGAAAAGTGTGCTCAAAATCAAGGACTCTGATGGTTTTTGTCTACATGAACAGAAGGTCTCCTATAGAAATTTACCAAATGTTTGTTTTGAATGTTATAAACAAGGACATTGGATCAAGGATTTTCAGCTCCTCGAGGAGAATATTCAACCCATTTTAGACAACCATTTGGATGATCTACAAGCTCCAAAAGCCCCTCATAGTACTACCCTCAAGAAGCTCTAGGTAAAACAAACCAAAAAGAAAGGTAAAACCTGGAACAATTCTTTTGATATTCTTCTAGAGGAAGTATCACATCCTTTTAAAGATTTAGGAGAAACTTTTTCCTTGTGTAATCAAACAAAAATGGTCGCTAAATTTCAGGGGAATCCTCCCATCACATGAACCGACTGGTTCACTCTTCTCCCGAGGAGATTGTGTCCCATCAGATTGAGCCTAATGAAGGCGAGACTATAGTAACAAAAAAAAGGAAATCATGTTTGGAATGTGAGTTCATAATTAATTCATGATTCAGTTTTCAATACGAACTTCTCTCCTTCTGATGAGCAGAGATTTGCGTTTGTACTGAACAATCATGACAACTCTGAAATTAGAGGTTTTCAGCAAATTGGTCTAGAATTGGACGACTTTCAAAGAAACCAAAAAGAAAATGAAGCCCCCCTTTGTTTAAATAGTTACCAAGGCAACAAGAAAAGAGGGCATTTCCAAGCCCAAAGGGAAAGATATTATGGAAAACTCTGTTTCTCTGAATAAGTTAACCAAAAACATTAGAAAGTAATGTTGTTTGGCAGTTTAGAGGTTCACCTTATTTGTTTTTTTATTATGAATCATATAAAAATTCTTTCTTTCAATATTAAAGCCTATCTGATCCCGTTAGAGCTAAGTGTTTAGCCAAGTGGATGCATGATCTTTCCATTTTTCCTCATTTCTTATGCCTCTAGGAGATTAAAATTAATGGGTCTAAGCTTCCCTTGCACGTTAATGTTGTTTCTAGGAATCAGGACTGGTTTTCTACCAACCACCCACAGGGTAGAGGTGGTGCCTCGATGCCTATAGCCCACTCCCTTAGCCACCTTATTCAAGACCATTTTTCCAGTCCTACACATCAATGGATTGGGATGTCTCTTAAGAAGCCCCATGACTATGTTCTTGTCAGCTTGTATGCTGCCAATTGTCCTTCCCTGCATGCTAAATGTTGGGAAGAGTTGTGCAACCTTCCTGGCCCCCTATTAATTATTGGGGATTTCAACATGGTCAAAACCATCCACAATAGATATTGTAAAAAAGGCTCTTCCATTCATGGTCAATAGTGGAACTCTTGGCTTAGACTTGTGGCTAATCAAGACCTTATTGATATATCGAATAAGTCTAGCTTTACTTGGAATAACACACTAAAGGGGGAGAACTTCGTAGCAGCCAAACTTGATGGATGTTACATGAACATTCCTTTCTCCCAAGAATTCTAGGATATTAAAGTCTCTTGTGACAATTCCATTTGCATTTCAGACTACACTCCCCTTTTTGATCTCTCTTAGTCAAAATTGCCCCAATTACAAGTCTGGGTGGCCTCACCTAGACCCCTCTTTATTGAAAATTCCTTGTGTGTTGGATTAAACCAAAAACAGTTCCTTCTTTCACTTTAAAGCCGTACGAGAGTTTCAAACTTTGTTCACGTACTATAAAAATCTTAAGATAGCCCTTAGAGCTAGTAGAAGGCAAGCCATCTCTCGGGAAATTGCGAGTCTTAGTGCCTCTCCAGGCCCTCAAAATATGGATAGAATTTTATTGCTTTAGGATAGAATTAGATATGAGGAGTACATTTAAGCTAGTAGCATTCTCTCCTTCTCATTGGTCAGGAAATCTGGATAGACCAAACAAGAGTATGTTTTCTCTGTTGAAAAAAAAGAGTAAAGATTTCATTCCTATGCTAATGAAAAAGACGGGTGGATTTGCTATCAGTGTTGAGGAGAATTGGCCGGAGGCCACTGGCTTCTTTACTTATGTTTTCTCTAGTTCTCCCAAGTGGGGGAAGATATCTACGGAGACAAAGCCACCATTGCTCTTAAAAGAAAAAAAACTATTCCTCCTAGCTTGGCTGCCTTGTTGCACCTGCCCCTCTCTACTGGTGAGATTAAATAAACCATAGATAAATTGAAACTGTGCAAAACTCCTAGCCTTGATGGCCTTCCAAATGAATTTTTCATTACCCTAAAATATTTCTCGACTCCCTTGATTCTCTTGATGTGGAAAAAATTTGTTAATTGAGGCACTCTTCCTATTGAAATCAATATTGGGGTTATAAAATTGATTCACAAAAGAGGACCTAAGGAGGACCTAAGGAGGACCTAAACACGTGAAGACCTATTACCTCTTTTTAACACCATTTATAAGGTATTTGCTTCTACTCTTGCTAGGAGACTTAGTCCCTTGATGAAGGACATTATCCTTTCTTAGCAGAAAGGATTTATAAAGGGAAGATTCATTTTAGTTGCCATAATCTCTCTTTGGTAAGGAATATATTATGTCAATGAGTCGAGTCAACCTTTTTTCTTCTTTAAAATTGACCTTGATAAGGCCTATGAAAGGATAGAGTGGGAGGTTATGTTCCAATCCCTTTAGGATATGAATGTTGGAAGAAACTTTGTAAAAGTTGTTAGCACCCTTTTTGGTAATGCTCACTCCAAAGTTCCATCAATGGTACCCTCTCCCCCCCTTTCAGACCTAGAAGATTTATCAGGCAAGGATGCCCCTTTGATTTTTGCTATCGCTAGTGATGAATCTGGTTGGCTCATAAAAGATGCATTGCACAACAAGCAGCTAGAGGGAATTGATATCCCTAGAGCTGACAATCAATTTTGCCTTCAAGCATTTGCTGATGACATACACATCATAGTTAAAGCCAATTCTAATTCTACCAAATGTATGCTTGAATGCCTCAATATTTTTAGTCTTGCTAGTGGGTCCCATATCAATCATGCAAAAACAACCTTTAAGTTGTCTAGCAGTTTCACTCCTGATTGTATATCTGCTCTTGGTTGTGACATCATAAAGGATGGAGAAGTCTTTAGATTGTTGGGCATCGCCATGCGTTTTCAGGTTTCCCTCAATCAAAGATGGGATTGGGTTATGTAGAGGTTGAGGAATAAAATTTTTAATTGGTATGCTTATCAGTCATCCATTTCTCATAGAGTTTTTGTTTTAAACCACTATATCTTGTGCTCTCTTACTTATTTCTTATCTTATTGGATGCCTAAGAAAAAACATTTTAACCACGTTATTGCTCTTTCCAGGAGGTTTCTCTAGGGAGGCATGCTTGAGCACAATAAAATCCCTAAGGTTGCTTGGAACATGTGTTGACTACCTAAAAAGGAAGGGGGTCTTGGAATTGTGTGTCATGTTAAGATGGCTATCAACCTGGCTACCAAATGGATAGTTAGAGCCATTCATTCTCAAGATATTTGTGCTATGTTGATTAAAAGGAATATAAAAAAATTTGCTTTAGCTGACTACAAATCCTGGAAAAGTCACTCATTATGGGATATCATTGTCTATCCTCATTTATATTCTCCTGTGGCTAGCAACCTCTAATATAGGCTATGGCAAGCCTAGATGATAGTTGAAAAGTCTTCTAGCCCTAACCTCAAGTTCTTTAATTATTTTAAATTTCTTTTAAAGGATAACATATGGATAGGATGGCTCTCTCTAGAATATTGGGCATCTTGAAATTAAGGAACATAAATGCTCCAAAATGGGTCTTACTTGCTTGAATGATTTAACTGATGCATGTCTCCCCATGAATGATCATCAAATCAAAGAATTGATTGATTTTTCTCCTGTTTGTTTACAGGTGGTCCTAAAGCATAAAAGGATTGTAGAGGACAGACTGCTACAATGCACCAAAAGAAGACCAGTTAAACTTTTGGAGATTTCTCAGGACATTTAGAAGCTATTTAAAAAGAAGAAGAGCTCTATCCAACTCATCCTACATAAGCTGAACTCCAAGTGGAAGGTTAATTGGAATGCCTCATAGTGGCATCACATATTTTTATGTATTTGGAATCTTCCTTACAATATAAAGCGCTCTGTCATTCTCTGGCTCATCATACATAATGGGATATGGTATGGTGCCAAAGCCAAGAAGATTACTATTAAAGGTGAATTATGTATATTTTGTGGCAATGTGGAGGACCTCCCACACCTTTCCTTCAATTTTAGGCATGCTCAAATCTTTTGGAGCTATCTTCAACCTATTTGCTAGCATCTCATCCTCTCTTTCAGCTTTAAGGAGATCCTTCTGGGCACCTGCAACAGATTAGACTTCATTCTCTAGAACCTATGGAGGGCACATATTTTATGGTGGATATGGAGAAGCAGAAATGAAGTTGTCCTTAACAAAGCTAAGAAGCCTATGCTCTTCTCCTTCATCAAAGGCCTCACAAACATTGGAACTAAATGTCTGGAAGCTATCAAATCTGCCCCCAATGAGGACTTTTAGTTAGCTTCTCACCTTCACTCTACCCATCCCAATAAATGGAGGGACTCTCTGATGGAGCTTTAATCTAGTATTAGATCTATAGGTTTCACGATTAATATAATTTTCTTGTTTCTTAAAAAAAAAGTTGATCTAAACTTGGGATTTCTAGAGGTCCATTAAGAGCCATCCAAGGGTATCCAAAGCAAGGTGAAGTACTGAGCAAAGAAAGGATCAAGAAGCACAACTTGGGCATAGGAGCATTCAATGAAGCACCAAACTTAAGGTTGGAAGATCTTTCAACACCTAAATCAATTTCTAGTATAGTCTAAGTGCGATTAGTATTATTGATTAATTAGGTTAACGTTAGGAATGATACAAGTGCAAGAAACCCTAATTACTCAAGTTCAAGCATAAGTTAGGTTATTGCTGCGATAAACCCTAATGAAAAAAGAACTTAATTTCAATGCTGCAATAACTTAAACATATAAAGAAAAATGATACCTAACGTACATCAACTAAAACGAAAAGAGACCAAGGGAATGAGAAAGAAACCAAGTAACTGAGAAGGAATGAATCTATGTAATGTCAATTCACAACGAGCAACTGAAAAAACAAATTCATGAACCTCAGATCAGGTAAGCACAAAGGAAAAGTTGATCATTGTAATATGAGATCCTCTGAGGCTAGTATTAAAAGCACTCTAAGATCTTGGGCCTAACAATTAGATGATTACCCATACATATTAAGCCTAGAAACTAGTGATCCCTAGATGTCTTTTAGCATGGAGAGACCTGTAGGTAGCTCAAGTAGTGCCTATTTAGAGATACCAGAATGTTCTTATAAGATGCTATTGCGGTATATTAGGAACAACTATTAGGTGCATGCATCTATGAGGAAGGTATGAGGCGATGAGTTGTCCAACTCAAAAATCCTCATCAACCCTTTGGACTTAAACACCCAATGGTACAATTCAAAGAGGGTTTTTATGTTGATAAGCAAGGAGCCATGTATGTGGTTACCAACTTACTAGACAGGACAAATGAGTTCGGAAATGTCATTCCCGAGAATGAGATAGGAGACCTATAGGAAAGATATTAAGGACGAGAACCCAAGACTCCATGAGGAAAATCCATCTTGGCTAGACTGATCACCCTAGAATGGGTTCCCCAAGAAAAAAAAAGCACAGAACTATTCTTGAATACGGAAATAGAGGAAGCTTTTTCAAGATTCAAGCTAGATGAGCTTAGCAAAATAGGTAGAGTCAACCATCTATGATTTCAAAAACCTAAAGATATAGTAAAAGTTGTTTATGTGGATAATACATCAAAGAGAATGTTTTTGGTAATAGAGCATGGTAGGCATGCATACACTTGGAAGAGCGAACTGATTTTTTCTCCACCATGATCTAATGTCTCCCATGACCTCCAAGGTGTAAGACCATCCCAGGCTCATGAAACCCTGAGGGAAAGAACTAGAGAGAGACCTGAGGTAAGCTTTGCACACACTATGCACAGAGGCATATTAGGACTTGAAAGTGAAAGACCTCAAAGAGAGAGACATAGAGCACATAGAAATCAAAGAGATGAACATGATTTTCCATTGCCTAGACCTCGAGAATACCCAAGAAACCTTAGACCCTCTCAAGTGGTAATGAAAATGAAAAACTACTTTGACGAGTCAAGAGATCCTTATGATCATGTGGCCGAGTTCAAACAAGTGATAAGAGCTGAATAGGTCGATGAATTATTCACCCTATTTGAGGCATTTGGCTTGACCCTCAAAGGAACTTTCTCAGCTTGGTGTGAACCCCTGAACAAATGCAATTACCAAGATATAGGTCAATTGCAAGAAGCATTCATCATTGAATTTTCCAAGAGTGGCATCATGCATAACCATCATCCTTGATCTAGACCTTCAAGCAAACACCCCAAGAAACAATTCACTTAGTGGGATGTAGATTAAAAAAAAATGTGGAAAGATGCCCCACACCTGAATTACCTACACAAGGAAAACAAGTTTCCTTATTTTTAGATGGACTTCTAAGCGAGAAAATTAGATCTTATGTATATACCAAGGAGCGAATTACACTAGATCAATGCTTGAGAATGTGTATTGACATAGAAGACAACTTTGGCAAGGAGTTAGAGCTATCCAAACCTCTGCAATAGATGAGCTAGATGAGTGGGTTGCCAAGAAGCTAGGAGTACAAAAGAGACAAACACCAAGGGTCACCTCTTTGAAGTGATGTTATACCTGTGGAGGTGACCACATGGCTAACGTATGCCCAATGCCAAATTGGAACATGAGAGAACTAAATGCTCCATATTGCACTATTTAGAGAGAATATGCAGATCATATAGCTCAAGATTGTCCACATAATAGGCAGGTTCTTAGACAACCATATTAGCAAACTTATCAAGAGGGTAGGTATCAAAACTAGTAAGAACACAAACAATGTGCCAAAGATCACTCCTATTAATGTCATTCGGTTAGTAGCAAATTCTAATGGAAGTGTGACTTCCATTGGCCAATGCAAGTAGTCACTAGAGCTCAAGCATTATAGCAGAACCAAGGCTTAGGTCAGGAAAAAAAAGTCTTGACGTTAGTGAGATAGAGAGCATAAATAAGAAAAGAATAGGAGCATGGAAAGATAGTGATGAGAGAATGAAAAGGCAATGGTCGAAGAAGATGAGAGAACTTGAGAAAGCCTAAGAGAAACAAAAGGCAAGTTAACTGAAATTGCTTATTAAATGCACTCGCAAAACCCATCCACACAAAACCATCCCATAGACCCACCACTCATTGTGAATAGATTGAAACCAAGGTCTCTGCTCGCAAATCCAACCCCAAAAGGCTTGGACATGATGTTCAAGGCCAACCACACTTGATGTCAAGAAGGGCCAACAACTACAAACCTAGACAAGGGTTACCCTAGAGCAGATTTAGAGATTGAATGAACAAAAATGTGCATGAAAATGGTAGAACTAGCTCAGGCCATACTTGAGGCCAATCGATGGTTCAATTAGATAATTTTTGTCAAACCGGGTTTTCATTTCTAGGGCTTACTAGAAAGATTAGAGTAGTTGGTAAACAAGCCGTAGGTTTCTTTACCTCCACATGCTCAACGAGTTGTCGAAGGAGAAAGCTCACCACCAATGAAAGTTTATCTTCCTATTTCCATGGATGATGGAACATCTCTTTCAATTGAATAGTAATCTCAAGAGCTTTTGCAAGAAATACAAGAAGAGAAATGGGCCAAGGAGAAGGGTAATTCCCCTCCTATTCTTGAAATTGACGACCTTCATGATCAATTTCCCCAAGACATTCCATCTATTTACGGAGACCAAGAAAAGCAACAAGAAGATGAAAGATTAGATTTTGAATCTAATTCTTTAAAAGAGTTTCCACAATTCAAAAACCCATGGGAATCTGAATCTCTTCAGATCAGAGCTCCCACAATATTGATAAGAAATGAAGACTCAATGGTTCCAAGAAAGGTGCAGTGTTGTCTCACCTTAGAAGAACTGCTCAAAGTAAAACCTGAGCTGTGGAAACATGTGGAGAATCCGGTTCTAGAACTTGATTCCAATATGTCAAAAGCAAGTTCTAAGAAAAAAGTCCTAGAGATACCTCTAAATAAAATAGGAGGCATGAGTGAAGGTGAAGAAGGTAGTACTTATCTTCCAATCACCTACCAAGTTTAAAGAACCAAAGCTATCTTATATTTTAGTGCTGGTGTTGCAATTGTGACCACATCCTTGTGGAAGAAATGGAGCAAACCCACATTACAACTAACTAGAATGAAGCTTCAAATGGTAGATGGCCATGTTGAAAGACCTCTAGGATTTCTAGAAGGGGTAACTCTAACCACATGGTGTTTGAACACACCTTTGCTATATGTGACTTTGGCAAAAATAACATCTATGAAATGATCATAGGAAGACCCTTCCTATGGCAACTACACGTGGTACACAAATGGGGAACCAACTCCTTATACTTGCAAAAATTAGGGGTCACAACTAAGGTAAATTTGAAGGATTATTCCTTCAAATATGTACCACCCCTATAGTGGAATCCTATCCACAAGGCTCAAGAGGATTCAATCTATGTGCATTCTATAAGCTCTTTTGATCCATCATGGATGCATGAAGCTACTCACATGTGGATATGCAAGGTTGCACAGGAAGAGGAGAGACGCCTTAAAACGAGTGAAGAAGGAACTTGTCAAGGAGCTAGACCAATTAGAGACCTAGACTATGCACCGATGATCTTTCCAGATGATGAATTTGAGCCTCATGTTGGGCACAAATCTTAGCCACCATGGACATCACTATCAATGAAGAACACTAGACACCTCATTGTGATGAGAAGGGTTATGATATCTCTTTGTTCATCTATGAACCTTTGCCAGAAGAGTGTGACTCTAATGAGGTCATAGAAGAAAAGGAGGACAACAACAATCTAGAGTCCATTGTGATGGATAGTTTCTTTGATTCAGAGGAGCACTATCTAGAAAATGTGGGAGTATTTACACAAAAAGAAGAAGAACCTCTCACAAGCATCCAAACTATAAATTCAAGGGAGGAAAGTGTAGGTAGTCAAAATAAAAAGAAAAGAAAAGCAGTGAAACACGTAGGGAGGAATCATTATTTGAACTACCAGATAATTTCAAGAAATATGAAAATGAAAACTAGAAAATTTTCATACGAATACCTAAGAGAGTGGCCCTCATAGGAGAAGCATATGATAATAAACAAAAGACTAAAAAAATTAGTAACCATTGAAGAGAACGAAGAGTGATGTACGTACATAGGAGAAGACCTAAGTGCAAAAGAAGAAATAGAGCTTGTATCTTTCTTAATGGAATATAGAGACGTGTTTGCATGGACCTATAGAGACCTCAAGGGAGTAGATCCAACAGTATGCTCTCATACTATCCGTATGATATCTGACACGAAGGCCACCAAACAGAAGCCCTACACATATAATTACACTTTTGTAGCCAAAATAAAAGAAGAAACCAATAGACTCATTGAAGATAGATTTATCGAGATTGAGCACACTCAATGGGTGTCCCCCATTGTAGTGGTGTTCAAGAAGAATGGAATGTTGCACATGTGTATTAACCTTAAAAAAGTTAATGCCACTACGATCATAGATAAATGTCTGATTCCAATCATGGAACATTTATAGGAGTATGTTGTAGGCAAGAAATTTTATAGCTTCCTTGATGGATTTTCTGGTTACAACCAACTAGCGATCACCCCAAAAGATCAACACAAAATGGACTTTGCCACAGAGTGGGGAATCTTTGCATTTCGTGTGATTCCATTAGGCTCCCCAATGCACGTGCAATATTCCAAAGGCTCATGTGTCATGTCCTCAAAGAGTTCTTGCAAAAGAGCTTAGAAGTTTATGTGGATGTTTTATGTGCCCATTCGGAAGAAAGAAGATACCACATCCCTAAGATCAGACACATCTTCAAAAAGTGTAGAGCATATCGAGTGTGTCTAAACCTTGAAAAGTGTGTGTTCACGGTACATCAAGGTAAGGTCTTAGGTCATATTCTTTCTAAGAATGGAATTTGAACAGATGATGTCAAAGTAAGAGCCATAGAAAAATTGTCGAGGCCAAGGAACCTTAAAGAGGTACAAGCATTTATGGGCCATTGTGGATACTACCGTAGGCCCATCCACATGTATGCAATCATAGCTAAACTTCTTTATGCTTTGTTGAAAAAAATTGAGAGGAACAAAGAATATGACAATTCCTTCAATGGCCACTCCGTATTGGAATAAAGAATTCCATATGTGAAGGAACTCTAGATTTGCCTATAGCGTATGTTGGAAGACAACTAAATGTGGCTCAATGAAACTATATAACAATCTAAAGAGAAGGCTTAGGCATGGTATATGCTTTGAAGAAGTTTAAACACTATCTATTGGCCAACAAGCTTTATTATGTTTGGTCCATCAATCTTTATTATGTTTGGTCAATAGACCTTGCAATACTAGATGCAATAGTAAGATGGTTCCTCTTACTAATGGAATATGACCT
This sequence comes from Ceratopteris richardii, assembly GCA_020310875.1. Classification (NCBI taxonomy): domain Eukaryota; kingdom Viridiplantae; phylum Streptophyta; class Polypodiopsida; order Polypodiales; family Pteridaceae; genus Ceratopteris; species Ceratopteris richardii. The sequence continues at coordinate 7,788,674 of CM035416.1, forward strand.
TGAATTGGTTTTCAGGAAAGTTAGGACCCACCTCAGGTTTCTCTGGTCATCAAGCTTTATTATGTTTGGTCAATAGACCTTGCAATACTAGATGCTTAGTAAGGTTACTAATGGAATACGACCTTGAATTGGTTTTCGGGAAAGTTAGGACCCACCTCAGGGCAAATAACCATTCTTGCATCACTTTAGCAGAGTCATCACAAAGAGTGTATGATGAACTACTTGACACTTATTTGTTCAATTCAGAAGTTGTTCTTAAATGGGAAAATATGTCGGTACCTGTCCTAACCTTGAGACCCAAAAATAAGAATGTGAAAACTAACAAAGAGGAAATTGTAAAATTACAAAATATCAAATATTGGAAAGAGGTATGTAAAAACAAGATACAGAGGGTGTACTAGCTTGTTGTGCCAAAGAGGATGAACATAGTAGATGGCTGCAACAAGCCCATGAAGGATCCCTAGGAAATCACTATTCAAAACAACTAACATTGTAGAATCTAAAATGTTTAGGATTGTATTGGCCTAATATGAATAGAGAAATACATGAGTGGATTAAGAATTGTCCAATGCCTGAAAAAAACCCCCAATGGAGTATGATACCCTTTATCATGTGTCATTTACTCTAGAATGGAGCACTCCATTGGTAGACTTCGTGAGATCAAAGACATTACCTAGCAAGGCTAGTTAACTATCAAGGTAATGAAGTATGGAGCAAGAGGCTCAAGGCTACATCTTAATAGGAGACAACCTATATCAAAGAGGCAAAGATGGTTACTTAAGACTATGCATTCATGAATCCGACTATTTGACAATCTTGGAAACTACACATAGCAGTGTTGTTGACGAACACTTCGGTCTTGACCAAGTAATTAAGAACATTCTATTTGAGGAATTTGGTGGCCCACTCTTCATATGGATGCACATACCTATGTGAAGAGATGTGACACATGCCAACGTGCACATTATCTGATTAGAAAAGACGAGATGTCTTTGAGGTCGATGATGGGAGGATGCACATTCTCAAAGTGGGGTATAGACTTTATATGTCCTATTAACCCTCGAGCTAGAAACACCCATGCTAAATACATTATTGTAGCCATAGATTACCTTACAAAGTGGTTACAAGTCAAAGCCACAAAAAAGAACGATGCTCAAATGATGGCTAAGTTCTTATTCAAAAATGTGTTCATGAGATAGAGGTTACAAATAGAGTTAGTAAGTGATTGAGGTACATAATTCTTGAATGAAGTCATTGAAAACCTTCTCCAAGAATTCTTGATGATACATAAGAAGTCTATCCCATATCATCCAAAAGCTAACAGACAAGCCGAGAGCACAAATAAGATTGTATGTAACATATTGACAAAATTGGTAAATAATAAATGCTCTGATTAGGATAAACAATTTCATCATGCTGTTTGGGCTTATAGAGCTGCCTACAAAATGCTATTGAATGCTAGCCCATTTCAGATGGTCATAAAAAAAAAATGTTTTGTTACCATTAGACTTCCTGATCTTGAGTTTAAAAGTAGAAAAAGAGCATGAGTGGAATGGGCATGAGTTGTCCTCTAGGATATTTGATTTAGAACGATTTGGTGAGACTAGGCTATGAGCAACAACATGCATCTACACTACAAAGAACACACAAAATGCATACTTCAATGCACACATCAAGGATAAAGGATTGAAGGAGCGAGACCTAGTGTTGGCTTATACAGTAAATCAGCATGCCGATAAACTAGAGAAATGAGGATATGGACCCAGGATCATTATTAGAATCTCCACTAGTGGTGCACTTCAATTGGCCACCCTAGAAGGTGACAACTTGCCAAGCTATATTAGTGGATGTCAAGTCAATGTATATCAAGAACCTCTTACAGAGCATATGCTAATGAGACTCAATACCACTAAGAAGCGAAAAGAAGAAGAGTTAAGGGTTAGGAAGAAGCACACGTAGAGGCTAGAGGTGCATCAACCAAAATAAGTTAAGGCGACAAGGCCTAGATTTTAATCCAAATGCCCCAAGTTATCACATGGCCATGTGCCAAACATCAGGTGCAATCGTTCCTTGAATAATTGACCGACATCCCTTTGTGACCATAGAGGTAGGATGATGAAAGAGTGTAAGGACTACGAGAGCCTTGATTGACTCATGTGTAGCAACTAGTGCAATTAGACTCTCATATTTCCAAGATCTACAATTGAACATTAATTCCATAGAAGCCTATCTCATAGGATTGGGAGGCGTGGAAACCCTTTCTTTGGGTGAGGTGGATCTTCCCATGTATCTTCAAGATGTCCCAATGACAATCAAAATTCTAGTATGTCAAGATGAGGACCTTACAGAACCACTTGTCTTGGGCCAAGATTGGATCTATGACCATGCAATCAACATAAACCTAAGAAGTGAACTTCTTCAATTTTGGATACATGAACAATGCATTTGATTAGAATTAGAGAATGGCATGATCATAGATCCAAGTGTCATAGAGTCTCATAGTTCTTCTAAGACTAATCTTAGAGAAGAAGATGTATGTGTCAAAAGCTCTATGACACAAAAGGAGTCAATCATGAAAGAACAGGCTCAAAGGCGAGTGGATCTCTCCCCTTTTTCAAAGACTAATGCATCCATAGTCGTTCAACCATAGAGGCAAGTGAAAAAATACAAGACAACTGCTACATCAAATAGACAAATAGATTTCAAGAAGAAAGTAGTTCCGAGCATGAAGTAGATCTGGTACAAAAGGGAGAGTAATCAATCACATCATTGCAATAAAAATCGTTACCCAACAAGTAGCAACAAAATCGAAGGCAACAAGTAGCAAAACAATGATGATATCTATATTAAAGAGTACTCCAAAGTTGGGTATTGAAGCAATCGATGAAGGCAGACCACAATAACATGCAAATTTGATGCCTAAGAAATTGGTTGCATCTCAACAAAGGCAATTACACATGTGGGTACCCAAGGAACTCTTACATGCACAAAGGCCTATGTTCTCCCACATGAGTAAAGCCTCAACAATGAATTCAAGGAAATGTAAGGGTCTGAATCAAGCAGCTAGATCAAAAGAAGATCACCTCACCTCTTCTACAATAGTACGATGACAAGCAACATGGGTATGTGTTTGGAAGCCAAAAGCACCACTAGCCACCATAGAACCAAAGAGCCAACCATGAGGGATAGAAAATTTAAGAAACCATCCAAAGATGAAGAAGTCAAAAGTGATCTCTATGCAGCCGAACACATTTCTATAATGCATCCCTATAAGGAGGAATGATCAACATCATTTCGAGATCCAATGGATACCTCCAAACAAAGATTGCATCAACATCTACAAGTAATATTAGAAGCCTAAATGTGCGAAAACCATGTTCTCTTTGCATAACCCCATCTTTTGCACCATTAAGGTTATGCATTTCCACAGTGTGCATTAATATAGGGCCACATTACAAGGCCGTGCATAGACACAATTGAGAATCCCAGGTACATGACATAGACACATTTGACATATGTAAATTATTTTATTGATACTCTCATTCTTCTTGTCTTGTGAAATTGTTCCAACAAAAAAAGAGAAAAAAAGGGCAAGACCATATGCTCAAAGAATCTCATTAGTGAACCATCAACAAGGACATCTATCAACAAAAGGAGAGAATCCAATGGTCAATCACCATGACCGGAGTACAACACAAATAGATGAACATTGACCGACCCTTCACAATGGTAAGAATCTTCTACAATGGCAACATTTTAACGATGATAGATTAGGAAACCTTTCCATCAACATCCCCTTGAGAACTTAGCTCAAGAACCAACCTTTTGCACCATACTTCTTACACTGCATTCCCCAAGTAAGTGTGCATAGGGCCACATTACAAGGTCATGCACAAGGCATTTGTTTTCTTCAAACCCATGCACTAACACAGTTACCCATCATTCACTATGGGTTGTGGGTTCTTGGCATGATAGCTATGAAACCCATGTTTGAAAGATTTAGAGGACATCAAGCATGAGATGTGGGAACATGTCAAACAAGTGAACACACAAGAAGAGGGAGCATATAGGGAGCTTCAAGAAGTATATGTCAAATTTTAGAAAGAAATCCCCATAAAAACAGTAATGTTGATCACTAAAAACCATTGTAAATATCATTTCACATTTTCGGCATCTCTATTTTGTTCAAACCAAGGAGTAGAGCTCGAGGCATATTAATAGTATCTACATACCAATTTTCATGATTTTTAGACTTCGTTTGATCCCTCAACTAAGCCCTTGAACCAAACTTTTAACTAGGCCGAACACTAGGTCTGGATAGGGCCAAATCTAGTGAAAAACTGTAAAAAGAGCTAGAAAGTTTTATTTTTGAGGTAAGCTAGTTGGAGAGTGATCCAATTCTTGAGTATTGTATATTTACTTTGAGCTTGCTAATAGAGATTCCATTGCTCCACTCTTTGTCTTGTCATGCATGCATGTGTGTATGTGTGTGCATGCTTGTGCCCTTCTCACTTACGCACTTGTACTCTCACTTGCTCGTGGTCATCATATCTTTGTCACATCTTCCCATGTTGAAAATTATAAGGTGGATCTCCTCACTTTGGTACTTTCCAATTTAGTAGAGCGAGAGGATCTATCTATCTATCTATCTATCTATCTATCTATCTATGTATCTATCTATCTATCTATCTATCTATCTATCTATCTATCTATCTATCTATCTATCTATCTATCTATCTATCCATCTATCTATCTATCTATCTATCTATCTATCTATCTATCTATCTATCTACCTAGCTACCTATCTATCTATCTATCTATATGTCTATGTATTTATCTATCCATTTGTGCATTTCTCTATCTATATGTTTGTGTTTGTACTTGCATATCTATCTATCTATCTATCTATCTATCTATCTATCAATCCATCTATATATCTATCTATCTACCTACCTACCTACCTATATCTATCTACCTACCTATATCTATCTATCTACCTACCTACCTACCTATCTATCTACCTACCTACCTACATATACATATACATATATATACCTATCTATCTATCTATGTATCTACTTATCTAATTAATTATTCATCTACCTATCTACATAGATGGAAGAAGAATGAACTTCCTATATGTAGCCTTAAAGCATAGGTTGCCTCGTAGTACACTCACAAACCCACTCTTCTCTAAAATGAACGGTTATTTAAACTATGAACAATTTCTCCAAGAAAGACAATGTATTGCCATCACTAGGCATACACATAGAGACTACTGCTCACTTCCAGATCTCTTTCTCTCAGAATATGCAAAAATTGGATAAAATCTTTGAGAGAAATTTAGAAGACAAGTATAGCATTCTAACAAGCCAAATATTAGAAGCATTGAGTTCAATTTAATAGGGTAAAGCTTTTGAGAACTCAAAGATATCTAGCTCATACACACATAAATATATGAGCTAGATATGGCTACATAGTCTAGTAAAATTACTCCAAGCAAGAAAGAAGGGCCTTGCTTAATAAAGGACCTTGCTTAGCTTATGTCCAAAGTAGCATGCTTCAAACACTCTAAAATAACACACACACACATGCGAGGATCTATAATTCTAAGTAAAATGTGTGTGATATAGATTGAAAACACTACCTATAAGTTAGGAATTACTTTTCCTAGATTATAGTCTTTATCACACCTAATTGTGATAGATGAACTTTGACTCTTGTGATGGGGATCTCAAAATGAAATTTTAACTCAATTTATAGTGCTTGATATCTTGCTTCTTGGTAATCCAAGTGGATCCCATCCAATGGTCAAATAAGGCACTAAGGTTGAAGTTTGAATTTCAACACTCTCCTTCAAGGTTTAAGCTCTATATCTTCATCCTAGCTTCAAAAATCCAATGCCTTTGTTGAACTCCGTAAGCTTGATTGATTCAAAGCTTTGGTAACGTGTTAGTACACCAGTACTTTGTACTTATCTATTGTACTCGGACCTCCTTATTTTAGCATGTTCTCTCTAATGTAGAGATAGTCTAACTCTATGGGTTCGCTTCTAATCATGTTATCACACATGGTTAGCACCTGATTGACCTAAAAGTTTAGTTCGACCATGAGCTTCTTGAGCCACATAAGCTCACATGCCACTTGAGCTTAAGCCATGTATTCAACACCTTTTGTGAAGTATAGATCAATTGTGGGTTTCCTGTTTTTTATCCAAGAGATAACGTTCTTGCCAAGCATCACTACATATCCACTTGTACTCTTCCTATCGTCTTTGGATCAAGCCCAATTAGCATTTTTATATGCTTTCACCTACAATTCATATTCAAAAGGATAGAATAGACCTTCATTTAGTATACATTTGAGATATTTGAGTACTCATTTAGCAACAACTAAATGTGGAACCCTAGGTGTGTTCATGAATTGAGATAACACACTAAATTTCTCTTCATAGTCTATTCCATATGTCTTGGAAAATCCCTTGTCTACTAGTGTAGCTTTGTATCTAGAAACACTACCATCAAAATTCTTTTTTACCTTATAAACCCACTCATTTCCAATTACCTTCATACCTTTCTTCTTTGGCACAAGAATTCAAGTGTGTCTATCCTCTAGAGCCTTTATTTCTTCCTGCATAGCTTGTTGTCATTCCTTGCATGTGTTTTCTTCTTCAAAGCTTGCGAGTTCTTCAATAAACTTGCTCATATGAGGATAATGTCTAGCAATAAATGAATCATAGGTAAGTCTCTCGATTGGATACCTTACCCTATCAAACCTTGTTATCCCACCATTCCATTGATTTCGATATCTTTTGTTGACCTTTGAGCTCTCGCCCTTCTTTCCATGATGGTTTGCATTAAGTTCAATCTAGAAATCTTCATTTTCTTCTATGTCTATGTTTTTGGCTTTAGCTTTGCTCCTTGCATCACTAAGTTGTCTTGATGTTCGACTTACTCCATTCCATGATGGTTAATTGCTTGAATCTCTTAGTCCACTAAGGACTATTCTTTTTGGTCCATCCTTTGAAATATTCCTTTCTTCACCTTCATTAGCATGCATAGATACATTTGTAGCATACAAAGATAAATGTTCATCAAATTTCCCATTCCTCGATATTTTTAGCTACTTTTTTGTGGGGTTTTAAAATCTATAACCCTTTTTCTCACTTGCATACCGTTTTTGGGAAGATTTGCATCTTCCAGTTGATAACGAGAGGAAATAAAAGCAACTTAATTGGTGAATTCTAAACCTCTTTTTCACTGTTGATCAGTTGTTCTAGATTGAATTTACTACTTTTGAAGTGTTTGCAGGTACAAGAAATGATGAAGAATATGTGTTCATATTAGGGTTACCCTAATTACTCATTTAATGAGTGTTTTAAATTGATACATATAAGACAGATGAGTATATACCCCTAAGGTTTCATAAGTTTATATAAGTTAAGTCAGTAGGATTAATCCAAAGGATCTTAAATGATTCCATTGGGTTAATGTTAAGGGTTTAGATGATTTATCATGGGTTAGAGATAGGGTTTAGAAGGGTTTTAAAGGGTTTTCATGAGTTTTTGATGGGTTTTAAGTAGGTTTTCTAAGGTTTTAGAATGTTTTAAAGGTTAAAACAATTAATATTTAATGAAATTAATCTATATCTAAACATTGGTTCATTAACAAAAATTAAAATATGATTTAATTAATTATTTAATCATGTATGTGCAATTAAATCCTAAGGTTTGATTTAATTAAAACTTAAACTAAGGTTAATTTAAATGATTTATTTAATTAAGAAAATTAAGGTAATAGAATTTAAATGAAAATGAAGTGGATAATCAATGAGTGGTTTATGTGAGTGGTGTTTAAAGTGTGGTGTGAAATAAGTGTGTAATTAAAGTGGATAAAGTGAGTGGTTAAAAGTGTGGTAATTATGTGGGCAAAATCAAAGAGTGGTCTAAATTAAGTATGCATTTAAAGTGCAAAAAGTATTTGATGAAAAGAATGGTATAAGTAGAGTGTGTAATTAAAGTGGAGAAAAGTCAAATTAAAGTGTGGTGAAAGTTAGTGGATAAAAGAATGGATGAGAAATAAAGAAGGAAACTAAAAGAATGGTTTAGGAAGGATTTGTGTGTATATATAAATGTGTTTGCTTCTTGAGGTTTTCCTAATGTTTTGTTTCAGGTAGATTTTTCTTCCTCTTTCTGCTTTGTTTTGCGTCTCCATGTCTGTGCATCTCATCATTAGGAGAGAGAGAGAGCAATCGTGTGCTCCTAGAATCAGGGAGAGAGATATTCGATGCTACACAACTTGCTCGCTATGGTTAGAGAGAGAATTGATCTATTGATCTGTTGTTAGCAGGAAGCTAGAAAAGTACGATGGCGGCGCTCTGAAGAGAAGATGTGTGGACGATAGAGAGAGAGAGAGAAAAATAAAGCTGTTGGCACTGTTGTGGGCATGTCAGAGAGAGAGTGGCTAGCTCTTGTCGGCGTAGCGCTGGTGCTGAGTTCCAGGAGTAGAGAGAAGAGAGTATAAGGTTTTTTTAAATTTCCTGTTGTCCCTCCCTCCACGTCGGCTTCTGACAAGCTCTAGGCACGACAGCGAGTGGGAGTTCTAGCGGCGGTCTGACAGTGATAGAGAGAGAGAGAGAGTAGGCCCTCCCTCCACAGTGCTGCGTCGGGCAAAGCGCTAGAGAGAGAGAGAAATTAATCTCTCCCTTCCCCTCCACTGTCTGCACGCGGCAGCGCCGCTCAAAGAGAGAGAGAGAGAGAGAGAGAGAGAGAGAGAGAGAGAGAGAGAGAGAGAGAGAGAGAGAGAGAGAGAGAGAGAGAGAGAGAGAGAGAGAGAGAGAGAGAGAGAGAGAGAGAGAGAGAGAGAGAGAGAGAGAGAGAGAGAGAGAGAGAGAGAGAGAGAGAGAGAGAGAGAGAGAGAGAGAGAGAGAGAGAGAGAGAGAGAGAGAGAGAGAGAGAGAGAGAGAGAGAGAGAGAGAGAGAGAGAGAGAGAGAGAGAGAGAGAGAGAGAGAGAGAGAGAAAGAGAAAAAGAGAAAGAGATAGGCAGAGAAAGAGAGGGAGTGAGAGAGAGATAGGCAGAGAGAGAGAGAGCGTAAAGAGAAAGAAAGAGAGAGAGAGAGAGAGAAAGAGAGAGAGAGAGAGGGAGAGGCATAGAATTAGATAGAGAGAAAATATTAATTTTCTTTATTTGGTTGTTAGTTAAATTAATGAATGATTAAATGCATTATTTGTATTAAGTGTTTAGTTTCATATTTAGTATTTTGTTTATATTTTATTTAGTTATTATTAGATGATTAGCTTATGCATAAAGGTATTTACATCTATGTATGTGTGTATTCATAAGAGGCACTTGAGAGACACTAGGATACTAATATACATGATTATATAATGATAAGTGTGTTAGTTAATATGCTATTACCATGATTATGTATGTGTATGCATGGTTAGTATGTATGAGCATGAGTGTGCATGAATGCATGTTTATGAGTGAGGTAATGTTAGCATGTGCATATGTGTGAGTGTTAGCATATGATTTAATGCATAGGTAAGTAATTGAATTATTGTATGCATATGCATAAATGCGTCTAAGTATTAGCATAAATGAGTATTTGCACATTCATGAGAACTAATATGTGTGCGACCATAATAGCATATGTTTGATGAAATACAAGTACAAGTAGGAATGTAAGTAAGATTAGTTAAGCAAACATTAAATGAATGAGTTTATGTTAGCATATGTGATAATGCACGTGTGTGTTTATGAGAATTAAATCATTTGCATGAGTATATGCATGTGTATGATAATGTAAGTTTATGTTCTTATTGATTTTGTAAATTTACTAATGGCCTAATGTTTTGTTTCAGAAACATTAAAGATTACAATCAATTAAAGTGAAGTGAAGACAATTGAAGTGAAGCGACAGCCTAAAGATCCATTTAAATCTTATTTTCTCATTTAGTCAACTATCCAATTGACTAGACATTATCCAATTGTTTAGGCCTTCCAGTTGTATTAGATTGATTAGAACCATTAGCATATCAATTAATTCATTCAAACAGTTTAGCATCATATTGTTTCATTAGTTTTTCCATTACTTTCCTTGATGTCTTCTAAGTTAGTTCATGAGTCTGATCACAGTACTATTGAAAATATTGAAAATATTGAAAATGTTCCGCCAACTCTAGACAGACCAGAACCCTCTAGCTTACCTGAAAATTTAGTAGAAGAACCCATTATGGAAGTTTCAATCTCATATCAGGAAGCTGTTGCTATGTACGAGGCTGCCCGTCCTTACGGTCCATAGCTATTTGAACTATTTAAAGACCTTAGTTTTAGTCATAGAAATAGGTAATTTAAATGGTTGTGTCATTAGAGCCCTTAATTCCATAAGCCTGAGTTTGCTACAGACACCCCGCGTGTGCCGAACGATTTAGGCGGATGACTTGATCCACCATCCGAGCATCTCTCACGACCCGACACCGTAGAGAAACACATATTTCTGATTTTTCATCAAGGGTACTCCTTAATTCACTCGAAATCAATACATAGCATGTACAATGAAAGAATATGAAGTATGATACATATTGCTTCCTTTTATTCCAAGGTTCATTGGGTGTGGTAGCATGTATACCTAGTGTGGGAGCTCTTCAAAACATGTACAAAGGTGTGGTTGTTGCATCAACCCAATAGCAAGTGGAAATACCCATTTCCTTCATCATGGGCCCGATACATTCTCCAATGTACCTATTCTTCCTCTCTGCCACACCATTTTATTATGGTGTGTACCTACATGTGATTTGTCTCTTGATACCATTTGTATCCAAGAAATGAGAGAAATATTCTCCCCATCCATTTGACTTTAAGCACTTGTTGTACTTATAATATTCCCCCTCAATAGTAGCTTTTGTTTTTTTTATTAAAGGAAGTACGGTTGCGTCTACTCTTCCAAACTCTAATTAAAAGAAATTACAGCTATACAAGTGAATGGGCTGACTATGATATTCTTCATGATTCATTCCCCCTTTGTAATGCATGTCATTGAACTCCTTTTCTAAATTACAAAAGAAATTTGTTTCTTGCACCGTGCAAGAGGGGCTCTTCTCTATAGTACCTTTAGGGCTTCTTCTCCTCCTTTGTCTTACATTCTTGAAGTCGTCAGGATTCGTTAGAAGTACTTGTATAGTCTCCTTCTTAGCCTCATGCAGATGATCTATTGATACGTTATGGGTCCCATCATCCACTCTAACCCAGGTAGCATTATCTTTTGCTAGAAGTTTCTTACTAGATTTCTGCCTCAAAGGACATTCTTTAATTCTATGGCCTTGCATTCCACAATGAAACTAAGCATTTGGCAAGTTCTTGTACAAAATCCCTATTCAATTGTTTTCTCTTCTCCAATGTCAGTGTGGATTTTAGAGGGGTTAGCTTTTGATTTTTTGAATTAGTAGAAGATATCTTATTCATTCTTCATACAATGGAGCCAAGTCATACTTTTGCAATTATCAATTAAACTTGAAAAATACATATTAGCTCCAATTGAATTCAAAATAATTGCTCTTCTTGAATCAAAATCTAGTATGATTTCCTAATTGACAAGCTTGAGAGGAAATTCTAAGATTTTTATTTAGAGGTTAAGTAATCCTAGAAGTAACCTCTTCTCCTCTTTATCCTTTCGTCTTTCAGTATTAATATGTCAATATCTTTTCTGCCGTAGGTCCAATTTTGCTACCGTCCTGCTTCCATATGTGAAGTAGGTTGTATGGTTGAAATTTGGCTTCACATATAAAGTGAATAACCTTCCCTTCTATTTGACTTTGGCCATCAATTTTACCCCTCTTTAGGGTTTTGCACAAAGCATCCCTTCTAATTGAACTTAACTTGCAATCTTCTCTCAACCATTTGCCCCTGCATAAACTAGATTCTTTGTGATTGTGGGAACATGAAGAACATGCTTCAAACACTTAGCTTTATGGGATCCATCTAACATAACATCACCTATGTGTGTAATAGCATTGGAAGTACCATCACTAGGTGCACAAGCCCTTTGGTTGATGGCACCTTCATGTTTGAGAAGAACACCTTGTTGCAACTCATGTGATTATTGAATCCACTATCAATGTACCATGTGCTTGACCCTTGTGTTGTAGTCACTCATCTGCATCATAGCTAGCATACTCTCATTCTCATTTGAAGTAGATTCATAATTACCTTTATCTTTGTAGGTTGAATTTATCTTCTAAATTTGATAGTAATCCCACGCATAATGGCCATACTTGTCACAAACAATGCAACGTTCTCAATTTTGGTTGTCTCTATTGTACTTGAACCTTCCTCCTATTCCTTTAAAATTTCCTATTCCTCTTGATGAAGTTTATTTGCTTCCTTGGTCTTGAACAGGATCACCATTTGATCATCTCCCTTTCCTTTATCCTCCTCTACCTTGGTTCCTTCCTTTACCTCTACTTGCATAAAATGCTTGGGCTTCATCACCTTTGTCTTTGACTCATCTGCATCATAGCTAGAATACTCTCATTCTCATTTGAAGTAGATGCATAATTACCTTTATCTTTGTAGGTTGAATTTATCTTCTAAATTTGATAGTAATCCCACGCATAATGGCCATACTTGTCACAAACAATGCAACGTTCTCAATTTTGGTTGTCTCTATTGTACTTGAACCTTCCTCCTATTCCTTTAAACTTTCCTATTCCTCTTGATGAAGTTTATTTGCTTCCTTGTTCTTGAACAGGATCACCATTTGATCATCTCCCTTTCCTCAATCCTCCTCTACCTTGGTTCCTTCCTTTACCTCTACTTGCATAAAATGCTTGGGCTTCATCACCTTTGTCTTTGAGCCTCCAATATCGTTCTCCTCATTGACCATCAAGAACACCAATTGTTCAAATTTTGGAAGAGTACCTTTGACATAAATAGATGTTCTAAAAGCCTTCCACTTTGCATCATCCCTAAGGTCATTCAAAGTGTCTGCAACTATATCATCATCAGATATGTGACAACCTATGGAGTTGAATCCATCACTGAACTCTTTGATTTTGAGGATGTAGCCATTTATATTGCTATTAGGTGTTTTCCCCAAGTTTTTTAGTTCATTCTTCAATTGAATCTTCCCAGATTTGGTTGAAGTGGATTTAAGACTTTCTAGGGTTTCCCAAACCTTCATAAAGGTTTGAAAATCTAGTATTTGCGCTATCATGGCATTGTTAATGCTAAGATAGTATGAAGATGACTCTATTATAGCTCTCATTCCATTGTCTAAAGATCCTCAATCGCTTACAAGTCATATTCTCTCCTAATCCTCTCGCGTCTATGCCACCAATGAGATCGCATGATCCTTTCCCCCTTGAGATAGATAGATATTTGTAAATCTCCATGGTTGATAAAAAATCTTGTCCAACTTCTATATTTGAGTGTTATACTATGACACTGAGCTTAATGCACTCTCCTAGATCCCTTTGATGCAGGATAAGTGAGAAATAATAATAGTTTTTACCTTTGTACTTCATAAGTTCCAAACAAATGAGATGCTCTCCTTTGTCACTAGTAGACTCCCCTTTCGTTGATGTGTGCTTCTGAGGTTGAATTAACAACTCTCCTTTCTCCAAGGCCCTTCAATGGATTTTATTGGTCCTCTTTGAATGCCTGTGTATGTCCAAATGCTCAAATACCACTATTGGGAGAAGAATGAACTTTCCAAATGTAGCCTTGAAGCATAGGTGGCCTCACAAGCACACTCAAAAAACCACTATTCATTCAAATGAATGGTTCTGTAAACTCTTCAAGACTGAACCCAAGAGCTTTTCCATACATAAAATAAACCCAATGAAATTTCTAATGCAACTTATGTCACTCAAAATTCTCACTCAGACCATGAGAACCAGTATGAGATTTGTGAAAACTTTAGAAGACACTAGTTGCTTAAAGAAAACAAATATTACAAGTCTTGAGTTCAATTTGATAAGGGAATTATGTTCAACATTATGAACTATTGAGCTCATATGCACACAAATATGTGGGCTAGATATGAATACACGAAGTCTACTAAAATCACTCTAAGAAAGCCAAAAAGGGGCTTTCTTAGTTTATGGGCCTACTAGCTTGCTTCTTAAACTCTAAAAGAACAAAAAACACTTTTGGAGTGAACACCCTCTACTATCACAAGTCTATGAGGATTATAATTTGTTTTATCTTTGACTATTTTCTCTTGAAGCTGGATTCTTGTCATGATAAATACTTGATTCTAAAAAATATGGAATTAGAAGTGCATATGTATGTGTGCCTCATTGTGACTATGTATCTATCCTTTTGAATGTGCTTGTGAGTATGCATGTGTGAAATACTCTAAATATGTTGTGTTTATGGAACCCTACATGTGCTTGTGGTTCTGCCCTTAATACTAATGTGTATATGATTGTATATATAAACCCTATCAAAATAAACCCCATTTGAAAAACCCTAAGTCTGTGTAAAACTCTATGTTTCAAACCTAATTGAAGAAACCTTAACTAACCCTAAGTGTGTGTACAAATCTATGTGTTAAACCTAATTGAAAAATCGTAACTAACCCTAAGTGTTTGTACAACTCTATGTGGTAAAATTTATTGAAAAACCCTAACTAATTTTAAAATCCTATGTGTATAATATCCCTATGTATGTTGAAGCAACCCCTACGTGTAAATGTTTTTGTATGTGTACCCTTAGGTGCTATTTGTGTATGTGAATGTTGTGTGAATACTTGGGTTTATGTCTGTTTATATATGCTTATAATTCTATATGTAAAGGTTTTAGTGTGCATGGAAACATCTATGTGAATGTGTTTGTACGCATGTTTTAATGCGTGTATGTTTGTGGTTTTGTTTATGTATGTGTGGTTATGTGTTTATGTGTGCATGTGAACGACTATGTTTTTGTGTGCTTATATGTTTATGGTCATTGTCAATAACTATGCTTAACGTGATTATGTGTGTATGTAAATATGTGAGTATATACTTGGGTGTGTGGATAATGTGCTAAGTGAGGCGCATGTGGTCTAATAAGCAATCAATGAAAACCTAATGTTTATTCTAATTAACATACTTTCATAATGAACTATTTAATTTATAAAAATCAAACAAAAAGTAGAATTTAAATGTTAATGAAAAGAAAGAAAATATGTGTGTGTGAGTGTGTGCTTAACTAACTATATGTGATGTGTGTGAGTCTTGGAAATTTTGCATGGAAATGTGTAAGAATATGTATCAGTTCTTGTATGTGCATGTGTTAGTGAACTAATGATGATAGTGTGTGTGACAATGTGTGTTTGTACCTATTTAAATAAATGGTTTTGTTGTGCGAGGTATTTTAATATCATTTTATCAGATTGAACAACATTGAGAAGATAAGAATTTGAAGTGCTTAAGCCACCATCAGCAATGTGACAATTTGAGCTCTCTACTTGGCGTAGAGCTTGAAGATTGGAGACCTCTACTTCTCATAGAGCTTCAAGATTGGAGACTTGTGCCTATGGCAGAGCTTGAAGATTGGAGACCTCTGCATGTCACAGAGCTTAAGATTCAACCTGTCACAGAGCTTGAAGATTTGAGATCCTCACACCTTTGGAAAGGGAGATCTTGTTTCCTCCAAATTATTTTTCTAGGGCTATATAGATCCCTGATTACTTTGATTATTTTGTACCACATAAACAAGATTATTCATACATTCCATTTCCATGGATAGTAGCATTTACAAAATTCCTTTACCCTCCATTTTCATTGCATCCTCCTTTTCACCTCCTACTTTTTGCACTGAAGTAATCGTCCAACACATGTTGATTATCCACAGGTCTCTCTTACCTCCTACTTTGACCCCTCAAGCAAACGTCAATCATGTTCAATTCATCCATGAATATATCTTACCACAACCATGTAGTTCTCTGCTTCCCCTTAAGCGTAGATGAGGGTCTGTCCACTATCCTTGAAATAATGAAGCATGCATCACCCCTCATCGAATGGATGATAGAACTCATCCAGCCAGTCATCCATTTGCATCCCTTAAAACCTGACAGGTTCATTGATCTATGCTATGATCACAAGACTAGATTTGTGTTATATTGTTCGTGTTCTTATTCAATTTATGCAAACTCCAACAAGTGAACGTTTAAATTCAGCCAAACGAGTGCTAAGGTATGTGAACAGTGAATCATGCCTTGTTTTATAGATATGATGAAGAATTGCAAGTGAAGGGCTTCAGTGATGCTGATTGGGCGGGTTGGAAGGAAGATAGAAGATCCACTTCAGGTTACGTATTCATGATATGCAACAAACCTATCACATGGAGCTCGAAGAAGTAACCTACTGTTGCACTATCATCTACAGAAGCTGAATATAGAGGATTAGCCTTTGCAAATTGTCAAGTTATGTGGATAAAGAAGCTCTTGGCTGATCTTGATGTGTAGGTAGAGACCATTCCTATTAAAGGTGACAACATGTCAAGCATTCACTTGACAAACAATTGAATATTTCATGCATAAAGTAAGCACATAGAAGTGCATTATTATTATGTTCGAGAAAAAAGTTTTGATCAAGGATGTGGATGTAAAGCTCATTAGAACTAATGACTAGGTTGTAGACATGTTTACAAAGTCCTTAGATGCTTCTAAACTAAAAAGGGTAAAGGATGAAATCAATTCGCAGGATATGGCTGAAGATGCAAGTTCACATGTGAGCTTAAGGGGGAGTGTTAAAAATAAAGAAGGAAGGTCATATATATTTTGCAAAAACGACTTTGTTCAAATAGAAGGAAATTACAAAAATGAAAACTAGAAGCATTTACTTCAACAAGTAGTGGAGGCCAAAAGAGAATCAATCAAAAGAGAATCAAATCCAAAAACTGAACCAAAGAGAAGAGTGGCTGCTCAAAATTGTGGAGAAGTTATGGAGAAGAGCTCTTAAACTCATCATGAGAGCTCGTGTTCATTTGTCTACAAAAGATGAAAGGGAGGGCACTCAAGAATAGAGGAAGAAGGCACTGAAGTCCACTTGTAGGTAGTTCATTTGGTTTCAATCATTTCGTTTTCTATAGTCTCATAAACTATGTCCAGCCTCATACCAATTTCTAGGTAGCCTGATTGCGAGAGTCATATCTCTCAAATAAAATGAAAATAGTTCACCTGTTTTGAATTCCTAAAACAAAATGAACATGTTCAAAATATCGATGTTGATGAACTTCTCTTGCTTATAACTTTAGAGCTCTTTAGTATAAGTAATTGACAAAGATCAACGACCTGAATCACAAAAATACATATATATAAGTAATTAATGCATATGAGTTTTTGAACATAGGGAAGTGTTTTACCATAGGGCACGATTGCTTAGATTTTTTATGATGAGAATCCAAATACTTAGGTTGAACTCAACCTCTACGAAACCATGTTTTTTTACATAATCTTATAAACAATCTTGTCTTTTTGTTATGTTTAAAGGTGTCTAAAGAACTATGTAGTATTATCATATTTTTTTTTATCATGCTAGCAATCACTACAACATATGAGGGGCATACCGACGTTGTCCATACTGATGGTCATGCCTCGGCATCGGTATGACCGTTGAAAATGCTTGAAAAATCACGGATGCAATACCAACGGTATGAGCGTCGGTATAGGTGTCGGTAATTTACTGTAAATTACTGATGCTTATACCAATGCTTATACCGTCGCTTATATCGTCGCTTATACCGTCGCTTATATCGTTGCTTATACCGTCGCTTATACCATCGCTTATACCAATGCTCATACTGACGCTTATATCGACTCAATGGTTTAACTGGACCCGAGATGAAAATTCGACATTTGCTCGCGATTTGAATGAGAGTCTGCTACTATCGAGTTTGCACGTGTGAACTACATTCTGAGCATATTGTGTACACACATCTCTCTCTTTCTCTCTCTCTCTCTCTACACACACCTCTCTATTTCTTTAGATCTGAAATTTTGGTAAGTATTGCACATACTGTAGCACTCTTTCTCTTTCTTTGTGTTTTCCCTTATTTTTCTTCTCTTTAGTTTTGCAGGAGCTTTTTGGCATGAGTTCTTTGGAATTCGACGGACAAAATTAAGTGGACTTTGATGAAAACTCTCCAGACAATTACATCGAGGTAAGTGATTGTTTTGTTTTTAATTGATATAGAATGAGAGAGAGAGAGAGATGAAAGAAAAGAGAGAGATCTAGAGAAACATAAATAGCGATAGAACATAAAGAGCGAGAGGGAGAGAGAGAGAGAGAGAGAGAGAGAGAGAGAGAGGGAGAGAGAGAGAGAGATGAAGCACTCAGTAACTCTGTGGAGCTTATGAAATGTCATGACAATGCAATTTTCCTTGTCAGTGTCCATGGCTTATTCATTTCCACTTCGTTTTCACCTCCATGCATAAGCAAGTGCCTCGAGCATCAGCTTTTACGTTGGCAGCAATCTGCATGTTGACGGAATATCGCAACGACACTCGGAAATTACCGAAATATTTATTAATCTCTCTATCTATATATTTAATCTATCGATTTATTTATATATGTATCTATGTATGTATCTATCTATCCATCTACATAAGCATCTATCTTTCTCTTTCTCTCTCTCTCTCTCTCTCTCTCTATATATATATATATATATATATATATATATATATATATATATATATATATATATATATATATATATATATATATATATATATATATATATATATATATATATATATATAGATGCTTGAAACTCACTTGGGTTGCTTTCTCTACCATAAAAGAGAAGTGGTAAGATCATTAGGCTGAAATTTAGCATCTGTGTCATCAGGGATGATGAATCTCATTATTCTCGCTTTGGGAAAGCAACAAGCCATGAATCTACCCAAGATTAGCATGATGGTAAACCAAGTAGCTAAGGCCATCGATCGTTTGCAATAGAAATGAGAACTAGAGTTAGGGGTGGGCTTTCCTAATATAGTGTTTTAATTTGATCACTTGAGAGAGTTGACCATTGATATTAATCGAATTCAAGGCATTTCCCAAAAGCATTGAGAATCCATTGAGGAGTTTAGAGCCACTATGAAGATCTTTTAGGTATTTGAGAACGAAGTCCCACTCGAGGTGATTGTAACATTTGCCAAAATCAATCTTAATGCAGAGGATATTTGTAGGCAAATCCTTAACAAATTCAAGGCCTTACCACACATTAACAATGGGCTCTAAGATGTATCTACTCTTTAAAAACCACTTTGATCCCTACTGATCCATGAGTAGATATGGAAAGAAATATGATGGGCGAGTACCTTTGCAAACTTCTCATAGCTCATTTGCAGCATAGTGATAGGCCAACAATTGTCAATCTTGTTTTTTTTTTTTCTTTTGTCTTTTTGTTTGTGAATCATATTAATCACAATTGCATTGAAAAATTTAGGCAATTTGCCAAAGTGTATGGTGCCCTGCTAAACCATGCATAATGGGTTCAACAAAACACTCTTGAATGTCTTGAGAAATCGTTGGTGAGGCTCTTGAGGTCCAAACGTTTACCATTGGGCAAAGAATCAATAACTGTTAAAATCTTTGTGTCATTGATGGGGAGATAAAGAAGATGCAACATACTTAATCAAACTCTCTTGGTTATATTTCTAGAGACCACAACCATGTAATAACGCCTTTTTCAAGAAACTCGAGTGGAAATCTACAAGAATTGAGTAAAGAGGTTGTTCATTAGTTATGCATTGTCGTCATCTGTAGTGCATCCCACCCCATGGTTTCAATTGTGTATGGGATCTATGCCTCGTGCTGCTTCTTCTTTAGGAGATGATAATTTCGTTACTCTATTTATTTGCTTTTCGTGCCCATGAAACTTTAAAATAAATCTATAGATCCTTTCTTAGAATTTTCTCTTTGTATCTAAGCTTGCTTCGTATTTTTCGGATTCCGAGTTAGAGGTGGGAATTTCTTTTATTGACTTCATCTTCAAGATGCTAAAAACTACGATACAGATTCTTCCTTCATGCAGGTTGAAAACTCTAATTCTCCTTTTAAGTCTTGTTAAGAAGATATATTTGAGTCTGCTTGATAGCCGACTTCCAACACTTGACGGGAGAGGCATGGGAGGTAAAGAAGTTGATTAAGGTCGAGGAGAGCATCAGTTCAACCAAAGGACAGGATCGACATGAAACCAAAGAGATTTTCTATGTTTCAATTGTGGCTTGATGAGATAAGAACCACTAGCTAGAAACATGAGGACTATTTCAACACATTGAGGTAAGGATGGACGACCCAACTTATCAATGATATTCTATGTTATATAGTTTTTGTAAAGTTCTGTTCCAAATTCACTTCTGTAGATTTTTCTGCCATAAAAGAGAAATATATAGTTTGTCAAAATAGAAGTGTACTTTTGTAGGTGAAGCAATATGAAAAAAATTGTTTCTGTCATCAAAAGAATGAATCTGTAAGAATATATCAAAGGCCTCCAAGAATATCCTGAAACTCGACCATATAATACTATGGAACGAGGCACATACTTTGCCCTCATACGTCATATCTATCCTTTGCTCGTTGCCGTCAAACTTCAGAACACACACTAAGCAGTTTTCCCGTTTCTACAACTTCAGAGCTTTCTAGCCTAGGACATTATTTTTGAAATAAATCTCAAAATGCTTTAAGTGTCCAAACATATGTATTGTGAGTTTTTATATATATGATACTAAGGTTCATGAAGTTGATTTAAACCTGATTATTTCGAATGCTCAGGAGGGTCTATGGTGGCAAAAGCTTTCTTCGAAACTCATGGATCCTACGACTAAAATGACTCATTTCGTTGATCGACAATAGTGTGCCCATAGCTTGATGACCATGTTTGCGCTGACATCGTCTCAAGTATCAGGTCCATAATGCGCGACTTGAGGATTCCATAATGTCAACGACTATAGCACCCTTCTTTACCTTCAATACGGAGATAGACTAGTCGAATACCACGTGCTATCGATAAGGTCACTTTTACATATGGCAGCTGACCAGAGTTGAAGGAGATAACCATTACACGAAGATAACATGTATGTCTACAAAATGCTGTCTGCCACAATCCACTCAAAGTGATGGGGCTCTTGCATAGCCTTTCATGATGGAGATGTTTCCTTCTTCAGCCTTTCTTGTTCCTTCTGTCTTGCTTTTCTAAAAAATCGGGAAACGTCAGGAAATCAGGGCCTACTCAACATCTGACAACAGCGATGACGCATCTGTTGTTAGAAAAGAAAGTGGAAAAATGAATAGCAAGACCACTTGGGCACTTGTAGAATACAACAATCTTCCTCAAATAATGCCCACCACTTCCCATAACATTGAAACATTCGAGTCGATAACCATGTGCTTCCGCAGAATTGTTTCGACAAATATGAGCACATTACCTTCCTATTCATGAACTCTCAATAACATATTCTCCCATAGCCAAAGCCTACGTAAAAACTATGAAACCAAGCATGTTGTAGCCATGAGGGCTGTCCAGGTGGAAGAGTACATAGAGATGGACATGAAATGAAGACGTTGTTACTCGACTACTTCACCATTTAACTTTATGGAAAAAACAACATCGTCTATCTGTACGCCACTTGACACATACATATTTTTGCAAACATTAGTAGCACCTCCAACATTTCCATTTAATGGGAATTTCTGCATAGGGGAGTGAGGATTTAGAGTGTTTGAATTTTTGTGAGCAAAACTAATGAATTGTATGAATAAAATAATAAAGCAACATAAGCAGAGTGGCTATCATCAATTCCTTTGAAGGTTTAGGAATGACGACACTTGGACTTGGACCATCTCTGCATGCTCCCCCTCATGGACTCATTTTGATCAACGCATGCCCAACAACAAACATGCAGGTGATTGGTGATTTAAGAAGTTAGAAAGAAAAAAGTGTTGTTGACATGTCCCTAACTTATTCTTTAGATTTGGATATCAAAATCTATTGAGATGCAGATTGGGTAGGAGCTAAGGATGATAAAAGAAGTACTTCTGGTTACTTAGCATTTGCAGGTTTGAAGCTAGTGTCATGGAGTTCCAAGAAGCAACCTATAGTTGCTTTATCCTCCACTGAAGCAAAGTACAAAGGTTTGACCATAGCAACTTAAGAAGCAATACGGTTAAAATCATTGTATACAGATGTTGGAGTTAGACGTCTGCGGAAGAAAATCTGGCGGTAGTGATCCCCCCTTGGGATAAAACAACCCAAGTATCCGAGTACCACTCAAGTAGCCAAAGATGCGCTTAACCGCCTTCCAATGCGTGACTCCTGGGCAATGCATAGACCTGCTCATCTGTGAGACAGTAAACTGAATATCTGGCCGAGTAATGCATAAGTAAATCAAGCATCCAATAGTCTGCTGATAGAGAACAGCATCAAATCCATCTCGAGCATCATGAAGACTCAATCGTAAACCTATCTCCATAGGAGTGGCAATAGGCTTACAATCTTCAAGGCCAAAACGCTGCAATAATGTCTCAATACATTTCGTTTGAAACAAAGCCATTCCACCATCAACTTGCATAAATTGAATGCCCAAATAGTGATGCAAATGCCCCAAATCAAACATCTCAAATGAGGCATGCAAATCAGCCTTGAAATCAGCAATATGCTTCTCAATAGGACTAGTGAGCAACATGTCGTCAACATAGACAACAATGATCAGAAGCACATCATTAGCACGCTTAACATATAAGGTGGTTTCAGTTGGGCTGTTCTCAAAACCATGTGCAACTAGATAGGCATGTATCTTCTCATACCAAGCACGTGGTGCTTGCTTTAAACCATATAATGCCTTCTTTAACCTCCACACCTAGTTTTCATGCCCTTTCTGCACAAAGCCACGGGGCTGAAAAACATACACTTCTTCATGCAAGTCACCATTCAGAAATGTTGTTTTAATGTCCAACTGATGTACATTCCAACCATGATGGGCTGCAAGTGCACAAATGCTCCGAACAGTAGTCATACGACATGTAGGTGCAAAGGCCTCATCAAAATCAATGCCTCTTTCCTGCGCATAACCCTTTGCAACAAGCCTAGCCTTATACCTATCAATTGTACCATCACGTTTATGCTTCAGCTTGTTTCCCCACTTTGTGCCAATGGCCTTCTTGCTAGGAGGCAAGTCACATAAAGACCATGTACCATTCTTCATTATAGCATCATATTCAGATTGCATAACAACCATCCAATTTTTTGAATTATGTGCTTCATCATAAGAAATAGGCTCATTCTCATCACAGAGACTAGACGCAGCCATAGCATAGCAATCTGATGCAAAGGAGGCACTATGAGAGCCTAAACGCCTCATATGGAGTGATAGACTGCAGCGCTTTAGTGGGACACCTGTTCAGTACATATGCTGCACACATGACAAGCTCAAGCCAAAAACTATGAGATAAAGCCTTACTCTTGACCATACACCTCGCCATCTCCATGAGAGACCTGTTCTTCCGTTCAGCAACTCCATTCTGTTGAGGTGTATATGGCACTGTACATTGGTGTTTTATCCCACGTTCAACCAGAAATGCATTAAAATCAGAAGACATATATTCCCCCCTCGATCAGAACGGAGGGTGCCCATTTTACATGCTGATAGGTTTTCAGCCAAAACTAAAAATTTTTTGAAGCACATGAATACTTCGGACTTTGCCTTCAATGGATATACCCATGCATGCCTGGAAAAATCATCAATGAAAGTCACAAAGTAAAGATAATTTCCAAAAGAAGGTGTTTGCATTGGACCACAGACATCACTATGTACAAGCTGCAATTTCTGAGTAGCCCGAACTGAACCATCTTTTGGAAAGGATGAACGCTGCATTTCACTCAAAATACAGCCTTCACAAACATGTTTTCCAGGTGCCTCAAGTTTGGGCAACGAGGACACCATTTCAAATTTCTGCAGGCGTAGCAAACTAGCAAAATTCAAATGACCAAAGCATGCATGCCAAAGCTTTGCATCTGACATAGCCTAAGAATCATTTACTGCACATGTCAAATCATTTACAAATCTTTAATAGTATATGAGCTTATACAACCCACGACATAAAATGCCAAAATCAATAATCACATCACCATTTAACAGATCATGAATTGTACACCTTTCATCAACAAATTTCACAACCAAGCCAATCTTGGCTAATGCAGAAACTGATAACAGGTTCTTTTTGATCCCTAGCACAAATAAAGCATCTGACAAAGTGAAAGAACTACCATCACCAGTAGTCAAAATGATCTTACCAACTCCCATAAAAGGATAAGAGGAGTTGTTGGCGCATGTAACAGTATTCCCTGTAGGGGCAGGCTCGAGTGGAGAGAAGAAACTGCGCTGCGAGGTAATATGTTTGGTCGCCCCATTGTCAAAGTACCAAACATCTGAGTCTACTATAGCCATGCACTGCTCATGAGAAGATGGGTCAAAACTGCAGACAGTAGTAAACGCCCATTCTTCTTCCTACATAAGATTTGCAGACTCTATTTTTGGTGTAGAGGCCTCTGCAACAACCATTCAAGCCTCTTTCTTCTTTGCCTCTTTAGCAGCCAGTTTTGGACAGTTCTTTATGATATGATCATTCCCTTTACAGTACTTACAAAACAATTTCTGATTTTCTGATTTCTTCTCATCTTTATCTTCCTTCTTCAAATATGCAGAATTAGCAGATTTCTGCTGACTAGTTGAAGAGCTCCATTTTCCTTTGCCCTTCTGACTAGCCAGGAAAGCTTGATTTGAAACTCGCATAATGGACCTGTTTTTCTTGGACTAATCTTCTTGCAACAGAACAAAGACTAACTCCTCAAATGATAAGGCATTTGGATTGCCTTTCTTCATCAATCGAAGAGTAGAAGCAAAACTCTGATATGAATCAGCAAGACCATTCAGAAGGGTCTGCACAAGTGAGCTATCTGGTATAACCTCATCAGCAGAAATCAATTGTTCCTTCAAGTCTTTGATCTTCGTTAGAAAACTGTCCATAGAATCACCTTCATTCATCTGCTCACTCTCCAACTGTTTTCGGAGGTAAGCAACACGAGCCTCATTCCTAGCTTGGTAAATTGTGGTAAGTGTATCCCAAGCATCCTTAGCTGCTCTACAAGAGCGAATGTGAGGAATAATGGCACGTTTTGACAAACAAAGCTATCAATGCATGTGCCTGGGTATCTCCGCCATCCCAGCAAATCTGCTCTGCAGTAGGTGCAGCAGAAATAGCAGCACGAATAGGAATCTGCAAAATATCATCTTCAACACCATCTTCATCAGCTCCAGGACCTGTATTTCCAGTACTTGTAGTCAGAGGTGTAACAGGACGTCTTTCAACACCCTGCACAATGTTCCACAATCCTTTTGCAACCAATACATGTCGCATCATATAAGCCCATAATGGGTAGTTGGTACCATCCAACTTATCCTTAACAACCAACATACGAAATACATCACTGCTTTCAGCCATGGCCGATGACTAAAATACCTTGGTGCAGAAAATTGACTGTATCTCAAAAAGTTGAACAGAACTATCCAGATGAATTCTACTAGACCCGTAGCAGACTTCGAGACGCTTATACTGGTGAACATAAACTGGTATATAACTTTGGCACAAAAAGATGAAATAGTGCACAAGCACTGTGATAGTGCGTTCGGAGGCCGAAACGATCTCAGATCGCGATTTCGGCACCACATAGCAAAGCTGTTTTGATCTTTGAAACACCTTGAGTATGCTCACCAAATTTTGTGCAAATCTGAGACTGCAAACGGAGGAGTGTCGATGGCGCCCTAGATGAAGCGACGAACTGCTTTGATACCAATTGTTGGAGTTAGACGTCTGCGGAAGCACGTGAACAACACAAGGAAGAAGAAGAAGCTTGGAGCACAACACATAATACTGAATGTATTACTAGAGAATGTACAAAGATAAGTAGCCCATTAGGGCAATAGGCGTATATACAAGCTGGTGGAAAAAAACCTCCTAAAGAGGGAAAAAAGTTCCCCGATGGTACTAGAGTGTTCAGACACATCACTACCTAAATATATCAACAACAGATTTGGGACTTGTAAGTTCCAAACCTCACATATTTGGAGACAATGTAAGTTCCATGCATCTAGCGGCAAACCCTATTTTCCATGCAAGAACCAAACACATAGAGGTTCATTACCACTTCATCAGAGAGAAGCTCATGGCAAAGGAGATTGACATTTTGTTTGATCCTACACAAGAGGTGGAAATGCAAGATGTTGTTGATGTAACTCATTTAATGTAAGAGTCTCTTTCTTCTAATTCAGATGAAGAAGAGGAAAATACTTGTAAAGTCAACAAAAGCTTTCTACGTCCAATTATGCCAAATGATGAAAGCAAACATTCAGAGAGTAACTTTAGGAAAAGATTTTGGGCAAGAGGCACACACCTAAGATGAAGATTAATTTAGGTGACCAAAATAAATCATATTCTGCTTTGGCTCTAATTGATTCTAGGTCTAAGATTAATGTGATTTCAAAAGAGCTATATGACAAGTTTAAATGGCCAATAGATAGAAATCATGGTTGGATTATGAGAACTGCAGACAATGGATGTGGTTCACTCTTAGGAGCATGTGCAAATATACCTTTGATGATAGGTGGAATCTCTGAGACATTTCATTTCTTCATTCAGGATAATTGCTCCTATAAGATTATCATAGGTCATCCATTTATATGTGAGGCCAAAATGTAAATCAAAGTTATGGATGATGGGTCTGCATATGCGAGAATTAGATCTAAGGATGATTTGCAATCACTCTAAGTAATGATAGTAAGTCCTAATCATGTACGAAATCGAGAACAAATTAGAAACACTCCCATCCATTCTCACGAGAAGGTATGGGATGATCATATGCCTCTTCGTGAATTCGAAACCTATTTTGATCAAAATTTTGCCTAGATACCATTGTTGAGCGAGACAACAGTGGTCCTTGGATTGATGTCTCCCATCTGTAATTACTCTAGATAGTTTTGCACTTTATTTTCCTACATCTTATTTGCAATTCATTCATTATAAAGAAATACCTAAAAAAATTATGAAAAATTTTATAAAGAAAAAGGATACATTTCATCTGATGAACATATAGCACATGTGATTGAAACTTCCACATTCTCATTACTTGAAGAACTTCAAAATATTTTGCATGAAAAAGAAACTTTTGAGATTTGTGCTCTTAAATTCAATTGATGAATATGAACTCATTGCTAAATTTGTTATGAATTACATTAATTATGAAGCCAAAGTTGACACAAAATATAAAATTGTTGATAAAAAGATTAAACCTATTGCCCAACCTTTACCAAAAGGGAGTGAAGGGAAATTCAATTAGGTCTCAAAAGATTCTTGTTTACGAGAGAATACAAATATTGGTCATACATTTACAGATGAAACTTTGAAATTAATCGAAATAGGAAATGATGATAAATTTTTGTTACGTGTTGAACGTGACTTATTCCAAAGAGTTATTAAAAATCATGCAAACGATATTTCATCACATCCTCATGAGATAGGTTGTGCATACCCACAACTTGTACCTCATATTATTATCTTTACTGTACCTCATATCCCGTGGAATCTACGTCCTATACCAGTCCCAAAAGCTCATTTACCTGAGCTAATGAGGCTACCTAAGGAAAAGATTCACATGAGGATTCCTGAGCCATATTCCGCACCTTACTAAAGTAGGTGATTCATAGTGCCTAAGAAAAATGGAAAATTACGATTTATGCAAGATTTACAACCTATGAATAAAGTTACGATTAGGAATGTAAAAACTGGTCCTATTGTAGGAGAATTCGTTGAAGCATTGGCTGGTCATGCTATCTATTCAATGGGAGATTTATATTGTGGCTATGATAAATTTCAACTTGCTATTGAAAGTGGGGATATCATGACTATGAAGACTCCTTTAGGCTTAGTCCGCATGTGTGCTTCGCCACAAGGAGCTACTAACTTAGTAGCACACATGATGAATGCCATGAGTACGGGTTTACATGACTTCATTCCTAATGTAAGTATGCCATTTATAGATGATATACATATAAAAGGATGTGACAAGAATGCAAAAAGATGAAACTCTAGATTCTTCAGGTTGTAGAAAATTTGTTGTAGACCATATCTCTAATTGTGAAAGGATTCTTAAGAGATTTAAAGAGGTTGGTATTACATTTTCAATTGAGAAGTTAGTTTTTGGTGTTAATGAGGTTCTCATAGTTGGTCATTTATGTGGGCATTATCATCAGAGACCATATCCACCTAAGGTTGACACCATAAATAAGATTTCTGAAACATGTAGCAATATTAGTGAAGTGAGACGATTTCTTGGTCCTTGTGTGTTTTATTCATAGCTTTGATGTGAACCTTTTCCCTATACATGGGCACTTTTTACTCTAGTGCTGGCTAGATGTTTTTTCCCCATGTTACCACACATATGATTCACTATATGTGGTGGTACTTTGTACTTAGGGATATTATTCAGATCTTACTTTACTTCAGTTCATCGTCAATAGAGAGAGCTATTCCAACCATCATCTTCTACGTGTGTCTTGCTACGTTTGTGATCCTTGTGTGCGCTTCTCGTGTGTCTCTCACACTTCTAGACACACCCAACAATAGTATCAGAGCAAGTTCGGCTTCTTCTCAAGTTTTGGTTTTTCACGTCGCGGCGTGCGTGCACTTTAACAGTGCAAATCAACTTCGGAGCATAGAACTATGAATTTCAGTAGCCAAGAAACATTTCCACCAGGTGCACTGGGGTTTTAGCCCCATTTTGAAGCCATCTTTGGAGTCAGAATTACCATCAAAGTGACAATTTGTGAGCTGAAATTTCAGCATTCATTTCAGCTTTCGTCGAAGTGAAGATTTTATCACATTCTTGTTCCGTAGTGAAATGACGGGCACCAATGACTTGTTTGGCATGCTTCAAGCTTAAGATAAGCTTGATGGGACCAACTATCCTATGTGTTCTTACATGATGAAGCATGTTCTTGTTGCAAAACAACTTTTGAACATAGTGGCAGATGTAGATCGAAGACTTGTCTGTTCTTCTACTTCAGAGTCTACTGTCACAAATGGAGCTTCTTCTTCGAGTACAGTGGTTTCTCCTTCTCCACCTACAGAAGAGCAGATTAGATGGGATGGAAAATATGCTCAAGCTCATGCTTTGATTGCGCTTTTTGTGAAGCATCATATAGTTCCACACATTCGGTCATGTTCTACATCACGACAGGCATCGCTTCTTTGTATGCCGTGTGTAATGAAGCACGTGTTGCATACTTGAGGAAGCAACTTGAGGATGTATGTATGGATGAAAATGAGTTGGTGGATGTGTATGTGACACGCATCAAGGACTTGAAAGAGCAATCAACAAACATAGATGAGATCGTTCCGGATGCATCACTCATTTCTACATTGTTGAAAGGATTAGCAGAAAGGATTATTGAGTTGGTGGATGTGTATGTGACACGCATCAAGGACTTGAAAGAGCAATCGGCAAACATAGATGAGATCGTTCCGGATGCATCACTCATTTCTACATTGTTGAAAGCTTTGCTACTACACTCTATTTGGTTGCAAAAGGAAATCCTAATATGTATGCATTTGATGAGGTTGTGTCTCTTCTTTTGCAAGAAGAGCAATCTAGAGTGAATAGGAGTGGTTTGATTGAGGGAACTCAAGCACTTGCTATCTCACAAAAAGGGAAAAGCAAGTATGGCTTAGCTTTGGGTTCATCAAAACCAAAGCCTCAACCTTCCTCTTCCACTCTTTCCTCTAATGATGCTGATTTGGAAAAGAAGAAGAGATGAAAATATTGCGGGAAGGTTGTTCATACTATTGATGAGTGTAGAAAGCTTGCTAAACCCAATGAAAAGAAGAAGGAATCCGGCATGTCTATTGCTGAAAATTCAACAAATGTAAAGATGATGAAGCTAACATGGCTCAAGATTTTTGGGCATGTGTTGTTACATGTTATTATGATGCGTCTTTGCATTCTAAATGTATGGTTGCGAGTGAGGCTGATTTGGATTGGTTCTTTGATAGTGGTGCTTCAAAGCACATAACACCATGCAAAAGATTTTTTGCCTCTTTGAAAGATGAACCCAAAGAAGGACATGTGGTGTGTGCAAACAATGCATCTTGTCCTATCATTGGATTAGGAGAAATTGAGCTTACGGTTGCAAATGGAGGTATGATTCTCTTGAAAAATGCATTGTATGTGCCCGGTATCAAGAAGAACTTAATTTCAGTTCGGTTGACTCCTAAAGTTGGACTTCATGTACACTTTGTTGATGATAACTGTATGGTTCATGATTTCAGCAATGGCGATGTTATCGTGATGTCCGGTACATTATGTAATGGTTTGTATCACATGGATACATACAAGAGGGCTGCCTCGAATGCCCTGGTTGCTCATACTTCTTACATGGCTGAAATGGAGCTTTGGCATGCTCGTTTTGGTCAGTTGAGCTTCAATAGTTTGCTTTACTTGCAAAAGAAGGACATGGTTATTGGTTTGCCTACACTTGATTCCATTGAAAAGCATGCATGTGAAGGTCGCATTCTTGGAAAAATGCATCATGCCTCTTTTCCAAAAGATAGTCATACACACACTATGTCAAGACTCCATCTTTTTGGAAGCATGTATATTTTGTTACCTTCATTGATGATGATACTCGCCATACATGGGTGTATCCTATGAAAGCAAGGAATGAGGTATTTTCTTGCTTCAAAGCATTTTTAGCTATGACTGAAAATTTTCCTTCACAAAAGCTTTTGACTCTACGCATGGATCATGGTGGTGAATACATGTCATATGAGTTTAATGCTTTTCTTCATGAAAGAGGTATTTCACACTTATGTACGGTGCCATATACACCTCGGCAAAATGGTGTTGCCAAGCATAAAAATAGAACTCTACTTGAAATGGCACGATGTATGGTTAAAGGAAAGCATCTTCCTGATAAGTTTTGGATGGAAGCGGTCATGTGTG
Source organism: Ceratopteris richardii (assembly GCA_020310875.1). Lineage (NCBI taxonomy): Eukaryota > Viridiplantae > Streptophyta > Polypodiopsida > Polypodiales > Pteridaceae > Ceratopteris > Ceratopteris richardii. The sequence continues at coordinate 7,819,715 of CM035416.1, forward strand.
CAAACTATGTGTTGAATCACTGCCCTACAAAAGCATTGAGAGTCATCATTCCTTATGAGGCTTTGAATGGTCATAAGCCTATGCTTTGTCATATGTGGGTGTTTGGTTGTTTGGCATATGCTCTTGTGCCATCACAACAACATCACAAACTTGATGACAAGGCAAAGAAATGTATATTTGTAGGTTATAGTGCTGAAAGTAAGGGATATCATTTGTACCATCCATTGACGAACACAATTATTGTGAGTCGAGATGTGGTATTTGCTAAAAATTCAGTTTTCCCTCTACTCGAATGCAAAAAACAGCCAACAGTTAGCTCACAAGATGTGTTCGATACACTCATGCCTTTGTTCCAAAATGGTGCGCTTGACTATGATCATGTAGATCAGCCAACTCAGGCTCAAGGGCTGAAAAATTCCAGCAAAATAGTGCTAAAAATGCAGAGAATTTCCAGCCAAACATGGCTGAAAATTTTCAACAAAAAATTATCAAAACTATTGGAAATTTCGAGCCACATATGGTTGAACATTTGCATCAAAATATGGCTGAAAATGAGCATGAAATTCAGCCCACGCATGATGTACATATTGAAGATGTTTTACATGATGAATGCATGTCTATCAAGAGTGCACGAACTATGCCAAAGTGGATGAAACAAACTTTGCAGGATAACAAATTGAGTGCACCTTTACTTGGTAGAACAAGATCAAGCTCTCACCATGCATCAAGTAATTTTATGGATTAGTCTCTTATTGCTACAACATGTAATGAACAGCCACTTTCTTTTGAAGATGCATGTGACGATCCACAATGGAAGAGTGTTATGCAATCAGAAATGGATTCCATACATAGGAATGGTACTTGGGAGTTATGTGAATCTCCAAAAGGAAAGAATGCCATTGGTACAAAGTGGGTTTACAAGATTAAGAGAAAGTCTAATCGTAGCATTGATCACTACAAAGATAGATTGGTTGCCAAAGGATATGCGCAACAATATGGCACTGACTATGAGGAAACCTTTGCACCTACGTCACGTATGCCTACCATTCATACCATGGTTGCATTGGTTTCCCATCAAGGTTGGAAAGTGCATCAGTTGGACATAAAAATAGTCTTCTTTAATGGTGATTTGCAAGAAGAGGTCTATGTGAAGCAACCTCCTGGATTTGCTATGAAAGAGAAAGAGCATATGGTTTGTCACTTGCATAAAGCCTTGTACGGTCTTGAGCAAGCTCCATGTGCATGGTATGACAAAATACATAAGCACTTCACTGCTCTTGGCTTCACATGTAGTTCAATTTAATGCACACTCTATGTACGCAAAGATGGGGCTGATTTTATAGTGCGTGTTCTTTATGTCGATGACATACTCTTGACTGGGTCATGTGATGCAAAACGTGACATTCTTATGGCTGATTTGTAGCATACTTTTGATGTCACTTATCTTGGTCTTTTGAGCTACTATCTGGGCATCCAGTTTGTGTCTGTTGAGGAGGGAATTGTTATGCATCAAGCAGAGTATGTTGAAAAACTACTTCACCATTTTGACTTTGAGGATTGCAAGCCAATTTCCACACCAGCTGAGACAGGATTCAGGTTCTCAATGGAGGATTCCATGCATTTGACACTTCTCTTTATCAACAAGTTGTGGGTTGTCTTATATATGCATGCAACACAAGGCCGAATATACAGTATGCAGTTTCTCGGTTGAGTCCATTCATGCATAGCCTTGGAACTAAGCATTGGAAAGCGGTAAAACATGTGTTTAGATATCTTAGAGGCACTTTGAGCTTAGGTCTCTTTTATGGAAGAGATATTCAGCCATGCTTGCATGGTTTTACAGATAGTGATTGGGCTGGTTGTTATGATACTCGTGTGTCCAGTAGTGGTAATTGCTTTTTCCTTGGAGACTCATGCATATCTTGGTTGAGTAAGAAGCAACCTACAGTGGCAACATCGAGTTGTGAAGCTGAGTATAGGGCAGTTTTCATAGCTATAGTGGAGTGTATATGGTTGATACTCCTATTGATGGATCTTTGCATGGATATTGATGTTGCTACACATATTCTCACTGATAGTTAGAGTGCTTTGGTTGTTGCACGAAACCGAGTGTTTCATGCATGGACCAAACTTATTGAGGTGCATTATCACTATGTGAGAGAGCGCCTTCATGTAGGAGATATTGATTTGGTATATGTGCCTACACAAGATAATGTGGCAGACATATTCACCAAAGCTCTACCATGGGAAAAGTTTGAAGCTTTTTGCAAAGCTTTAGGCTTATTACCTTGTGGGGGCTGATCTGACACTCCCTGTATGTGTTCAAATCATTTGCTCCAGGGGGTTTGTTACACTTATGTGTTCCTCGAGTAGCTTTGATGTGAACCTTTTCCCTATACATGGGCACTTTTTACTCTAGTGCTAGCTAGAGGTTTTTTCCCCATGTTACCACATACATGATTCACTCATATGTGGTGGTACTTTGTACTTATGGATATTATTAAGCTCTTACTTCAGTTCAGTTCATCGTCAATAGAGAGAGCTATTCCAACCATCATCTTCTCCGTGTGTCTTGTTGCATTTGTGCTCCTTGTCTGTGCTTCTTGTGTGTCTCTCGCACTTCTACACACACCCAACAAAAATATTATATAAAACCCAAAGAAGTTATCTTCAAATCAAACGAGAACTCTAGGGTTTTATCACCACATTGAAAACTCATAAAAAATATTTTATTGGAGCCAATGTAATTGTAGAGACAGACTGCTTACCACTTATAGGAATGGTAACAAATTGTTCATCACGTAATATTGCTATGCTTAGATAGATTTCTTACATTAAATTCATAAATCTAGTTCTAATACATATTAAGGGAAAATCTAATTCTATTGTTGATATGCTTTCTAGAGCTAGGTCTGATGAAGATGAAGGAGTAGAACTGGATATGAATGCAATTAGTTATTGAATCTCACACATATGTGTATGAAAACTTTAACATTGATGAATATGAAGGAGAGTGGCAAGACATTTGGAGATATCTTAGTACTTTGATTAGATCACCTGTATGGTCTTCAAATAGATTTAAGAACATTAGAGAAAGAGCTTTCAATTTTTTCTTAATGGATAGACTAATTTGGAGACATGTAAGGGGAAAAGTTAAATTTCCACAAAGAGTACTAGGAACTAAACAACTTCAAATGCAAGTCATGAAAATAATGCATGATACTTTGTGGGCTAGACATAAGGGATTTGTGGCTACTTATGAGAAGATTAGAGAAAGTTATTGGTGGCCACGCATTTATGTTAATGTAAGGGACTATGTGAGTTCTTGTGATATATGTCAATTACATTCACCAATTAAGCATAGGGATCGTTTACATCCCACTTATCCACGATGTGCTCCTCCGTCTGTCACGGAATACCGACGAACATGCCAGTTATATAGAAGGAGAGATTTAGGCATCAGGTCTACGTTGAATCATCACAATCTCCGTGCATGTAGTAGTGCTACAAAGCCATTGCAGCAGATGTCTACAGGTCGTTGTATAATGGCTACAACAACAATATTCTAACGGAAATGATCTAAGTTCGAATCCCCTATCTCTAGGATAGTTTTGGTCTATTATGGACCAACTGTCATGAGGAAAAGCTATTCCTACGCATGCTCGGGAGCAGGAAGCCATTCATAAGTGAAAAGCGCACTCGGGAGGAAGCTATCCATACGCGAAATTTTAGAAAAAAATCTAATCTATATTTTCGAATATGAGGAAGATGATGAGCTATGAAGATCACCATGAAGGCTTGCCTAAGCTCTGATACCAATGCAACAAGACTACAATTACGACCACCACCTGCTAGAGAGATGACTCTCCTCCCAACCAAATGGCTCTATATATAGCTCTCTCCAAGGGACTGCCTTCTTGGGCAGGTGGATACTAGCCAACCATGTGTTGGCCATGTAATTGCATGTGCGCCAAGTGTCCCAGTCAACTCGAGTTAATTCAAGTGGATGCTTCTAGAAGGCTCTAGATCTCTTTGGGCAAAATGCTCTCCCCATGTTCCCTATGGGGATTGAACCCAAGACCTCCTCCTTCACATCGTTGAGACTTAACCACTAAGCTAAGTGGATCACTTGTTCATAAAAGCACAAGACCTCCTAGTAAGTCGAAACTCGAGATCTTTGGTCGTACACTCAGATGACCCAACGGTGTCCGATTTTAGATCTATCTGAATCGATCGGACCCCTAGATCATAAACTTACTTTATTACAGCCGATCAGGATGATGTATAGGTTTGGTGGGGTGGATGTTGGAAAGATCTACACCTTCAAATTGACATTCAAAAAAATAAAAACATTTTGTTTTTAGATTGGTTATCTCTAAAACTCTCTCAAACATTTTGATAAATTTTATTGATATGAACAAATCTCTGTTTAAGTGTTTGCAGGTACAAAATAATGAAGATATAATGAAAGTGCATGAATACATGTTTATATGTCACCACCTATATCCATACATGTTATTAGGGTTTACCCTTAATGTCCATTTAATTGTGTGATTGTACCCATTTGTATGTGGAGGTATGGATAGAACCCTATGAATTTAGCTAAACATATGGGTATTTAAGTAACCATGTGAGTGTGTATGAGGGTTTCAATGTGTTTATGTAAGTATAGGTGTGTATGAGTGTGATCATTAACAAAAATATGATGTGTGTAAACATTTGAATTATAAAATATATGTTTATAGTTAATTAATATATCTTATATTTTATATATTAAATTATGATATATTGAACTATGCTTTAATTATCTATCATACTAATGTATGTGTATGTAATTATTAAGGTATTTAAATAAATTGATCCTTCGTTGAACTTAAATTAAAAATATTAAAGAATTATTAAAATAAAAAACAAAGGAAATAGAATAAAATGAAAAATAAAAAAGGGCTGAGAAGTTCCCTCATTAGGACCAGCACTAGAGTGTCCACCTGTAAAAAGAGGCAGCAAAGTATCATATATGTCTTTGGAGCAAAATGTCTCCTTAGTACATGAAAGCAATGGATCAATAGCATCTTCCACAAAAACAACATCATGGTTAACCAGAATGCTTCTAGTCTGTGGATGATATAGACGATAGCCTTTACTTTTAAAATTGTACCCAACAAAAATACATTTTACTCCTTTATCATCCAATTTTCTACGATGTTGTTGAGGCACTAATGCATATGCCAAACAACCAAAAACACGCTGATGAGCAACAAATGGCTTGCGATCATGCCAAGCCTCATATGGAGTGATAGACCTCGCCATCTCCATGAGTGACATGTTCTTTCTTTCAGCAACTCCATTCTATTGAGGTGTATATGGTATTGTACACTGGTGTTTTATCCCACGTTCAGCCAGAAATGCATTAAAATAAGAAGACATATATTCCCCCCCTCGATCAGAACGGAGGATGTCCATTTTACATGCTGGCAGATTTTTAGCCAAAACCAAAAACTCTTTGAAGCACATGAACACTTCGGACTTTGCCCTCAATGGATATACCCATGCATGCCTACAAAAATCAGTGATGAAAGTCAAAAAGTAAAGATAATTTCCAAAAGAAGGTGTCTACATAGGACCAAAAATAGACATCACCATGTACAAGCTGCAATTCCTGAGTAGCCCAAACTAAATCATCTTTTGGAAAGGAGGAATGCTGCATTTTTCCTAAAATACAGCCTTCACAAACATGTTTTCCATGTGCCTCAAGTTTGGGCAAAGAGGACACCATTTCATATTTCTGTAGGCGTAGCAAACTAGAAAAATTCAGATGACCAAAGCGTGCATGCCAAAGATTCCATCTGACACATCGTGAGAATCATGTACTGCACATGCCAAATCATTTACAGATCTTTCATAGTCTATGAGCTTATACAGCCCATGGCATAAAATGCCAAAGGCAATAATCACATTGCCATTTGACAAATCATGAACTGTACATCTATCATCAACAAATTTCACAACCAAACCAATCTTGGCTAATGTTGAAGCTGATAACAAATTTTTCTTGATCCCTGGCATAAACAAAGCATCTGACAAAGTGAAAGAACTACCATCAGGAGTAGTCAAAATGATCTTACCAACTCCCATAATAGGATAAGAGGAGTTGTTTGTGCATCCAACAGTATTCCCTATAGGGGCAAGCTTGAGTGAAGAGAAGAAACTACACTGCGATGTAACATGTTTGGTCACCCCACTGTCAAAGTACCAAACATCTTAATCTACTACATACATGCACTGCTCATGAGAAGATGGATCAAAACTAAAAATAGTAGTAAATGCCCATTCTTCTTCTTGCACAAGATTAGCAAACTCGGTTTTTGGTGTAGAGGCCTCTGCAACAACCATTCCAGCCTCTTTCTTCTTTGCCCCTTTAGCAACCAATTTTGGAGAGTTCTTTATGATATGATAATTTCCATTACAATACTTGAAAAACAATTTCTGCTTTTCTGATTTCTTATCATCTTTGTCTTCCCTCTTCAATCGTGCTGAATTAGCAGATTTCTGCTTACTACTTGAAGAGCTCCATTTTCCTTTGCCCTTAGGGCTAGCCAGGAAAGCTTGATCTGCAACACGCATAATGGACGTGTTCTGCTTGGACTGACCCCCCTGCAATAGAACAGAGACTAACTCCTCAAATGACAAGGCACTTGGATTGCCTTTCATCATTAACCAAAGAGTAGAAGCAAAACTTTGATATGAATCAGGAAGACCATTCAGAATGGTCTGCAAAAGTGAGCTATCTGGTATAACCTCATCAGCAGAAATCAACTATTCCTTCAAGTCTTTGATCTTTGTTAGAAAACTATCCATAGAATCATCTTCATTCATGTTCTCACTCTCCAATTGTTTTCGGAGGTAAGCAACATGAGCCTCATTCCTAGCTTGGTACAATGTGGTAAGTGTATCCCAAGCATGCTTAGTTGCTCTACAAGAGCGAATGTGAGGAATAATGGCACGTTTGAAAGACAAAGCTATCAATGCATGTGCCTGGGCATCTTTGCCATCCCAACGAATTTACTCTACAATAGGTGCAGTAGAAACTGTAGCACAAACAGGAATATGCAAAATATCATCATCTTCGATACCTTCTGCATCAGCTTCAGTACCTACAGTTGTAATAGTTGTAGGTGTCATAGGATGTTTTTCAACACCCAACACAATGTTATACAGTCCTTTTGCAACCAATACATGTCGCATCATATAAGCCCACAATGGGTAGTTGGTACCATCCAACTTATCCTCAACAGCCAACATACGAAATACATGACTACTTTCAGCCATGGCCGGTGACTAAAATACCTTGATGCAAAAACTTGACTATATCTCAAAAAGTTGAACAGAACTAACCAGACGAATTTCGCTAAACTTGTAGCAGACTTCGAGACGCTTATACGGGCAAACCAAAACTCATATATACCTTTGGCACAAAAAGACAAAATAGCCTGCATAAGCACTGCAATTGTATGTTCGGAGGCCAAAACGAGCTCAGATCAGGAGTTCAGCACCATAGAGTGGAATAATTTTGATCTGGAAAACACGCTGAGTATGCTCACCAAAATTCATGCGATTTTGAGACTGCAACCCGAGGAGTGTCGACGATGCCCTAGATGAAGTGAGGATCTGCTTTGATACCAATTGTTGGAGTTAGACATCTGCGGAAGCACGCGAACAGCACAAGGAAGAAGAAGAAGCTTGGAGCACAACACACAATAGTGAATGTATTACTAGAGAATGTACAAAGATAAGTAGCCCATTAGGGCAATAGGCATATATACAAGCCGGGGGAAAAACCTCCTAAAGAGGGAAAAAAGTGCCCCTACAGTCTCAGTGTGATCACACACATCACTACCTAAATATATCAACATAAATGACCTCTATACTAGACATGCTGCTAGTAGAGGTAGAGGCCTGAAACAAGTGACATAGGCCGGTTACAAAGGCCATTTCTTATCATTGGAGGATTCAAATTGAATGATTTTTGTTGGATATGATGCGCTTTTTGCATCCAAAGTTGCATTAACTTTAGATATCATTTAATAGGTCAAATAGTCTTTGCACATCAAAGTAAAGCCTCTCAAATTTATGAAATTACCAAAGACCATGTCACCTAGAGGTGATTGGTTCTCTTAGCTCAATTACTCAAATTCGACACTTTTTCTTTCTAGCATTAGCTAAACACATTCAAATGGTGTGTATAAAAGTTCAAGATGAAATGCTCCTCCATTTAGGAGATATAATAAAAAGAGTAAAAGTTAGCCTCTATAAATTTTTACAATATTGCAGGTATAGAGGCTTAGTGTTTTGGTCACTGTGAAAGCCGAAAATGTCCAAATACTATGAAATGTATGTCAATGAATGTACGTAGAAGGACCTATATGCTGTGCAAATTTGAAACAAATTGGATATCAATTGGTAGGTCAAATGACATGTTCTTCTCAGAACAGTTATTGGTGAGGATTTGCACAAAAAGTGGTACATGTATCTGTTGAACACATGGTTATTTCATATTGCAAGCTCCAATTTAAAAACTTTTTCTTGGATAAGCTAATCTAGTCTTGACCCTATGAGATGGCCAAAATTCAAATATTTTGGAATTTATCTTCATAGTTAGAAGATATTATAAAAGTGCACGAGCATTGTTTCTAGGCTCACTTAAGCGCAGGTGTAGCAAAGATAGAATGATACATTTGAATGAGTACTTGATTGAATTTTGAATTGAAAGTTGATCTACATTTGGGCACAAGGAAAATGAAATTTGGAGTTTGCATGATCAATCTAAGGGCTTCAAGAAGATGACAATGTGCATTTCCAGACTTGGTCATCAAGTGTTCAACCCTTCCAATGAAATGTTGATAAAACTCTCTGAAGATATCCAAATCAAGTGATTTTTGAGCCTAATGAAAGCTTGCAAAAATCTCTATAAGGCTGGAAAATTTCATACATTTTGCAAGAGTAAAAATTAGTAAAAAACAATCTTTAATCTGCTGCTATTGGAAATTGTTTATATAAGAGATGTTGTTGAAAGGAAAAGATTTTCCACAGGTTTTTATGATATGGTTTTGATATGGCATGATAACCATGGGCTAGGCATGCCCTAGATACTTGTTTATTGATCATTGATTTATGGTGACCATTGTCAGTAGGACAGAGAAGACTCTGTCGAAATTTTCAAGAATATATATAGTGCCATGAGAGCATGGAACAGGAGAACTTTAGTAGTTGTTCTCATTTCATATAGTTGGACTCATAAAAGTTGTATAAATTACAATTTCATGTGAGTTGATATTTGATGCAAGCCACATCCTTCACAACTCTAGTTGAGTTGATTTATCATATAACTTCTCATTTCTGACCTCCAGATGAGTTGATGTTACACATAGTTATGAATGATAGAGTCATAGGAATGACTTTGTTCTTTCCATAGAGGGAACAAAACACTTCAGGAACACTTCATGATTTCATTTATTATTATTCATGGTTGTGAGTACTCACCAATTTATTCTTGTCTTTTTGAGAGAAGTGTTCAACTTTAATCTCATACATGCATCTATGTGGGGTATAAAGTTTGGTGGTATGGGACATCAAACTTTGTATTCTGCCTAGGTGTAGAATAGATGGTATGGGAGAGAAGTCTTTGAGATTGTATTTTTTATATGATTTGGAGCTCAATCATATGATCTTCTTACTCCTAGAAAATAGAGGGACGGTTGAGACAGTCACTCTGTATGTGCTCGCAACCAAGGCAAATTCACAGGCAAGTAGCCTAGAAGCGGAAAGGCAAGGTTTGCACATAAGAACTATGAATAGGCAATTGCATTGAGAAGAAATTCATAGAGTACGTACTACTTTATTGGATATGCTTGAGGAGAGGCCATGTTTCAAACATAGTGTGTATGAAGTGAAGCTAGATGCTTATCCTAGTGGGCTATGAGTGTGCACACATCTACTTAGCATTTTTCAGTGTATTTATTGGACTTATATTATGGTTCTCATTATATCTGGGAGTGCCAAATTATTGTAGTAGTTTACTTGAGGCACCTCACTCCTAGTTAGGAATGATTTGATCATAGTATGATCAGATGGTGGTCATGGATAAAGCAAGTTTCATCCACTTGGAACATCATGCATCGTATTATTGAGAAGGCGGTGATAGTTCCACTAGTTGCTATACTTTCTTAGCATGTCTTCACTTTGCATGATGGACTTAGTTCCACAGAGTGGATTGGGATTTACTTTGTATGAGAGATATTCTGATCCATAGTTTTGGATTATTATATATGATAGATCAAGATTTTGATCCATAGTTTGGATCCTTGAAAAAAATTGAGATCTTGGTCCATATTTTGGATCATTGACATATTGATATCTTGGTCCATAGTCTGGATCATTGACAGATTGATATCTTGGTCCACCGTTTGCATCATTGATAGATTGACATCTTGGTCCACATTCTGGATCATTGATATCTTATCATCTTGGATTTGCAATTTGGATCATGATGAGACTTTCTTGAGTTCCATTTCATTACAATGAATAAATCAAGCAGATTTACTTGAGCTTAGAGATAAAGCACTATTTGGAAAATATTTCCATTTATCTTTAGTATTTTTCCACAGAGATTGGGACATAGTCACATTATTTTGGATTAGATTCTTCTCGATATGAGTTTAGAGTAGTTTGAGGTGCATGGACACACCCTGTTTGAGGAAATTAGTATAGTCTCATTGATATGGGTTGAGATCTAGAATCTTCTTGTACATTACTATATAGTCATACATCATTCTTTCTATGTGTTACCGGTTATGGTCACATTGACCTTTAGGTGGGAGATTGTTAGGGATGTTAGGGTCATGTGATCTTACTCCCATATATATATATATATATATATATATATATATATATATATATATATATATATATATATATATATATATATATATATATATTTATATATGTATGTATGTATGTATGTGATCTTACTCCCATATATATATATATATATATATATATATATATATATATATATATATATATATATATATATATATATATATATATATATATATATGTGTGTGTGTGTGTGTGTGTGTATGTGTATGTATGTATGTATGTATGTATGTATGTATGCATGTATGTATGTATTTATGTATGTATGTATGTATGTATGTATGTATGTATGTATGTATGTATATATGTATGTATGTAATATATATATATATATATATATATATATATATATATATATATATATATATATATATATATATATATATATATATATATATATATATATATATATATATATATATATATATATATGTACACACACACATACATCTCTCTCTCTCTCTCTCTCTCTCTCTCTCTATATATATATATATATATATATATATATATATATATATATATATATATATATATATATATATATATATATATATATATATAATTTATAGAGAATTGTTTGAGAGAGATCATTATGTGGGCCTTGAGGTTCCTGCTCATGTATGCATGTCTAGAGAGAGAGATGTATGTGTGTGTGTATACATATATATATATATATATATATATATATATATATATATATATATATATATATATATATATATATATATATATATATATATATATATATATATATGTGTGTGTGTGTGTGTGTACACACACACACACATACATCTCTCTCTCTCTCTCTCTCTCTCTCTCTCTATATATATATATATATATATATATATATATATATATATATATATATATATATATATATATATATATATATATATATATATATATATATATATATATATATATATATATATATATATATCGGATTGGTACCTCTCTAAATGTATATCCTTTGAGATAGATATTTGGTACAGACAAAGTAGACACAAGTAGCTTACAAACAAGCTAAAAAACAAGTAATTTGGATGATTTTTGGTCAGGAAACTCAACTGACCAATATAGACAACTTGCACATATAAGTACACTATAAAATTAGACTTTACTCTCTGACAGATATCTCACAGAATATAAATCTTTTGAATTCGATATTTGGGACAATGAAAGTAGATGCCAAGAGCTTTCCAACAAGACACAAATCAAGGAATTTGGTTATGTTTTGGTTGGGAAACATAACCGACCAAATTAGACTACTTGTCTACACAGGTATACTGAAAAACTAGACTTCACTCTTTCACAAGATACGCTTTCCAAGGAATGTTTAAATGCAAGAAATTGTTACATATACACTGAGATATGAGCTCCACAACAGAGTTGTGTACAAACTGACGTGCGGCTGGAAGGAGTCTAAGGGAAGACAAAATGACAAAATGACTAAATCGGACTACTGGGAACTCTTGCCTCTTTTTCTCCTTGTTTTGAACTTTCTCCCACTTCCCTTTTATAACCAATGAGCATGTGAAGAAGTTTGTGCCTCCTTCTTAACTCACCACTTTCCCCACTACATGCCACTAACTACAAGGCAAGATATTGTCAGGGGAGCACTAGATTGTGCTCTCTGACTATAGTAGACAAGATTTCGAAAATACACTTGTGATTACAAGAAGACCCACATAGGTAAAATGAAACAAGAATATGTGATCGATACAAGATATCCCACAACCCGGGACCGATAGGTATGGAAAACTAGACTAGAGATGATATAGGAGATCCCACAACCCGGGATCGTAAGTATGAGACAAGATATCTGGATTAGAAGAACTCCCTTCTGGGAGATGAACTAGATACAAGAAAGAACTCGACAAGATCTCGTACTACGAGATTACAAGAGGACAAGACAAGATGTCCTGGATACAAGACTTGAGCTCCCAAGACTTGTATTGGCAAGACTGACTATGAATGTGGCCAACCCCTCTTTATATAGGTTTTCAAGAGCGATTCCCAAGGGCGGTTGCAACTTGATGATGTCATCATGATGTCATCGACTTGAATCAGGACCTCCGAGTATTAGAATTCAGCAAATAGACAGTCGATCTTGGGGTTTTGCATGTTTCGGACGTAATGGAAGCATTAGTTTCTCCAAACTCTAAGCCAATCATGAGATATAGAAATTGACATGGAATCTAAGGTTTAGATGGTTTCCTTGTCCATGACATCACGTCCCCCTCAAGCGATGAGTTCCACAAGGAGCGGTTATGTGACTCAGAGATCTTCTAGGACTTGAATCTTCATAACTCTTGGTCTTTGTAGAGTTCTTGATATGTGGTACTAGAACAAGATGATGATGGATATCCATGATGAAACTAGAAAGGGTTTGTAGTATATCGAGGTACATAATCAAGGGTATGATTCTCATGATGAACTATATTATTCTTTTGACTCTGATGATGGTCCTTCTGATGTGGGATGGTGATTGTGGAAGTTATAATTCCAACTTGTTTCTTTTTCTTAGGGCATTTGAATACCATATGATCATGCTCTCCACAATAAAACCATAATCCATTATCCTTTCGATATTGTCTTTCCTTTGTTGTAAGTCGTCTGACCATGATGTGATCCAATTGCATGGGTTCTGGTTGTGTTTTCTTGAGCATCTGTTGTTGTGGAATAGAAGTAAAGTTGTATTCTCGATCTCTAATAGAAGTCTTCTTCTCTTGCTTTCTCTCGAACAACTTATTATCATATTCAATTGCTTGATTCATGAATTCATTCAAAGTATTTACCTTGGGCATGGTTAGCATGAGGTCCTTAACATGATCACGTAAGCCCCATCGAAATTGGTTGATAAAATAATCCTCATGCCATGTGAGGTCACAAATGATTTGTCTAAATTCCGATGCATAGGTAGATGCAGGCCTATTTCCTTGATAATAGAGTTCCTATGAGTCCTACTTGAGAAGCATCATCTGGGTATCTATCTGGTTGCATCCTTATGAATAGCTTCACTTGTTGCACAAATCCTCAAAACTTTGATCTCGTCCCATCAAATTTCTCAAGCATGCTCACTTTTGGACTTTTCTTCATGTTAGTTGTCATGGGGGTACTTGAAGAAGATTGACTAACAATGATCTGCAGCTCTTGGATTTGCCTCTGAAGTTCTGTGATTACATCTTGAATACTCTGTTGTTGAATCCTTTGTTGGTTCTCTCGTATCTCTTGGACTTGTTGTTGAATTACTTTAAGTGTAGAAAAAAATTCTTCTCGAATAATCTCTATGGTTCTTGGTCTTGAGGGAGGTAGTCTTGCCAAAATGTCAGGGGAGCACTAGATTGTGCTCTCTGACTACAGTAGACAAGATTTCAGAAATACACTTCTGATTACAAGATCACCCACAAAGGGAAAATAATACAAGAATATGTGACTAATACAAGATGTCCCACAACCCGGGATGGATAGGTATGAATAACTTGACTAGAGATGATACAGGAGATCCCAAAACCCGGGATCGTAAGTAGGAAACAAGATATCTCGATTACAAGAATTCCCTTCAGGGATATGAACTGGTTACAAGAATTCCCTTCAAGGATATGAACTGGATACAAGAAATAACTAGAAAGGATCTCGTACTATGAGATTACAAGAGGACAAGACAAGATGTCCTGGACACAAGACTAGACAGGACTGGAACAAGGAACAAGACAAGAACAGGAACTGGAACTTGGAGAGTACTTACTTGGTGTCACGACTCCTTGAGCTCCCAAGACTAGTATTGGCAAGACTAATTATGAATGTGGCCAACCCCTCCTTATATAGGTTTTCAAGGGCGGTTGCGACATGATGATGTCATCATGATGTCATCGACTTCAATTAGGACCTCCAGTTGTCAGAATTCAGCAAATAGACAATCGATCTTGGGGTTTTGGCATGTTCGAGACGCAATGGAGGCATTAGTTTCTCCAAACTCTAAGCCAATCATGAGATATAGAAATTGACATGGAATCTAAGATTTAGATGGTTTCCTTGTCCATGACAGATATTGTATCTCTGACTCGTCATGAATTTTGACTATACTTTTTCTTTTATTATGTTTTCTTTTTTTTTCTCTACTTTTCCTTTATCTTTATATTTGATAAATTTATCCAAGCATGGCTCATATGAAAATGAGCTTGTACATTTATCTTCAACACTCCCCCTCAAGCTCATTTGGGAGTTATCTTCATCCATGTCCTACAAATTTATCACATCCTTGAAACCTTTGAGTTTAGAAGCATCCAAGAACTTTGTAAACATATTTGCGACCTTCTCTTTGGTTCTAATGAACTTTATCTCCACATCTTTGCTCAATACCTTCTCCCTTACATAATGGTAGTGGACCTTTATGTGCTTACTCCTTGCATGAAATATAGGATTTCTTGCCAAATAAATACTTGACATGTTATCACCGTATATAGTGATGGTTCCAACTTGCACTCCAAGATCAGCCAAAAGCTTTTTAATCCACATTGCTTCACATGTGGCAAAAGCTAATCCTCTATATTCAGTCTCCATAGATGAAAGTGCAATAGTAGGTTTTTTTTTTTGAGCTCCATGTGATAGGTTTGCTTCCTATCATGAACACATAACCTGAGGTTGATCTCCTATCTTCCTTTGAACCTGCCCAATAAGCATCACTAAAGCCTTTGACCTGCAATTCTTCATCAAACTTGTAAAACAAAGCATGATTAATTGTATGCTTTATGTATCTCAACACTCTCTTGGCTGAATTTAAGTGTTCACTTGTCAAGGCTTGCATAAACTGAGAGAGTACACCAACAACATAAGATAAATTAGGTCTTGTAATGTTTGCATAGATTAATGATCGTACAATGCTTCTGTATGTTGTTACATCTTCCAATGGTTCTCCATCATTTGAACAAATCTTTGTATTTGTGTCCATGGGTTGAGTGAGTGGTTTGCATTCACTCATTCCAAATCTGAACAGAACATCCAACAAGCACTTCCTTTGCATCAAGTAGATGCCACTCTTTCCATAAACAACTTCAATTCCTAAGAAATATTTCAGCTCTCCAAGATCTAAAAATTTAAACTCCGTACCAAGCTTCCTTTTGATATCTTTAATCCCTATAACATCATTTCCTGTTATGATGAGGTCATCGATGTATATACAAATATATACCTCTCTATTTTCTTCCTTATTCATGTACAAAGAAGGATGTGCACTGCTTGGGTTGTATCCACACTTAGTTAGATATTCTACCAATCTCTGATTCCATGCTCTTGGTGCTTGCTTCAAGCCATAAAGTGCCTTCTTCAACCTGCAAATAAAATCTGGATGGTTTTCATCTTCAAATCCAATCGGTTGACTCATGTATACCTCTTCTTGTAGTCCTCCATTAAGAAAAGCTTTTTTGATGTCGACTTGATATAATGGCCATCTCCTTGAAGCACCAATTGCAACTAATGCTCTGATAGTTCCATCTTTGCAATAGGGTGGAAAACTTCATCATAATCTATGCCTTGTGTTTGTTTAAATCCTTTTGCAACTAATCTAGCTTTATATCTATCTAGTGAGCCAAACTTCCTTGGCATGACATATGGTTGCTACAACCTGAATGAATGTACCATTTTTTGTCATCTTCACAAGAGCTTCTATAATAATGTCTCATTGCAAGTAGTGTGTCCTTGCTTCCTTCACTTGAGGTGCTTGCATAGTTGCTTTGGTTCCTTTGATTGCCTCCATTTGGTCTTCCATTCCTCGGCCAACAATCACTAGCATAGTGTCCTACTTTACCACAATGATAGCATGTTATACCTTTATGAGAATTGTAGGAGTCTCGGCCTCTTCCTCTACTTCTGCCTCGACCTCTTCCTTGTGTGTTGGCATTTGATGCATCCTTGTTGTCTTCGGGATTGTTTTGATTGTAGTTGGAGTGGTTGTGACCTCTTCCTTTTCCCCTTGAGCCTCCTCTTGAGTTTCTTCCTTTACCTCGACCTACATATAACATTTGGTTGAGGCTGTCCTTTCCTTTGGGACCACCAAAGCGAAGCTCTTTTGTGACAAGATGAGGGATTAGTTGTTCAAAACCTGGATATGCATCTTGCAAGTTAATGGAAGTTATAAAAGGCTTCCATCTTTCATCTTCTCTCAATCCATTGAGAGTATAACACACAAGATCTTCGTCTTCAACCGTTGTGCCAATAGAATCTAAAGCATAGCTTAGCTCCTTAATCTTCAAAGTATATTCAACTATGGATTGACTCGAAATTTTCTTGATTGTGTTCAACTCATTCTTGAGTTGAAGTTTCCTAGCTTTGGTATTTGTTGAATATATCCTTTCAAGAGCCTCCCAAGCATCCTTAGCTTTCTCTCGATGTTGAATATGCCCTACCATGGCATTAGTAATGACTTGCAAAATGAGGAACATGACTCTCCTATTCCTCTCTTCCCATTCTTTTGCTTGACTCCTTTGGACTTCGGTGGCCATAGCTTGATTGATTTGAGGTTGAGCATCATCGCCGCTCACAATACCCCATAAGCCTTTTCCCATTAGGTAGTTGGTCATTCTAAACTTCCACACATGATAGTCAAACATCAATCTCATGGCTGAAATGTTTTTACAAACCTCACGAATCTCACCTCAACACCCTCGACCCCCAATTCTCTACTTGTTGACCCAAGTCAGCCATTGAAGAGTATCAAAGACTTTGAGAGTTACCTCGAATAGTTATATTGTCCTTTGCTCTTGTGTTTGTGAAGCTCCTCCTTGTTTTATAGCTCCTCTTTTGCTTTGCTTTTTCTCCAGCTCTGTTGATGAAGCTTGAGCACCAAGTTTGCTCTGATACCAACTGTGGAGAAGTGCAACGGAAATGTGTAGTGAAACCTTGTATGTCTATCACTTGGACAAACAACTACACCTTAGATAGCTTGCTGCTGTCAATACAAAACGCAAATGGACTTGAGCCTTCAGTTAATCAGAGTAGACAAAGAGAGATTTTTAAGAAGCTATAAATAACTGAATTTGGACAAGTTTTGATTAAGAAACACAACTGACAAAGATGAACTACCTATCCTCACAGGTATGCTGAAGAATTGAGCTTCACTCTCGGACTGATACCTCTCTGAATATATAACCTTTGAGAAAGATATTTGGTACAAATAAAGTAAACACAAATAGCTTTGCAATAAGCTAGAAAACAAGTAACTTGGATGAGTTTTGGTTAGGAAAGTCAATTGACCAAAATAGACCACCTGCACACATAAGTACACTATAAAACTTGACTTTACTCTCTGACAGATATCTCATAAAATAATAATCTTCTGAATAAGATATTTGGAACAATGAAAGTAGATGCCAAGAGCTTTCCAACAAGACACAAATCAAAGAATTTGGATATGTTTTGGTTGGGAAACGTAACCAACCAAAATAGACTACTTGTCTACTAAGGTATACTGAAAAACTTGACTTCACTATTTCAGTGATATCTCACAAACTATATTAGCTTTGAAAGTGATATTTGGTATGCACAAAGCACACAAGATAGGCTTCCCAATGAATGTTTAAACCTAAGAAATGGTTACAAATACACTAAGATATGAGCTCCACAACAGAGCTATGTACAAATTGATGTGCGGCTCGAAGGAGTCTAAGGGCAGACAAAATGACAAAATGAGTAAATCGGACTATTGGGAGCTCTTGCCTCTTTCTCTCCTTGTTTTGAACGTGCTTCCACTTCACTTTTATAACCAATGAGCATGTGAAGAAGTTTGTGCCTCCTTCTTAACTCATCACTTTCCCCACTACATGCCACTAACTACAAGGCAAGATATTGTATCTCTTACTCATCATGAATTTTGACTAGAAATTTTCTTTTATTATTGTTTCCTTTTTCTCTACTTTTCCTTTATCTTTATATTTGATAAATTTATCCAAGCATGGCTCATATGAAAATGAGCTTGTACATTAATCTTCAACAAATGGTTGGGATCTTCTATTGCACTTTTGAGCCTAGCAATGCGTTGCATAGACATATAAGCTCCATATTCAAAGAGAATGGGAAAGAGAAGGGGTTAAAATGGCTAATATATTCAAGAAGTATAGATGTAAATCTTGAGCACTCTATACATAAACCCTAAGCACTTATGTAAGAAAGCATACCTTCAATGCATGCTTAACTTAGAAAAATGCATATCTTAGTATATCCATTTGTTACAAGAGATAAAAAATCCCAAGCACCAAAACATAGGATTAGTCCCTCCAAAAATTTTGGAGGGCCTTTTTTCTCATTTCTATGGCTAGGTCTTTTTAATTGCACTTGTAAGCCATGGAAAGACTTACATGACCATATTTTCTCAAATTGAAAAGAGAATAAGAAAAGGAAAAATAAAATTAACTTTTCTCTTTTCAAAACTTAGCTACAAGATAACTAGATGGGAGAGAGAGATATAAAAATAGACAATATACTTTATAACAAATCACTTCATTCATCATTGAAGTATATTGCAAATTGTGTTTCTCAAAAGATACTAACTACAAAGATCATGGGTTATTTCTTCTTATTCTTCTAGCTAGATGATTGTCTTTGGGTTGCATGGTTACTCTCTTGGCATGGATAGCACATCCATTGACATCTTCAAGCATGCAGATGAGGTAGGCATATGCTACCACTTGGAGTGCCTCAAGTGCTATTCCCTATATTCTTAGACCTACACATAGCTCTCAAGTTCTTCCTTTAGCACTCTTGAAAATGCTCTTCATGGTATGAAATGTTCAACTCATTTTTTATAATGTCTTATCTATGCAAATTATCTACATTTCCTCTGCCATCTTTGTGCTCAATGTGATCTATGACATGGTTGATAATTCTTATTTCTTCATCATATGTGCCTTGTTAGGTTAGGCTCATTGTAAAATATGGCATGGTTGATGATTCTATTTTTTTCATTGTAAGTGCCTTGAATATCAAGCTTCATCTTTCACATTCTATTATCAACTTGTGTGTTAGATTTTCTCCCTTTCCTCCTATGTTAGTATTTGTCCTGGTCCCTAGGGATTTATCTTGCCTACATGTGTTACCCTATGGCTTGTTAAAATGTCAGATACCATTTGTTCCTCTCTAGGAGTAATAATATCTTGTAACTTTTCCTTGAAAAAACTTTAGTCACTTGCATCTAGATATGATTTCATATTGGTGATTCCTAAACAATAACCCCATGTGCGTTACTCAAAAAAAGATTCAAAAACTTAAATTGGTCCTTTATTATTGATAAAGCACTAGCATCTTCAACAAATGATCCACCCCATAAGAACATCAATCTAAAAGTCTTATAAAAAATAAACAAGTGAAAAATTGGTTCTTTATTATTGATAAAGCACTAGCATCTTCAACAAATGATCCACCCCATAAGAACATCAATCTAAAAGTCTTATAAAAAATAAACAAGTGAAACACAAACCTAATTATGAAAATACATCGCTTCCATGCTCTACCATCAGCTCAAAGAGCTTAAAAGGATGATGATGGTCATTTTCTATGTCTCATACCAAGTAAAGTCTTTTTTAGTTATGTCTGGTTGGCTTCTAACTTTTTAATTGTGCTCTCCTTTACTTCCACATCTTGTTTGAGTATATTATTGTGCTCTTTCAACGATTTGATAGCACTTTCTAAAGGTTTTATCTTCAAATGGTTGTCATGGCATAGCCACATGCAATAATTTGCAATATATGTTGAATGGGTAGGTAATTGCAATGCAATAATTTAGTAGTCCAGCTTCACCACTACAAAGGAATAGTAGACACGTGGAGATATTATGGAATGTAGGATGGAAATTCGAAAATGAAGGTAGGGGATAAAATGCATGGTTATTCATTTTGAGAATCTTCTTCATTGTCATCTCTAGTTTTTGGCGTGGGATTTTCTTGAAACATGAACACATACATTTGTTGAATGAGGACCATGCAGGGTGCTAGTGTTACTTTTGTAATACATGTGAGCACCATAATCTTCAAAAACTTTAGAATTGTAAGAATAAAAAGCAACATGATGGCTAGAGTGGCTTGTAGAGTAGTTGTATTGCAAGAAAAAAGTGTGTTTTGGTATGTGGATATGTCAAAATGTCTTTCTGAGAGAGAGGGAAGGGTTTTTTCAAAAAGGTCATATTTTGGGACAACTAAAATTATGAGTTTAATGATGTCTTATTAACTTTGGGAGAGATTTTCAAAAGTATGTTCTTATTAGTGTTTTTTATAGAAAATGGACTAAAAAAAGTAACTTCTAACATATCCATAGAAGTATGGGCCATTTTGACTAAAAAATAGGTAAAAAAGAGACATTTTCAAAAAAGTCATCGTTCTTTTTTAATAAAAGGAAGTTCGGCCTTAGCCTAATCTCCCAGACTTTAATTAAAATAAAGAAAAAAAGTTACAAGTGAATGGGACTAGTGCCCATGGGACTCCCCAAATCCCACAATGCAAGGGAGGAGTATGGCAAGCTAGAGGGCATTACAAATGAGGCGGATAAATTTATCATCACCCTCATGTGGGACCCATTTGGGTTTCAACTTGTTGTTTTCGAGGAGACAAATACAGTGATGTCTAAACGGTGGAGATCTCTTATCTCGAGAGATTCACAAAGATGCATGGATTTCATGATGCGGAAAGTGACCTTTATCTATTTGTGTAGAGACATAGCAAGTGTATCACATGCAAAAAGATTTTCATTCTCGGATCTTAAACTCAAACTACTAAATCAATCACTACTTTCATTGCAAATCTTAAGCTCAAACTACTGAATGACGCATTAATATTTTCATTGTCAAATCGAACTATGGAATAAATCTCTAACTTTTTCATGATCAAATCTGAAGCTCAAACTGCTTCTGAATTAATCAATAATACAAAATAGTGATCAGAGTACATTAAGCAGCATCTCATGTTATTTCACTACAACATATGAGGGGCATACCGACGTTACCCATCCCGACGGTCACCCCTCGGCGTCGGTATGACCGTTGAAAATGCTTGAAAAACCACGGATGCAATACCGACGGTCATTTAATCGTCGGTATACACAGCATCAATATGAGCACCGGTATACGCGTCGGTACTTTATTGTAAGTTACCAACGCTTATACCGACGCTCATACCGACGCTTATACCGAGGCAACTTTTAACCGGGCCCGAGAGCAAAAATTCGACATCTCCTTGCATTTTGAACCAAAGTTTGCTACTGTCAAGTTTGCACGCGCGAACTACATTCCGAACCTATTGTGTACACACATCTCTCTCTTTCTCTCTCTTTCTCTCTCCTTCTCTCTCTCTCTCTGTCTCTCTCTCTCTCTGTCTCTCTCTCTCTCTCTCTCTCTCTCTCTCTCTCTCTCTCTCTTTCTCTACATCTCTGTTTCTCTAGATCTGAAATTTTGGTAAGAATTGCACATACTGTAGCACCCTTTCTCTTTCTTTGTGTTTTCCCTTTTCTAATTTCTCTTCTCTTTTGTTTTGCAAGAGCTTTTTGGCATCAAATCTTTGGAATTCGACCAAGGGCAACATTAAGTGGACCTTGATGACAACGCTCCAAACAATTACATCGATGTAAGTGATTGTTTTGTTTTCGATTGATATAGAGTGAGATAGAGAGAGATGAAAGAAAGAGAGAGATCTAGAGAAACATAAAGAGAGAGTGAGAGAGAGAGAAAGAAAGAGAGAGAGATGAAAGAGAAAGATAGAGAGAGAGTGAAAGAGAGAGAGATGAAATAGAAAGAGAATGAGATAGAGAGAGATGCATACATACATACACACACATATGCATACACATACTCACATACATATTACATACACACATGCATATTACATACACACTCACATACATATTACATACACACATGCATATACATACACATACATATTACATACTCACATGCATACACACATATACATACATACATGCATATTACATACAAACATGCATATTACATACACACATGTAGATTAGATAAACACATGCATATACATACACACATATTCATTCTCATACTCACATACATACATACATACATGTATACACACATATACATACACACATGTACACACACACATGTATACATACACACATGCATATGCATACATACATACACACATATTTGCATGTACACACACACATACATAAATACACACATGCATATTACATACACACTCACATATGTATACACACACATATGTGCATACACACATGCATATGCATACATACATACACACACATATGCATGTACACACACACATACATACATACACACATCCATATTACATACACACACACATATATATACACACTCACATATGTATACACACTCACATATGTATACACACATGCATACATGCACGTACACATACACACACATCACATATACATACACACATATACATGTTTTAGGGTTAGGGTTTTAGCCTTAGGGTTTATGAATTTCTCTTTTCTTTTGTTTTGCAGGAGATTTTTGGCATCAGTTCTTTGGAATTCGACGAAGGAAAACATTAAGTGGACTTTCACGACAATGCTCCAAACAATTACATCGATGTAAGTGATTGTTTTGTTTTCGATTTATATAGAGTGAGATAGAGAGAGAGAGCTGAAAGAAAGAGAGAGATACATACACACATACTTGCATGTACACACACATACATAGATGCATACACACATGCATATTAGATACACACACACATATAAATACACACTCACATATTTATACACACACATATGTGCATACACATGCATATGCATACATACATACACACACATATGCATGTACACACACATACATACATACACACATGCATATTACATACACACTCACATATGTATACACACACATGTGTATACACACATGCATATGCATACATACATACACACACATATGCATGTACACACACACTTACATACATACACATGGATATTACATACACACGCACATATTAATACACACTCACATATGTATACACACTCACATATCTATACACACACTGCATACATGCACATACACATACACACACATCATATATACATACACACATACACACATATACATGTTTTATGGTTAGGGTTTTAGGACTAGGGTTTTCGAATTTCTCTTTTCTTTTGTTTTGCAGGAGATTTCTGGCATTGATTCTTTGGAATTTGACAAGAGGATGTCAATTGGGCTTCGATGAGAGCGTTGAAAAGAATTACATTGATGTAAGTGATTGTTTTGTTCTTTATTATAAATAGAGATAGAGAGAGAGAGAATAAGAGAGAGAGAGAGAAAGAGGGAGAGAAAGAGAGATGAAAGAGAGAGAGAGAGAGAGATAAAGAGAGAGACATAGATAGAGAGAAAGAGAGAGACATAGAGATACATACACATAGATGCATACATATTACATACACATATCATATGCAAAGAGAGAGACATAGAGATACATACACACAGATGCATACATATTACATACACATATGCATATGCATATGCACATGCATACATACACACACACATATACATGCACACAAACACACATATACATGTTTTAGGGTTAGGGTTTTAGGATTAGGGTTTTAGGATTAGGGTTTTTTACTTTTACACATATACACACATAATACATACACACATGCACACATATACACATGCATACACACATACACATGCACATACACATACACATACACATACACATACACATACACATACACATACACATACACATACACATACACATACACATACACATACACATACACATACACATACACATGCATATACACATACACATACACATATGCATATGCATACATACACACACAGACATATACATGCACACAAACACACATATACATGTTTTAGGGTTAGGGTTTTAGGATTAGGGTTTTAGGATTAGGGTTTTTTACTTTTACACATATACACACATAATAGATACACACATGCACACATATACACATGCATACACACATACACATACACATACACATACACATACACATACACATACACATACACATACACATACACATACACATACACATACACATACACATACACATACATACATACATACACACACATGCATACATACATAAAGACACACATACATACATACATACATACACACATACACATAGAGAGAGAGATAGTCACACGCACACACATGCATACATACACACACGTGACATATACATACACACATATGCATGTTTTAGGGTTAGGGTTAGGGTTTCTGGCTTTTACATATATACACACATGCATACACACATATACACATATGAACACATAATACATATGCACATTCACATATATATACACGTGCATACACACATACACACACATACATTCATAAACACACACACACACACACACACATACATATATATATATATATATATATATATATATATATATATATATATATATATATATATATATATATATATATATATATATATATATATATATATATATATATATATATATATATATATATATATATATATATATATATATATATATATATATATATATATATAGACACACACACACACACACACATGCATACACACATACACATATGTGACATATACATACACACATATGCATGTTTTAGGGTTAGGGTTTTTGGATTTTGCATATATACACACATGTATGCACACATATACACATATAAACACATAATACATATACACATACACATATATATGCACATGCATACACACATACACATATATACATGTTTTAGGTCTAGGTCTTCAGAATTAGGGTTTTAGGATTTTTACATAGATACACATGCATACACACACACACATATATATATACACAAGCATACACACATACACCTATTTTAGGTCTAGGTCTTTAGGATTAGGGTTTTAGGGTTTCTACACATGCAGATAAATATTTACACATATAGAAATATACACACATAATACATGTACACATACACATGTATATACATAGGCCGACACACATATACATGTGTTCTAGTTTTTGTTTATAAATATCATGTCTATGTGTCCCATTTCGTTGTACACGATTCATGATTTATTTTGCTCATGTCTTTTGTATTTGACAGTATGTTTTGCTTTATCAAATCATTTTTTTGTTGTCTCATGTCACATGTAGTTGGGTTTTTCTTGGGCAGAGTGGATTGTCTTTTGCTACACAACAGCATGGGAATGTTGATGTAGCAAGAGACAACACACTCTGCCCAAAAAAATTTTGCAGATATGGTCGTCGGTATAGCCGACGGTATAAGCGTCGGTATCCCTAGGCACATACCGATGCTTATACCGACCATTTTGCCCAGGGGCATACCAAGGCTTACCGTCACTTATACTATCGCTTATACCGACGCATATACCGACGCTCATACCGACGCTCATACCGACGCATATACCGACGCTTATACCGACGCTTTGGTTCCGATGCCTACACCGACACCGATGTCGGGCCAAAATCGCGCCCGTTCATTTTCCTCGGTAGAAGCCTCGGTATACGCCTGATATGTTGTAGTGTTTGGTGGACATGGCTATTTTATACGGCAAGAATTATGCTTATTGGTATGTTCCTTTTATTGCTCTTATTGCTTAATAAATCGGTGGAAATTGTTTTGGAGACATTTCTTAAATCTGAACGAATAGGCGGAAGCAAGAGATTTTTGTTTTTAATGATTTTCACCAGGAATGTTTCTTTTATAGTTTTACATAAATACCTGCGGACATTCTAAACCTAAAAGTTTTTCGAGTTCTGCATTTGGAAGGGCGAATTCGAGACGCGCAGCACTCTGTCGCTTCTGATTCCCCCCGCCCTCAGAAGAGACAGCAAATCGCAAAATGATTTTCACTGCAAATCTGAAGCTCAAACTACAGAATGAATCACTAATATTGTCAGCATCAAAGCTGAAGATCCAACTATTCCTGAGTTAATGACTAATACAAAGTAATGGTGCTAGTACATTAAGCAGCATCGTCTGTTGATCTGTGAACATGTCGTTCCTTTGCTGCAGGAATTATTCTTATTGGTATTCTCCTCTTATTTGCAAGGGGTTAAAGGGACGCCGCACAGACCTAGATTACCAGGCTGGTACGACGACCTGTCGAAGGTCGTGAGTGGATAAACCTGAGGAATCTTTCCTGATAGTTTGTTGTATGAGACGTTAAATCCCCGCAAGCCCTGTAGCTTTCCAAGAGTCGGTGGTATGGACCCTGTGAGACGGTTTTCCTCCAGGTTTAAGAACTCAAGATTGACAAGCTTCCCCAGCGATGATGGTATCCGCCCATATATGGCATTGTTGGCCAGGTTCAAGGACGGCGTCACCTCATCATTGATGAGACCCCAATCTGGTTGGGGTAGTCGGGATACCCACGCCGGAAATGGGCCGCTTATGTTGCACGAACTCATCTCGATCTGGCTGATTTCTGGCGCCGTTGCGATTCCCTCCACGGAGTCTCCTGTCATGAGCGGATTGTTAGAGAGATCGATCCATTGCAGTTTAGTGAGGTTGCGCATATCCTTAGGCAGACCAGTGATTTCGTTGTCATGGAGGTCGAGGAAGATAAGCGACGTCAGACCAAAGGCGAATGCATCTGCTATGGGGCCAGAAAAGCGGTTGTTGCTGAGGTCGGCGTTGTAAAGGTTGGAGAGAAGGCCAAATGAGGGAGGTATAGGACCACTGATCTTGTTGCCATAAAGGTGTATGTTGCGGAGGCTGGACATCATCCCGAAGGAAGAGGGGAGTGGACCAGACAGTGAGTTGCCGTAAAGATCCATGAGCTGCAGATTTTTGAGGCCTCGGAAAGCTTCTGGAATGGAGCCTGAGAGCGAGGGATTTTCGGCAAGGCAAAGGCGTTCTAAGCGTCGAAACCCGCCGAATGAGGAAGGAATGGAGCCAAAGAAGTCGTTATTGTTTAGGATGAGTACCTGAAGGAAAGACAGCCTACTGAGGCCCGCATTGAGTGTGCCGTGAAGGTGCTGGCTATAGAGGTTGAGTCGCACGACACGGCCAGTGGCGCTGTCGCATGTGACGCCCGTCCAGTCGCAGCAGTTGTAATGGGAGGCCCGCCAGTTTGCGAGGACGTTGTTGGGGTCGGAGATTATGGATGCCTTGAAGCTCAGCAATGCATTCCGATCTTTGGAGGAGCAGACGGGGATACCCGGGGTGCTGATGATCCCGTCATTGTCGTCGCCGTTGAGGCAGGAGAGAGGATCAGTCTCACATGACACTCTACCAAACGCGAGCAAGACGAAGACCAGAAATATGAAGCACTTAGGAAAGCAAGGGTCTCCTCTATCTCTCACCATATTCCTAGTACTAGTGATGCTGCTGCTGCAAGTAGAAAATATGCGTCTGTCGATGAAATAGCTTCGTGTGAAATCTTCACTAACTGATATTTTTTTCATCTCTTCCGCTTCTCCTTTTATATAACCTTCTCTCCATCTTCGTAATTAACATTCGGACCACAGTATTGGAATCCAAAGTGCGTACCATCGCACCCTTGTTTTCTTCCATCGAATGGGTATGAGATTCGCACCTTGGTATGCTTATGGAAGCTGACCTGTGACCTTAAAAGAAGAAAGGGAAGAAGAAAGCTGACCTTAAAAGAAATGTGATTCTGCGTGCAAATCGTAAACCTCTTGTATTGCGACATCAGTCGAAAACGGCGAAATGGACTGTTTTAAATTGGCTCTCGGAAATCGGAATGTCATGATGAGACTTCTACTCATGGAATTCCATAAATCGTAGACCAAAAGCAAACGCATTAAGGCAAGGGTGGTCTTACCATATCACACAAGAATATGTGAAAGAGTGACTGTGTGTGTGTGAGTGTCAGTGAGAGAGAGAGATTTTATCTCTGCAGCGGTGTGGTTCTGGTCAGTGTTGCATTTTGATGGCAGTATTATTTTGATGGCAGTATTGACCGTATTGCATGGTTTGGGCCATATTTATCAGGTTAAGTATTAAGTTAACCTTCAAGGGTGACGTGGAAAATTTCTCAACTCCCGTCAAAATACCAAGTAAAATTTAAGCTTGCCCGTAAAAGTGACGGGCAGTTCACACATTTGTCCATCACTTATTATCCACGGACCAACCTCCAGGCACCAGGGGGTCGCGAGTTGCTAGCGGGTTGAAGCCTGAGGGCTCTGTGAGTCGCAAGCAGCCAAGCCTGAGTGCCTCGGCCCTCGACTCTCTCGACTCTCGAGTCTCAGCCTATTACATGTAGGCTCAGGGCTGTTTACAGTGAATTGTGACTAGTCTCTGGCATCTGCTATTACCTAAGTGACGAGTCTGTTATCTGTACACAGGCGTAACGCCAAAACTTTCATTTAGGGTTTATCAGATATCTTTGGACTCTGGGGTCTGACTCCTGAGTAACGCCCATCGTCGCGACCTGCATTTAGGGTTTAAGCTCTTAGCTTATCTCTATTTTGTGGAGAACAGTGGACTGTGGACTCGTGGAGCACGGTGTACTGACTCAGGAGTCAGAAGTAGTAGATTGTGGAGTACCGACTCCCCAGCTACGAGTACTATATGAGGTCAGACTCCAGAGGATGCACGACTCTAGTCTCCCTCCAGTTCTTTGTGATTCATGAAGCATGTTGTGTGGTCCATGAGTCATTGGAATTTGTCTCTCTCCTGTGTGTCACTCTTCCTGAATCGTGACACAAAGGTTCTTGCTTGAGAAGAAGCTACATGCATAGCACCCTACGTCGGTCTCCTACACCAGAGGCGTATTACAGAGTTGGACGACGCTACTATATCGAGGCTTGAGGGTTCCATCAACATTATCTTCGAGAATCGGCAATGCACCATCATTTTATGTGGTATGAATCATGATGGATCTTTTATTTCTTGTATTCATGTCTACATTTGTTGAGGACACTTGTCTCATAGAGAATGTACTGATGTAGTGGGGACTAGGAATGGAAGCATAGACATCATAATTGTTGATTTGATTGTGGCCAAGCTCTTTGTGGTTCTAGCTCACTTCATGCAAAGGCTATTTTGGGACTATACATTTTAGATCTTTGATGAGAAGAACGAGGCTTTGCTGGCAAATTGTATTCTGATTATGTTGTAAGTGATCCATCATGCATCTTATCAAACATGTATGATTATGGGATGAATATAGAAACATGCATGTTATGAAACATGTTATGCATCGAAATATAGTTCTTGGCATGAGTATGTGAGCTATCCTGGGAATCTAGAAACCAATGACATGTGTAGGTTACATGGTATCTGGTTCTCTCACACTCACACTCTGGGATTGGGATGAAGAGACCATGCTTACTAGATGAGATGCATTATGTGTGGGGCTAGCTGATGTAAATATTGACTATTGAAATGAATGGGCATGAAATTTTGAGTTTGAATCAGTACTCTAGGAGCTCAAATCACGTATGGCAATTCATCTCTATGAATTCAGTTTACATCTTGCGTACAAAGATTGACTGCTAAAATGTCTTTGATATGTAAAGCTATGACAAAAATGAAGGATGCAGGTTTATGAATTGATGCAGGCTTGTGTGTGTTTAGAATACCCTCGTTGTGTAATAAACTTTGGCACCTTCATTGCAGCTAGGAAGGACAATAATACTGATAGCAATGTCATTGTATATGGTCACTTATTGCAAAGGAATGTAATAATATTGTAGCTGTATACCCCATCTTTGGTGGGTAGGATTGTCTTCTAATGATGCAATATTGATAGTAATGCCATTGTATACAACTCCTTATGACCGAGAATGGTAGTAACACAGTGGTGTGTGCTCGTCATTTTTGAGATAAAGACCTGCAAATTTTGTATGGTTAAGTATTGAAGCTAATAATTTATTCACTAATGCTTGCATCATACTCTTCAATTGATATTTAAAATGACCTGCAGTATAGAAGATGCATTTGAGCCAAAATTTAATAAACCCACTCTGTACTTTTGGAATTGTATGACGAACTTAAGCATGAAACAACAAAAGTTGAAAGTAAAATATTTATCTTTATATGCAGTGTGTAAGTTGCTTTATAATAGTGATTTGTATTTTGTAAGTTAGAGCATGCTAACCACCCAGGCTTTCCATTGGGTCCAAACCATTGGAGGGACTTGTAACTTGTTGGCTTGTCATATGTTCTGAATTCAAAATGAAATGACACCAATCGTAAAGAAGAACATGAAGACTACAATGTAGATTTAGCAAAAGACGGGAAATTCCAACGAAATCTTTTTATCTTTGTATAACTGAACCGAGTATTTCCTCCCTTTTTTCGTTTATGATTTGATGAATGTCAGCCATGGTCTTGTTCAGTCACTGTACATCAATGGATAGCTACAGTGCAGATAATCGTGCATTCATTTACGCTGCACTGATAGTACAGTACGTACTTAATTTGTTTTTTAATTTATTGAAATATGCAAAGGAAGCATTTATTTGTGTTTTAAATTTGAGTCTATTTATGTGCAAAAATAATCGCCACCTATACAGAAATATGTGTATATTAGTACGAATCAACTTGCTTTATGTCTCATGAATTTAATAGATTGTGATTAGTGAGTTTAAAGGGATAAAGAGATAAAGATTTTATTTTGTTATGCGGTAGTATATTAACTTTTTGTGCTTGAAACTTATGTGCATGCTGAACACTTATCCATGAAAAGTATGAATATATGATAATACTTTCTTAATGACACTATTGTAGGAATGCCATATGATTGGATGACTCACGAGGAATGAGGACTCATAGGCTACACTCCCTATGCAACTACAGTATTGTCTCGTCAAATCTTTAAGAGTCTATTGGTATTCTTGTGGCACAAAGTAACGCAAAAACAATTTGATCATTGAAATAGATTGTATTATTACTATTGCTACTGCTGCCAAGTTTCTTTTAAAGATTGCAAGTTTTGAAGTGTTCTACTGTTACTTTTATTCACATCAGATTGTACTATTACTATTGTTGCTGCTGCCAAGTCTATTGAGATTGCAGATTTTGAATTCTTACTACTGTTGTTATTTTTCACATCAGATTGTATTAATTCTTTTACTGCTGTTGCCAAGTCTATTTGACATTGCAGATTTTGAAGTCTTACTATTATTGCTTTTTGTCACATCAGATTGTAATATTGATTCTGCTGCTGTCCATATTTCTTTAATCTTTTTTTTGTTTGAGCACTCCATTAAAACTCTCTTTTACTGTTGTTGCCAAGTTTCTTTTAAAGATTGCAAATTTTGAAGTGTTCTACTGTTACTTTTATTCACATCAGATTGTACTATTACTACTACTTCTGCTGCTCTCCACATTTCTTTAATCAGTTTTTTGTTTGAGCACTCCATTAAATCTCTCTTTTACATATCTTGTGTATTAACAGTGAGCATTCAATCTCTTTTTTCCTTAGTGGTTGTTTGTCTACCATAATCCAAATTGGTTAGAATAATTCATTTCATATGGCTGTGTATAAACATCGTCTCCATTTCCATCGTACTCAAGCACATGAGCTTCATGTTGTTTAGATTTTATTGATGACTGCACTAGTGCATATGTTGGTTTTACTTATTTTATATGTTGGCTTAGAGCATAAGTGAAATTTTGGAGCAATTCTAGTGTGGAGACTCTGGATTCTTACTGGTCTTACTATTGCTAGTGCCAAGTTTCTTCTTGAGATTGCAGATTTTGAAGTTTCACAATTGTTAGTTAGTCTTACTACTTCCATCAGATTGTATTATTACCTATGTTGTTGCTGCCAAGTTTCTTTTTGAAATTGCAAATTTTCAATTACTACTGTTGCTTCATATCATATTATATTATTTTATTATTTTGTACGTAGATTTTGATGTCTTACTACTGTTGCTTTTGTACACATCAAATTTTGTACTGAAGCACTTGAGCTTGCTGCTGTCCAGATTTTCTTAATGATTGCGTAGTTACATATGTTGGTTTTCCTTATTTCATATGTTGGCTAAGGTGCATTCATATACAAGTGCATTCATATGCTTTGTGTGTGCATCTTTGTGTATTAAAATGCCGATGTGCATTGCAATTTTCATGTGAACCACTTCGTGTCCATGTGTAGCTACATGTTGGCATATCCGTGTGTAGCTACATCTTGATATACAATCATGTATCTTGTTGCTACAAGTTTCTCCTTATATTCAGCTTGATAAAGGATTATTAAGATTAGCTGTTGGCTACTAGACTCTTCATAGACAGTCATCTATCTTACTGCTGCCAAGTTTTTCCTTATATTCAATTGGTATATAATTGTTGTTATTGTAACATGTCACAAACCATCTTCTACATAGATTCAGGATGATTTTGTTACTTTTGTTACTTGATAAAGGATTATTCAGATTAGCTGTTGGCTCTTGGACTCTTCATATACAATCATATATCTTGCTGCTACCAAGTTTCTCTTTATATTCAGCTGGTATATAATTGTTGTTATTGTAGGAGGTCACAAACCATATTCTACATAGACTAGGGATGGTTTTGTTGCTTTTTTTATTTGATAAAGGAGTATGGGCGGTTAGCTGTTAGTTGTTGGCTATTGGATTGCACATTTTGAAATCTTGCTACTACTGCTGTTGCTTTTGTTCACATCAGATTGTATTATTTTGTCACTTTGTACACATTTCCATTAATCAATTTTCTTTTTGAGCAGACCATTAAAGTTGTCCTTCACATATCTTCTGTGTTAACAATGAGCATTCGACCTCTTTTTCTGTAGTGTTGACTTAAAACAGATTTTGTTATACTAGAGTGTAGTGGTTTTAAATTTCTCAAAGTTGATTTGGCTATTAGGAAGAGACAAGGTAGACAAATTGGATATGATAATTAGCTGAGCTTCTGTAGTAGTATATGTGTGTTCCTATATGTGTGATGTTATGTCTTGCAAGTGCATGTTGGCATATATATATATATGTGTTCTTATGTGCATGCTGCAATGTTTTGCAAGTGCATGTTGGCATATATGTGTGTTCCTATGTGTGTGCTACTATGTTTTGCAAGTGTGTGTTGGCATATATGTGTGTTCCTATGTGTGTGCTGCTATGTTCTGCAAGTGTGTGTGCATGTATATGTGGAAGTATGTGTGCATCTATGTGTATGTGTGTAGCTAGGTGTGTGCATCTATGTGTGTTGCTATGCATGAACTACTTTGTATTGCAAATGTTTGTGCAATCATGTTTGCAGGCTGAAGCTATGTTTTTGTGTGTAACTATGTATGTGCATCTATTTGTTTTCTTATGCGTGCATCTACATCTATGTTAGTGTTTATCTATGTGTATGCATCTATGTACTGCTCTTTTATGTTTGCAAGTGCATGTGCAACCATGTGTGCAAGTATGTGTATATGTGTAGTTATGTCTATGCATCAGTGTGTATTGTGTGTGCTGAAAGCTATATGCATGTGTGTCTTTGTGTGTTTGTGTGTGTATTTGTGTGTGTTGAAAGCTATATGCATGTGTGTCTGTATGTGTAGAGGTATGTAGGAAAGTGTATGCATGTCACATGTGTATAGGGGTGTGTGTGCATGTGAAGATGAATGCGTTCAGGCTTCAGCTATACGCTAGAGCTTAGGCATATTCTAGGATTACCTAAGAGCATATCTCAGCTCTATAATTTTTCTAGTGTTCAATAACAATTTCCTCATCTCATGGCATAGTC
This sequence comes from Ceratopteris richardii, assembly GCA_020310875.1. Lineage (NCBI taxonomy): Eukaryota > Viridiplantae > Streptophyta > Polypodiopsida > Polypodiales > Pteridaceae > Ceratopteris > Ceratopteris richardii. Next base: position 7,854,328 of record CM035416.1, read on the forward strand.
ATCTCAGCCATATACTTTTTGATATATTTCTATTTCAGAATTTATCTCAATACATTTACCTATATTAAGCTTTTTCTCCAAGTTCAGTCACATATCGCTTAGCTTAGTTCACCTTTACTATGAGAGTTTCTTGCTTTTAACACTTTAGCCTTTGAATTGAACCTCTTTGGTAATCTTGGCTTTTTGACTTGTATGTATGAAGTTTTTTTGATGTGCAAATCAAAATGAATGTTGAAAGGTGATGGTTAAAGATCATTGTATTTTGAAGGTCAAAAATTTCAGTATGCCTTCAAATGAAGGGTAGTATTAATTATGAACCATATTAGAATGTTTTCATGATGGGCATGTATGACTGTCGAAAATCAGCACTGGTTCTGGTTTTAGACATCGAAAGAATGACATAAGTGGTGATGTTTGGTCATTATTGTTATTGAATAGAAAGTCATTGAAGTAGTCAATGAAGAGAAAAATTAGAAGATGGGGGTGTTGGTCAGTCTTCTATCACCACCATCTTCATTGATAGTCAGATCACATTGGCAGTTGCGAGGAACCCTGTGTTCCATGCTCACACTAAGCACATTGATGTGCATCATCATTATGTCATGGAGAGGTTCTCAACTTGAGAGATCATTTTGGCATATGTGCCCATGCAAGAGAACATTGCAGACCTTTTCACAACCGCTCTGCCTAGGGAGAAGTTTGAAGCTTTTTGCAACTCTTTAGGCTTACTTCCTTTTGTTGATTTGTTCGACAAAGCTTGGCAATTCCTTATACATGAGTATGAGCTCCTTGTTCACCATAAATCCTAAGGGGGCTTTCAGGATATATTTAGGTAGTGATGTTGCGTGAACACACTAAAACCACCGGGGCACTTTTTTCCATCTTAAGTAGGTTTTTCCCTCGACATGTATATATGCCTATAGACCTAATGGGTTACTTATCTTTGTACATTCTAATGGTAATACATTCAGTATTGTGTGTTGTACTCCAAGCTTCTTCTTCTTCCATGTGTTGTTGGCATGCTTCTGCAAACCTCGAACTCCAAAATTCATCCCCAAAGTATTTATTTTAAATGTCTTATCCAAGATCTTCCTGAGAAATGACAAGTCATTAGGGGACTTCCCTACAATCAATATATCATCAACATAAAGTAGCAAGAATATCAAGGTGCAATCTCAGAATCTCTTAGTGTAGAGACAATGATCCTCATTACTTCAAGAATAGCATTGAGATTTCATAAAAGAATCAAACTTTTGGTACCACTGTCTAGGTGATTATTTAAGTCCATATAAGCTCTTCTTCAGCTTACAAAACTAGACCAACCTTTCTAGGAAGTGCATAATCCTCTAGTTGTCGCATATACATCTCTTTTCTTAGATCTCCATGCAAAGAAGCACTTTTCACATCCATTCGGACTATCTCTAAGTCCTCCATTGCAACGAATCCAAGCACCATCTAGTCTCATCATTTTTACTATTGGAGACAAGATTTCCTTGAGATCAAGACAATGTTGTGGCTTAAAAGCCTTTGCAACTAGTTTCACTTTATACTTTGGAGACATTTTCTAGACTATCCTTAGAATCTTTGTTTGTGTTCTTTTAGTAGAAACCTTGCTTGATTCATCCAATTTCGTTGTGAATTTTTGCCAAGATCTTTCTGCTTTTTTTTTTTTTGGATTTCATATCTTGTGCATTTGTTGTTATGGGCTTTCCATTATTGTTGTAGGAAAAGAGATCTTAAGAATCCAGTTTTTATCTTGATTGCTTTCTTCCATAACTACTCTTTAGTCATCCAAATTTTGTTGGAGTTAGACGTCTACGGAAGCACACGAACAGCACAAGGAAGAAGAAGAAGCTTGGAGCACAACACACAATACTGAATGTATTACTAGAGAATGTACAAAGATAAGTAGCCCATTAGGGCAATAGGCGTATATACAAGCCGGGGGAAAAACCCTCCTAAAGAGGGAAAAAAGTGCCCCGGCAGTCCTAGTGTGTTCACACACATCACTACCTAAATATATCAACAAATCCCCCCTCGGAGTGATGCGGTGAACAAGAAGCTAGCACTCATGTATAAAGAAGTGCCAAGCTATGTGGAAATCACTCCACAAAAGGAAGTAAACACAAAGCTTTGCGGAAAGCTTCAAACTTCTCCCTAGGCAGAGCCTTCGTGAAAAGGTCTGCAATGTTCTCCTGCGTGGGCACATATGCCAAGCTGATCTCCCTAGTAGAGAACCTCTCCCTGACATAATGATAATGCACCTCAATGTGCTTAGTGCGAGCATGGAGCACTAGGTTCCTCGCAACTCCCAATGCGCTCTTATTGTCAGTGAAGATGGTGCTGGCAGAAGACTGACCAACACCCAAATCAGCCATAAGGTGTCTGAGCCACACACACTCAACAGTCGTTGTGAAAGCTGCCCTATACTCAGCCTCACAACTGGAAGTGGCAAAAGTAGGCTGCTTCTTGGTCAACCAAGATATACATGAAACCAAACATGAAGCAAAAGCCACTAGTGGACACACGAGTGTCATAGCAACCAGCCCAATCAGAGTCAGAAAAACCATGCAAATCTAGCGGTAGTGATCCCCCCTTGGGATAAAACAACCCAAGTAACCGAGTACCACTCAAGAAGCGAAAGATGCGCTTAACCGCCTACCAATGCTTGACTCTTGGGCAATGCATAAACCTGCTCATCTGTGAAAGAGCAAACTGAATATCTCACTGAGTAATGCATAAGTAAATCAAGCATCCAACAACTTGCTGATAGAGAACAACATCAAATGCATCTCCAACATCATGAAGACTCAATCGTGAACCTACCTCCATAGGAGTGGCAATAGGCTTACAGTCTTCAAGGCCAAAATGTTGCAATAATGTGTCAATATATTTCGTTTGACACAAAGCCATTCCACCATCAATGTGCATAAATTGAATGCCCAAATAATGATGCAAATGCCCCAAATCAGACATCTCAAATGAGGCATGCAAATCAGCCTTAAAATCAGTAATATGCTTCTCAATAGGACTAGTGAGCAGCATGTCGTCAACATAGACAACAATGATGAGAAGCACATCATTAGCATGCTTAAGATATAAGGTGCTTTCAGTTGGACTGTTTTCAAAACCATGTGCAATCGGATAGGCATGTATCTTTTCATACCAAGTACGTGGTGCTTGCTTTAAACCATATAATGCCTTCTTTAACCTACACACCTGGTTCTCATGCCCTTTCTGCACAAAGCCACGGGGCTGAAAAACATACAGTTCTTCATGCAAGTCACCATTCAGAAATGCAATTTTAATGTCCAACTGATGTACATTCCAACCATGATGAGCTGCAAGTGCACAGATGCTCCGAACAGTAGTCCTACGGCATGTAGGTGGGAAGGTCTCATCAAAATCAATGCCTCTTTCCAGTGCATAACTCTTTGCAACAAGCCTAGCCTTATACCTGTCAACTGTACCATCAGGTTTATGCTTCAGCTTGTATACCCACTTAGTGCCAATGGCCTTCTTGCCAGGAGGCAAGTCACATAAAGACCAAGTACCATTCTTCAAGGGTGCCCATTTTACATGTTGACAAATTTTCACCCAAAACCAAAAACTCTTTGAAGCACATGAACACTTCAAACTTTGTCTTCAATGGATATACCCATGCATGCCTAGCAAAATCATCGATGAAAGTCACGAAGTAAAGATAATTCCCAAAAGAGGGTGTCTGCATAGGACCACATACAGCACTATGTACAAGCTGCAATTTTTGAGTAGCCCGAACTGAACCATCTTTTGGAAAGGACAAACGCTGCATTTTGCCCAAAATACAACCTTCACAAACATGTTTTCCAGGTGCCTCAAGTTTGAGCAAAGAGGATACCATTTCAGATTTCTACAGGCATAGCAAACTAGCAAAAATCAGATGACCAAAGCGTGCATGCCAACATCTGACATAGCCTAAGAATCATTTACTGCACATGCCAAATCATTTATAGATCTTTCATATTCTATGAACTTATACAGCCCACGACATAAAATGCTAGAAGCAATAATCACATCGCCATTTGAGAGATCATGAACTGTACACCTGTCATCAACAAATTTCACATCTAAGCCAATCTTGGCTAATGCAAAAACTGATAACAGGTTCTTTTTTATCCCTAACACAAATAAAGCATCTGACAAAGTGAAAGAACTACCATCAGCAGTAGTCAAAATGATCTTACCAACTCCCATAACAGGATAAGAGGAGTTGTTCGCACATGTAACAGTATTCCCTATAGGGGCAGGCTCGAGTGAAGAGAAGAAACTGTGTTATGAGGTAATATGTTTGGTCGCCCCACTCTCAAAGTACCAAACATCTGAGTCTATTGCAGACATGCAATGCTCATGAGAAGATGGATCAAAACTGCAAACAATAGTAAACGCCCATTCTTCTTCCTTCACAAGATTAGCAGACTCCGTTTTTTGTGTAGAGGCTTCTGCAACAACCATTCGAGCATCTTTCTTCTTTGCCTCTTTCGCAGCCAATTTTGGACAGTTCTTTATAATTTGATCATTCCCTTTACAATACTTACAAAACAATTTCTGCTTTTCTGATTTTTTCTCATCTTTGTCTTGGTTCTTCGAATGTGCACCATTTGCAGATTTCTGCTTACTAGTAGAAGAGCTCCATTTTCCTTTTCCCTTTTGACTAGCCATGAAATCTTGATTTGCAACACGCATAATGGACCTGTTCTGCCTGGACTGATCTTCCTGCAACAGAATAGAGACTAACTCCTCAAATGACAAGGCATTTGGATTGCCTTTCATCATTAACCGAAGAGTAGAAGAAAAACTTTGATATGAATCAGGAAGACCATTCAGAACGGTCTCCACAAGTGAGCTATCTGGTATAACCTCATCAACAGAAATCAATTGTTCCTTCAAGTCTTTGATCTTTGTTAGGAAACTGTCCATAGAATCATCTTCATTCATGTGCTCACTCTCCAAATCTTTTTGGAGGTAAGCAACACGAGCCTCATTCCTAGCTTGGTACAATGTGGTAAGTGTATCCCAAGCATCCTTAGCTGTTCTGCAAGAGCGAATATGAGGAATAATGGCACGTTTGACAGACAAAGCTATCAATGCGTATGCCTGGGTATCTCTACCATCCCAACGAATCTGCTTTGCAGTAGGTGCAACAGAAACTGCAGTAGGAACAGGAATATGCAGAATATCATCATCTTCAACACCTTCTACATCAGCTTTAGTACCTGTAGTTGTAACAATTGCAGGTGTGATAGGAAGTTTTCCGACACCCTATACAATGTTCCACAGTCCTTTTGCAACCAACACATGTCGCATCATATAAGCCCATAATGGGTAGTTGGTACCATCCAACTTATCCTCAACAGCCAACATACAGAATACATCACTACTTTCAGCCATGGCCAGTGACTTAAATACCTTGATGCAGAAAATTAACTATATCTCAAAAAGTTGAATAGAACTACCTAGATGAATTCCGCTAGACCTGTAGCAGACTTCGAGATGCTTATACAGGCGAACAAAAACTGGTATATACCTTTGGCACAAAAAGATGAAATAGCCTACACAAGCGCTGTGATAGTGCTTTCGGAGGTCGAAACGAGCTCAAATCACGATTTTGGCACCACAGAGCGAAGTCATTTTGATCTCGCAAAGACGTTGAGTATGCTCACCAAAATTTGCACGATTTTGAGACTGCAAATGGAGGAGTGTCGGCGGCACCCTAGATGAAGCGACGACTTGCTCTAATACCAATTGTTGGAGTTAGACTTCTGCGGAAGCACGCGAACAACACAAGGAAGAAGAAGAAGAAGCTTGGAGCACAACACACAATACTGAATGTATTACTAGAGAATGTACAAAGATAAGTAGCTCATTAGGGCAATAGGCGTACATACAAGCCGGGGGAAAAAAACCTCCTAAAGAGGGAAAAAAGTACCTCGGCGGTCCTAGTGTGTTCACACACATCACTACCTAAATATATCAACAAATTTCTCTTGTCACGCATCTTTGTGAGTATAAATCTAAAGAAGATTCATTTCTTGTTAGTGTGGGAAGAATTCTTTGGAGGCATTGATCACCTATATTTTTTGTGTTTTCCATATAGTTGGCTTTGTTATAGCTGCATGAGGTAACTCAATCTTGGGTGTTTGTTGAAAATGTGAACTATGCCAGCTTTAGGTAGAAAAAGGGGTCAAAAGATGTTAATGTGGACAAAATTCACGACTAAAACAATTTAGGGTGGTCTCAAGGTTGGGCAAGGTTGGGCAAGGCAGTCCTAAGGTGGTGCAAAAGTTGGGAGAGGCATCCAACAACTATAAAAGAAGGTGAAGAGTCATCAAATGTATGGAAGTCTTATAGATCATTGAAGAACAAGAGACATATCCTCAAGGAGGCTCAAGGAGAGAGTCATCCAAGGCTCAAAGAGCTGAAACATAGTTGTCCAAGCTAGGAAAAATGTAGAGGAGGTTGTTACATGCACAAAGGAGGAGTGAGGAGGAGCTATCAATCCCACACCTCCTCTAGTCTCTTGTAATGTAAGGCAGGTGAATCAGAGTTTGGTTACAGGCTAGTAGAAAAGGTGTATGAAAGGTCCTAGGTATTGGGTTTATTTTATTTCTAGTGTGCAAATCTAAGGAATTAAATTCTACAAATTGGTATTAGAGTAAGAAACATCCTTTGAGTACTCTAGGATAAGGACAAAAAAGCTTGGACTTCAAGTTTAAGAGGTATATTTCAGTGTAACCCTAATTTTCCATTCATTATGGTAGATCTAGGTCAAAAAGTGCAGTTGCTTGACAAAGATAACTATCAGCCATGGAGGTTCAAAGTCATGAACTACCTCATGAGCAAAGATTTATGGGCTATTTTTTGTGGAGATGATAAGCCGGATGTGGATCCCAAAGATCCAAAGACCACCAATCAAGAATTGAAGATGTTGAAGGATTGGCAGGAAAGGAATAGGAGAACTATCTTCTACATATCACAGGTAATCTCTAACACTATGATTGGTCATATATCAGAGTTTGATCATGTGGAGATGTTTTGGAGGCCTTAGAGAAGATATATGCCACTTCCACAAGAAGCAAAAAGATGCAGCTTAAGAATGAACTCCATTATTTGAATAAGGGTAGTGGCCAATCTATTGTTGACTACACCTTGAGGGTGAAGGAGTTGAGGGAGCACTTGGCATTCATTGAATGCAATGTAGATGAGGAAGACCTTGTGAATGTTAATCTTAATGGGCTGATAAGGGAAGACAAGTGGAAACCCCTTATTACTATCATCTTGTGTAGAGATCCTCTACCAACTCTTGAGCACTTGATCCCACACCTAGTGGCAAAAGAGGTTTCCATAGGAGACATGTCCAAGAAGGATGGTCACTCACACGTCCTATATGCTAGCAAAACCAAAGGCAAGAGTGGAAATAAAGGGAAAGGAGGAAAAATCAAGTGGAAGCAGTCCAAGGAAGAAGATTCATATTTAGAAGGAGATGGTAAGGCATCATCTTCAAGGAAGGGAAAGCATGGAAAAGGAAGCCCAATCCTCATTAAGGTAAAACTTGTTCTATATGTGGTAAGCAGTATCATATTTCTTCAAATTGCTAGCTCAAGGATGACAAAGGGAAGAAGAAGAAGGAGCAAGGGAACCATGCTAACAACTCCAAGAAGGATAACGAGAAGGAAACCGTCCTAGCCATGAAACATGTCTAGAATAGTGATCCCAAGGACACAAAGTGGTACATAGACTTTGAATGCTCTAATCACATGTCTTGTATGGAGGAATCTTTTGTTCATATGCAAGTCCCAAGCTCAAAAGATTTTGTGGATAGAGATAACACTGTGCAACCCATTACACATGTGGGAGATGTGAAGCTAGGTGAAGGTAAATCTATCAAGACTCTTAAAGATGTGCTCCATGTTCCATCTATTTCCAAGAACGTTATCTCTATAGGACAGATGGTAGAGAGAGGTATTTAGGTTATATTTGATTCAAACAGATGCATTGTGAGGCAAGAAGGCAAGATCATTGCCAAGGGGAGGAAAGAAGGTAGATTGTTCACACTAGATGTTGCTCCTACACACAACAAGGTATGTTATGTGATGATTGGTAACAAAAGAGTTGCAAAGATTGATCTTTGGCACAAGAGGATAGGGCATATCAAAATTATCAATTTAAAAAGCATGTGCAAAGTAGGTTTAGTGTAGGGACTACCAAATCTTGAAGGCCAAGGTCTACATGAGTTTTGTGATGCTTGTATGCTATGTAAACAAGCAAGGAAGCCATTTCCAAAGAGCGAGTATAGATCCTCTAAGCTCTTGGAGCTTATAAACTCATATGTATGGGTCCCTAGTACAAAGGATTCATTGGGAGGAGCTATGTACTTTGTCACTTTCATTGATGGCCACTCGAGAAAGCTATGGCTATATGTTATCAACAAAAGATCAAAAGTGTTTTCATGAAACTTTCATAATGCTAGAAGGATAGTCCTCATGCTTTATTTGAAGTACTTGATCAAGTTTATCCCAAAGATGAATCTTAGAAAATCCTTGAATTTTTGGTGCATTGTAACTAGCTTTTCTCTATGCTTCTATTGATCACAAGACTAGCTCATTTGTTTCTTCTAAATATAATGGTAACATCATAATACTAGGAGAACTCGAGTATCAATCTTAGGTCTTATCAACATAGGACTATATGTCCTCTACAAGGTCTCTTCTCTAAATTGAATTAAATGAAAGGTGGTTCATAATATATATCTTATTTCCATCTAGATTTTTGTTCTTTCTCCCAAATATTTTGAAATTCTTCCAAATTTTTATTTGTAACTCAATCATCTTCTATTCCAATCTCTTTTGCATAGTGTTCATATGTAGTTGTTTTTTCCTAGCTTTCATGTTCTGTATTTTTTATTTGCCTCCTCAAATATTCAAAAGTTATTTTAGGGACTCACATTGGAAGGAAAGTTTGAGGTATCTTTTCTTAAATATTTTAGGTGAATCCAATCATTCATCTTCATATATTCAGCGTCTCTATCTTTAGATCTGCTATAGGGTAGGAATTTTCATGTTCCTATAGAGATGGCCTCTATTTGATTCTAGCCAAATAAGCTTAGAAGAGTCTATCCAAGTCTTCTTTTTCACTACTAAAACTACTTGATTGAATTTAGGCGTGTACTTTGAATTTTATATCATGTTCCAAGATTGAAGCACAAGCTAATGGCTGCTTACGCAATACCAGTTTTTTCCTTGTTCATGGCATTCATTTATTTGAATTTCCAACTTTCCAATTTTCCCTTCCTCTTTTGTTCATTTTTTTTCTTAGTGAGATCTCTTTATATGTCTCTTTTCCAAGTCGGAAAATGACATCTTAGGTTTTTTCTATGGCAACCCCTCTTCAAGACATTCTTGAAAGATTAATTTTACTTACTAGTGTTCCTCTTCAACTTTTGTGACTACTTTAAGTAACACGTCCTAATAGAAGTCACTTGTTGATGACATAGAGGTCAGTTTGTTAATGGGAGTAATAGGTTTTTCTTTTTTGAGATGATTAATGAAATCCTTGAACATGCGCATCCATTGACATCCTAACCAATGGGCATGTTTGGCTTTTTTTGGGTGATGATATTGTTGGATCTTAATCTTGAAATTCTTGTTGTTGATTCATTACTAGAGGTACACTAATGGGTCCTTGAGTTATATAATCTGATTATAATCTTTGACTATTCCTTGTATGAACAGAATGATTTCCTTGAGTATTATGTAGCTTATTTTACATCTCTTAAATTTCATATATTCTCGCATAGGTCTATGTTGGAAACCTTGGGTGCATCTCATAGTGACCTATATATGTTTTGTTATTTTGAAACATTTCAAGAGCTCGTGGATTTCTTTTTTCTTTTTTTTTTTTTTAAATAAAGGATGTTTGTCCTGAGCCTACTCTCCCGGACTTGAATTAATTAAAAGAAAAGTACAAGAGAAGGGGATTAGTGCCCACGGGATCCCCCAAATCCTACAGAGCAGGGGTAGCTTTTACAGAGTTTAGATGGCATTACAGAGAGGGTAAATCCCCCTCTCATCACCCATATGTGGGACCCACATGTGGTTAAGCTTGTTGTGATCAAAAGGAGCACTAAATGAAAATTAGCGGTCCTTTTGTCAAGGAGGAACAATGATTCATCAATCGACCACTCATAGGGGGAGTTAGCAAAGTTACAAGCACATATTTCCCACCATAACTTCCATAGGACCTTCCCTCTGATGGCGTTCTAGAGAGTGGCAAAGCAACCGATCACTTCTTTGAGTAGAGCATGCTTCCGATTGGAATGATTAACTTCTTTTCGAGCCTTCATGGAAGACCTTGCAAAGCTTACATGAAGTTATAAAGGAGATTGATAAATCTCGCATCCCCATCGTGCGGCACCCACTTGGTTTTAATCTTATTGTTGACATACTAAAGCTCTTTGTGATTTTTGAAGGGGGGGGAGTTCTTACAGTTGGCAATTCTTTTGCTGAGAAGGAGTAGGGACTTCTGGATCCACGACTCCTTGGGGGTATTGCTAAATTTGTGAGCGCATCTTTCCCGCCAAATCTTCCAAAGGATCTCTCCCTTGATTGCATTCCACAATGCCACAGAGCAACCGATCGCTTCACCAATAAGTGCTTGCTTGCAATTGATTTGTTCTTGGAGTCCCAGAGAACGACCAAGGACCCTCCATAAATGGAGGGATTTAGGGCAAGCAAAGAACAGGTGGCCAATATCCTCTTTGCTATGGCAACATCGCTTGCACCAGGGCAGAACACCACAGATCTTGTTTGCTTTTGCATTGGTCCATATTCCACGGTGTAAAATTTGCGATAGGAGCACCGACTTTTTGTTTTCAATGAGAGGGTGCCAGATAGACATAAATTTAATATCCCAACAAAGCCGCGTCCAGTTGAGACACCATTTCTTGTTGAGACTGATGTGAATGTCATTGCAAGCTTCCACATATGGAAGCTTGGAGAGGTGATTACCATTATACCATTTTTGGCCCATTAGGTTCGGAGCGTCCTGTCCCATAAGCAGTCAAATTTTGGAGTGGTCCCAAGCATGGCGTCTACTCAATAAGACATTCCATTCCTCGTACATGACTGTATCACTAGGGTCAAGGTCCTCAAAGTCTACCCATCTGTTCGTGTCCTATTTCCAGAGATGCTTCCATTGTTTGAATCCCCTATTCTAGAGTCTCTTGGCACTTAAGACATTCAAAGGCTCCACGTTTCACATGCCTTGGATGGGGAACCAAATAGAGTCATTTTGTCTTATACCCGCAGCCCACTTCCAATCTTCACTGATTTTGATGTGAGGTTTAATTGTGTTCCAACTCAACCACAAGGATCTTACGAGGATCGATCCTTTGGGTGAGATTGGAATCAGAGAGAATAAGAGGGTGAGGATGTCTAGGTTTTTCCATCCAGGGTAGCCCACTAGAGAAATCGCGTTCATGTTTCTAAAAATTAATGTGGCCCAAGAGGAATCTCTGTTGCACCACGCCTTAATCATCCACTTTGCTGCAAGTTTATTGGCCATGCTTCCAATGTCCATAATACCTAGACCTCCACTCTCCTTTTGGCTAGTGCATATGGACCATTTGTTTTGCATATGGAACATGTGAAAATTAATGTGGCCCAAGAGGAATCTCTATTGCACCACGCTTTAATCATTCACTTTGTTGCAAGTTTATTGGCCATGCTACCAATGTCCATAATACCTAGACCTCCACTCTCCTTTCCGCTAGTGCATATGGACCATTTGATTTTGGCTAGTGCATCTGGACCATTTGATTTCTCTTTTCTTGCATAAAATCTAGGTGGAACACTTAATCATGGGTTTTCTTGATACATGTATGAGGATGGTGCCTAGGAGTGAGTTTAACTTTTTGGACAAGAGCATGATATGCTAGTCGAGCGTATTGAAATCAAGTAGGATTTGATTCTCTATATTAGTAGTGCAAATCCATGTCCTCAAAAGTGTTAGGGGCCGCCGGAGTAGGACAGATGTAACGGATGCCAGATGTAACGGACTTTTTTGAAATACGCACAAAAAGTTGGTACGCACATCTTGTAAAATCTATATAAAGCAATGTAAAGAGAATGGTCGAGAGAGATGTTTTTTCTGGAATTGCCAAACTGGTCGTCTGAATATGTGTGAGAGCGTTGTTAACACTGTTGTGAAGTCTTGAGTACTATTGGTGTGAGTACGTTCTGCATCGTCTACTCATACTGTAGTTCACCGTAACGAGTGTTTGAGTAAGGGATTGTGTGTCGGATTACTGTCGTCGTGTTATGTTGTTGTGTGTTCTTAGTTGTTTAAGTATTCTGAGTCAGTCTGAGTAGTGATATTATGGTATGAGTGTGAATAGGCAAATTGAAGCGTTGTTGTAGTGTAGCCTGTTTGTTCTACCTGATTCATTGCATTCGGTGTTATTATCTGTTAACTCCGAATACGAGGACGAACTAGTACCTTAAGATAACGTGAACATTTTATCTGAAGATCACTGTAAAGTGTTGTGACGAATGAATCTGTCGGCTATAGTGTTATCTCTGGTTGATTTACTACATACTGTTGAGTCTGTAGATCGGACTACTGCTCTGTTCCAATAGCAGGTCAGTCTGAAGAAGTTCAGCACCCAAGACACAGAAATCGAGTATTGCCCAATTGATGTTAGTAAACTGAGCTAAGACGCGTATTAGTGCCTTTATTGTTGTGACGAAGATTTGGGAAATAAGTACAGGGCCTCTGTCTAACAGACCCCTACCACTCCTAAGAACCCACGTTGGTCTGATAACGACTTTCGGATAGTCAGAGATGTCACAATCTAAGCGATTCATTTAGCACCCGTAACACATTTAGCGTTTGAACATTTAACACTTAACACTTGGCGCCATCTGTGGGAAAGTGGCATCAAGATTGCCAGTTGTATGTCAGAATCGAGCATCCAGATTATTGTTCGATTGATTGGAAGTAGCAACAGAACCAGATTGTTGCAAACTGTTTCGATAGTAATACTACGCGATTAGTACAAAAGATGATACATGCCGGTTACTCGATCCGGTGAAATGTATCCCAAGAACCATCAGTCTGGAGTACGTAATGTACTAAAGACAACTCTAGGAAGTAGAAGTACAACAAGGTCTGACCCAGTTGTCAAGAAAGTTAAGAATGTTAGAACTGATTCCGGTCATATTCCGGTGGAACTTGTTACGCCTCTGGTACATTCTGGTACTATTTCGGCATAGTCTGTCGGAAATATAGTAACTCCAGAATCTACCAGAACGCAGTCTGAAGTTAGTTTAACAATCTTGGATAAAGATTCGAATTTGTCTACGATTAGAAACACATTAACCAAAGAAATGGACGAAAGTGAAAAAACACCTTATTTTGGCAAAATTTCGATACATTCCGGTGATATTTCGGTACATTCCGGTGATATTTTGGTAACAGAATCACAGTTTTTCGGCGACGGTTTACCATTTTTTGGTGAATCTTCAGCCCAGCCACCACTTTTTGAAGTGAGTTCCCCTACACTGGACATCAAGAAGGAAGGAAAGCTGTTCGAGACAGAGATTCGAAGCATATTAAGCAAGATCATCGCACCGGAAAGTGCACCATCCGATGATACGAATTCCGATAGTTCAAACATTCAGCCCCGAGATACAAAAGGAAGATATAATACACTCACGATGAACGGGCAATAACAACAACAACAGTTATGTCCACCCAGGCCGCCTCCAAAAGGTGTGACATACACGAAATTGGGTGGATTCCCAGGAGATGATCCGGATGCTCACGTACGCACTTTCGAGATAAGCTACGCAGTTCTCAACCATCCACCGGATCCGGCCTATAAGGCTATTGTCTTTCAAGCTACACTGGTCAATGAAGCAGCTAGATGGCTTACAGAATATGATATTAATCACTTCGATACCTACCAAGCAGTACGAGATGCTTTTCTGTAGCGATTCAGGCTAAAAAAGAATCCAGCCGAAATTTTTGACTATCTACAGAACAACAGACAGAAGGCAAATCAAACCGTATAGGAGTATGCTACCCTCTTCAGAACGCACTTAAGGCAGCTACCACCGGCCCATGCTAACTTACCAGATGACGTTATCACTCAGTGGTTCATCAATGGCTTAGCTCCACAACTTAAGCAGATCATGATCATAAGATGTGTCGAAGCTATGACACTCGATGCAGTCATCGCAATGACTCTGCAACTGGAAAACAAAGTCGGCGGGTTTACAAAAGATCTGGAGTGGTTAAAAACAAACAAAAATGTTACCGAAGATATGACGAGACAAGTATATTGCATCACATGCAAAAATTCAGGACATACTAGTGCCAATTGTGCACTTAATCAGACATTCTGTGCTATCTACAACACTGTCGGACACACCACCGAAAACTGCGCATACAATGCTAGAGTACAGGGAACAGCGACTGTCAATGCAATTATCCAGGAACAAGGGCAGCCAGCCAACCACTATGTGCCTCCGCAAATGAGAAACAACCAGCAGCAAGGATATCAAAATTACAGAGGACAGAGGAATAACAACTATAATACAAACCGCTGGCAGAACGGACCACCACCGGAAAATCCCAACTTGCCACCACCACACTGCCATTTTTGTGCATCAGCAGAGGCATCAACTTCAACATCGGTGGAGCCTGTCAACCAATCTTAACTGGCCTGGGAAATCTTATCTAAGGCATCTATCACCCTGCCTCTGGGCCAACTACTGGCATTAGTACCTGGAATTCGACAACAGTTCCAACAACACTTCAGTCCGGTGCCTTCTTGTATTCCAGCGACAGCAGCAGTTCAACCGGAACCTGATTCTACGGTGGATCATTCAGTTCCCTTGATTACAGTATGGTATAAGAATCATAAGATTACGCAGGTACTAATTGATGGAGGCTCTGGTGTTAACATTGCGACTGCGGCATTATGCAAAAGGTTAGGATGGACCAAAATCGAACCAGTTCATTTTTTTGTCAGAATGGCAGATCAATCAAGAGTCCATTCCTTAGGACTTGTGCGGAATGTACCCATCACTTTACAAGGTACGACCTTTAAGATGACCTTTGTTATACTAGATCTGCCGGAATCCACTTTGGATTACAACCTTCTTTTCGGCCGACCTTGACTGAAGCATGCTAAGGTAATACAGGATTGGTCTGCACAAGAGCTTATGTTTAAAGATGCCAATCGTAGGTATGTGGTAAAATTAGATGCTATACAACCTTGCGAGCTACACGCTAGACCGTATTTTGTTGAACCAGTCCATATGCTAGATGGATTATCAGATGATGAAGAAGAAGAGTTTCTGAAGAGTAACGCTGACTTAATTTCCTTAGGGACTATTGATCTACAGTCCGTTGTAGATAATTGGAACGCTTCAGTCTGTACAGTAATACCCATCACAGAAGAGGCTAAGAAGGAAAACACTGTTTCGACACAAGACGATGAAATGCAGCAACTTCTTAAACCAACAGACGACACAAAGAAACCTCAACAGTTCTATGTCCGCGAAGATCAGCTGATCACTTACAATTTAGGAGATGAAGAGCACCCCCGTCCTGTAAAGATAAAGCAAAACTTACCGGAATCTTTTGAAGCTGATCTAATCCAACTACTCCGCAAATTTTTCGATGTGTTTGCATGGGACTACAAGGACATGAAAGGATTGGACCCCCGCATCTACCAGCACAGGGTCATGCTGAAGCCAGAAGCAAGACCGATAAAGCAACCCAGCTACCGGATGAATCCCCATTATGCATCTCAGGTAAAGGCAGAACTTGACAGGTTATTAAAAGTCGGATTCATCGTGCCAGTAGAGCATGCTGAATGGATCTCTCCGATTGTGATTGTGCCAAAGAAAAACAAGCAACTGCGAATCTGTGTAGATTACCGAAAATTAAACGCAGCAACCATACCGGATCCCTTTCCAATCCCCTTTTTAGATACTATGCTGGATAGAGTAGCAGGTCACGAGATGTATTCATTCTTAGATGGATACAGTGGCTATAATCAAGTTAGAATGGTTGAACAGGATATACCAAAAACTGCATTCATTACCAACTGGGGTGTATTTGCTTGTACTGTAATGTGGTTTGGATTGAGAAATGCACCAAGCACATTTCAAAGATGTATGCAAGAAATATTTTCTTCTTATCTCACCTCTTTTATGCAAGTTTACCTTGATGATTTTTCAATTTTCGGTAAGATGATAGCACACCTGTTCCATTTACGGTGCTGCTTCCAGAAATGCAGAGAATACAGACTCTGCTTAAACCCAAACAAATCCGTGTTTGCGGCTTCATGTGGCAAGCTACTTGGTCACATTGTATCTACACAAGGTATACAGGTGGATGCAGATAAAATTTCAGCAGTGTTAGAAGCTTCGGTGCCCACTACACCGAAGGAAGTTATGCGCTTCATGGGCCAAGTAAGATGGCATGGACGACACTTACGGTGGCTTGCTCATCTGGCTATACCACTAAACAAACTAATCACTAAGACTCCTCGACAATTTGAATGGACCCAGGAAAGCCACATAGCATTTGATCGTTTAAAGAATTTATTAACACAAGTTCCTATCTTACAGCCGCCGGACTGGGATCACCCATTTCATGTATTTGTTGATGCTTCAGATATAGCAATAGGAAGTGTGTTGATGCAACAAATTGATAAGTGGTTCAGACCAGTGTATTATGCAAGTCGAAGATTAGCCCCTGCTGAAAAGAATTACTCTGTAATAGAAAGAGAATGTCTAGGGCTAGTATATTCTGTCAAGAAATTCAGACATTATTTGCTGGGCCGTAAATTCACATTTCATATAGATCATGTTGCACTTGTCTATCTCGTCAGACAACAGCATTTAGGTGGCCGATTAGCATGATGGGTGCTACTCTTGCAGGAATTCGACTATGAAGTCATTCACAGGCCAGGCAATTCACATGACTTAGCAGATTTCTTATCCCGCTTAGATTCCGGTGAAGCTCCGGTAGGTATAGATGACACAACTCCAGCGATCTATAGCTCTGAACTAATGAATGATGATATTACAGACCCACATACACCATCTACATATTATGATCAGATCCTGACTTTTCTCACCGAAGGCTGTCTTCCATCTCAGACTTCTACGACAGTACGCAGGAAAATTGCAGTTTTTAGCCGCCGATTTCGGTTAATTGTTGGAGAACTATATTATGTAGATCATACCGGAATCCTACTTCGATGTATTCCACCGCATGAAGCTAACTCAGTTATTACTTTGGCTCACTCGATTCCTTCCGGTGGCCAAGCAGACTTAACTCACCGGAAAATTCAGCAGAATGGTCTCTGGTGGCCAACTATGTACAGAGATATATCACCGTTTGTCAAACAATGCGATACTTGTCAAAGATCGGGACAGCCCTTGCAACGTCACCTTTTTCCTCTGCAACCCATCTTACCATTGGAACCGTTCTAGAAGTGGGGTCTAGATTTTATCGGTCCGATTACACCTCCAGCAGTCTTCAATAACAACCGTTACATACTGACCTGTACAGACTATGCAACCAGATGGGCAAAAGCCTGGGCTTTACGGTCTGCTACAGCAGTTCCGGTAGCAAAATGTCTGCTAACCGATGTCTTTCCACGTTTTGGTTTACCACTGGAACTTGTTTCAGATCAAGGTACTCATTTTGTAAACAATTTAATGAAGGCACTTACACAGTCGTTCCAGGTCACACATAAATTTAGTTCTCCTTATTATCCTCGTGCGAATGGTTTGGCCGAAAGCACAAACAAATCTCTGCTGAATATGCTTCGAAAATTGATCATGGAAGCACCGGAAAGATGGGATCAACTGCTACCTGTAGTGTTATGGGCATACCGGACTACCTACAAGGTAACAATAGGATTGACACCTTTCAAGCTAGCTTATGGCTTAGAAGCAATAGCACCAATGGAAGTAGTTATACCAAGTCTGCGTGTAGCCATTACCCAGAAACTGCTACCGGAAGACTCACTGTCATTTCGGTTGGACACACTCAGAGAGTTAGACGAGCACCGATGGCTCAGTTTTTTAACCATGCACAAAGTCCAACTAAGACAGGCTAGGACGCACAATCGACACTTGAAGACTCCAGTTTTTTTGGTGGGACAGCTTGTACTTTTCTATAATGCAAAGTCAAATAGATCCGCAGGCAAATTCAAATTACGGTGGTTTGGCCCTTACAAGATCTCAGAGCAAATCGGTCCAGCAACTTTTCGGTTGACTACGTTGATCGGAAACCCACTTCCAAAAGCAATCAACGGTTCGAAACTGCGGTCGTATCAACACGCTGCTAGCCCGCATTAAAACATTCGACTTTACCTTTCGTTCTGTTCTTTCTTTTTCTTTTTGTAAATATCCGCGTTTTTAAAAGCACGAAATTCTTTATGTCATAAGCCGCCCTCCTTACCAGTTACTCGAGCATGCACGCCAAATTGAAAGCAGTATCATCCCAACACCGCACAATGATAACCATCACTTCCTACCCCCCCACCGTAATGTCTTTACTTAATCTCTTCTGATTGTGCCAAAAATCGCTATTGTGTTTTTGTGTTTGTAATCTGTGCACCTACTGTGCTCTGTGTATCCGTGTTCTGTGGTCTGTTTCCGTGTGCACCATGAAAGCACTGGCGAATTATGCAGCCTTCCGTGATGGTATCCCTACCGAGGTAGGAGAATACCTGCGCACCTGTGGGTTGGCCAACTTCTCTGAGCTGCCTTGGCACTCAGTGGAAGCCCATCCCTTTTTTGCGCAGATCATACCTGCCATCGCCCAATCCCCCATCACTGAGCGAAAATGGATCTTCCTCTCCCTGCCATCTCGAACCGTAGTAACCTTCCAAGCCTTTGCAGAATCCTTCCGCCTCACTCCACAAGGCCGCGAGAATGGCCCAAGCATCCCCGTAGCCCCCATGATAGAACTCTTCCCCCGCTATTCATCGAACGAGTACGCCATCCTCTGCCGCCCTGAACTCGAAAGAACTGCACTCCAGTTCTTAGTCACCATCCTGAACCTCCAGAAACGCACCTACGGCATATCCTGCCCTTTCTACTCCGCCATCGACCTAGCTACCCGAGAACCCGTTAACTTCGCCTCCTACTTCTTCCTCCGGATCCATAAAGAATGTGTAGCCATAGTGAAACAGGTTAATAAAGGAACTACCCCTCGGTCTCGATTACCCCACATCCTTTCCTTTCTCTTTCCGGCCATTCTAGTAGCTCAACCACCATCCAGAGGCCCCGTCCTACGACACGAAGAATCTGTCCAACCATTAGCAGACGACGAAGAAGAAGATGAAGAGGAGATCCAACAGCTTTTCTGCCGAAAACGCATTAGAATCAGCTCCTCCGAAAGTGACGTACAGAAATCCGCCGGACAAGACAAGGAAGCCGAAGATGAAACTTTCCACGACACTGCCACGTCCATACAACACGACTCAACAGCGCAATCCACATCATCCGAGCACCAGGAACAAGAACGACAAACAGAACCCATCTCGACCGAAGACGTCTCTCAGCAACATACCGAGCAAGAACAGCAAACTGAGGAACATGAAGCTTTCGACAGACTGCTCAAAGCCGTAGAATCCGCCGTAGACAACGCCGAAACAACACAACAAAAGGTAATACAATCTGTCACTACTACTATCACTCCACCGCCGGAACCTCCCATAACACCTGTTGAGCCCACCGCATCTTCCACCTCATCACCCAATTATTCTCCACCGACCTCCCAACAGATTCACACCTCATCCTCTTCACCACCACGGCACCCTCTTCTCCTCCCCTCAATACCGGTATACTCTGAGCTTGCTTCAATGGGGCAATTGCTCATTAATCTCTCCCAGCAGCTCCCTGTCCAAATTTGCAAAGTCACAGACACTATTCGACATGACCTGCAGCACAAAGTAGATTTACTGGAAGTAGATATCACACCACTCCACGAGGAGGTTGACGCCGTCAGGGCCGAAAACCACCAGCTCCAGGCGCAAGTTTCCCAGCTCCAGGCTCAGTTGGCAGAACAGCAACTGTTAATCCAACAAAAAGACATAGCACTGGAACAACTGGCCGCAAAGGACAGATTACTAACCGAAGCACAGACTGCAATCCAGCAAATGAAGACAGAGATACAAGACAAGGAGGATGCAAAGATTGCACTTGACAATCTGTTAGAAGAGACAAGACAGCAACTGGATGAAGTGGTCAAACAAGGACAAGAGCAACACGATTTAACAATGAAGAGTATTGAAGAATTACAGAGATTCAAGATAGATTTTGACCAAGTCAATGACATATTACGAAGAAAGCTAGCACAAGAGGCTCAAACACAGAAATTAATCAAAGATATCAAAAGAGAACGCGATGCATACTCGAGGACAATCCAGTATCAGAATCAGGAAATCGAACGAAGAGAGAACCAGTGCTCAAATCAAAAAGACCGATTGCTCAACATGCAGAAACAGTTAGAAGATCTAAAGATTGCACGGGATGCTGCCCTGTCCAACGATTTTTATTTACAGGAGGCCTTTTTGCAAACACAGACCGAGATTTTATTAACCGAAGCAATAGCGTTAAGCTCGGCTAGAACCGATGCCCAATTAGTAGAGCCTAGTATCTTAGTACAGATGTTAGAAACACTTTAAGAAGAAAATTACCCAAACTTTTAGGCTAGCCCGTAACATGTACTTAGAAGGATTAGTAGCCGAACAGTAAAAAGCTTGCGGGTTCGAGTCCGCCGTGCGTGCCAGTGTTAGTGGCCGCCGGATTAGGACAGATGTAACGGATGCCAGATGTAATGGAGTTTTTTGAAACACGTGCGAAAAGTTGGTACGCGCATCTTGTAAAATCTATATAAAGCAATGTAAAGAGAATGGTCGAGAGAGACGTTTTTTTTGGAATTGCCAAACTGGTCGTCTGAATATGTGTGAGAGCGTTGTTAACACTGTTGTGAAGTCTTGAGTACTGTTGGTGTGAGTACGTTCTGCATCGTCTACTCATACTGTAGTTCACCGTAACGA
The DNA here is from genome assembly GCA_020310875.1 of Ceratopteris richardii. Lineage (NCBI taxonomy): Eukaryota > Viridiplantae > Streptophyta > Polypodiopsida > Polypodiales > Pteridaceae > Ceratopteris > Ceratopteris richardii. Next base: position 7,875,464 of record CM035416.1, read on the forward strand.
GTGTTTGAGTAAGGGATTGTGTGTCTGATTACTGTCGTCGTTTTGCGTTGTTGTGTGTTCTTAGTTGTTTAAGTACTCTGAGTCAGTCTGAGTAGCGATATTACGGTATGAGTGTGAATAGGAAAATTGAAGCGTTGTTGTAGTGTAGCCTATTTGTTCTACCTGATTCATTGCATTCGGTGTTATTATCTGTTAACTTCGAATACGAGGAAGAACTAGTACCTTAAGGTAACGTGAACCTTTTATCTGAAGATCACTATAAAGTGTTGTGACGAATGAATCTGTCGGCTATAGTGTTATCTCTGGTCGATTTACTACATACTGTTGAGTCTGTAGATCGGACTACTGCTCTGTTCCAATAGCAGGTCAGTCTGAAGAAGTTCGGCACCCAGGACATAGAAATTGAGTATTGCCCAATTGATGTTAGTAAACTGAGCTAAGACGCGTATTAGTGCCTTTATTGTTGTGACGAAGATTTGGGAAATAAGTACAGTGCCTCTGTCTAACAGACCCCTACCACTCCCAAGAACCCACGTTGGTTTGATAACGACTTTCGGATAGTCAGAGACGTCACAATCTAAGCGATTCATTTAGCACCCGTAACACATTTAACGTTTGAACATTTAACACTTAACAAAAGACTCAAGAGCTTTATCTCATTTAAGCCTTTTTTCAATGGATTCTTCCATATCTTTTGTGGAGGAATCTATTGATCTATAGGTCTAGATTTGTTCCCAGGCTTTGAGGCCTAGGTTCTCCTCTACATTGATGTATTTTTTGATGCAATCTATTAGGGAAACAAGTTGCATGCAAAAAGAGTTCGTTTTTATTTTCCCATTGATCAATAAAAATCATCAAAGAATGTTTGAGCAAGGCCATCAATTCCTTGAATATCATCTAGATTTATTTTTTGGAACAAAGACAATGTGGTTTCACATAGGGCTGGTCGAAATACATGGTATTGTATGAAGAGATGATCCATGAGCTTAAGACTACTCACTTGAAAATTTTTTGAATTTTCTAATGAGGGATCACCTCATCCATCATAAACACCACGTACACCTCTAATCTTTAAAGATTAGAGACGTGATCCCAAATAAGGCTTTTGTACTAGTAAAATAGGATTTTCAAGCTCATGTGGTTTATTACATACTTTGGGGGGCAGGGTTATTGGAACACTATATTCCTATTATGGCATTGATAATGCATGTGACGGTCCATTCTGAAGGAGTGGATTTCCCTCGTGGATGTGTCTATAATGCTATATTTTTCGGAGAGGTCGTACTCTCTTTCCTCTTCATCAACATACGTTTTGATTGCTCTAGAACTCCAACTACTCATTTCATGTATGCATTTAGATGATCATTTTCAATTCAAATTGGATAAAAGCCAAAAGGCTTGTATGACATTAGTCAAATCTTGGAGATCTATTATCAAACCATCATATGGGATTTGATTGCACTTAGAGATCTAGTCAAATAAAAAAAATCCTCATCATAATCATGCATGCGTGCATGGTTTTTTCTTGCTTCTAATGTATTCTAATTTTCTTGCAATACTTCAAATCCATGAGAAGTTTTTGATTTCTCTTCCCTAAGCACCTAATAAAACTTTTCGAGCTCATTATCATTATATTAGTCTTATCACTTTACTATTAAGGTGGGGAAAGAAGATTATTCTAGGTGCATTTATACTTAGAAGTTGTCCCCAATGATCAATGAAGAGAGCACCCGATGTCTAACTAGGTTAGTGGTTACAATCCATGTTGATGCTTTGCATCTCATTATCCTTCACATACTTCATGTGGTTACAATCCATGTTGATGCTTTGCATCTCATTATCCATGTTGATGTTTTGCATCTCTATTTCGAGAGTTGTTCCATGGTGGTCATTATCTTTGTCTTATTCTTCTTTGGGGAAACTTGGATTCCTATGTGGTGTGTTTTATAAGCTACAGATAACTTCTAAGCTCTTCATAGGTAAATTAATATACGTAAATAGGGATACTTATTTTGGCTACAACATCAACAACGTCTTAGCAAGATTTGATCAAGATAGGTCATAGGATTAGAATAGGAATATGACTTTAAAATGTAATACAACTTCCTACTACAAAATCTATAGATACACAACCAAACCACCCTATAGTCTTGAAAATCATGCAAGATCACTTAGAACCTTGAATGCAAAAAAATAAAAAACAAGCTCTCCTTGCAAGCTTTGCAACGTCTTTGTACTAGCCAAAATTCACTAGCACTTCTTGGTTCCGCACTCTCCAAAACATTCACATGTGCTTGGGTTTTAGAGCAAACGAAAGCAAGTTCAATAGGACATAGTGATCCAAGTAGCTTGACGAAATGGTGAAGCACATGAGAAGAAGGCCTCACCATTTAAACTTTACAAAATATTCAATTCTTAGAAAACAATGATTTTAATTACTAACACATTTTACAAAAATCCCATTTTCTTTAAATATTTGCTCCATTTTGTACAAGCTCAAGAGTCCTAAAGCTTGAACAACTTGGATAGAAGCTATGTTATGAATTTCATAATTTGTGGAGTTCATTTGGACCCCAAACTAGTTCTTAAAACTAGTTTTTTGCCATGTCAAATACTAGGTTTGAAAGTTGCCAAAACACGCTTGAAAACTATAAAAAGAGCTAGAGAGCTCATTTAAGAGATTCCTAGTTTTTGAAGAGAAATATTGTTTAAGAGATAAAAGAGAGTGTAATCTTGTTTATGAGGATACTCCATTGTTCCATCTCATCTTCCCTAATTTGTGTGTGTGTATAAGTGCGTGTGCATCTAGAGTGCTTCTCCCTTCACATCTACACACCTCACTCCCTCATGATCATCATATCACTATCATGACTCCTTGGTTTGACATTAGCTAGGTGAATCTTCCTTGACAATTATACTCGTCATTGTTCTAGAAGTAAGACCAAAAATAGTGTAGCATAGTTATACGGGAGGACTACTCAAGGATGAGCATGTGATGGTAAGAAATTTGAGTAGAGACATTGTAGTTTAGGTAAGTAGGTAAGAAAATTTGTTAAGGATTTTTCTCATTCTTTTATTTTTTGCATCTTCATTTCCATCATCACCAACTCTATTCATCCCCCTCCTCCATCTCCATCTTCACCAAAATTGCACCATCTCAAACTCATACCCATCATCCCCTCAATGCCCTTCATTTCCATGCCTGTGTGTGTGTGAGAGAGAGAGAGAGTAATTTTTTTCTTTGCTTTTTGTGTTCTTGATAATTTTCTTGCAAATTCTAGAACACCATCAACTCTAGGACCTGTAGAGGTTTGAGACACCATTGCCCTAATTTTGACATGATAGATCTTGTCTCTTGCAACAGAATGCGAAATTTAGATTTTGGTAAATGCATCAGCATAGGCTTGTAGAGATCTTCAACACCACCCCAATGGTTTAGAATAAGCTAAAACATTCAAAGTTTATGGCTCTATCATGAGAGAGCCAAAACTTGATAGAGAGGCTCTATTGCAACAAACTCCTCTATTGGGATAGGCCCCTCACCATGATAGACACCCGTCTATTATGACATACCCATACCGTGACAAAGCTTGTCTATCATGATAGATCACCCTCCATCGTGACATACCAAGACCCATGATAGAGTGACTCTATCACGACAAACCTTGATTGTCATGATAATTTCACTCTATCATGATAGAATGACCTTGACAACATCTATCATGAAAAATGTCACTCCATTGTGACAGATTGCCCTCTCCCCTCGTGATAGACCCCTTCTATCACAGTATAGACCCTCTATTGCAACAAACAAAAAACATGATAAAACCCGTCACACATGATAGAACACGTCTATCTCAATAGAGCACTCTATTGTGATACACCTCTCTCTATTATGAAAGATGGACCTATCATGATAGGAAAACAGATGGGACTTTTTTGTTATAAAAAGTTGATTTTTATAGTCCAATTTAATGCTTTTTTCTTGATTTTTTAGGGCTTAGCTTTCATGAATAGGAGGATGACCTCATTCAATCTCCTTGACCCCCTCTCCATTATAGGCAATGCTCAAAGACATCGAATTCAATGTTTTCCAAAGAATTCTCTCACATCCCTAGCATCTAACTCTCCTTTATCTATAACTACCTTCTCGTTATACACAAATATTGAAATCACTTATTCTAAAAGGAATTTGCATACATTAAAAGTAGAGTTAGATCAAACGGATCAACTTTCTATGTGATCTTATTAATTCCTCTAGGCATGGTAAGAAGATCAATCACCCATGTATATTGAATAAAAGGAGGATAAATTGGATGTAACGGGTATCTATGCTTGATTGAGGAATGTACTTGAGAAGTGGCACATGCCCATAAAGTCTCTCACATTCATATACATCTTGGGCCACCAATATCTCTCTCTAGTTTTCTCATATGTAGCTACAAAACCTTTGCTACTTTCCCATAAGGCTTCATGCATGTCTCTCATAACCTTAATTTGAAGAATTTTATTTCCCATAACCTTTTGTGGATTTCTCACTTTTGCTTTTGCATGTTGCCAAATAAATCCATTCTTTCAAAAGAAGCTAGAAACCTTTTTCCTAATATTCCTCAAATTATTGCTAGGCCAATGTAACGAGGGTATCAAGGTACTTGTGGAATTGCCTACATCCTTCCATTCCCCTCACAATCCTCATCGGAAACTAATCATAAGCATATGTTTGTGGATCATAGTAGATCAAGTTTATATCTTGTTTTGTTGCATCAACCAATTCATCACCATGATTTTCTCATGAGGGCACGTGAGAAGCAATATTAGATTCACCAACTATATGCACAAAATCTCGATCTAAAAACTTAGCATATGAAATCCATTGAAGCATAGCAATGTGAGGAGATGAGTAATTAGTGATCCCTCTAATTAATTGAGGACAATCTATGTCTATCACCACATTAGCGCCAATGAAATACTCTTTGTTAGATTTTAATGAAGTCACTAATCCCCACAACTCTTTCTTAATATGAGGATATTCATGTGTCCTCTTGTGATTGTCGATTGAAACTAGTCCTAACCTCAATATAGATCTCGCATCGAGTAAATGGAATGCTTAACAAATGCTTCAACAAAATCATCTACTATGGGTTTTGTTCCTATATTTGTGTTGTGAGTTTGTTGAAAAGTTGCAAGGCTTGAATAAAACATAGTTTCTCATTTTTATTGGCCACTTTGGGCCATCCCTTTGAATAAGGTGCTCAAGAAGGCTCTAAAATTCTCATGTTCATCTTCTCGTTTAATAGTCACATTAGCTTAGGGAAATGAGCCTTTGAAACTAGTATAGCATGAGGATTCCATAGAATATGAGGTATCATGAAGATAATCATAGGAGAAACTATTTTTGGATCTACATAAAACCCTTCTCTTACAAAAGGGGCTAAAAAAATTCAAGCGATATTCATCCATCTACCATTGTTGTCTTGCTAAGTAGTGGAGTTTAGTAGAAATCCTCGTCCAAGTAGGTCCCATACTCCTACATTGATGCAAAATCATCCCACACATGATCATATGAAGTATAATGACCTTTTTTTGGTTGCTTCCTATGTTTCACAGGATTTGAATACATTTTCATTAGATTAAGAGACTCCAAGCTAGATGTAGCTTGATTTCTTGCCTATGTAGATGCATCAACCTTAGATTTCAATTCCATTTTCATTGCAACTTTAAATGGTTGCCCAAGGATAGCTTCATGTGATTCATTGTGCTAGATAAAAAAGTGGAATTCCTTCAAAACATCACCTATTGTCATAGGAAGATTAACACATGCTCCCATAAACATTTTATACCCATTTTCTACACTCCTTATCTACCAGTCATGTTCTTATGTATTGGCCATCTATATTTTTAAAATGAATTCTTCAAAATCAAGTTTACTTCTAACCCAAAGTCCACCAATGCTAGAGCTAAACAATATTCTTTCTCATCACCAATATTTATCTTCACTTCTTGCATTCCTTTCGCCCATATTATTTTGTCAATTTGGTTATCTCTCTCTAGTGTTCTAGATGTAAATGCAACATACAAAGTCGATTTTGTTATTCTCACATGAGGCACCCTAACTCATGTGTACCCTGATTGAAAGGATGGTGATATATCATACACAGTTTATTTGATATTACTTCATCTAAGCAATTTCCTCGCCAACTTGAATTATAGTTTTCCAGTCATTAGTTAAGCCATATCTCTTGCTTGATTATTCAAATATTTTTTCCACTTCTATTCTATCTTCTAGAACCAAGATCTTTAAGAAGTGTATTAATAGATCTAGGTTTAAAGCTATCCTCTCAGCTTGATGTGTCTATGCAAATGTTATCATGAACTCACTATACAAGTGCTTCAAGGATACATTCAGATTTGAGAATTGTACCCATTAGAGGAAACCATCCCAATCATTCTAACTAAAAACTTTTAAGTGGAAGTTTTTGTGTATTTTTTTAAATGAATGCATCCCATTCTAACTTAGCATGGTTTTGGATCCTAATAAACATAGATCCAGAAGGAACCCATTCAAATTATGCGACTATTATATCCTCAGGTAAGACATGTGTAGAAGAGGCTAATAGGACCACAGTTTGTGGTGCGTCTTCTAATTAAGGGGGTTTCTTCTGTAGGGAAGTATACCTTGTGACATGTGTGTGTGCATGAATACCACTTGAGAGTGAATTTGTGAGGTCCCAGCAATGCAAAAAATACAACAATACTGATGACAATATAGCAAAGAACCTATGAAATCATTTCTCATCTTTGCATCCATGTTTATGAGTTGGAATAAACTAACCTTGTGGTGAATTCCCTTCAAAATTTCTTCAATACTCACCTCTTTTATATTCTCATGGGGATGAGTAGGTTGGTCCTTCAATGAGGTCCTCACTCTATCATATGTTTCTTCAATGGCCATTTGATCCTCCAAATCATCCTTCTCACCCTCTTCTTCTACCTTGGCTTCTTGTTGCTCTTCTATATGAGTTTGCTCTGCTTGCTTGGGTCTAGTCATCATATGTACTATAGATTATGAAATAGCAAAGGACCGCAAACATGTAAATCAAAACCGGGTGGTTTTGAGGACAACCCCTTGTATAATTATCCTTGGTATCAAGAAATGTTGATAGGGGGGTGCACCTTGAGACGAAGAGCATTTCCTTGCATGTGACCATATTTTCCACAATCATAAAACATTAGAGATCTAGTCTACCTAGGTTGATTAAGACAATTCTCCTCCTAGTTGTGCATATTTGAAGTACTAGCATATAAGGTGTTAGGAACTTGGGTATTACCTTTCCGTTGAAATCCTTTGAGGTAGTATCAATCATGCACCTCATGGCCACCTTGGCCAAAAAATTGGAAGCTTGCTTGATTAGGGCATTTCATACTGGAGTGACCACTCTTGTTACATGTGCTGGGTTTTTAAAGAAGAGAGTTGAGTAGAAATCTCATGATGAAGATGTTGAAGTTTGGCTCAGCTCATGAGCACAGAACCTACCCTTTTAGTACCTCATAAGCTTTAAATTGATGCAATAAAACATAGGTACTTTGGAAAGTCACTAACAAAAAATTTTCCCAAAATAGATTACTTTCCACATGAGCTAGTGCATGAAACTTACTATTTACAATTAGAACATGCACCTTTCAAATACTTGGTGCTCCCAAAATTACTATAATTTCCTAAATTCCTCTTACAGGATGGTTGATTATAGGGTTAAGTAGCTAGTATGCATAAGAACTAAATTTGTAAGCTAAGCATTACTCAATTGTAGTCTTCACTTGAATAAGTAGTCATCTTGATGTTTCAAGGATGTGAAGAAAATGACCCCAAAAAGTAAGATGCTCTGTTTCTCACAAATTATGAATGCAAATGATACATGCTTTTATATACATAGAAACTAATACATTCCCAATGATTCCTTAATCATGAGCTTTGAGATTCTAAGTGAGAACCAACCTCTACAAGTTTGTTGATTTATGAGAAGATGATGTAGAAAATTGCATAATTGACAAGGAGTAGATCAAACATTCTTTGGCCAAATACATGGTATGTTTGGTTAAAAAAGTAGACTCATAACCATACTTTTCAGTTTGCCTTCTTTCTTTTGTTGATCTTCTAGGAGTGTGTTTAGAGACTTCTCCATGTTGTTGGAGTTTCGCCTTTCCTCTTGATTTCTAGAGCTTTTAGTCTCTCACCTTCTCATCTTGTCCATCATTTGATTCACTTTTAGAGTCCTACACTCGTGCATCATGCTTGCTATCTTATGGATGAAAATTTGAATTAAGATCATAGTTTTACCTTCTATTTATCATGTTGATACCATGACCTATGTTCTTCAAGTACAAAATCCCTTCTTGTTGTCAATTGCTTTGTGGTTGGATTGTACAATCTATATGCCATTTATGTTGATTCACAACCAATGAATCTTACCTTGGCTGCCCTTTCATACAATTTTTCTGTGATTTGTGAAGGTACATGTACATATGCTAAACAACCAGAAACATTGCAATGACCTAGACTTGGTTGTCTACCATTCCAAGCTCCATAGGGAGTTATACCTTGAAGACACTTGGATGGAAGTTTGTTGACAAGATACAACACAGTAGATATAGCCTCTCCCCAAAGATAATGTGGTACCTTCTTTTCTTCAAGCATAGTCCTTAATGATCCAACAAGGATTTTGTTCCTCCTTTGTGCAAGTTTAAGAGACTGGTGTGGATGTATTCTTTGTGGTTGAAAGGTTGCCATTGTGCATTCCCAATTTGACAAGCATCACATCTATTGATCATGTGTTGCTTTGAGATGTTTGAAATCCCTGGAACAGTTTGATCCCTGCATATATCCTTCAAAGTCCTTTCATTCACATGAGCAAATCTCTTATGCCACACTTAGGTTTTTGACCCAAAGTTGAATAGAGCTATATTTATGAGTTAGCCTACTGTGACCACTTCTAGTTGTGAGGATCAGTATAGGGTAGATTTAACAGTGAATGTTGAGTGTGTGTTGCTTACATCCCTTTTGGCTGATTTGGTTGTTGGTTAGTCCTCTATCACCACCATCTTCATTGACAATAAGAGCACATTGGCAATTGTTGGGAGCCCTATGTTCCATGCTCACACCAAGCACATTGAGGTCTACTATCATTATTTCAGGGAGAGGTTCTTTGTTGGAGAGATGAGTTTGGCATATGTGCCCACATAAAAGAACGTTGCATACCTTTTCACAAAGGCCCTACCTAGGGGGAAGTTTGAAGCTTTCAGCAAAGCTTACTTCCTTTTGTGGATTGATTGCACAAAGCTTGGCACTTTCTTATACATGAGTGCGAGCTCTTTGTTTAGTGCATTACTGCTAGGGGGAATTTGTTGATATATTTTAGTAGTGATGTGTGTAAAATCACTTAGGACAACCGAGGCACTCTTTTCCTTCTCTAGGAGGTTTTCTCCCCCCGGTTGGTATATATTCCTATAGCCCTACCAGGTTACTTATCTTTGTACATTCACTTGGTAATACATTTAGTATTGTGTGTTATGCTCCAAGCTTCTTCTTCTTCCTTGTGTTGTTTTTGTGTTTCCATAGACCCCAAACTTCAACAATACAATGGAAAGGTCGTTGACATTATTATGCAAGTAATGTAGCCTATATAAAGGAGCATCTTTTTGGTACAAGTAATAATTTCCCACGATGTCCTAATCTTGAAAGTGACATATGAGTGTGTTATGTAAGTTATGAAAGTAAAATCAAATATTTTCAAAACCATGGCTAGATCATCGTACTTTTGAAGAGGTAGTCAAAGTGTGGAACAAGCACAAAAGTAGATATACCAATGGTGTTGGAAGAAGTTTATGATATCCAAAATCAAGTATCACAGATTCATTTGGATAATAATAAAAATTGGTGTAATCATAATTTAGAAAATGAATTCACTATGATAGATTATAAAAAAATGGAAAAGGAGTATATGGATAGAGCAAAACGTAGCACTGAAGCTATTTTAAAACAAATCTTGCTTGATATTATACCCATGTATGTAGTAAAAGAATCCATTGATTAATGTGATGGCTATTTATCCAAAAGAAACCATATTTTTACAGACAATCAATATTCCTCTTAAGCAAAACAATTCATCGTTCCTTGTAAAGATATATGAATATGCAACATCTTGTGTGGGAGGTCCAAATAAATTTCACACCTTTAGTTATAGATAATGCATCTAATTTTTGGATTAGATGAGTCTTCATACAAGAGAAATCCCAATCTATTACCTGAGTTCCATATGTGGCCACACATCAATTTTTTTAAAGATATAGATAGATTATCTTTCATTAAAAAAAAGTTAGATGTAAATCATGTGGTGCAATTAATCACAAAGCATGAATTTTCATATTCACTCTTCACTAAAAGTCTCCCAAAAAGAACTTCATATATTTTGTGCTACATATATTTCTGAAACAACATATATTTTTCTTAATGGTTGATTATAATTCAAGCTAGAAATGCTAGAAATTATTGATGATTGAGGGTGGAAGGCATGGGTGGAGAAATATTCTTTTTATCAAGTTTCGTTGTCTTCTATATCTCTAAACAATCTTTCGCCTAATCTATAGAAAACTATCCATGTTATTCAACCTTTTGTAGAACTTCCATGAATTGTTGATAATAAAACATTTGTGATAGAAAAAGTATATGGGCTTATGTTAGAGGCTATACAACAAGTTAGAGACTTCAAATATTTCTTAGTAAGAGAAAAAAACATAGGTTGTATCATTTGCAATCAAATAATGGACCCAAATTCATACTCAATTACATGAACAGCATTTGTATTGCATCCAAAATATCAATTTAATGGTCAAAAAACAAATAAAGAAATCATCTGAATTTTAAAAACACCATGCAAATCATTTATTTTAGGCATAGATGGTTGGGTGCATTTCATCATACTATATCTTATGTAAAGTAAGAAGGAAGTTCGGGAGATCCATGGCACAATGAATCTATTTAAAAGCATCCACCTCATATATGGTGCAAAGAGTACAAATGTGAAATGATAGAGCTACAATATGTAGCTAATAGATTGCTTTCAGTATCAACTTCTAGTTCAATCACATGGAGACTTAACAAAATGATCCATGTAGTGACCATGAATTATACATAGACTCTCACAATGATGGTTCTAATGTGGAAGAAATAGACAACATGGCTCGTTTAATAGATGATGACATAAAAAGCAAAGAAAATTATAATTTTTGAAAATTTTGGTTCTGTTCATTTGCAAAAGAGATGTTTCTAACACAAAAAATTGTTTCCACTACAAAAACAATATTTCAATTCATCATCGTTCCTGCTGATCAACTCCTCATAGTGCATTTATCCAAAGATGAGGTTGAATACAGCAACGATCTAACATGTGCTTATCATAAATTTGATCACCTTAAAGAGTGTCAAGAACAAAATGGTTGTGGTGTAAGTTCGAGAATTCTTTTATAGATACTTTTTCTCATTCTAGAACCTCTAGCTCCAACTCACATTGAAATATGGTTGAAAATCTTGATTGATTAGACTCCAATTTTGTTCATGTAAAATTCTTTGACTTTCAACATGAAAAATTTTGTCGTTCAGATTTGAAACTCCGGCCATTGTTAGTTCTAAATCCACAAAAATATTCATATTAATGATTTTGATCAATTAATGACAACACAAAATTGATAATCATGTGATAACATCACAACCCTCCACATCATAACATTTGACTTCAAATTCATATGACATCCACCCATTTATAAATTTTTGAATTATAATTTATATCACAACTCAGTTCACATTATAACATTTGAATTAAAATTCATACAACATCATCCGTATCATAACTCTTAAATTAAAATCCACTCCACTATATGATACCACTCCACATCAAAATTCTTAAATTTAGATTCATATGAAATCACCTACATCATAGCATTTAAATAAAATTCAGATTATATCACCTCACAACATGACATTTCAATTTAGATTTATATCATGCTTCATCATAACACTTCAACTCAAACTCACATTTATATCAAATTAAGAATACATTTTATTTGGAAATTTAATAAAAGAACACTTTGATTAATGAATATATTCAATTACATTAACGAAACTCAAAATGGCCACAATCCATCAATCGTAGAAAGCTCTGAACCATATCTAGATAGATTTGTAAAACATCTAGGTAAATCTTATACACCTAAAATTTTGGCTACATTCTTATATATATGAGTTTTACTAAGTACTTGAATTTACATACCCTACTTTTATCGATGGAAAAAATATCTTAATCTACAATATTAAGTACTCTTAAAGAATATCGATTACAATTTATTGTGATCGTTTTACTTAGCATACAACTTGTGACATGTTGAAATACATTTGATGATATCCACCAATATTATCAATCCAATTGATTTTTTTGGGATATTTTAAGGTTAGTAAATTTTGGCAGCACTTATATTTTAGCTGCATAAGTGTCATTATATGTGTAAGTCTTTTGTTTGGTGGGTTTGGCATTTGCAGTCATGGGGATCGTATGAGAGCAAATTTGCGGATCCACTCCCTTCAAGTCTCTATGGTGCCACGCAAACACGTCCCTATACTCCCTTAATAGAGCTACAAGATCTGCTTCTTGTTTTGCACTTAGGTCATCTCCTATGTATGTACATCTCTCTTCGTTCTCTTCAATGGTCACTACAATCGTCTTGGTCTTTTCTTTGTTATCATTTGCTTCTCCTATGATGGCCTCTCTCTTGGGTATTCGTACCAAAATTTTCCGATCCTCAACTTCATATTTCTTGAAATTTTTTGGTACCTCAAACAATGATTCCTCCTCTTCTTGTTTCACGGCTTTTCTCTTCTTTTTCTTTTGACCTGCTTCACTTCCATGCTTTGAATTTACCGTTTTAATGCTTGCGAGAGGTTCTTCTTGTTGGTTAAATACTCCTATGTCTTCTAGATAGTGCTTTTCTAAATTAAAGCAACTATCCATTACAATGGAATCTAGATCATCATCATTTTCCTCTTCTTCTTCTATGACATCACTAGGGTCACATTCTTCCAACAAGGGCTGACGCATGAACACTTAAATATCATAACCCTCCTCATCACAATGAGGTGTCGATTGTTCTTCGTTGACTGCAATGTCCATGGTAGCTAAGATTTCTACCCAACCATGAGGCTCAAATTCCTCATCTGGAAAGATCATCGGTGTATAGGCTGGGTCTTTAACTAGTCTATCTTCTTGAGAAGTTCCTTCTTCTCATGCTTTTAGGTGTCTTTCCTCTTCCTCTATGACCTTGCACATCCACAAATGAGTATCTTCATGCAGCCATAATGGATCAGGTGAACTTCCAAAATGCACAGAGATTGAATCTTCTTTTGCTTTGTGGATAGGATTCCACTGTAGGGGTGGTATATCTTTGAAGGTATAATCCTTCACATTGACCTTGGTGGTGACCCCTAAGTGCTGTAGGTACAAGGAGTTGGTTCCCCAATCCTGTCCTATTTGCAATTGTCATAGGAAGGGTCTTCCTAGGATCATCTCGTAGACATTATTTTTCTCAAAGTCACATATAGCAAATGTGTGTTCAAACTCTACACCACAAAGTGGTTAGAGTTATCCCTTCTAGCAATCCTAGAGGTCTTTCAAAATGACCATCTGCCATTTGAAGCTTCATTCTAGTTGGTCTTAATGTGGGCTTGCCCCATTGCTTTCATAAGGAGGTGGTCGCAATAGCAACACCATCACCTGAATCTATTATTGCTTTGGTTGTCTAACCTTCATAAGTGATTGGAAGATAATTATTACCTTCTTCACCCTCACACATGTCCCCTATTTTGTCTAGATGTATCTCTGGGACTTTTTTCTTAGAGCCTGCTTTTGGCATATTGGAATCAAGTTCTGGAACTTGATCCTTCACATTGTTAAATGTTACACAGTTACGCTGTGTTAATAACTAGCCAAAATCGTTACCGAACAAATATTAAATGTAAAATAGTGATTCACCGTAAACTATATTAAACTTTCTATTACCGAAAGGCGTTATCAGACCAAGTGGGTTCTTGGGAGTGGTAGGGGTCTGTTAGATAGAGGCCGTGTACTCTTTTCCCAATTCTTAATCACAACATCAAAACACTAATGCACGTCTTAGCTTAGTTACTTGCGGTAACTAGACAATATTGGGTTTCTTTACGCCTGCGTATCAAACTTCTTCAGACTATTCTGCTATTGGAACAGAGCAGTAGTCCATTCTACAGCTTCGCTATTATACCGTAAATCAACCAAAGTGAAGACTATAGCTGATAGATTCATTCGTTACCACACTTGCCAGTAATCTCAAAAGTCCACGTTACCGAAGATACTAGTTCGTACTCATATTCGGGGTCACAGTTATTACACCGAATGCAATGAGTCTGATGGAAACACATAGAACATACTCCGATAGGGCAACAGATTACCTATTCGATTCACATAGCCAGATAACTACTCAAACTGACTCAGGGCACTTCAATAACTGAAGAATACGCAGCAATACAACACGATAACAGTACTCAGACACACAATCCGTCATTCAATCACTCGTTACGGTGAACTTGAATGTGAGCATCCGATACAGAACTCAACATTTACATTACTCAGACTCCACAACAGTGTAAACAGTACTCTGACAGAAAATTAGGCGAACAATCCGGCAATTCCAGAAAAGACATCTCTTGCGACCATTCTTCTTTCATTGCTTTATATAAATTTTACAGGATGCGCGTCCCAACTTTTCACGCGTGATTCAAGGAACTCCGTTACATCCGGCAGTCATTACATTTGTCTCACTCGGCGGCCGACTAACACTGGCACGCACGGTGGACTCAAACCTGCAAGTGATTTTTATTACAAAACTACTGTTCATCTATGATACCTTCTAAATACATATTCCTGGCTATTCTAAATGTCCGGGCTATTTTTTTCTTAAGGGTTTCTAATAATTGCTTAAGGGTGTTGGGTTCTAAAATCTGCACATCTACTCTAACGAAACTGAGGGCAATGGCTTCGGTGAGCAAAATTTCGGCCTGTGTTTGCAAAAAGGCCTCTTGTAAATAAAATTCGTTTGATAATGCCGCATCTCTTGTTGTCTTCATGTCCGTTACTTGTTTCTACATCTCGGTGATTCGCTCTTTCTGATTGCGTACCTGATTATCCAGTCTTCCGAACTGTTGGTTCTGGAACTCTATGGTTTGGTAGTAAGCATCTCGTTCTCTGCGGGCATTTGCTAAGTCCTTTTGATATTTAGATTCTCTGTTCAGTTGATGTTTCAGCATATTATTGACGTCGTCTAAGGATTCTTTTGTTCTTTGTAGCTCTTCTACTGCCTGCTTTGCTTCTCTCTACTGCTCTAGGTATTTCTGTATTGTGTCCTGCAACTGGACTCTTGTTTCTTCCAATAGGTTTCCTAGTGCTATTCTTGTATCGTCTGTATCTTTGATTGTTTGATTTAACTTTATTATTTCGGTGTCGGCAGCTGTGAGTAATTCGTCTTTTTCAGCTAATGCCTTATCTCGCTGGCTTGAGCTTTCTTCTTGTGCTTGGAGTGTAGCCTGTAGCTGCTTGATCTGCTCATGGAGTGCATGATTTTCTGCTCTTGCTGCTTGTAATTCTTCCTGAAGAGGGGTGATATCCGCCTCCATTATTTCCAATTTCCTTTGGAATTCTTCTCGTGCACTGTCTGTGGCTTGCTTCAGGTGTTGCGGGAGTTGTTGGGATAGATTAATTAAAAGGTGACCCATGGCTTCTAATTCTGAAAAAACTCGAATGGGGTGGGGTGGCAGAGGAGGGCGAGGTTGCAACGAGGTTTTGGTGAGCATTTGTTGTGAATTAGGTGGTAAATAGTTGAGGGAGGATGTAGAGGCTTCAGAAGTTCCGATGGGGTGACTGGGCTTGATGGGGCTGCGGGGTGGTTCCGGTTGAGAGATGGGGTTAGCAGGCGGGGTTTTGGGGAGGGCAGAGTCAGTAGTTGTTACCTTGTTTGTTTGTTCCGTTTCTGCATTGTGTGCTTCTGTGGATTCAACTGCCTTCAGTAGCTTGTCTAGTGCATCTTGATTAGATTGTTGCTCATTTTCTTGTTGCTCCGATTCTTTTTCGGTCGAAATTATTTCCGTCTCTGCTTGATCTTGTTGTTCTTGTTGCTCAATCGATGATTCATTATGCATTGAGGTGGCTGTATCATGGAACGTCTCTTCTTCTTGCTTCTCGTCTTCTTTATCATCATCTTTATCCTTTCCGGCTGAGCCTTGTGCTTCACTTTCTGAGGAGCTAATCCTGATGCGTTTCCGGCGGAACAACTGATTGAGCTCTTCTTCATCTTCTTCTTCCTCATCTTCTAGTAGTTGAACTGACTCTTCGTGCCTTAAAACTGGTCCTCATTGTGGTGGTTGAGCGGCGAGTATGGTTGGGAAGAGAAAAGAAAGGATGTGGGGAAGTCTGGATCGAGGGGTGGTTCCTTTGTTGACTTGTTTCACTATGGCGACGCACTCCTTATGGATTCGGTGAAAGAAAAATGAGGCGAAATTAATGGGTTCTCGTGCGCCAAGGTCGATGGCGGAATAGAATGGGCGGGAGATACCGTAGGTGCGTTTTTGGAGATTAAGGATCACAACTAAGAACTGCAATGTGGTTCTTTCAGGTTTGGGGCGGTAGAGAATGGTGTTTTCGTTCGATGAATGGCGGGGGAAAAGTTCGGTCATGCGGGCTACGGGGATACTTGGGCCATTCTCGCGGCCTTGTGGAGTGAGGCGGAAGGCTTCAGCGAAGGCCTGGAAGGTTATTACGGTTCTAGATGGTAGGGAGGGGAAGAGCCATTGTCGTTCGGTGATGGGAGATTGGGCGATGGCTGGGATAATTTGTGAGAGAAGGGATGGGCTTCCACTAAGTGCCAAGGCAGCTCAGCGAAGTTGGCCAACCCTCGGATACGCAGGTATTCTCCTACCTCGGTAGGGATACCATCACAGAAAGCTGTGTAGTTCGTCAACGCTTCCATTGCGCACGCAAACACGAATACATAGGACACAGCACACGGATACACAGAACACAGAACACACAATTACAATCACAAGAACACAATAGCGTTTTTTATGCAACCGAAGAGCTTAAGTACAGATATTACGGTGGGGGGGTAGGAAGTGGTGGTTATCATTGTGCGGTGCTAGAATGATATTGCTTTTAATTTGGCATGCATACTTGAGTAATTGGTAAGGAGGGCGGCTTATGACAAAACACGGCTATTTAAAAAAGAAGAGAAAGAACAGAATGAAAAGTAAAAAACAAAAGCTAAAAAATGCGGTCCACCGCCGAATGATTTAATGCGGACTAGTAGCGCTTCGATACGGCCGCAGCTTCGAGCCGTTGATTGCTTTTGGAAGTGGATTTCCGGTCAATGTAGTCAACCGAAAAGTTGCTGGACCGATTTGCTCTGAGATTTTGTAAGGGCCGAACCACCGTAATTTGAATTTGCCAGCGGATCTATTTGACTTTGCAGTATAAAAAAGTACAAGCTGTCCTACCGAAAACACTGGAGTTTTCAGGTTTCTATCGTGCATCCTTGCCTGTCTTAGTTGAACTTCGTGCATAGTTAAGAAACTGAGCCATCGGTGCTCATCTAACTCTCTGAGTGTGTCCAACCGAATTGACAGTGAGTCTTCCGGTAGAAGTTTCTGAGTGATTGCTACGCTTAAACTTGGTATGACTATCTCCATTGGTGCTATAGCTTCTAAGCCATAAGCTAATTTGAAAGGTGTCAATCCTGTTGTTACCTTGTAGGTAGTCCGGTATGCCCATAACACTACAGGTAGCAGTTGATCCCATCTTTCCGGTGATTCCATGATCAATTTTTGAAGGATATTCAGCAAAGATTTGTTTGTACTTTCGGCCAATCCATTAGCACGATGATAATAAGGAGAACTAAATTTATGTGTGACCTGGAACGAATGTGTAAGTGCCTTCACTAGATTGTTTACAAAATGAGTGCCTTGATCTAAGACAAAACGTGGAAAGACATCGGTTAGCAGACACTTTGCTACCGTAACGGCTGTAGCAGACCGTAAACCCCAGGCTTCAGCCCATCTGGTTGCATAGTCTGTACAGGTCAGTATGTAACGGTTGTTACTGAAGACTGCTGGTGGTGTAATTGGACCGATAAAATCTAGACCCCACTTCTGGAAAGGTTCCATTGGTAAGATGGGTTGCAGAGGAAAAAAATGACGTTGCAAAGGCTGACCCAATCTTTGACAAGTATCACATTGTTTGACAAACTGTAATATATCTCTGTAACTCGTTGGCCACCAGAGACCACTCTGTAGAATTTTTCGGTGAGTTAGATCTGTAGAAAAGTGGCCACCAGAAGGAATCGAGTGAGCCAAAGTGATAACTGAGTTAACTTCATGCGGTGGAATACATCGAAGTAGGATTCCGGTGTGATCTACATAATATAATTCTCCAGCAATTAACCGAAATCGGCGGCTAAAAACTGCAAATTTCCTGCATACTGCTCTAGAAGTCTGAGATGGAAGGCAACCATCAGTGAGAAAGGTCAAGATCTGATCATAATATGAAAATGGGATAGGTGGGTGTGCAGATTCTTCATTAATTGGTTTTGATACATAAATCACGGGTGTCGTGTCATCTATGCCCACTGGAGCTTCACCGGAATCTAAGCGGGATAAAAAATCTGCTAAGGCGTGTGAACTCCCTGGCCGGTGAATGACTTCGTAATCAAATTCCTGCAAGAGTAAGACCCATCGCGCTAATCGACCACCTAGATGCTACTGCCGAACTAGATAGACAAGTGCAGCATGATCTACATGAAATGTGAATTTACAGCCTAGCAAGTAATGTCTGAATTTCTTGACCGAATATACTAGCCCTAGACATTCTCTTTCTGTTACAGAGTAATTTTTCTCAACAGGTGCTAATCTTCGACTTGCATAATACACTGGTCTAAACCATTTATCAATTTGTTGCATCAATACACTTCCTATTGCTATATCTAAAGGATCAACAAATATATGAAATGGGTGATCCCAGTCCGGCGGTTGTAAGATAGGAACTTGTGTTAATAAATGCTTTAAACGATCAAAGGCTATCTGGCATTCCTGGGTCCATTCAAATTGTCGAGGTGTTTTGCTGATTAGCTTGTTTAGTGGTATAGCCAGATGAGCAAGCCACCGTAAGTGCCTTCCATGCCACCGTACTTGGCCCATAAAGCGCATAACTTCTTTTGGAGAAGCTGGCACCGGAGCTTCTAATACTGCCGAAATCTTATCTGGATCTACTTGGATACCTTGTGCAGATACAATGTGGCCAAGTAACTTGCCACATGAGACTGCAAACATCGATTTGTTTGGATTCAAACAGAGTCTATATTCTCTGCATTTCTGAAAGCAGCACCGTAAATGAAACAGATGTGCTATCATCTTACCGAAAATTGAAAAATCGTTGAGATATACTTGCATAAATGAAGTGAGATAAGGAGAAAATATCTCCTGGATACATCTTTGAAATGTGCTTGGTGCGTTTCTTAATCCAAACCACATTACCGTACAAGCAAAGACACCCCAATTGGTAATAAATGCAGTTTTTGGTATATCTTCTTCGGCCATTCTTACTTGGTTGTAGCCACTGTATCCATCTAGAAATGAATACATCTCGTGACCTGCTACTCTATCAAGCATGGTATCTAAAAAGGGAATTGGAAAGGGATCCGGTATGGTTGCTGCATTTAATTTCCGGTAATCTACACAAATTCTCAATTGCTTGTTTTTCTTTAGCACAATCACAATCGGAGAGATCCATTCAGCATGCTCTACTGGCACGATGAATCCAACTTTCAATAACCTATCAAGTTCTGCCTTTAGCTGGGATGCATAGTGGGGATTCATCCAGTAGCTGGTTTGCTTTATCGGTCTTGCTTCTAGCTTCAGCATGACCCTATGCTGGTAGATACGGGGGTCCAATCCTTTCATGTCTTTGTAGTCCCATGCAAAGACATCAATGAATTCTTGGAGTAGCTGAATTAAATCTGCTTGAAATGTTTCTGGTAAGTTTTGCTTTATCTTCACAGGACGCGGATGATCTTCATCTCCTAAATTGTAAGTAATCAGCTGATCTTCGGGGACATAGAACTGTTGATGTTTCTCTGTGTTGTCTGTTGGTTTAAGAAGTTGCTGCAATTCATCGTCATGTGTCGAAACAGTGTCTTCCTTCTTAGCCTCTTCTGTGACGGGTATTACTGTACAGAGTGAAGCATTCCAATTATCTACAACGGGTTGTAGATCAATAGTCCCTAAGGAAATTAAGTCAGCGTTACTCTTCAGAAACTCTTCTTCTTCATCATCTGACAATCCATCTAGCATATGGACTAGTTCAGCAAAATACGGTCTAGCGTGTAGCTCGGAATGTTGTATAGCATCTAATTTTACCACATATCTACGATTGGCATCTTTAAATGTGAGCTCTTGTGCAGACCAGTCCTGTATTACCTTCGCATGTTTCAGCCAAGGTCGGCCAAAAAGAAGGTTGTAATCCAAAGTGGATTCCAGCAAATCTAGTATAACAAAGGTCATTTTAAAGGTCGTACCTTGCAAAGTGATGGGTACATTTCGCACAAGTCCTACAGGATGGACTCTTGATTGATCTGCCATTCTGACAAAAAATTGAACTGGTTCGATTCGGTCCATCCTAATCTTTTGCATAATGCCGTAGTCGCAATGTTAACACCAGAGCCTCCATCAATTAATACCTGCGTAATCTTATGATTCTTATACCATACTGTAATCAAGGGAACTAAATGATCAACCGTAGAATCAGGTTCCGGTTGAACTGCTGCTGTCGCCGGAATACAAGAAGGTACCGGACTGAACTGTTGTTGGAACTGTTGGCGAATTCCAGGTACTAATGCCAGTAGTTGGCCCAGAGGCAGAGTGATAGATGCCTTAGATAAGATTTCCCAAGCCTGTTGAGATTGATTGACAGGCTCTACTGATGTTGAAGTTGATGCCTCTGCTAATGTGGAGGTGTCTATGGTGGGCAATGTATCTGCTGCTGATGATGTTTCTACTGCTAACTCCCTTTGTTGTGTTCCTTCCTTTGTTAACGAGGGCTGGGCTACCGGAATAGGCTCTGGGAAGACTGGTGGTTCTGCTGTGGTCCATTGACTAGCCTTGTTGTACATTCTGTGTTGTTCATGTATCCCTGGTTCAAATATTTCTGCTGCTGGTTGCAGTTGTTTACCGGAACGGGTCTGGATTGCAGCAGCCTGTATCTCCACCGGTGTGATTTTTACCATGTTGGCCATTGGATTTTGACGTTCCTTCTTCCTTTGATCATACTCAGCTGCATCCTTGCAAAATCTCCTAATATGTCCAAATTCACCACAAAAATGGCAGCGTGGTGGTGGTAAATTGGGATTTTCCGGTGGTGGTCCGATTTGCCAGCGGTTTGGATTATAATTGTTATTCCTCTGCCCTTGGTAATTTCGATATCCTTGCTACTGCTTGTTTCTCATTTGTGGAGGCACATAGTGATTGGCTGGCTGTCCTTGTTCCTGGGTAATTGCATTGACAGTCGCTGTTCCTTGTACTCTAGCGTTGTATGCGCAGTTTTCGGTGGTGTGTCCGGCAATGTTGCAGATAGCGCAGAATGTTTGATTAAGTGCGCAATTGGCACTGGTATGTCCTGAATTTTTGCATATGTTGCAGTATACCTGTCTAGTCATATCTTCTGCAACATTCTTGTTTGCTTTTAACCATTCTAAATCTTCTGTAAATCCACCGACTTTGTGTTCCAGTTGCAGAGTCATTGCAATGACTGCATCGAGGGACATGGCTCCGACACATCTTATGATCATGATCTGCTTAAGTTGTGGAACCAAGCCATTGATGAACCACTGAGTGATAACGTCATCTGGTAAGTTAGCATGGGCCGGTGGTAGCTGCCTTAAGTGTGTTCTGAAGAGAGTAGCATACTCCTATACAGTTTGATTTGGTTTCTGTCTGTTATTCTGCAGATAATCAAAAATTTCGGCTGGATTCTTTTTTAGCTTGAATCGCTGCAGAAAAGCATCTCGTACTGCTTCGTAGGTGCCGAAATGATTAATATCATATTCTGTAAGCCATCTAGCTGCTTCATTAACAAGTGTAGATTGGAAGACAATGGCTTTGTAGGCCTGATCCGGTGGATGATTGAGAACTGCGTAGCTTATCTCGAAGGTGCGTACGTGAGCATCCGGATCATCTCCTGGAAATCCACCAAACTTCGTGTATGTCACTCCCGTTGGAGGTGGCCTTGGTGGACATAACTGTTGTTGTTGTTGTCCGTTCATCATGAGTGTATTATACCTTCCTTCTATATCTCGGGCCTGAATATCTGAACTACCGGAATCTGTATCGTCGGATGGCACACTTTCCGGTGTGATTAGCTTGCTTGATATGCTTCGAATCTCTGTTTCGAACAGCCTTCCTTCCTCCTTGATGTCCAGTGTATGGGAACTTGCTTTCGAGCACGGTGATTGGGCTGAGGATTCAGCAGAAAATGCTAAATCGTCACCGAAAAACTGTGATTCTCTTACCAAAATATCACCGGAATGAACCGAAATTATGCCCGAATTCGGCGTTTTTTCGCCTTTGCCGATTTCTTTGACTAAAGTGTTTCTAATCGTAGATGAATCTGAATCTTTTTCCAAGATTGTTAAACTAGATTCCCACTACGTCTTGGTAGGTTCTGGAATTACTATATCTTCGATAGACTATGCCGAAATAGTACCGGAATGTTCCAGAGGCGTAACAGGTTCCACCGGAATATGACCAGAATCAGTTTTAACGTTCTTAACTTTCTTGACAACTGGGTCAGTCCTAGTTGTACTTCCACCTCCCAAAGTTGGTTTTAGTACTCCAGACTGATGGTTCTTGGGATACGTTTCACCGGATCGAGTAACCGGCATGTATCATCTTTTGTACTAATCACGTAGTATTACTAACGGGACAGTCTGCAACAATCTAGTTCTATTGCTACTGCTAATCGAACGATAATCTAATTCTGACAGATGACTGGCAATCTTGATGCCACTTTCCCACAGACGGCGCCAAGTGTTAAATGTTACATAGTTACGCTGTGTTAATAACTAGCCGAAATCATTACCGAACAAATATTAAATGTAAAATAGTGATTCATCGTAAACTGTATTAAACTTTCTATTACCGAAAGGCGTTATCAGACCAAGTGGGTTCTTGGGAGTGGTAGGGGTCTGTTAGATAGAGGCCCTGTACTCTTTTCCCAATTCTTAATCACAACATCAAAACACTAATGCATGTCTTAGCTTAGTTACTTGCGGTAACTAGACAATATTGGGTTTCTTTACGCATGCGTATCGAACTTCTTCAGACTATTCTGCTATTGGAACAGAGCAGTAGTCCATTCTACAGCTTCGCTATTATACCGTAAATCAACCAAAGTGAAGACTATAGCTGACAGATTCATTCGTTACCACACTTGCCAGTAATCTCAAAAGTCCACGTTACCAAAGATACTAGTTCGTACTCATATTCGGTGTCACAGTTATTACACCGAATGCAATGAGTCTGATGGAAACACACAGAACATACTCCGACAGGGCAACAGATTACCTATTCGATTCACATAGCCAGATAACTACTCAAACTGACTTAGGGCACTTCAATAACTGAAGAATACGCAGCAATACAACACGATAACAGTACTCAGACACACAATCCGTCATTCAATCACTCGTTACGGTGAACTTCAATGTGAGCATCCGATACAGAACTCAACATTTACATTACTCAGACTCCACAACAGTGTAAACAGTACTCTGATAGAAAATTAGGCGAACAATCTGGCAATTCTAGAAAAGACGTCTCTTGCGACCATTCTTCTTTCATTGCTTTATATTTATTTTACAGGATGCGCGTCCCAACTTTTCGCGCATGATTCAAGGAACTCCGTTACATCCGGCAGTCATTACATTTGTCTCACTCGGCGGCCGATTAACAACATGATTCCATAGCTCATGTTTTGCTTTGAGCAGCTCTTCTACAGTGAGATGACACTGAACCTTAGTGTTCTTCATGACATCAGTGTTTCTTGGAACCACTGAGTCTTCATTTCTTACCAATATTGTGGGAGCTCATGGTCTTGGAAATTGTGGAAGCTCTTGTAAAGAATTAGATTCAAAATCTAATCTTTCATCTTCTTGTTGCTCTGCTTGGTCTGGATAGATAGACGGAATGTCTTGGAAAAATTGATCATGAAGGTCATCAATCTGAGGAATAGGAGGGGGATTACCCTTCTCCTTGGCCCATTTCTCTTCTTGTATTTCCCACAAGAACTTGTGAGAGTACTGCTGAAGTGAATGAGGTGCTCCATCATCCAGAGAATCAGGAACATAAGCTTTTGTTGGCAGTGAGCTTTCTCTTTCAACTACTAATTGAGCCTATGGAGGTAAAGAAGTCTAGGGCTTGTTTACCAACTACTCTAATCTTTCTAGTATGCCCTGGAAATGCAAATCGGATTCGATAGAGTTTGTCTGATTGAACTCTTGACTAGTCTCGAGCATATCTTGAGCTAGTTCTACCATTTTCATGCACATTTTTGCCCGTTCAATCTCTAAATCTGCTCTAGGATAACTCTTGTCTAGGTTTGCAGCTATTGGCCCTTCTTGAAGTCGAGCCTGATAGGCCTTGAACATCATGTCCAAGCCTTCTAGGGTTGGATCTGCAAGAATAGACCCTGGTTATGGGTTATTTACAATGGGTGATAGGGTGGGATGAGGTGGTGTGGATGGAGCTTCGTCATGCGAGGGACTTTGAGATGTAATGTCTTCTATTTTTTTCTTTGCATCTTTCAGGCTTTCTTCTAGTTCGGATAACTTTTTAATCCACTTGTGATTAGCTTTCTCTTTGGTATCCTTCCAAGTTCTTGTTTTCCTCTTACTCGGCTCTTCTGATTCACTTGGATCTGCTTGCTCAGTTGGTTTATCCTGTTTTAATGCTTGTGCCCTAGTAACTGCCTGTACAACAGCCAAATTACTACTACTTGAACTTGAATCCACCACTAAGCCTACCACATTAATAGGTGTAACCTTGGGTGCACTAGAGGGGTTCCTGGGACATTCTTTTGGGAGATGTTCCTTCCCACACTCATGACAAAAGCCTTATATTGTGATGTTTTGTCCTTGTCCTGGAGACTATGGGTGGGGACATTCACGAATGAAATGGTCGCCTTGACATCTAGAATATGGTCCTCTAGGGGCTTGTGGTATTACTTGTCTCAACTAGGGTTTAGGGTTGGGATTCGCGTACATGACATTGGAGTATTTTGGCTCCCAATTTTGTTCCATAAGTGGTGTCTCGTATTGATAAGATTAAGTCTCACTATGCTTAGGTGACTCTGTGTAATAAGCTTGTGGACTATCTTCATGGGAGTAGTATGAACTATGAGCATGAGATTCATTTTCTGAGACCAACAGGGTTAGTGGCGCCAATGCTCTATTAAGGTTCTCTTCTTCCATTGCATACTTGATTGGAATCACGTTGGTAGGAGCTTGTGGTTGATTTCCTAGGGCTAGTTCTAGCCTATATGGTGCTTGATATTGTTGTTGTCGCCTATAATATGGTTGTTGGTTTTGATTCTTATACCTACCGTGCTGGTAAGGTTGCTAAAAATTTTGTCTGACAATCTACCTATTGTATGGAAAATCTTGAGCCATATGATTTGTGTATTTCCTCTCAATGGTGCACTATGGAGCACTCAAATTTCCTTGGGGTTGCACCATTGTCGGGTACACATTAGCCATGTGGTCTCCTCCACAATTGTAACATCGCGTCAATGAGGTGACCCTTGGTGTTTGTCTATTTTGAACTCCTAGCTTCTTGGCAACCTCCTCAACTAGCTCATCTATCTCAATTCAAGTTCTAGAAGTATGACTAGTAGAACTATCAGAATCTTTATAGACTTTGGACAATTCTAACTCCTTGCCCAAGTTGTCCTCTATGTCAATGCACATGCGCACACACTCTTCTTTGGATCTAGGCTCTTTCAAATACACATATGACCTCAACTTTGTGCTTAGTAAGCCATCTGAAAACAAGGCCACTTGTTTGGCAGGTGTGGGTAGTTCTGCTATGCGACATCTTTCTAAGTATTGCCTAAACCGTCTTCCTACAAGTCACATTGTTTCTTGGGGCATCTGCTTGAAGCTGTGGATCAAGGATGATGTGTTATGCCTAATACCACACTTGGAAAATTCTACAATGAATGCTTCTAGCAATTGGCCTATGTCTCAATAGTTGTGACTATTTAGGGGTTGAAACCAAGCTAAGGGAGTACCCTTAAGAGTCAAACCAAATGCCTTGAACTGAGTGAACAAGTCCTCTGCCTGTTCAGCTCTTAACACTTGTTTGAACTCAGCCACATGATCATAAGGATCTCCTAACCCATCAAAGTAGTTCTTCATAGCCTTGACCACTTGAGAAGGCCTAAGGGTTCTTGAGTTCTCTCGAGGTATAGGCAATGGAAACTCATGTTCATCTCTTTGATGCCTATGTTCTCTATGTCTCTCTCTTTCATGTCTTTCACCCTCATGTCCTGATCTGTCTCTGCCCACACTGTGTGCAAATCGCACCTCTGGTATCTCTCTAGTTCTTTCCGTTTGGGTTTCATGAGCCTTGGATGATCCTGCTCCTTGGAGACCATGGGAAACATTGGATCTTGGTGGACAGAAAATTGATTCACCTTGCCAAGTGTATGCATGCCTATTTTGCTCTGTTACTAAGAACATTTTCTCTGATGTGTGATCTAGATAGACAACTTTCCCTGGTGTCAATCTGGCCTGAATCGCCAAAAGGCTTCCTATGTTTCTCTATTAAAGAATAGCTCTATGCTTTTGTTATCTTGAGGAGTCCAATCTGGAGTGATTACTCTAGTCAAGACTGACTTACCTCTAGGAATCATGGGTTCTCCTCCTAGGTCTCCTTGCTCTAGGTCTCCTATATCGTTCTCAGGAATGATATTTCCAAAATCATCCATCCTATCTGGTAAGTTGGTAACCACATAAATGGTTCCTTCTTTATCAATGTATGAACCCTATTCGAACTTGACCAATGCGTGTTCCAGTCTAAAGGGTTGATGTGGATTTTTGAGTCTGACCACTGATCGCCTCAGGCCATCCTCATAGATGCGAGCACCTGATTGCTTGGTCCTGATATATTCCAATTGTGTCTTATAGGGACCTTCTGGTGTCTGTAAATAGAAATTACCTGAGCTACGTGTGGGTCTCTCCATGTTGAAGGACATTTTTGAGTCACTTGTGTCGGAACTTAGCGTGTAGGGATAACCACTTAGTTGTTGAGCCCAAGACTTGGCTGAATGATTGACACTGGCCTCAGATGATCTAATGCTTTGCCTATCCTTGCCTAAGTGTCTACCAGATCTCAGGTTCATAAGCCTTGTCTACGAGTCCAAAATTTCCCCTTCTATTTCTCAAAATCCTTTGGAACTCCTTGGATTCCTAGTTCCACCTGAGGGTCAACTTCAAAATACTATATCTAATAACCCACGTATTAGTTTTTGTTGTACTCCCCAGGATCTCTCGAACGAACACAAAATCACAACAAACGTATTTCCCTTTGAGAAAGCTATGTCAGTTCAGGGTTCTGCGAGTTACAATAGGGAAACAAGACCTCTCAAGGAGTGCTTCAAAATAGACAACACACGACACTTAATAAGTATCGGTGATACTTGGAAGGAGAAAATACACGATACTTACCTTGCCATGATACACGATATCTGAACTAAATGATACATGACACTAGGAATTCCATGATGCACAACACTTGGGGAGTATCGCGACACTTGAGAAATATCGCGACACTTGAACACACAACACCTGGTTGGTCATGACACTCGACACCGGGGGAAATATCGCGACACTTGGCCCTGAGCATGACACTCGACACCTGATGAATATCACGACACTTGGCCACATGACACCTAACATTGGTGACACTCGACACCTGAGCAATCACGACATGCGACACTTGCCGGATGTCGTGACACTTCTGAGATATTGCGACACTTGATAGATATCGCGACACCTGAGGTCGGGCGACACACGATACTTGCTAAGATGTCAAGACACTTGATGCCAACGACATTTGACACTTGAGTGGTTACGACACGTGAAACTTGCCAAAATGTTGCGACACTTCTCAGATATCATGAGGCTTGACAGATATCGCGAAACTTGAGGTCCGACGACACACGATACTTGCTGAGATGTCACGACACTTGGTGTCAACGACACTCGACACTTGAGTGGTCACGACACACGACATTTGACAGATGTCGCGACACTTCGCAGATATCGTGACACTTGGAGGTCACAAATATCGCGACACTAGATTTCTACCAAATATTGCAACACATGAGAATTCAAGTATCACGACACTTGAACTCAACCGATCACGACACTTGGATTTTTTGGAGTCCAAATTCAAACTTTTTTGTAAATATGAGTACCTTGTGTTCTCCTTGTCACTCCTATGTGCCTGTAGATACAAAATCTGTCTTCAAACCCTTGATATCACACTCACGACACTTGACACAGGTTGTGTCACGTCCGAAACTTATCACTCCATTTTTTGGGTATTTTGGTAGTATTTCTTCAGCGCTTCAGTTATGCACCCTCTCTAAGGTTCTTTCTCACAACCACAAGTGAAAACAAAGTGAATGTACGGTCGAAAAATGAGAAAATCAGAGAAGATGAAGGTGAGAGAAGATGGTGATGACGATGAAGATGAAGATGGAGAAAAAAAAATCAAAAAGTGAACTGAAAATGATGATTTTTATTTTTACCTTCCAACATCGCTACTCTATGTCTTACCGTCACACACTCTTCCTCCAAGCTCTGTCCCCGGCAACGAATCAAAATTTGGTGTCAACTAGCACAATGGTAAGCACCAACGAGAGGAGATTCACCTCATAAATGTCAATCCATGGAGACGTGAGGACTAATATGAAGACTATGAGCAAGTGATGGACAAGTGCCTCAGTGAAATCACACAAGCATGCACACACATACACACACACACGGGCACAAGGTAAGAGCAAAGAGTGGAACAATGGAAAGCTTCGATTACAAAACAAATCTCTTACAAAAGCTCAAATGTACAACAACCTAACCTCAAAAATGAGCTCTCTTGCCATTTTTACCTGTCCAGACCTAGTGTCTGGCCTAGTTAAAAATTAGGTTCCATGGCTTATCTGGGGGCTCAAACAAAGTGTAAAAATTATGAAAATTGGCAAGGTGATACTTCTAATAATCCTCAAGCTCGAGGACTCCTTGGCCCGAACAAAATGGAGTTACAAAAATGGAAAACGGTATTTACAATGGACTATTTTTATAGGGATGTCTTCTAAAAATTTGACATGTTCTTCTTGGAGCTCCCTACATGCTCCTTCTTCTTGTGTGTCCACTTCTTTGATGTGCTTCCATGCTTTGTCCTTAACCTTGAGTGTCAACATGGAGCCCATAGAAAAACATAGGCTAGTTTTGAAAGCTATAACTTGTATTCTATTTGGAAACACTAAAATATTATACCAAAATTTGAAGTGATTTTGTGTGAAGTTGATACACAAAAACTAAGCTTTTTGAGATCGAATTGTTACGTTATAGTGCGATAGTTTTCAAGTAGAGGTATTGCATCTAGTGTTTCTGCATGGTTGTGAATTGCTGCTAAAATGGCAAACATTGATGGAATGAGTCAAGCTATGAGTGATAAGTTAGAAAACAACAATTTTATGTCAGGAATTTCTTGATGGGAAAATGCTACTCGAAGTACATCAAAGGAGAGAATGAAAAATCTCCCAGGTTATCAGAGAGGAATCAGACAATGGACTAGTTAAGAGCATATGAAGAGTGGAATCAAGGAGTACCAAAGGTAATGTATAGGAATCAGACAATGGACTAGTTAAGAGCATATGAAGAGTGGAATCAAGGAGCACAAAAGGTAATGTATTGGTTGTCTGTTACCATATAGGATAGCATGATTGGGCACATATAGGTTGCCAAAACATTGAAATAGGTTTCAAATAATTTGGTCACATTGTATGAGATCAATACAAAGGAGCAAAAATTACAACTCACAAACGAGCTGCATACACGAGAAAAAGAGCATGTCCATAAGTGATTACACCCTAAAAATCTAAATCATATGTGAATCGCTTGCATCTATTGGTGCCAATGTAGATCATGATGATGATAAGTTGGAAGTGTGCCTTTGTGGTTTAGGAACTGCATATAAGTAGTTCACAACTGACTAAGGAAAGTATTTTGAATTTTGGTGATCTGGTGTCTATGCTAATAATTGAAGAAAAGAACCTTGGTGAAGACTCAAACTCACAAGAAAAAGTTGGTTATGAGAGAGTATTCTACTCTCATAGAGGAAGAGGTCAAGGAAGTGGAAGAGGAAACAACAATCACGACTAAGGTCAACAACGAAATCATGAAGGAGGTAGACAACATTTTTGAGGTAGGGGATGCCAAAGAGGCCACAAAAATTTCAAAAGAAATAATTTAGTTAATGAGAGAAAGGGATGTTGGAATTTTGGTAAAAGTGGTCACTTTGAACACCATTGTAGGTTGAAGAATCAAAATATAAGAAAGCAACAAAACAATTATGCATGCATAAGTGTAGATGATTCAAAGAAGTTATTCATGGTCCAAGATCACATGATGAATACAATGATTGTTGATGTTTCAAAATCAAATGGTAATGTCTCGTATGTTGATTCAGGTGCCTCAAATCATATGACCAACAATAAAGAATGGCCTAGGAGCTTGGAGAAATCCTATGTTCTTGGATTTGTTGAAAGAGGTGATGACACATCACATCCTATTGAGCATATAGGAAACATAGCACTATCTCCTAATTTGTAAGTCCCCCATGTATTTGTAATATTTTCTATTTCAATCATGTTCATTTCTCCAATACCTCCCATCTCCATTACCCTTAACCTTTGCTTATTCTATCCAATACACCCTCTCTTCTTCTCTCATTTCCTACTCCTTCCATCTTCCTTCCCTCTTCTCCATAATTCCCAAACCCATTAAAGATTGTGGAACCACTTGGCTCCTCTTGTCATTGAGAATATCTTTCTTGGGAGTGTTTAGTTTTTTGTGTGTTGGTACTAAGAGGGTGGTGTGGACAACCCATGCCTTAAGAGTACCTTTGTGTGCATTGTGTTTAAGTTTACTAACAGGGTGGCGTAGATCACCCCCACCCTAAGAGTGCCATTGTATTTATGACAAGGCAGTGCAGACCACCCTTGCCTCGGGAGTGTTGTGTGTGTTTTTCATGTGAATGATTTTGTAGGAGCCTGGTCTCCCTCATCTTCAATTCCATTCTCTGTTTATGAGCTAAGCATGGAAGTGTTACATGCCATTTCCTTAATGCCCCTCTCAACATATGTACATGTTCTAGATGACTTGAGGAAAAAAACTGATCCAAAAGCTGAAAAATTGTATCTTCATTGGGTATTCCATTTAGCAAAAGGGATATAAATGTTACAACCCACTCACACGACAAGTGAAGGTAAGCAACCATGTGCTATTTGATGAAATGTCATGCTTCTACATAGATGCCAAAGGAAGACTTAATCTTGACTCAAATGACAAAGGAAATGTTGAAATTGCAAGTGAAAAATCTCAAGTATTGAGTGGAACTAATGTGTGATTGAGCAACACTTCCAACTCAAGTCCATGGAGGGGAAGATTGCATGGAAACTTCAATCCGAAAAATTCAACAGCTACATCCAACAAATGTAAAGAAAAGGTTTCTACTGATAACAAAACATCTATAAGTTTTGAAGACATTGAGTAAGATTCAAGCATTTCATAAAAGACCCTTGATGAGTAACTTGGATTGCCCTCTATTAAGTCTCTAGAAGGATGAAAGGCATATGTGGATGACACAACTAGAAGAAGTGAACCAAGACTAAGACAATCTCGGAGGATGCAGAAGTCAGTGCAGTGGTTGATGTATGATAGTTACATGGCTCATCATTATGCCTACATGAACAATGTAATACAAGAGGTTGAACCTTCTTGTTTTGAACATGCAATCAAAATGCATATTGGGAGAAAGCTAGGATAAGTATATGGCTTCACTTTATAGAAATGAAACATGGAAGCTCGTTCCATTGTCATGAGGAAAGAAACCCATAGGTTGCAACTCAGTTTACAAGGTAAAACACAATGCCGATGTTAGCATACGTAGGTATAAAGCATGATTGGAAGAAAAAGTATATGCACACATATATGGCATTGATTATGAGAAAACGAATAGTTTTGTAGCTAAAATGTCTATTGTTAGAGCACTTGTTACATTAGTTATAGCAAAAGGATAATCTCACATCAGATGGATGTGAAGAATGCTTTCTTACATAGTGAGTTGTAGGAAGAAGTATACATGGACAATCTACAAGGATATAAGGATTCAAAGCATCCAAAATATGTTTGTAGGTTGAAAAAGCCTTTGTATGGGCTTAAACAAGCCCCTCGTGCTTGCCATGCAAGAATTGCATATTATTTAGCTACCATTGAATTTTCTATGTGTGATCCACATCACTCATTATATGCAAGGAGGGATGATGATGGAATCATGATTATGGCTATTTATGTTGATGAATTGATTGTAGGTGGTGATAATGAATAAATCACTTAAGAGGTAAAACACCTCCTTATGCAAGAATTCGACATGAAAGATATTGGCATGTTGCACTATTTTTTGGGCATTGAGTTTATACATATAGACATAAGTATATGGATTTTGCAAAGGTAATATGCCTTGAGTATGTTTCAAAATTATAGTGTGGATGATTTTAAGCCCATTTCTATGCCATTATATCATAATTTGAAGTTCAATACTACATTAGGTGAAGTATTGGAAAATGCTACTATGTAGAAGAAAATTATGGGAAGTCTGGTAAATCTCGCAATTACGAGACATGATCTAAGCTACACTCTAGGACTTCAAAGTCAATTTATGTAGTGTCTAAGAAACCACATTTATATGCTCTAAGATGCACTCTATGTTATGTGAGTGCTACTTTGGATTATGCATTATTTTATGAAGTTGGTGCTAAAGGTTCATGAATATACTGATGCAGTTTGGGATGGTAGTATTCGAGATACAAGATCTACCAGTGACTTTATATGATCACTTGGGAGTGCAACAACTACATGGGGAAGTAAGAAGCAACCATCTATTGCTTTTTTGAGTTCAAAGGCTAAGTATAGAGGTGCAACAATGGTAGCATGCAAAGCTTCATGGCTAGAGAAACTACTTTTAGATTTAGCTATGGAAATGAAAAATCCTATCATCATTTCTTGTGACAATCTTAACAGCATCGAGTTAGCATCGAAACCTATTTTTCATGCTAGAACAAAAATCATTGATCTACATTATCACTACATCGGAGAAAAGGTAATAGAAGGTGATATTGATCTTGTTTATGTGAGGAGAGATGAGCAGGTTCTTGATATTTTCGCTAAAGAACTTGGAGTAGAGAAGCTAAAGAAATTTCGAAAGAAGCTTGGATTATAGGTCATCACATTGAGCTTGAGAGGGAGTGTTGAGATATCAAGATCAACATGTGATGAATGAGGATGAAGCATATCACTTTTTCATTTCTCTAACATGTATAATGATCACACCGATGTATGTGAGGGATACTTTAGTGAGATTTACTAGATTTATCTACTGAGAGTGATGCCACATTTGTTTCTTTCCAGCTCATTCATTCGTGGACATTAGGATTTTCCTTATGTATTGTTCTTTATATATTGCACTAGTTGTATTGTATATTAAGTCATTCTTATGTATTCTCTCTATGTAATAGAAGACGAAGAAGATCATTTTTACTTGCTTTAATCTATGTGTGCTCCTCTCTTTGTGTGTGGAGGTGTGTGAGATTTCCTTCCATATCTCCTTTCTCTTGAGAATTATTTGAATAGCAGGATAGCATGTAAAAACATTATCATTGGGTCTCATTAATGTGTACAAAAGCTCATGGATTTATCTTGATCTATCTCAATGGTATGTATATCTGGTATAAAGACCATCCAAAGTCGGATAAAATGATGCAATAAATATAGATGAAGAGAAAAAGAGAGCAAGAGAACTGAGAAATAGACCACAATGAAAAGTTTGTGCAAAATTTCTTTTTAGGAGAAAAATTTTGTAACCTCTCTAGGGTAACCTTAACTTTTGTAATTCTCAAGAATTCAACTCTTATGGATGCCTCTGTTAGGGGAAATAAGTACTCAGTCATCAAGTTCCTTTTCATTTAACGGATCACCTTCACTTTGTTCTCGAAACATTTCATGATATATTCTTCCTAGAACCTTTTCTTTTTCTTCTAGAATACTTGTAGTTATGGGGAGCATATCAAACAGGAAAATGTAGAATGTGTACTGATCTATAGGTTCATTCCTGGCTCGAGTGAGCTCTCTATTTTTGGCCTAATCTAAAGGTCTAGCCCTAGGCCAATTTGCACATACATCCGTGGTTTGGTTTAAAGCTATGCCGGTTGATGGTCCTTCTTCAATCATTGTTTTGTGTGTTAAGGTTTTTATAGGCACAGGAAGTAAATATTCGAAAATAAAAGCATCATCGGAGATCGTACTAAAGATGTGTTTCTAATTTGAGTCGAAGCTCTATCTCAAGCTTGATTTGAATTTGCATTTCTATCTTGAACTGAATTACTCTAAGATGATGTCTCTGCTTCATCAAAAAAATTCCTCTCTATGTTTGAATCACAATTCTTTATTTGCTTTTACAGCTGCACTTGCAAGGGAAAAATGCATTACAAATGACCATGCATATACTCTTTATTTATGTACATTAACATGCATTCATGTTTACAGTCTTTGATTATCCAATGTAGAATTTTACCTTTCGTCACACACATTATTTAATATCCAATTATTCTTCGTATTTATTTACATTATTAATATTTACATACATATATATTTATAAATTCTTTGCTTTTAATTTTCATTTGTATCTCTTCTCAATCTTCAATCTCTTCAGCAAGTTCTTCATTTTCTTTGTCTTCTTCCTCCTCTTCGAGTCTATCATTGTCTCATAATCCTTACTCTCTTTTCTTAAAAACCTTAACTCTTTTTCCAACAATCAATTTCTTTAACTTTGTTCCATCCAGTTTCTTGAGCGAGTATGTACCATTGTTGAATACTTTACATGTCACATAGGGACCAAACCATCTCTTCACTGATTTTCTTTGGGCTTCGTATTGTGTATCTAGTGAGCCATCATAGACAAGTACCCAATCTCCTTTATTCAACTTTTTAGGTATTAATCTATGGGACTTTTCAAACGCAATCTTATTTCTTTCTCTAGATGCTCTGAGCTTAATGGAAGCTTCTTCTATTAAATTCCTTCCTTTTTCTAATTGAAGAATCCATACTGCTAGAAGATCTTCTCTCGACACCTCATCTTCCCAAGGCAATGAAGTCCATGCTAAAGCATATGACTTTGTCGATAATATAAGCTTTTGACAGTACATTAGTTTTGCTGGCATGTATCAAGTAGTCCTAGTGCACGTCATCTTGTTTTTCCATAGGGCAAAGAGAAGATATTTTGGCAAGTTCTTTATTTTCCCCTTACAAGCCTTAGCCAAAGCTTTAATAATCGGAGGATATCCATGCTGAATTTTCCCATTGGCTTCAGGATTGTAAGCAATGGCGAGCGCGATAGCCGAATACCGTAGCTTTCAAAGAATTCTTTAGGTTCCTGAACATCGATCTCACCTTTGTCAGCAATTCTCTTCTCGACATAGCCAAATCTACGAAACACATCTTATAGAAGAAACTTACATACATTGCTCATAGTTTTTGTCCTTAGAGCTCTTCCTTCAACATGATTTGTCATGTCTTCTCTTGCAAGTACAATGTACTGCATTTGTTGTATCCCTAGTGGCATTGTAACCATATCAACAACCCACATAATGGATGTTTAGAGGATATATTGGGTGGTACACATCTCTATGTTTTACATTTGAGAACACTTGGCAAGCTTTACAAGTGGCCACATATTTCTGGACATCTACATTGCATATATATACATCCTAGCCACCAATATCTTTCCTTTATCTTTTCATAAGTCCCTTGAAAGCCTTTATGTTTGGCCCATAGTGAACTATGCATTTCACACATAATCTTGTCTCTTGCTTCATTGCAACCTATAACTAGTTGAGGTATCTTGCTTATTCCAATCTTTCGTCTCCAAAGTAATCCATCTTTTCGAAAATAGTTGTTTGACTTTCTTTGAATGGTATGGAACTTTGCTTTGCTCCAACTTGGATCAGGAGAATTTATGCTTAAGTCATTAGCGGAAAAAGTAAGCCTTTGCATTGGCCTTGTAAGGATCCCTAATTTTTAGGGATTAAGATTAAGATTGTAGGGAATGAAGGGGACAGGAAAAACCATCAGTGGTTTTCTCAATTAAAATATACAAGAAAAAATCTCTTAAATGAACGCTCCGTCGGATTCAATTGAGGCCATTCGATATAGGAGTTTGAAGGGGCTAGGATTAAAAGAAGAAGGCAATGATTGAAGGGAGGTTGTAGTAGCACAGTAGAGAGAGAAGAGTACTTGCACAGTCAATCTAAACCATTCACGTGTGCAAAATCCAATGGCTCTCCAAGATTGGCACTATTCCGTGTAGCTCAGTTACTAGTGATGGTTGGATCCGACCCGAATCGAACGATTCTCCTTATTTCACGCTGATCGGTGAAGTCTCCATCATTACAGCCGTTGGTGCAGTCATCCTCATCCGTTGGATGACGGGTTGATGGAAGGGTGCCAAGCAAAAGGTGCATTTCTTTGGTCTTGCAAAGAAGAACCACACGATCCTTCAGTGATCCAATGGTCTATGTTTCTTGAAGCCTTGACTTTTGCAAAAGAATACCATCCCTTGGATCCTTTGGACCATCCAACGGATATAAATCAAACTTTTAAAATTCCGAACCACTCTTCTAGCAAAAACCATGAGTTGGTAGTGGTTTTGGTGGCTTTGACTAGGAGAAATCAAGGGAAGCATAGTCCTAGTCTAGTAGTAGATTGTGGCCACCACCCTCCTCTCATTGGTCCATCCTGAATCACCCCTTAATCTAAAAGGCCCTCAAGGGTTCATTTTTTCCCCTAATGTATCTTCCAATTTCCTTCCAGTCATTTTCGTATTCATTTTCAATGAATCTTTCTGTTCTCCCTATCTGAACTTTGTAAGTTTTCTCTTCTTTTCTCGGATTTCCTTTCCCACTTCCTAAACTCTTCTGAGTTCCTCTTTTTGAAGACTCAATACTAGCCTCAAGCTCCTCAGTTTGATGAGTAGATTCTTTCCTATTCATGCCTATAGATGCTTCATCTAAGCTTGAAGTATGTACATGGGAAGCATAAAAATCCAAACTTATCTCTTCATCATTAGAGATCATCGAATCTTCATTTTTGTATATAGCATGCGATAGCATATCAGCTACCACATTATTCCTCCCACCTATATGAACAAACTCGCGGCTTAGTGACTTGATATATGCTATCCATCTCAACATGGTGATGTGTGCAGTAGAATAATTGATAATCATTCCTAATAATGATAAGCAATCTATTTCCATCACTACATTCACCCAGATTAAATATTCTTTATCATTCTTTAATGTGGTCACTATTCCCTAGAGCTGTGACTTAATCGGAGGGTAGCCTCTCTGATGAACATTTAGTACTTTAGCTCCAAATCGAGTCGCATACCTTTCTCCCTCATCATCTTCTTTAGCAATCGTCCAACCTATACCTTTCGGACTCATATATATGGTAATGTAGATTTGTTTATTTTCACTGTAATTGGCTTTTCTAAGTAGTGGTGCTTCTAGAAGCGCCTTCTTTAATTCCCTCACAGCTTGAGTATGGATGTCCTTCCATTGACATTTTTGCCTGTTTTGAAGCGATTGATAGAGTAGGTCTGCAACATGGGTAAAATGAGGAATCCATAAAACGCAGAAAACACATGCCCCGAGAAATCTCCTCACCTTAGTGATTGAGGAGCATACTTCTTTCATGTGTTGAATAGCATCTACTTTGCACGAGCCCAAGTGGTGTCCTCATAGTCCTCAAGTCATGGCTCTCGAGGGCAAGCTAGAATTGGTCATACCGAGAGTTCAAGTCCCCCATCAAATAAATAGATCTTCCTACAAAGGCCTCTGCATACTCACCTACGATGGGCCTAGTTCCCATATCTCCGATTGTCTAGTTATTTACCAGCTGTAGATCCTGAATAAAACTCAGTGACCCGTTTCCCTTTGTTATTGTGAACCAACGGTTGGAATAGGGAGCACTTGATGGCTCAAGAATCCCATTCTAATCTTTTCATCCAATACGTCAATCAACTTTGAAATGTGAGTTTTTGGTACTAGAATCGATCAAACATTCCAATGTACATGTGGAATCGTAAAAAATATCATTCGTGAAACCACAAATGAATCTACACACCCAATTTCCTAGGCATTGAAAGAAAAAGCCTTTCCATGTCTTAATATCATCATGGAGAATACATTCCTCTCCTTTTCACTAAGAAACCTATCTTTTCCTAATTGGATTTGCTCAAGTGTTTCTTTAGTGAATTCGTGACCTATTTTTCTTTTATCCCTGAGAGGTGGCTAGTTTTTAGCACCATCCATAAGTTGGTTACTATTTTTAGGAAGCGAAACTACAACTAATTAAATCTTTTTATCGACCGTTTTGTATTATGTTTCAACGAAAGCTTCTTTTCCTTTTTCATCGTTCTTAAACTTTGCTATTTCCTTGTACATGGAAATAGAGTGTGTTTGAATCACGTATTCACTTCTTCTTCCCTCAATCAATTCTAGAAAATCAAACAACATATTGGCAAAAGATATCTCATCAAAAACTTCAGAGATTTCCTCATCAAAGTCAAGCACTCTACATGCATAGAAGTTTCTCTGAAGATCTGCTATGTATTGTTTTTCCCACTTTTTTAACTAAAAAAAATGTGAAACTGAAAAGAACTTGATGAAGAAAGTGCAATGAATATTGATATAAACATATTACATTCAGGAGCTTAGAAAGTGCAATGAATATTGATATAAACATATTACATTCAGGAGCTTTTCATTATCCAAGCTTCTATAGTCTTGATTTATGAAAGCTTTGTTCAAAAACTTTGATCTTCAAGTTCTGCTGGAATAGGTCTTTTCCGAAGAGAAGTCCTATTCGTGACATGGTCCACACAAACCATCATACACTAGATCATTTTCTTTCCATCCTCGCTTCAAAATCATGCATATGTTGAACCATCCTCTAAGACTCTTGTATCCATCCTCTAGGCAGTAATGTATGGCTGTTCTAAAATCAATGAATAGCTGGAATGATCTTGGATGAAAAAAATTCAATAATCACTAACATCTCCAATTGTGACTAGTACTTGTGGGCATGCACCAAATAGCTCACTTGGCATCTCTTTCGTGGCTCGAGCCTAGTGATCTCTAGTATAATGAATTGAAGGAGTTATATCTGGAGAATTCCATTTTAAAAACATTTCCTCATGTGTGCATGGTTGCACAATAGTTTCAGTTTGTTCAAGTGCATTTTTCAATTCTTGTACTTGTGCTTGCATGGCTTCAATAGGTGTCTCTTCATCTGTCCTCTCAGTTTCTTTAGTACTGGCTATTGGCTACTCTTTTCTCCTTAAGAAGTTGATACTTACTTCTAGAAATTCCCATTTAGCTATCCCCAATAAATCACCTAGTGTAAATTCGATTACACTATCAAGCACTCTTTTCTCAAGAACTTGTTTTAAATCCATGTCTTGCTCAATGTGCAGTTTTAGCATATATGAGGGGTTTTTCACCTTTTCTTGACCTCCCCTTCCGCATTTCATCTCTTGATCTTGAGGAGGATTACTAACTTTAGTAGGGACTAGCGTCTCAATAGAAGTAGGGCTTTGGACTTGAGTCGAGATTTTATTTGGTTGGTTAATGGTTGGTTGGATTGGTGGAACTACTTGAGTGGGTTGATTTGTTTGTATTGGTTGATTTTGATTTGGTGTTTGAGTTTGATCTTATGAAGCTTCTACTTGCTACCTGGTTCTTCTTTTCTCTTCTTCACCTTCATAAGTTTTCCTCCTTTTTTCTTCCACTACTGCCTCTTGCTCCAATGGAGAGCATAAATAAGTAACAATTGAGAGAGTATCTACAGGATGTTCCCATCCAGTTACACCTCGGATTTCATTGCTTGCTGACTTAAAGATTTCATGATGCATTTTTCCCTGATCTAAGGATTTTATTACTTTAGACCATGATTCTGAGTCACTATTTCTATGAATTATTTGACATGTGTTTGTAGATGTATGAGATGTTGAAGCAACATCACCAGAAGTGCCAAGGAAAAACACTTTCATGCCTCCCCAATTAAAGTTAATATTTACTTTTTCTCTAGTTTTCGAGTCATAAATCATCTTCTTCTTTATGAAAATTAGGTTTTTATCCCATGCTTCTTTGAATCTCTCATATGAGTATCTATTGTGCTCCAAGGAGTCACACCAAATACACCTTTTAATTTCAAGAATTTTTGGGGCTTTATTAGTAGTTGCCTGTGGAGACTGAGATTCCATCATCTACTTAACACTCTAGATCGTGAGATCACTAAGTCTCTTCAACATTTCTTCCATGGTATTAAGAGGTACAGTATCCTTCCGAGTCGATGGATTAACCTCAGCATTTGGGGCAGTCTGATATGGCACTTGCATTTGCTCATCTTGTAAGTCCTCTTGCCAATCTTGCATGCATTTGGCCATACTTCTTTTCTTTTCTACGTACTTCCTTACTGCTCTCTCCATCTCATCCCAATTTTTTGTAAGCCCATAATCCATCTCCATGTCTTGCAATTGACGGAGAAGTTCTTCACGAGCCTTTATATCTACTTCCTATAAAACAAAGATACCTTTTCATGTTCTATTGCTCTCCTATCATGTTCTATTGCTCTCCTATCATGTTCTGTCAGGTCATCATACTGACAATAAAATTCCCTTTTTATATCCTAGATGGTTTAATCTTTAAGTTTGTGAATCCACTTTAAAAGCATTGCTCGATCAACATCCTCGAGTGCAAAAATTTTTATTAGGGCCGATTGGTATTGCAACCACCTTGTTTGAGCTTCCATTGTTAGTCGGTCATGCAAATCTAGCACGAATGGGAAGAGCTTTTCACACCACACTTCTTGCTAAACATTTCACTCCTAAGCTCGAAGCCTCTACTCTCACCTCCTTTCACATTTAGTTCACCAGGTATGTCGTGGGGTTCATGGAAAGAGGGAGATTAAAGCATAAAAATTTCTTTACAATAGTCTAACATTGCTCCTTTCTCTTCCCTATTTCTCATGATCGCAAAAGAGGTCGATTATTCCTTTGTATATCCATACGAATCCAATTTATCACCATAAACCTCACATTTCATAACATATATTTCGCCCTTTTTCTGTAAATCAAACACTCATCGAAACTAGTACTTTGAAAAGATTATGAAAATGCTTTACTCATCGCGGACAGTGAGAATGAATCCTAACTTGACTTGTCAAAGGTGATTTACATTCAAGCTGTAAAGATCATACAAGTATGACAGGTGTGCATTGAGTTCATCCAAGCAAGGAGCAGTAACAT
Organism: Ceratopteris richardii; assembly: GCA_020310875.1. Taxonomy (NCBI): domain Eukaryota; kingdom Viridiplantae; phylum Streptophyta; class Polypodiopsida; order Polypodiales; family Pteridaceae; genus Ceratopteris; species Ceratopteris richardii. Next base: position 7,917,336 of record CM035416.1, read on the forward strand.
GTCAACTCAATTGAGTAACATGTCAACTCAATTGAGTAACATCTCAACTCAATTGATGATCGTTCAATTATAAATGACGCACGCACTTATGTAAATTTCAGATGCAAATTCGAACATGTTAGCGATTACTCAATACATATTTTGTTGTCTCAGCTGCGTCATAAATTTAACCATAATAGAATATAATGGATGGTCTGGAGTAGAGATATGCAATAAAGTCAATGAAGAATAACGTACATGTGATCTACAGCCGAAAGGTGAATTAACCACTTCGATGTATTGACAAAATGCAGATCCAAATGATAAAAGTATGTTGCATTATGCACCTAGTTTATTCATAGTGTTATGCACCTAGTTGTATTGACAAAATGCAGATCCAAATGATAAAAGTATGTTGCATTATGCACCTAGTTTATTCATACCTACTTTATTCATAGTGTTATCCATTCATCGTGAATGTCATTTAAAATCAATCGAGTGCAGATCACTGTTAAATTGGTTTCCAGAATATCTTTTTTTTTTCAAAAAATGCAGGTTCGGCCGAGGCCTACTCCCCCGGGCTTTATTTTTCAAATTGCAATTGTACAAGGAAGGGCATAGTACCCATGGGACCCCCCTTATCCCACAAGAATAGGGGTTTACAAGACTGAGTTGGACGGCGGTCACAACTACCGCAGGCCTAGTCAAACGATGGCACATCAGCCATATGCTTCATCATTCCAGGTTATACATGTCCCTTACGTGTGACGAGCACGGATTGAACCCTCGCCCCCGCCTCAAAAGGCGAGAGTCCCAACCAGCTGCCTTAACTGCCTGGGACTTGGTTTCCAAAAGATCTTGGCTTTCTTATCTTTTCTAACATTCAACGTTAATGATTCGTATGTTACTCTGTTGGTATCGACCGATGCAGAACTCTCATAGCTCATATCAAATTGTTAAACGTAGGGCAAGTCATTTGGTGCAAGACAAGAATATATCATCTAATAAGTCGTACACAAAATACATGGAAGATACTCAGATGCAAAAAAGAAAGAAGCGCAACTCGATGGGTAATATCTAGCAGAGTGAATGTCAGAGAATCGCTAGAGGAAAAAAATTCAAATTGAATGGAGAATGGCAGCAAAAATTATGAGGATTCGCCATTCTTCATTATTATCATGGCATATTCATGAGATAGACACAGTTAGAACATCTGGAAAGTTTAAGAAAAGAAACAATTAAGTTGTTTGAGATTCTACGTCTCCATCTCCAGCAAAGGTATCTGTGGTGCTTTTCACACGAAGCAAGAATCACTACCTCTTAAGCCGAGAAGCCCCCCCTTTTGATATCAGACGTGTCCCCCCTATTAGATCATTCCCGCCTTCTTTTGTGCCCTCTCTAGTGCCTTCCTTCAAAGAAGAAGCCGCGAAAAAATTCCTCTCTAATCTCTCCTCCTCCCGTGAGAGGAGAGGTGGTGTAGCTCAAGCGTAAGCACCACCTCTTTTACTTGTCAATCCGCGGAGATGTGAGGATTAATATGAAGACCATGAGCAAGTGAAGGCACAAGGGCATGAGTGAAAGCACACAAGCATGCACACACATACACACATAGGCACACACACTAAGAGCAAAGAGAGGAACAATGTAAAGCTTCTATTACAAAGAACTCTCTTACAAAGCTTCAATCCCTAACAAGCCAACTTCCAAGATGCAAACCCCAAAAATGAGCTGTCTAGATCTTTTTATAGTTTTTGACTAGTTTTGGCCCTGTCCAGACCTAGTGTCCAACCTAATTAAAAATTAGGTTCCAAGGCTTATTTGAGGGCTCAAACGGAGTCTAAAAATTATGAAAATTGGTAGGATGATACTTCTAGTACTCCTCAAGCTCAAGGACTCCTCAGCTTGAAGAAAATGGAGTCACAAAAATATGAAATGATGTTTACAATGGCTTTTAGTGATGAAAATCACTATTTTTATAGGGATTCCTTTTAAAAATTTAACATGTATTTCTTGGAGCTCCCTACTTGCTTCTTCTTCTTGTGTGTCCACTTCTTTGACATGTTCTTGTGCCTCATTCCTGACCTTGAGTGCTAGCACTCTCCCCCCTCTCGATTCTCTCGTCCTTGACAGACCCTTGTTGTACATTAGTGTGGTTGATTGCTCTTCCTTTCCTACCCAGATCTGCTTCATGCCCGGGACTACTTTCTTCTTAAATTCTTTTAGTCTATTTGATATAGCGGCCATCTTGCACTGTTTTTCTTGCCTCTGTGGTTGAATTACTATGGCTGCATTAGTCTTTGAAAAAGAAGAGAGATCCACTCGCCTTTGAGCATGTTCTTCTAAAATTGACTCCTTCTGCATCGTAGAGCTATTGCCACCTGCAACATCTTCTTCTCTAAGATTAACCTTAGAAGAACTAAGAGAATTTGTGACACCTGGATTTGTGAGCATGCAATTCTCGAATTCTAATGTAATGCATTGTTCATGTACCCAAACTTGAAGAAGTCGACTTCTTAGGTTTAAGTTGACTACATGTCATAGATCCAATCTTGGCCTAAGACAAGTGGTTCCATAAGTTCCTCATCTTGACACACTAGCATTTTGACCATTACTGGGACATCTTGAAGGTAGATGGGATGTTCCATCTTGCCCAAACAAGGGACTTCCACACCTCCCAGTCTTATGAGATAGGATTTTATGGGATTGATGTTCAATTGTAGATCCTGGCAGTATGAGAATCTAACTGCACTAGTTGTAGCACCTAAGTCAATCAAGGCTCTCATCATTCTTACATTCTTGCCTCGTCCTACCTCTATGGTCACAAAGGGACGTCGATTGATTATTCGAGAAGCAATTGCACCTAATGTTTGACACATGGCCATGTGATATCCTAGGACCTCGAGATTGACATCTAGGTCATATCTCCTTAATTTATTTTGCCCAATGCGTTCTCTCGCCTCAGCCTATGCTTCTTCTCTAACCCTTAATTCTTCTTCTTTTCTCTTCTTCGCAGTGTTGAGTCTCGTTAACATATCCTCTATAAAAGGTTTTTGATATAGCTTCACTCTACATCCACTAATATAGTTTGGCAAGATGTCATCCTCTAGAGTGGCCAATTGAACCGCCCCACTAGTGGAAATTCTATTAATGATCATGAGTCCATATCCTCGTTTCTCCAATTTTCGGGCATGTTGTTTGAGAGTATAAACCAACACTAGGTCTCCCTCTCAATATGTTATCCTTGATGTGTGCATCAAAGTATGCCTTTTGTCTTTTCTTTGAAGCTTAGATGCCTACTACCACTCGTAGCCTCATCTCACCTAAGCATTCTAGATCAAAGATCCTAGAGGACAACTCATGTCCATTCCACTAATGCTCTTGCGCTACTTTTAAAGCTGGGATCAGAAAATCTAATGGTAAAACAACATTCTCTACAAAGACCATTTGAAATGGGGTGGCATTGAGTACCATTTTGTAGGCAACTTGATATGCCCAAACAACATGGTGTAGCTGTTTGTCCCCATCAGAGCGGCTATTGTTTACTAGTTTTGTCAATACATTACATAGGATCATATTTGTGCTCTCGTCTTGTCTATTGGCTTGTGGATGATAGGGGGCAGACTTCTTATGTATCACCAAGAATTCTTGGAGAAGGTTTTCAACAAGTTCGTTCAAGAAGTGCGTGAACACGTTCTCAAATAAGAACTTAACCATCGTTTGGGCATCATTCTTTGTTGTGGCTAGGACTTCCACCCACTTATTAAGGTAATCTATGGCTATGATAATGTATTTTGCATGGAATTTTATAGCTGGGTGGTTAATAGGACCTACAAAGTCTATACCCCACTTTGAGAATGCACGTCCTTCCATCATTGGCATCAAAGGCATCTCATCTTTTCTGATAGGATATTGTGCACATTGGCATGTGTTACATTTATTGAGATAGGTGTGTGCATCCATATGAGGAGTGCGCCACAAAAGTCTTGAGAATAGAATGGTCTTAATTACTCCATCAGGATCGAAGTGTCCACCTGTAATGCCATTGTGTGCAGTTTCTAAGATTTTCAAATAATCTGATTCATGAATGCACAATCTTAGGTAACCATCTTTTCCTCCTCGGTATAGGTTGTTTCCAACTAAAGCCTTGTCCTGAGCCTCTTGCTCCATGCTTCATTTTCTTGCTAGACTAGCCTCGTTGGGTTGTGTTCTCAATCTCATAAATTCTACTAATGAAGAATTAATGACACGCTATAAAGGGTAGCATGTTCCACTGGGGGTTTCTCTTTGCATGTTGGACAATTCTTAATCCACTCATGTATTTCTCTATCCATGCTAGGCCAATACACTCTTAAATGTTCTAGATTTTGCAATGTTCATTGTTTAGAATGGTGATTTCCTAGCAATCCTTCATGGGCTTATTGCAACCAACTACTATGTTCATCATCCTCGAGACAACAAGCTAGTACACCCTATGTATCTTGTTTGTACATGCTTACTACCAATATTTGATAGTTCTATGGTTTTACAATTTCTTTCTTATTCGTTTTGACATTCTTCTTTGCAGGTCCAAAGGTTAGGATAGGTACCAACTTATTTTCCCTTTTAGGAACAACTTCTAAATTGAACAGATAAGCATCCGGTAGTTCATCAGACACTCCTTGCGGTGACTCTCTTGAAGTGATGTGAGAAAGGTGATCCTCCCTGAGGTGGGTCCTACCTTTCCTAACCACAACTTCAAAGTCATATTCCATTAGTAAGAGGAACCATCTTACTAAGCGCCCTGTATTGCAAAGTTTATTGACCAAATATAATAGAGCTTGATGATCACTGAAAAACTTGAACTTGTTGGCCAAAAGATAGTGTCTAAACTTCTTCATGGCATATACCATGCCTAAGCCTTCTTTTTTAGTTGTTCTATAGTTTTGCTTAGCTGCATTTAGTTGTGTGCTAGAATATGCTATAGGCAAATCTAGATTTCCATCACCTATGGGTTGTGCTAGCACACATCTGATTGCATGATTGGATGCATCTACATGGACATGGAATGGTTTATTCCAATTGGGAGTGGTCAATATTGGTGTTGTGCAAAAATGTCTCTTCAGCTCATTGAAGGAATTTTAACATTCATCGTTCCACTCAAAATTTGTCAACAAATCCTAAAGAGGTCTATGATTGCATACATGTGGATAAACCTACGTTATTCTCTACACTTGTTGAAGATCTCTCTAAGATCAAGGATGTGGAGTCTTCTTTCTTGGGAATGAGCACATAAATCATCCACATATACTTCTAAGCTCTTTCACAAGAACTCTTTTAAGACATGACACATGAGCCTTTCAAATGTTGCAGGTGCATTGGTGAGCCCAAATGGCATCACACAAAACACAAAAATTCCCCACTCTGTGGCAAAGGCCATTTTGTGTTGATCTTCTGGGGCAATTGCTACTTGGTTGTAACGTAAAATCCATCAAGGAAGCTATAAACTTCCTTGCCCGCAACACGATCCAATAAATGTTCAGTGATTGGAAGTATATAACTATCTGTAATTGTAGCGGCATTAACTTTTCTGAGGTTAATACACACTAGCAACTTCCCATTCTTCTTGGGCACCACTACAATGGGGGACGCCCAGTCAATATGGTCAATCTCATAGAGAAATCCGGCTTCAATTAGCCTGTCGATTTCCTCTTTTATCTTGGTCGCAAAAGTGTCATTATATGTGTAGGGCTTTTGTTTGGTGGGCTTGGCATTGGTTGTCATGGGGATTGTATGAGAGCATATTCTCGCATCTACTCCCTTCAAGTCTCTATAGCTCCATGCAAATACGTCCCTATACTCCCTTAATAAAGCTACAAGCTCTACTTCCTCTTCTACACTTAGGTCTTCTCCTATGTACATACATCACTCTTTGTTCCTGTCAATGGTTACAACAATTTTTTTCGTCTTTTCTTTATTGTCATATGCCTCTCCTATGATGGCCTCTCTCCTAGATATTTGTACCAAAATTTTCTGATTGTCAACTTCATATTTCTTGAAATTATCTAGTACTTCAAACAATGATTCTTCCTCTTCTTGTTTAACTACTTTTCTTTTCTTTTTCTTTTTCTTTTCTTTAACCTTCTTCTCTTGCTTTTAGACGTCTTTCCTCTTCCTCTGTGACCTTGCACATCCACAAGTGAGTATCTTCATGCATCCATGATGGATCATATGAACCTCCAGAATGCATAGAAATTGAATCTTTTGGAGCCTGATGGATAGGATTCCACTGTAGGGGTGGTACATATGTGAACATGTAATCCTTTAGATTGACCTTTGTTGTGACCCCTAAGTGCTGCAAGTCCAAGGAGTTGGTTCCCCAATCTTGTACTATATGTAGTTGTCCTAGGAAAGGCCTTCCAGGATCATTTCATAGACATTATGTTTGCCAAAGTCACATATAGCAAAGGTATGCTCAAATTCTACCCCACAAGTGGTTAGATTTATCCCTTCTGGCAACCCTAGAGGTCTTTCAACATGGCGGTTAGCCATTTGAAGCTTCATTCTTGTTGGTCTTAATGTGGGTTTGCCCCATTGCTTCCACAAGGAGGTGGTCGCAATCGCAACCCCAGCACCTGAATCTATGATTGCTTTGGTTTTGTAACCTTGGTAGGTGATTGGAAGATCACTATTACCTTCTTCACCTTCACTCATGTCCCCTATTTTGTCTAGAGGTTTCTCTGGTACTTTCTGCTAAGAGGCTGCTTTCGGCATATTGGAAATCATGTTCTGGAACTTGATCTGCCACATGATTCCATAACTCAGGTTTTACTTTGAGCAGCTCTTCTATGGTGAGATGACACTAAACCTTAGCATTCTTCATGAAATCAATGTTTCTTGGAACCACTGAGTCTTCATGTCTTACCAATATTGTGGGACATCTGATCTAAAGAGATTTAGATTCTCATGGGCGTGTGAATTGTGGCAAATCTTGTAAAGGATTAGATTCAAATTCTAATCTTTCTTTTTCTTGTTGCTCTACTTGGTCTCTATAAATAGATGGAATATATTGGGGAAATTGATCCTGAAGGTCATCATTATCAGGAATAGGAGGGGTATTTTTCTTCTCCTTGGACCATTTCTATTCTTATATTTCCCGCAAGAATTCTTGAGAGTACTCTTGAATTGAAAGAGGTGTTCTAGCATCCATGGAATTAGGAACATAAACTTGTGTTGGTGGTGAGCTTTCTCTTTCAATAAGTGATTGAGCCTGTGGAGGTAAAGAAACATGCGGCTTATTTACCAATTGCTCTGCTCTCTCTAATAAGCCTTGGAAATGCAAACCCGCTTTGATAGAATTTGTCTAATTGAACAATTGATTGGTCTCAAGCATAGCTTGAGCTAGCTCTACCATTTTCATACACATTTTTGTCTGTTCAATCTCTAAACATGCTCTAGGGTAACTCTTGGCTAGGTTTGCAGCTGTTGGCCCTTCTTGAAGTTGAGTCTGATAGGCTTCGAACATCATGTCCAAGCCTTTTGGGGTTGGATCTACAAGAATAGACCGTGGTTGCGGTTTATTTACAATGGGTGGTGAGGTGGCATGAGGTGGTGTGGATGGAGTTTCGGCATGTGAGGGGCTTTGAGATGCAATGTCTTCTATTTTTGTTTTGACTTCTTTGAGGTTTCTTCTAATTCAAATAACTTTTTATTCCACTTGCGATTGGCCTTTTCCCTGGTATCCTTCCATGGTCTTGTTTTCCTCTTACTAGGCTCTCTTGATTCACTTGACTCCAATTGTTCAGCTAGTTTCTCTTGTTGTAAAGCTAATGCCTTAGTGACTGCATGTATAGGAGCCATGTTAACACTACTTGAACTTGAATCCACCACTAAGCCTACCACATTAATGGGTGTAACCTTGGGTGCAGTAGGGCGGTTCCTTGGACAATCTTTGGGGGGATGTTCTTTGCCGCATTCAGGACAAAAGCCTTGTATCGTAATGTTTTGTCCTTGTCCCAGAGTCAGTGGGTGGGGACATTCACGAATGAAATGGTCACCCTGACAACTAAAACATGGTCCTCTAGGGGCTTGTGGTCTCACTTGGGGCCTGGGGTTTGGATTTTTATACATAACATTGGAGTATTCTAGCTCCCAATTTTGTTCCATAGGTGGTGCCTCATATTGATACAAGTAAATATCACTATTCTCCGGTGACTCTATGTAATAAGATCGTGGACTATCTTCATGGGTGTAGTCAGAACTGTGAGCCTTAGGGTCATTTTTTGATACTAATGGGGTCATTGGTAACAATGCTCTATTCGGGTTCTCCTCTACCACTGCATACTTAATTGGAATCACATTGTGAGGAGCTTGCGGTTGGTTTCCTAGGACCCGTTGTGGCCTATATGGTGCCTCATATTGCTGTTGGTATTGAGGTTGATATTGTTGTGGTGGTCTATAATATGGCTATTGGTATTACTTCTGATACCTACCTTGTTGGTAAGGTTGCTGATAAGTTTGTCTAATAGCGTGCCTATTGTAGGGACAATCTTGAGCCATATGGTTCGTGCATTTTCTATCAATAGTGCAATATGGAGCATTAGGGTTGCCTTGGGGTTGAGCCATCATCGAGAAAACATTAGCCATGTGGTTCCCTCCATAGTTGTAACACCACTTCAATGAGGTGACCCTTGGTGTTTGTCTTTTTTGAACTCCTAGATTCTTTGCAAATTTCTCAACTAGCTCATCTATCTCAGTGGAGGTTCTAGAAGTATGACTAGTAGAACTATCAGAATCCTTATAGAGTTTGGACAAATCTATCTCCTCACCCAAATTGTCTTCTATGTCTATGCACATGCGCACACACTCTTCTATGGATCTAAGCTCTTTCAAGTACACATATGATCTTAACTTGGTGACTAATAAGCCATCTAAAAACAAGGCCACTTTTTTGGCCGATGTGGGTAACTCTAGAACAGGGCATCTTTCTAAGTATTGTGTGAATTGTGTTCTTGCAAGTCACACTATTTCTTGGGGTGTATGCTTGGGATGATGTATTGTGCCTGATACCACTCTTGGCGAACTCTACAATGAATGCTTCTAGCAGTTGACCTATATTCTGCTAGTTGTGATTGTTCAGGGACTAAAACCAAGCTAATGTAGTACCCTTGAGGGTCAAACCGAATGCCCCGAACTGAGTGAACAAGTCCTCGATCTGTTCAAATCTTAATACTTATTTGAACTCAACCACATGATCATAGGGATCTCCAAGAATAAGATTTCCAAACTCATTTGTCCTATCTAGTAAGCTGGTGACCATGTGCATGGTTCCTTGCTTGTCAATGTAAGAACCCTCTTCAAACTTGACCATTGGGTGTTCAAGTCCAAAAGGTTGATCGGGATTTTTGAATTGGACAACAGATCTTCTCAAGCTGTCCTCATAGATCGGAGCACCTAATCGGTTGGTCTTGATATACTCCGGTGACCCTGTTTATGGCAATGAAAATAGGCATTAGGGAGGTTTCTATAGTACACTTTTGTTCTTGCAGTCTTCATCCTTGAGAGTTTTTAAGGACCAAAACGGGTTTAACATTCTTAGATAATCTATTTCTACAAGCATTTGAGGATCCCATTTAGGATTAAAGCTATTTCTAGGTGTTTGTCCCAGGACTCTACCAACCAACCCCCCTAACTGTTCAATCCAAGGGTAAAATTCTACTGGGAAATCCAGAAACTCTATCCAAAGAGGAACTCTAGTAGGCTTAGACCCTTTGGGGTTAAATCCTAGGAACCATTTAAAGAAAGATATGGGTGTGTTACGAATTATCCAATGTCCATCAGCTATGACATGCATTGCATTATGAGCATCCTCAAAAAAGAACATAAAATAATTATTTGAACATGTTTAACTAATAATCCCCTGCTTTCCCAATTAACTTTCATCGAGTTCTTAAGGATTTCCTGAGTAGGCTGAAGTCCGTGCATAGGCCTATAACAACTTTTTTAGAGAGGTGATTATTTCATTTTTCCAATGAAGAGCTATCTATAATTAAAGTACAGTCATCTCTATCTTCATATTCAGGATCCAAGTCAATCTTATTTTCTGGAGCCACACTAGGTTCATTCCTCTTGTTTTCAAGGTCTAAATCCATTTTCTCCTTTCCTTTGTAATCTTGACATCTTAAGGAGAGTGTTAGGGTTACCTGGTATAACTTGACTATTGAACATTGAGATGCTTCCTTGCCGTTGAGCCTGGAGAGCTTGAGCATAAGAGATACCTTGATTGGCTCCATTGTCAATGTTATCCGCCAGCTTCTGGAAGGTTGATTGTTCACCATCAACCCTCGGGAACAAATTTGACTCACCTTGCAACAATACCTTGCCTTTCTCTCTTGCATGCTCCATTCCATAGCTGCAACTGTAGATTTCTGTAGAAACAATGTGTCGGCTAGTCCCACAACTATCAAAAATAGAGTTTATTAAACTAATCGGCATCCCGAAGGATCCCATCTGAGTCTTCGAAGGGCTAGACATTCCATCTCTCAAAGCATCTTGTAAGGCCATCTCTAAGGTAGCTGTAGTAAGTGGAGAGCAGCGATCGAGGGTCCCCCCCCCCCCCCCCCCCCCCGACTGGGGGAAAGGCGGCACACGGCCAAAACTTCCCCTGCACATAAGGAAAGCAGGCAGCCTAAAACGCTAACCAGCAACGAAGGGTTTCTTGAGAGAAGATATTTTGCTTTGAAAATATTTTTAAAGTGCCTCTCTTTAAGAAGTCACCATGTTCAGAACATTTTATGTAATTTTTTCTACTTAGTTATAGCTCTCTTGGTTTCTCATGGAGCATAGAACAAGAAATTATTTTTATTTATTCTATGTTTATGCACGTGAGCATTCAACGCACACGCTCAATTTCTTCCTATATATCTCGCTTGGTTTCTGATCGAGAATAGATTACGAACTTATCTTTATTTATTCCATGGTTATGCACGTGATCATTCAACTCACCCCCCCTTCATTCGACTCCCGAGTTCCCATTTAGTTGAGAGTCCAGTTGAATTATTTTTAGATGGAGACTTAGATATCCATATGGATACCTCGAAAACTGCGAATATCTTTTCATTTTCAAGTTCCCTGCACTTCTATCCCGATTCCCGAGAGTCAATGCGAAACAGCTCATATCGCTGTCTTGACTGATTGAATTTACCAGCACACAGAATGCTAAGTTCCTTTTTCTTCTCTCAAAGTCAGTTTCCATGGCCATACCTTAGGCAGACCGCGTTCTCGAAAATTCAACGTGCGGAGCGCATATCATTCGATGGAAATGAAGCAAACATGGGATTCCGATACTGTGGTCTGTGTGTTAGATAAGAAAACGGAGAGGAAGTTGTATAAATGGAGAAGAGTGATGGATGGAAACTATCAATAAGCTAAGAAGATCTCATACAAAGCCTTATCAGCCACAGAAGCATATTTTCTACGTGTGGCAGCAGCATCATTAGGAGGACGAAAATGGCCAGAGATCGACGAGACCCTGCCTTTCTTAAGTGGGTCGTACTTCCGTTCTTTGTTCTGCTCACCTTTGGTAGAGTGTCATGTGAGACTGATCCTCTCTCCTGCCTCAACAGTGACGACAATGACGGGATCATCAGCACCCCGGGTATCCCTTTCTGCTCCTCCAAAGATCGGAATGCATTGCTGAGCTTCAAGGCATCCATAATCTCCGACCCCAACAACGTCCTCGCGGACTGGCGGGCCTCCCATTACAACTGCTGCGACTGGACGGGAGTCACATGCGACGGCGCTACCGGCCGCGTCGTGCGACTCAACCTCAACAGCCAGCATCTCAAGGGCACACTCAATGGGGGCCTCAGTGGGCTGTCTTTCCTTCAGGTACTCATCCTAATGGAGAATGATTTCCATGGCTCCATCCCTGCCTCATTCGGCGCATTTTCACGCCTACAACGCCTTTGCCTTGCCGAGAATCCTTCGCTCTCAGGCTCCATTCCAGAAACCTTCGGACGCCTAAAGAATCTGCAGCTCATGGATCTTTACAGCAACTCACTGTCTGGTCCACTCCCCTCTTCCTTCGGGATGATGTCCAGCCTCCGCAACATCCACCTTTCTGGCAACAAGTTCAGTGGTCCTATACCCCCTTCGTTTGGCCTTCTCTCCAATCTTTACAATGCCGACCTCAGCAACAACCGGTTTTCTGGCCATATACCAGATGGATTCGCCTTTAATCTGACGTCGCTTATGTTCCTCGGCCTCGGTGAGAACGAAATCATAGGTCTCCCCAAGGATATGCGCAACCTCACTAGTCTGCTATTGATCGATCTCTCCAACAATCCGTTGATGACAGGAGACTCTGTGGAGGGAATTGCAACGGCGCCACAGATCAGCCAGATTGATATGCATTCCTGCAACATAAGCGGCCACTTCCCGGCGTGGGTGTCCAGACTACCTCAGCCCAAGTGGGTGAATGATGAAGTGACACCGTCCTTGAACCTGGCTAATAATGCCATATCTGGGCGGATACCGTCCTCGCTGGGGAATCTGATTAATCTAGAGTTGTTAAACCTGGAGCAAAACCGTCTTACTGGATCCATACCACCGTCTCTTGGAAAGCTACAGAACTTGTGGAGATTTAACGTCTCATACAACAACCTATCGGGAAGGATTCCTCAGGTTTCTCCATTCACGACCTTCGACAAGTCTTCGTACCAGCCTGGTAATCCCGGTCTCTGTGGCGTCCCTTTAACCCCTTGCAAATAACAGGAACATACCGATAACCATAATTCCTGCAGAGAAAAGCAGCTATGTCCACTTAATAAAACGCGATGCTGCTTAATGTACTCAAACCACTATTGCGTATTAATGATTCATTGTGCAGCACTTTGAGCTTAAGTTTTGCTCATGAAAATATTAGTGATTCACTTCGTAGCTCGAGCTTAACATTAGACAACGTGAATCATTTTGCGTGTCTCGAATTCGCCCTCTCAAATGTAGAATTCGAAATCATTCTCTTAATTGCTGGGTAAAGATTGTCCGCCGGAACTGTGAAGCAGTATAAGATAAGTTCCTGGCGCAAATCGCAAAAAAATTCTGTGCCTCCTCGACGCCCATTCGTCCAGATAGAAAAGATGTCCCTAGAAACCATTTCCACCAATTCATTTGAATGGGTGGGTGAGTGGATTAGAGATTGATTAACTGATAAACAAGCTAAAAGACATAGGCGCCACAAACGACAACGGTCGATATTGTCATTCGAAAAGAGTTGGCGGTGCCTTCGTGTTTGAGCCTCTAGTTTTGCATTGCGAAACGGTGCGATTAGACTGAAGAACTCAACACACGTGACTCTGCAACCATACGAGGTTAAAGCGCCCTAACGATGGCTTTGGATTTATCAATGAGATCCGAATAACAGTTGAACCAACGCAAAAGTTTTCTACTCGTCAAAGAAAAGACATCACCGATGATTTGACCTACCGCTTTTTTCACGAGGGACCCGTTTCCTTTTCAACTTGTCCCTTTCTACTACAAAGGTAAATTAAAGTGGGAATAGGTAAATTAAAGTGGGAATAAAGGTACAATTCTATGTCATGGATCTTGATTCCTAGAAATCTCTGAAAACGAATTCAATTCCACACTTTAAGAGACTCATAACTGCAAGCCCATTCCTGACAAGTGGGCCGGTCCACTTTATCTCTATTCAAATGGACCCCAGACTTTTTTTTTTTAAATAAAGGAAGTTCGGCCTTAGCCTAATCTCCCGGACTTTAATTATAATAAAGAGAAAAAGTTACAAGTGAATGGGACTAGTGCCCATGGGACCCCCCAAATCCCACAACGCAGGGGAGGAGTATGGCAAGCTACAGGGCATTACAAATGAGGCGGATAACATTACCATCACCCTCATGTGGGACCCATTTGGGTTTCAACTTGTTGTTTTCGAGGAGATAAATACAGTGATGTCTAAACGGTGGCGATCTCTTGACTCGGGAGATTCTTTTACCAAGGAGAAACAAGGATTTCTCGATCGACCATTCCTTAGGAGTTTGGCCAAAATTGACGGCACAGCGCTCTCTCCAAATCTTCCAGAGAGCCTCACCTCTGATGGCATTCCACAGCCTCGATGAGCATCCGATCGCCTCACCCAACATCACTTGTTGCCAGTTGATTTGACTCGTGAGTCTCAAAATCCGGGACACGTGATGCCAGATAACACGGGACTTGGGGCAATCAAAGAACAGGTGAGCTAAATCTTCGATGCACCGATGGCAACGCTTGCACCATGGCGGCACACCACAGATTTTGTTAGCCCTTGCATTGGTCCAGATTCCTTTATGCAAGACCTGCCACATGAGAACGGACTTTTTGACCTCAATTAGGGGGTGCCAAAGAGACATGAATTTTAGCTCCCACCGAAGTTTGGTCCAAGCAAGGCACCATCTCTTGTTAAGGGTGTGGTGAACATCCAAATCCCCTTTGAAGTTCGGGATTCTGGAAAGCTTCTTACCATTGCTCCATTTGAGGCCCTCCGAGCAAGGAAGATCCTGACCGCAGAGAAGGCGGGTAGTTGAGCGGTCCCAGGCTAAACACCTGCTTTGAAGAAGAGTCCATTCCTCAAAGGTAACGCTAAGTCTCGGATCCAAATCTTCGAACCTAATCCACTGGCTGGTCTCTTGTTTCCAGAGCTGTTTCCACTGTTTGAACCCCTTGTTCCATAACCGCCTTGCAGTTTGGAGGTTCCAAGACTCCACTCCCCGAATGCCACTGATCGGGAACCAAATAGAGTCATTTTGTCTTATGCCAGCCGCCCACTTCCAATCATCACTGATTCTGATGAACTGTTTGGCCTTGTTCCAATTCTTCCATAAGGAACACACGAGGCTAGAGCCTTTAGGGCAGACCGGGTGGGGGGAGAACAAAAGCGTGAGAATCCCTATGTCCTTCCAACCAGGGAGGCCAACAAAGGTAAGGTCTTCCGTGTTTCTGAAGATCAATTTAGCCCAAGAGGACTCCCTATTGCTCCAGGCCTTGATAAGCCATTTAGCCGCCAGCTTGTCAGCCAACCCAGCAATATCCAAAATACCCAAGCCCCCTGAGTCTTTAGGGCTAATGCAAGTTTCCCATTTGATTTTGGGAACCCCCCTTCTCTTGGGGTCCCCAGTCCAAAGGAAGTTCCTGCAGATTCTTTCTACTTTGGCCAAGTCTTTCTCCTTAGGTCTCCAACACGAGATAAAGTAAATAATTGTAGACAACATAAAAGTGTTAATAACCATAGCACGTCCTGCCAGGTTGACTTGCATACCTTTCCACTGATTCAGCTTGCTATCCAGCTTGGATAGCACCCAGTTCCATCGTTGGTCCATTGAGATGTCGAAACCCATCGGAATGCCAAGGAGACGGAAGACTTGACCGCTAGGGATAACTTGACACCCCCGATCCACCAACAATTGGGGAGTAGGCCCGCTGATTGCTCTAAAAGCAGTTTTAGCATGGTTGATTTTTGAGCCTGATGCCACACAAAAGGTGTGGAGGCACCACCAAAACACCTCAATGCTGTTTATATCGTTATGCACAAAGGCATTCATGTCATCAGCAAAAAGTCTCACAACCATTTGGCCGTGATTTAGAGGTAAGGAAAGACCCTTGAGATTGCCAGCGTCCATGTGATGCTTTAATAGGCAGCTGAGTCCATTCGAGGCTATAGCGAATAGTAAAGGAGCCAGAGGGCAGCCTTGCCTAATTGATCTTTTTAAACGAATGGGCTCAGAGAGCTTACCGTTGATGTTTATTCTAGTTGAAGCATTTCCAAGAAGAGTGGAAACCATCTTCGTGAACTTTTGGCTGCATCCAAGGTCTTTCAATGATTGAAGAATAAAGTCCCATTCCAATCTGTCATACGCTTTGTCGAAGTCGATCTTAATGAAAACTAGATCTTGAGCAGACTCCTCAGCAAAAGCAAGGCCTTCCCAAATATCAATAATTGCTTCAAGTATAGATCTACCTTTGATAAAACCTTTCTGGTCCTCGCACAGCCATGACTTTAAATGACAGGAGATTCTGTTGGCGATAACTTTTGCAATTATCTTGTATCCAGTTTGGAGCATGGTAATCGGACGCCAGTTTTCGATTTTGTTCTTATCTCCCCGTTTGTGGATTAACTTGATGACGCCATTATTCAGGCACTCAGGGAGGGCACCGAAGGAGAGGGCCTCTTGCCACACGAGGCGCAGTGGGGTGGCCACCTGAAGTTTGAAGGACTTGAAAAACTCATTGGTAAGGCCATCCGGACCCGGACTTTTTCCATTGGGAAGGGCATCAATAACCTCGATAATTTCATTCTCGGAGATGTTAGCATCCAGTAGAGCAATCAAGTTCTATGGGATTCTGATTTGAGCAACCCTTGAGATGGTTGCCATGGAGTCGCGCCTGTGGGGGGAAAGAGGAGTCGAGACCCCGAGAAGATTGGTAAAATGTTCGACGATGATAGCTCTATTCTCCACTTCCGTGCAACATTCAGTTCCATTGTTATCGACCATTAGGGGGATGGATTCCCTAGCTTGTTTCCTTTTGAGGATGTTACACATCTCTTTCGTTGGTTTGTCGGCCTTCCCTGCCCACCAATCTTTGAAGAAAATTTGAAGATTTTTCCTTTGGACCTCCTCCTCTAATCTTAGCCTTCCCCTGTTGGCAATGTAACTTACCTTTGGACCCTGTTGGCAATGTAACTTACCTTGGTTCACCTCTTCTTCAAGCCGTGAGAGCCTCCGGTACACCGTTTCTCTTCTTTTTTTTCAAATTCCTCTTATAGCCTTTTGAGTCCTGATTAGAATTTTACGAGTCCTTTCTACTGCGTTTCTCCAACACTTAGCCGGTTCATTACAGTAAGCAAAGGCTTCCGTCCACACCTCAGAGATTTCTTGGTGGACAGAGGGGAGGGAAAATGATGTCTGACAAGCATGAAACCAAGGAGCTTTCTGGAGCATGGGAATCGGTTTGAAGGACAGAGTAATCGGATAGTGGTCTGAGATAGTGAGGTCCATGTGTTGAGAAATCGAAGGAATACCCCACTGAAGGATGGTGTTCTGATCGATGTAGCATCTATCAAGCCTTGCTTTCCTCAAAGAGTCCCCCGACTGGAGATTAGACCAAGAGAACCCCTGCCTGTCTTTCACTTCGACCAGGTCGAGATGGAGCTTGATTTTATCCCAAATCTCTTTCTCCTGACCGTCAATAAATTTTCCTTTGTTATTCCATCGGTCCTCAGGAAACTCAACCATGTTGAAGTCCCCACAAATCAGAACATTGTGTGAAAGGGAGTCAAGGGAAGCCCAAGTATCCATTCTATCTGCTTCGCCATTAGGGGCATAAATTGAGACTACAGTGAACTGGAAAGGAGACCCGAAAGAGGCAGCAATCCAACGATGATTCCGACCTTCAAAAGTCGAGGTCACATTGCTAGACAAGGCGTGACTGATACCCATAGAAGCACCCCCCGTCCCTCTAGGGTGAGAAGTGGAGAACCAAAGGTGGTTCGGAGAAATGCATTTAAGCCGTTTTTGTAGATCCTCTCCGTCGATTTTAATCTCTTGTAAGCAAATAAAGTCAGGGGCGAAGCACGTGTCTTTGAACCACTGGCCAAGAATCGCAGCTCTTGACGGGTCAGACAGACCCCTAACGTTAAGAGATGTGAATTTCATTAATGATGGTTGCCCTCTTTGAGGGGAGGGACCCGATCTTTTTTCTTCTTGTGGTCTTCTTTTTTCTTCCCTACTTCTTGACTTAGGATCCTACTCTTGAGGGGGCTCTTCCAAGGCATGCCGGAAGGTTGTTTACCTTTAAGCTTGGACTTTTGTTGCGGTAGTCTTGGAAAGCATACCGGGAGGGTAGGACCAAGAGCGGAGCTTTCGCTGTCTGGGTTGTCTTCATTGCTGGTAGTGAAGCCTTCCTCTTTACTCGTGGTGTAACCTTCTTGGTTATCTTCTTTGCTGGTAGAGCACCCAAGGGTATTATCAGTGGGGTCTTCTTCAAAGAGGTTGTCCCCTGGGAAGTCGAGCTCATTAATCTCTTTTTCTAGGTTACAGTATATGTTATTCGAGGGGGCAGCTGTCGAAGAATTCCTTGTTTTTGATCTTCGAGGGCTAACTTTCCTCTTGCGTCTCACTTCAGTGAAACCTTCTGAATCCGTCTCAGCAACGCGAGTTCCCTCTTCTTCCTCCATTGGAGGGGGATGACCCCGAGTGTCGTCTTGGGGGAGAGGGTCTAGGGTCCCATCTGGTTTAAGCTTGTTTTTATTGGTACTTTTCTTCAGGGGGCAGTCTTTGATCCTCTGACCTTGAAGCCCGCACCGGAAGCACGCGTTTGGCAAATTCTTGTAAGTAACCTCTTGTGTCCAGGTCTTACCATCTCCACAGTTTATGGAGATCTTCGAGGGGAGGACCTGGTTCAGGTCTGTTTCAACGCAGATCTGAGGATGCCATCTTGCATTGAAAGAATGTTGAGCTCCATCGTAGATTAACCCCCCAACATCCTGTCTTGCGGCCATCGGGCGACCGATCGGTGAGACTATTTCACGGAGAAATCCATACATGAAGAAAGGCAGATTGGGAAGCTCCACCCAAAGCGGGTAACGAAGAGGCTTTGATCTGTTCGGGACAAAGTCTGGGGTCCACTTAAAAAGGCAAAGGGTGGACCGGCCCACTTGCCAGGAGCCGGCCTGCAGGGCTTGGAAAGCCATCTCTTCATTCTCAAATACAAGAAGCAGGTGATTCGCCGGCAGGAATTGACATTTGGACACAATTAAGCCTCGTGGGAACCACTCCTTGCGAAGCCAAATTCTCACACTTTCAAGAGGGGGCCTGGGGCCAAACATTTGACCGATCAGGCAAGTTTTCTTCAGTTCTTCCTGCTTTGCCGCCACAGACTCCTTGCATAAAGAGACCTCTGGGGGGTGCGACGTCCACTGGGACAGACTCCATCTCAAGGGGGGACACGGACTGAGGGGGAGCCACAAAGTCCATTTCTTTCTTCTCCATCGAATTTACCATATTATCTTGGCCTCCCTCGGTGGGTATAATGAGCTTCTGAAAATTGGTTCACCTTGTATAAGGCAGGTCCTCCTTGAAACTCTAAATGGCATGACAAATCCACACTGCTTTGGGAATCAAGAAAAGCCTTCTACGCAGATTCGGGGGAAGCTTAACATTGTCCTTTAAGTTCTTTAGAAGTTCCACATCTTAACATTGTTCTTTCTTTCTATTTTAAGTCATAAATAATACGAAGGGAACTCTCGAAGGAAGAAGAGGCAGAGAAGCACGCGGAAGAAAACTTTGAAAAAAATGGAGTAGAAGAGGCGGCGGGGTTCACTTTTCCGGAGGTAAATCTCCCAGGCCACAATCGCCCCCTCGGACGATGGAGTCTGGACCCAATGAGCACGGTTGAGCCCAGAGAGAGAAAGACCCGCGTCAGTCGGCAGCCACCCAGTCAATCGTCAGCCCGAAACCCGATCAATCGCGTGCCAGCCAGTCGCGATGGACACCCAAACGCGATGCCCCGTCAGTCGCGATGGACACCCGATGGACACCCAAACAATCGTGCCTCCTGGTCAGTCGCGATGGAGACCCCATCAGTCGCGACGGACCCCGCCCAAACTCTTCCTCCTTCGTGGCATTCAACTGCTCGATTTCCCGGCCCCTCAAAGCATTCCGTCGCTAGCTGTCAGTCGTCGCTCCTTCGCCTTCCTTCAGTTAGTCGTCACTCCATCGCTAGCTGTCAGTCGTCGCTCCTTCGTGGCATTCAACTGCTCGATTTCCCGGCCCCTCAGAGCATTCCGTCGCTAGCTGTCAGTCGTCGCTCCTTCGCCTTCCTTCAGTTAGTCGTCACTCCGTCGCTAGCTGTCAGTCGTCGCTCCTTTCATGCAGTTTGCTTTCGCTTCTTTCATCTGGACCCCAGACTTTGTTCCGAACAAGTCAAAGCCTCTTCATTACCCGCTATGGGTGGACCAATCCCTGTATTTCTTGTATGGATTTCTCCGAGAAATCGTTTCACCAATCGGTCACCCGTTGGCCTCAAGAGAGGATGTTGGGGGGTTAATCTACAATGGAGCTCAACATTCTTTCAATGCACAATGGCACCCACAAACCTGCGTTGAAACGGATTTGAACCAGGTCGTCCCCTCGAAGATCTCCATTAATTGTGGAGAGGGTAAGATTTGGGTAGAAGAGGTTACTTGTATGGATTTCTCCGAGAAATCGTTTCACCAATCGGTCACCCGTTGGCCTCAAGAGAGGATGTTGGGGGGTTAATCTACAATGGAGCTCAACATTCTTTCAATGCACAATGGCACCCACAAACCTGCGTTGAAACGGATTTGAACCAGGTCGTCCCCTCGAAGATCTCCATTAATTGTGGAGAGGGTAAGATTTGGGTAGAAGAGGTTACTTACAAGAATTTACCCAATGCATGCTTCCGTTGCGGACAACAAGGTCATAGGATCAAAGATTGCCCCTTGAAGCAAAATACGAATAAAAACAAGCTTAAACCAGATGGGGCCCCGGATCCTCTCCCTCAAGAGGGCACTAGGGGTGATCCCCTTCCGATGGAGGAAGAAGAGGGCACTCATGTTGCAGAAACGGATTCAGAAGGATTCACCGAAGTAAGACATAGGAGGAAAGTTAGCCCTCGAAGAGCAGTAGTAAGGAACGTTACAACCATTGCTCCTTTGAATAACATGTACTGTAACCTAGAAAAGGAGATTAATGAGGTTGACCTCCCAGGGGATAACCACGCTGAAGAAGACCCTGCTGATAATACCCTTGGATGCTCTACCAGCAAAGAAGACAACTAGGAAGGTTACACCACAAGTAAAGAGGAAGGCTTCACTACTAGCAATGAAGACAACCCGGACAGTGAAAGCTCCTTCCTTGGCCCTTCTCTTCCAGTGTGCATGCCAAGCTTACCGCAACAAAAGTCAAAGCTTAAAGGGAAACAACCTTCAGGCATGCCTTGGAAGAGCCCCCTCAAGAGTAGGATCCTAAGTCAAGAAGTTGGGAGGAAAAAAGAAGATCACAAGAAAAAGAAAGACTGGGCCCCTCCCCTCAAAGAGGGCAACCATCAATAATGAAAATCACATCGCTAAACGTCAGGGGTTTGTCTCCTCAAGAGCGGTAATTCTTGGTCAGCGGTTCAAAGGCAAGTGCATCAACCCTGACGTTATCTGCTTACAAGAGATTAAAATCGATGCAGAGGATCTCCAAAAATGGCTTAAATGCATTTCTACGAACCACCTTTGGTTCTCCACTTCGCACCCTAGGGGACAAGGAGTGCTACGATTGGTATTAGTCACCCCTGGTCCAGCAGATTGACCTCGACTTGTGAAGATCCGAATCATCATTGGATTGCTGCCTCTATCGGGTCCCCGTTTCAGTTCACTGTGGTCTCAATTCTCAATTTATGCCCCTAATGGAGAGGCTGATAGAATCGATACATGGGCTTCCCTTGACTCCCTCTCACACAATGTTTTGATTTGTGGGGACTTCAACATGGTTGAGTTTCTTGAGGACCGATGGAATAACAAGGGGAAAATTATTGACAGTCGGGAGAAAGAGATATGAGATATAATCAAGCTCCATCTCGACCTGGTTGAGGTGAAAGACATGAAGGGGTTCTCCTGGTCTAATCTCCAATTGGGGGACTCTCTGAGGAAAGGAAGACTTGATAGATATTACATCGACCAAAACACCATCCTCCAATGGGGTATCCTTTGATTTCCCAACACATGGACCTGACTATCTCGGACCACTACCCGATTACTCTTTCTTTCAAACCAATACCCTCGCTCCAAAAAGCTCCTTGGTTTCATGCCTGTCAAATGTCGTTTTCCCTCCCCTCTGTCCACCAAGAAATTTCTGCAGTGTGGGCGGAGGCCTTTGCCTATTGTAATGAGCCAGCTAACTGCTGACGAAGCGCGATGGAAAGGACTCGACAAATTTTGATTAGGACTCATAAGGCTATAAGAGATATCCATATAAAAAGAAGAGAAACGGTGTACCAGAGGCTCTCATGACTTGAAGAAGAAGTGAATAAAGGTAACTTGCAATGCCAACAAGGGCTTCTGACAATCAGGGGAAGATGAAGACTCGAGGAAGAGGTTCAAAGGAAAAAATCTACAAATATTCTTTAAAGACTGGTGGGCGGGGAAGGCTAATAAACCATCAAAAGAGATGTGTAACATCCTCAAAGGGAAACAAGCTAGGGAATCCATCCCCTTCTTGGTCAATAACAATGGGATCGAATGTAGCATGGAAGTTGAGAACAAATATACCATCGTCGAGCACTTTACCCATCTTCTCGGGGCCTCGACTCCTCTTTCCCCGCTCAGGTGCGACTGCATGGCAACCATCTCAAGGGTTGCTCAATCTAGAATCCACAGAACATGAATTCTCTGCTGGATGCTAACATTTTTGAGAATGAAATTATCAAGGTTATTGATGCTCTTCCCAATGGAAAAAGTCCAGGTCCTGATGGCCTCACCAATGAGTTTTTTAAGTCCTTCAAGCACCTGGTGGCCACCCAGCTACATTTGGTGTGGGAAGAGGCTCTTTCCTTTGGTGCCCTCCCTGAGTGTCTTAATAATGGTGTCATCAAGTTAATTCACAAAAGGGGAAATAAGAACGAATTGAAAACTAGTGGCCGATTACCATGCTCCAAACTGGATACAAGATAATTGCCAAAGTTATCTTCTCATTTAAAGTCATGCCTTTGTGAGGACTAGAAAGGTTTTATCAAAGGTAGATCTATACTTGAAGCAATTGATGATATTTGGGAAGGCCTTGCGTTTGCTGAGGAGTCTGCACAAGATCTGGTATTCATTAAGATCGACTTTGACAAAGCGTATGACAGATTGGAATGGGACTTTATTCTTCAATCACTAAAAGACCTTGGATGCAGCCAAAAGTTCATGAAGATGGTTTCCACTCCACTTGGCAATGCTTCAACGAGAATAAATATCAACGGTAAGCTCTCTAAGCCCATACGTTTAAAAAGATCTATCAGGCAAGGCTGCCCACTGGCCCCACTAATCTTTGCTATCGCCTCTGATGGCCTCCGTCGCCTATTAAAGTTTCACATGGATGCTGGCAATCTTAAATGTCTTTCCCTACCTCTAGATCATGGTCAAATGATTGCGAGACTCTTTGCCGATGACATGAATGCCTTTGTACATAACGATACGAACAACATTGAGCTATTCTGGAGCTGCCTCGACACCTCTTGTGTGGCATCAGGTTCAAAAATCAACCATGCTAAAACTGCTTTTAGAGCAATCTGTGGACCTCCACCCCAA
This sequence comes from Ceratopteris richardii, assembly GCA_020310875.1. Lineage (NCBI taxonomy): Eukaryota > Viridiplantae > Streptophyta > Polypodiopsida > Polypodiales > Pteridaceae > Ceratopteris > Ceratopteris richardii. The sequence continues at coordinate 7,940,638 of CM035416.1, forward strand.
TTGTTGTTAGATCATGGGTGTCAAGCTATCCCTAGAGGTTAAGTTTTCCGTCTCCTTGGTATTCCAATGGGCTTTGACATCCCATGGAACAACGGTGGAACTGGGTGCTATCCAAACTGGATAGCAAACTAAATCATTGGAAAGGTATGCAAATTAACTTGGCAGGGCGTGCTATGGTTGTTAACACTTTTATGCTCTCTACGACTATTTACTTTATCTCATGTTGGAGACCTACGAAGAAAGAGTTGGCCAAAGTTGAAAGAATCTAGAGAATATTCTTATGGACGGAGGACTCCAATAGGAGGGCGATTCCCAAAATCAAATGGGAAACTTGCATTAGCCCGAAAGACTCAGGGGGCCTGGGTATTTTGGATATCGCTGGGTTGGCGGACAAGTTGGCGGCAAAGTGGTTTATCAAGGCTTGGACTAATAGTGAGTCCTCTTGGGCTAAATTGATCTTCAGAAACATGAAAGACCTTACCTTAGTTGCCCACCTTGGTTGGAAGGACATAGGGATCCTCACGCTTTTGTTCTCCCCCCACCGGGTGTCCCCTAAAGGCTCTAGCCTTGTGTGTTCCTTATGGAAGAGTTGGAACAAGGCCAAACAATTCATCAGACTCAGTGATGAGTGGAAGTGGGTGGCGGGGATAAGAAAAAATGACTCTATCTGGTTCTCAATCAATGACATTAGGGGGGTGAAGTCATGGAACCTCCAAATTGCTAAGCGGCTATGGAACAAGGGGTTAAAGCAATGGAAACAGCTCTGGAAACAAGAGACCGGCCAGTGGATCAGGTTTGAAGACTTAGACCCAACACATAGAGTTACCCTTGAAGAATGGACTCTTCTTCAAGGCAGATGTTTAGCATGCGACCACTCAACTACCCACCTTCTCTGCGGACAAGATCTTCCCTGCCTAGAGGGCCTCAAATGGAGCAATGGTAAGAAACTATCTAGAATCCCCAACTTCAAAGAGAACTCAGATGTTCATCACACCCTCAGCAAGATGTGGTGCCTTTATTGGACCAAACTTTGATGGGAACTTAAGTTCATGTCTATTTGGAACCCCCTAATTGAGATCAAAAAGTCTATGCTCATGTGGCAGATCCTGCATAAGGGTATCTGGTCGAATGCAAGGGCTAACAAAATTTGTGGGGTTCCACCTTGGTGCAAGAGGTGCCATCGATGCATCGAAGATTTAGTTCACCTTTTCTTCGATTGCCCCAAGTCCCATGTTATTTGGCATCATGTGACGTGGGTTTTGAGACTCATGAACCAAATCAATTGGAAACAGACATTGTTGGGGGAGGCGGTTGGATCCTCATCTAGGCTGTGAAATGCCATGTGGGGTGAGACTCTTTGGAAGATTTGGAGGGAGCGATGTGCTATCAATTTTGGCCAAGCTCCAAAGGAATGGTCGATTCAGAAATCCTTGTTTCTTCTAGGAAAAAGAATCTCCTGTGATAATAGATCCCCACCGTTTAGGCACCACTTTATTTATGTCCTCGAACATAACAAGTTGAAACCCAAATGGGCCCCACATGAGGGAGATGATAAATTTATCAGCCTCATTTGTAATGCCCTCTAGCTCACCGAACTTGTCCCTTGCATTATGGGATTTGGGAGGTCCCATGGGCACTAGTCCCATTCACTTGTAAATTTTCTCTTTTATTCTAATTAAAGTCCGGGAGAATAGGCCAAGGCAGAACTTCCTTTCATTAAAAAGAAAAAACCATCGATGCAAAGAAAAATTCTCTCTTATTTGGAAGAGCCAAAAAGTATGGACAATATGGTCAAGATCGGGAGGACATTTATGTGTATGGAGTTTTAAGCAAAAAATGTACAAGATTAAACTGGGTATTATGTTTGCGCCTTGTGAATTGCATGAAAGACAAAGATTTATATTTGTAAGTGATAAAAACTTTAGTGAAGATCTATATGGTTCATTTTAGGCACTAAAAGCAATCGAAAGTGTGCATACTCTTTTGAAGAACTTAACATGAAGCATGAACGGTCTCACAAATACTAGCACATACCACCATACACTTAAACTTTTATTTCTCTACGATACCTCAAGATGAACTTGAGAAAAATTGCATAGTGATTGAATGCGTGTTATCTATTGAAAGTTACTCATACACGCTCAAAGAACCAATGCATCCAAGAGTGAAAATTACTGATGTGAATGCGTGTGAGAATTTCTCATGTACACTCAAAGAGCCAATGCATCCAAGTGAGGATACCTCATTGTGCACACATAGTGACCACACATCAGTTTTAGTATAATTCCTCCCAAATTATATAGAGATTGGACCAAAATAATTGGGCCAATTTTAGAGAACTATATTAGCTTACTAAGGGTTCATACAATCTACGAAATGAGTAAAACTTGCGAACCTAGACATTGCTTGACTAGGCAGGTAGATATTCCAAATCAAAATAGATGTACAAGCGTGAAGAGGGACTACTTGCTTCCATTATTTAACCACTTAACCCTACATTATAGCTATGAGATCTAGCTTCCCTTATTTAAAAAAATTTAACTCTACATTATAGGTATCATATCTAACTGTGAGTAATGAGATTCATAGAAATATTTGAGGAGGATATCAAATGAAACTTTTTCTTTTGAGGCATGTATGATTTTCCTTTCGTCTAGAGATCCACTTGGAACCAATGAATGTCCATGGTTAGCTCTATTTCGTCTTAGAACAATGGTGAGTGGCAATGTTGACGAAGATCCAAACTCAAATTATCAATCAAGAAGACATGAGGGTGATTTGAGGGTTGTGAGAAAGTGATGCATGCAAATATCTATATGAGAACCAAGGAAATGCACACACAAACACACACACAAACATACACACACGAAAAGAAGAAATAGATTGGAACAATAGAGTCTATTCATTCCATAGCATATAATTACAATAGTCCTTTACTTTCCTTCACTAGCTAACACTATCTATACAACCATTATCTAACATCTGAAAATGGGCCTACATGCTCTATTTATAGTTTTTAGACTACTTTTGATCAGTTTCAAATCTAGTGTCTGATATAGTTAATTTTTTTTTCGAAGAAGCAAGAAATATGAATTAAAAAAGAAATGTAAACCAGTACAAAGGGCAGTCCACCCCCATCTAAAAAAACACAGTAGACACAGCTGCCAGGAATACAAGGGGACACTATGAGGCTACAAATATAGGCATAAGCCCAATTGTTCTTTAAGTACATAAAAATATCAGTTCTAGCTGGGTATTATAGTAGAGCTTGAGGAGGGAGTCTCTCCACTTACATGGAGCTATAGAAGCAAGGTGAGCTAAAAGCTTGAAGTCCTCATGAGGAGCATCATTGATCATAGATATACATTTGTGCCCTAAATTCCTGAGACCCTTCAGACAGATATGTAGCAGGGAGCAATTCGTGTTGTTCATCACCTTGTTGTTTCTCGATATATAGATGTGCCAAAGGATATGACCCCTCTAGATGTTCCATAGCACATAGTCCATACCCCTACTGGACCCCACCAGGGTTTCTCTATAAGAGAGGTTGACCTGCATTTTATGACAGATAGGAGAGAGCAAGCAACAGAATTTCTGAGCATGCCTCCAGCTGAAGAAAAGATGGAGGATGTCCTCCTCATTGCCACAAAATTTACATACTTCATTTTTGAATCCATATCTCCTGACTTTGGGCCCACACCAAACCCCATTGTGTAGGATGAGCCACATCAAAGAAGAGTGCTTGATGTTGAAGCGGAGGTTGTAAAGGCCCAAAAACCTATGTTGCCACTGAGCAGCATTCTAGCAAAGCTTCCATCTAGAATTAAGCTTATGCAGTATAGTGGTGACAGTTCCTCTCTGTTTTTTGAATCTTCTTAGCATGTCTTGATTGATCTCTGTCAAGCTAACCCTTGTTCTCTTATGAAATTCAGTAAGTCTCTTCACGAGCATGCTTTTGTGCTCCAACAGAACCTGCAAGCACCCAACAAAGAGGTCAAAACTGGTAGCAATCTGCTCATTGGACAGAAGCTGGTTATTATCACATAAATATCTCTAGGAAGAGAATCCATGAATGAAGCATTTGTGTTGCTTAATGCTTAGAGATCCATTCTCCCACAGTGAGAGCCATCCACTCAAGATACTTTCCTGTATGAAGAAGTCAGAAAAAAGAAAATACTTGGGGTTGGGGAAACATTTAGTTTTGACTTGCATCCAATCATTGCAAAACCTGCAAGAGATGGTGCTGCCAAGAGGAGTCTAACAGTGAGGAGAAACCATTATGTCCCAGAGATTATGCCCTTTCCAAGCTTTGTAAATAGTTAGGTAGAATTTGTGCAAGTTACGTTTCAAGAGGAGAGCCCAAATGTCCATGGATTCAACACCCCTAGCTACCCATTTGGCTGAAAGCTTTGTGGCCATTTTGATAGGGTAGTAGATGCCAAGCCCGCCCTCTTTTTTAGGGAGACAACAGGTGGTCCATGCCACTTTGGGGATTCTATTTTGGTGAGTGTTGCCCCCGCCTCCCACAAGAACCTTCTTGAAAGAGTGAAAACCAAATTAAAATTCTTTTTATTAGGCATCCAATAGAACATAAAGTACACAAGGGAGGGCAAAATGTAGTGGTTTAGAACAAAGACTCTATGGGAGAGGTACGATTGACAGGCATACCATTGAAAGATCTTCTTTCTAAACTTGTTCATGATCCAGTCCCACCTTTGGTTAAGGGACACATGGAACCCCATGGGGATACCCAATAGTCTAAAAATTTCCCCTTCCTTAATAATGTCACATCCCAAAGAAGTGATCGAAGGGGGCACTTGATTGGTGGAAGCTTTAAAGGTTGTTTTTCTATGGTTAATATGGAAACCACTAGCTAAAGAGAAGGTGATTAGGCAGTCAAGCACACAATCAACATAATTAGGCTCAGCTTTAACCAAAATGTTAGTGTCATCAACAAAAGCCTAAAGGCAGAGTTGATTGGAGGACCCTGGAATGGAAATCCCTTCAAGCTTGTTGTTGGACAAGGAATCCTTGAGTAGCAATGACAAAGAGGAGGAGGCATCCTTGTCTGATGGATCTCTTGAGTCTGAAGTGGGGAGAGATGTTGAAGATAAATGTACAAGCTCATTTTCATATGAGCCATGATTGGAAAAGTGGAGGAAAAAAGGAAAAAATAATAAAAGAAAAAGTCTAGTCAAAATTCATGATGAGTAAGAGATACAATATCTTGCCTTGTAGTTAGTAGCATGTAGTGGAGAAAGTGGTGAGTTAAGAAGGAGGCACAAACTTCTTCACATGCTCATTGGTTATAAAAGTGAAGTGGGAGCACATTCAAAACAAGGAGAGAAAGAGGCAAGAGCTCATAGTAGTCAGATCTAGCCATTTTGTCATTTTGTCTTCCCTTAGACTCCTTCCAGCCGCACATCAGTTTGTACACAACTCTGTTGTGGAGCTATTATCTCAATGGATATGTACCCATTTTGTGCGTTTAAGCATTCATTGGAAAGCTTATCTTGTGATTTTCTTGCATATCAGATATATCTTTGAAAGCTTATGTACTTTGTGAGATATCAATGAAAGAGTGAAGTCCAGGTTTTTAGTATACCTGTGTAGATAGATAGTCTATTTTGGTCGGTTAAGTTTCCCAACCAAAACATATCCAAATTGTGTGATTTTTGTCTTGTTGGAAAGCTCTTGACATCTACTTACACTGTCACAAAAATCTCATTGCGATCATTTATATTTGGTGAGATATCTATCAGAGAGTAAAGTCTAGTTTTACAGTGTACTTATATGTGCAGGTGGTGTAATTTGGCTAGTTGTGTTCCTTGACCAAAACGCATCCAAATTACTTGTTTTTTAGCTTGTTGGAAAGCTATTTGTGTCTACTTTCTCTGTACCAAATCTCTGTCTCAAAGGATATATATTCAGAGATTTATTTGTCCGAGAGTGAAGCTCAGTTCTTTAGCATACCTGTGTGGACAGGTAGTTCATCTTTGTCAGTTGTGTTTCCTAATCAAAACTTGTCCAAATCAAGTTATTTATAGCTTGTTAGAAAGCTATTTTTATCTACGTTGATTGCCTAAAGGCTCAAGTCCATTTGAGTTTTGTATTAAGATCCGCAAGCTATCTAAGGTGCAGCTATTTGTCTAAGTGCTGGACATACAAGGGTGGTTCACTACACATTTCCGTTGCACATAGGAGAACTCATTCTCCACAGTTGGTATCAGAGCCAACTTGGTGTTGAAGCTTCATCATCAGAGCTGGAGTTGAAGCAAAGCAAAAGTGGAGCTACAAAACAAGAGGGAGCTTCACAAACACAAGAGCAAAGGACTATAACTATTCGAGGTAACTCTCAAAGTCTTTGATACTCTTCAATGGCTGACTTGGGTCAAAAAGTAGAGAATTTGGATAAGGATAACTATCCCGTGTGGAAGTTTAGAATGACCAACTACCTAATGGGTAAAGGCTTATGGGGTATTGTGAGCAAGGATGATGCTCAACCTCAAATCAATCAAGCTATGGCCACCGAAGTCCAAAGAAGGCAAGCAAAAGAATGGGAAGAGAGGAATAGGAGATTCATGTTCCTCATTTCGAAAGTCATTACTAATGCCATGGTAGGGCATATTCAACATCTAGAGAAAGCTAAGGATGCTTGGGAAGCTCTTGAAAGGATGTATTCAACAAATAACAAAGCTAGGAAACTTCAACTCAAGAATGAGTTGAACACAATCAAGAAAAGTTTGAGTCAATCCATAGCTGAATATACTTTGAAGATTAAGGAGCTAAGCGATGATTTAGCTTCTATTGGCACAACGGTTGAAGACGAAGATCTTGTGTGTTATACTCTCAATGGCTTGAGAGAAGATGAAAGATGGAAGCCTTTTATAACTTCCATTAACTTAAAAGATGTATATCTAGGTTTTGAACAACTAATCCCTCATCTTGTCACAGAAGAGCTTAGCTTCGGTGGTCCCAAAGGAAAGGACAGCCACAACCAAATGTTATATGCAGGTCGAGGTAAAGGAAGAAACTCAAGAGGAGGCTTAAGAGGAAAAGGAAGAGGTCACAACCACTCCAACTACAATTAAAACAATTCGGAAGACAACAAGGATGCATCAAATGCCAACACACAAGGAAGAGGTCGACGTAGAAGTAGAGGAAGAGGCCGAAGCTCCTACAATTCTCATAAAGGTATAACATGCTATCATTGTGGTAAAGTAGGACACTATGCTAGTGATTGTTGGCTGAAGAATGGAAGACCAAATGGAGGCAATCAAAGGAACCAAAGCAACTATGCAAGCACCTCAAGTGAAGGAAGCAAGGACACACTACTTGCAATGAGACATGAGTACAGAAGCTCTTGTGAAGATGACAAAAAATGGTACATTGATTCAGGTTGTAGTAACCATATGTTATGCCAAGGAAGTTTGTTCACTAATCTACAGGTACCAAGTGGAAAAGGATGTGTTGAAACAGGTGATGATACTCAACACATGATTGAACATATTGGAGATATAAGGCTTGGAGATACAAGTAGAGCAAAGGTACTATCTAATGTTCTTCATGTTCCTTCATATGGTAGGGCAAATGGTAGAGAAGGGTTATCATGTTATATTCAATGAGAATGGTTGCTTCATAAAGAATCCAAAGGAAGACTTCAAGGTCATTTCTCAACGTAGAAGAGAAGGAAGGATGTTCACTTTGGACGTCCAACATCCACATGGAAAGGTCATGTACATTCAATGTGGGAACAAGAAGATTTCGGAGTTGGACTTAAGGCACAAAAGAATAGGACACATCAACATTCCAAAGCTGAAGGACATGAGCAAACATGAAGTGGTAAGAGGTCTTCCAAAATTTAATAGCATTGGACTACATGAGTTATGTGAAGCTTGTCAACTAAGAAAGCAAACGAGGCAGCCATTCAAGAGGAGCAATTATGTGGCTCCAAATGTCTTGGACTTGATACATACGGATGTGTGGGGACCAACCCAAGAGGCATCAATGGCTGGTAATAGATTTTTTGTCACCTTCATTGATGATCACTCAAGAAAAGTATGGCTGTTTTATACGAAGCAAAAATCAGAGGTGTTTTCTATATTCAAAAGATGCAAAGTTGAAGTTGAAAAGGAAAGAGGAAGGTCTATCAAAACCTTAAGGTCCGATGGCGGAGGAGATACTTCTCCAAAGAATTTTCAGATTTTCTACAAGAGAATGGGATCAAAAGGCAATTCACTTGTAGCTATACACCACAACAAAATGGAGTACCTGAGAGGAAAAATAGTCAAATTGCTGAAATTGCAAGATGCATGCTCAACGAAATGAAGGTACCATTGTACTATTGGGTTGAAGCTACCACAACCGCCATTTACTTGACGAATAGGTGCACAACATCGGGAATACATCACTTAACTCCAGAAGAGGTATATTCCGGTAAGAAACCTGATCTTACACACCTCAAAATATTTGGATGTGTTTGCTTTGTTCATATTCCACAAGAAGTTAAAACAAAGATGGAACCAAGATCAGAAAAATGCATTTTCATCGACTACTCGATGGAGCAAAAAGGATACAAGTGTTACACCCTAGAACAAAGGAATTAAGAGTCTCGCGAGATGTGGTCTTTGATGAACTAAGACCATGGTATGAAGATAAAGGAAAGGAAAAGATTCTTGAAGAAGATTGTGATGATTATGCAGGAACAAATCAAAGAGAAGTTCAACAATCAAGCACAAAGCTATCATGTCCAGAGGCATCTACATCAAATGAAGAATGTTCAACATGGAGGGGGAGTCATTCTTTGTCTTCAAATTCAGCTCATAGTAGAGCTGAAGAAGCAAGTGCTACTCCATACAGTGAGGTAGATGCAAGTGAAGAAGAATATGAAGAGGTAATCACTCGGATGGTAAAGTTGAATAGGTTAAAGAAGCAACTTTCTAAAGGAAATGAAAGAAGATCTTCAAGGACAAGGTATCCAACTCAAAGGTTAAGTTATGATAGTTTTATGGCGACACATTTTGCATAAATGATGCAGGTTATCAAAGACAAAGAGCCTGAGACATATAAAGAAGCTTGCACACAAAAGGAATGGAAGCAAGCTATGAAAGAGGAGATCAAAGCTCTAAAAGATAATCACACATGGGACCTAGTGCCAAAGAAAGAAGGTATGAATATTGTTCCAAACAAATGGGTGTTTAAAGTAAAGAGGAATGCTGATGGTTCACTAGCTAGATATAAAGCTAGAGGATTTAAACAAAAACAAGGCATAGATTATGATGAAGTTTTCAGCCCCATTGCAAAGATGGGAACTATCAGAACCTTAATATCAATTGGTGCTTCAAGGAGATGGCCATTATATCAACTCGACATAAAAAATGCCTTTCTCAATGGAGAACTACAAGAAGAGGTATACATGAGTCAACCGGTTGGATTTGAAGATGAAAACCATCCAGATTTTGTTTGCAAGTTGAAGAAGGCACTTTATGGCTTGAAGCAAGCACCAAGAGCATGGAATCAGAGATTGGTAGAGTATCTAACTAAGTGTGGATACAACCCAAGTAGCGCAGATCCTTCATTGTACATGAAGAAGGAAGAAAATAGAGAGGTATATATTTGCATATACGTCGATGACCTCATCATAACAGGAAATGATGTTATAGGGATTAAAGATATCAAAAGGAAGCTTGGTAAGGAGTTTAAAATTTGAGATCATGGAGAGCTGAAATATTTTTTAGGAATTGAAGTTGTTTATGGAAAGAGTGGCATCTACTTGATGCAAAGGAAGTACTTGTTGGATGTTCTTTTCATATTTGGAATGAGTGAATGCAAAGCACTCACTCAACCCATGGACACAAATACAAAGATTTGTTCAAATGATGGAGAACCATTGGAAGATGTAATGACATACATAAGCATTGTAGGATCATTGATCTATGCAAACATTACAAGACCTGATTTGTCTTATGTTGTTGGTGTACTTTCTCAGTTTATGCAAGCCCCGACAAGTGAACACTTAAATTCAGCCAAGAGAGTGTTGAGATACATAAAGCATACAATTAATCATGCTTTGTTTTACAAGTTTGATGAAGAAATGCAGGTCAAAGGCTTTAGTGATGTTGATTGGGCAGGTTCAAAGGAAGATAGAAGATCAACCTCAGGTTATGTGTTCATGATAGGAAGCAAACCTATCACGTGGAGATCAAAGAAACAACCTACTGTTGCACTTTCATCTATGGAGGCTGAATATAGAGGATTAGCATTTGCCACATGTGAAGCAATGTGGATTAAAAAGATTTTGGCTGATCTTGGAGTGCAAGTTGGAACCATCCCTATATATGGTGATAACATGTCAAGTATCTACTTGGCAAGCAATTCTATGTTTCATGCAAGGAGCAAGCACATAGAGGTCCACTACCATTATGTAAGGGAGAAGGTGCTGAGCAAAGATGTGGAGATAAAGTTCATTAGATACCAAAGAGCAGGTTGCAGATATGTTTACAAAGTTCTTGGATGCTTCTAAACTCAAAGGCTTCAAGGATGTGATAAATTTGCAGGACATGGATGAAGATAACTCCCAAATGAGCTTGAGGGGGAGTGTTGAAGATAAATGTACAAGCTCAATTTCATATGAGCCATGCTTGGATAAATTTACCAAATATAAAGATAAAGGAAAAGTGGAGGAAAAAAGGAAAAAATAATAAAAGAAAAAGTCTAGTCAAAATTCATGATGAGTAAGAGATACAATATCTTGCCTTGTAGTTAGTAGCATGTAGTGGAGAAAGTGGTGAGTTAAGAAGGAGGCACAAACTTCTTCACATGCTCATTGGTTATAAAAGTGAAGTGGGAGCACATTCAAAAAAAGGAGAGAAAGAGGCAAGAGCTCCCAGTAGTCGGATCTAGCCATTTTGTCATTTTGTCTTCCCTTAGACTCCTTCCAGCCGCACGTCAGTTTGTACACAGCTCTTTTGCAGAGCTCATATCTCAGTGCATATGTATCCATTTTGTGCGTTTAAACATTCATTGGAAAGCTTATCTTGTGTTCTTTCTGTATATCAAATATCTCTTTAAAAGCTTATGTAGTTTGTGAGATATTAGTGAAAGAGTGAAGTCTAGTTTTTTAGTATACCTATGTAGATAGGTAGTCTTTTTTGGTCGGTTAAGTTTCCCGACCAAAAAATATCCAAATTGCGTGATTTTTGTCTTGTTGGAATATTCTATGAGATATCTGGCAGAGAGTAAAGTCCAGTTTTACAGTATACTTATGTGTGTAGGTGGTTTGATTTGGTCAGTTGAGTTCCCTGACCAAAACTCATCCAAATTACTTGTTTTTAACTTATTGGAAAGCCATTTGTGTCTAGTTTCTTTGTAACAAATTTCTTTCTCAAAGGATATATATTCAGAGAGTTATCGCTCGGAGAGTGAAGCTCAGTTATTTAGCATATCTGTGTGGACATGTAGTTCATCTTTGTCAGTTGTGTTTCCTAATTAAAACTTGTCCAAATTAAGTTGTTTATAGCTTGTTAGAAAGCTCTTCTTGTCTACGTTGATTGACTAAAGGCTCAATTCCATTTGAGTTTTGTATTAAGAGCAGCAAGCTATCTAAGGTGCAGGTATTTCTCCAAGTGCTGGACATACAAGGGTGGTTCACTACACATTTTCGTTGCGCATAGGAGAACTCATTCTCCACAAGAGAGAGCACCATTCAAAGAGACTCTAGAATTGGCATTGCCAAATAAGGTACTCACAGCTCTAATGAAGTGCTTTCCAAGCCCAATATCATGAAGGGATTAGAGGAGAAAGTCCCATTCCATTCTATCATAGGCTTTGTCAAAGTCTATCTTAAAAAAATTAGAAGTGTTGTTTGGACTCTTGGGCAAAGTCAATACTTTCCCAAAGGGAGATGATGGCATCCAAAACAAAGCGGCCTTTGATGAAACCTTTTTGTTCAGGCAGGATAAAGTCTTTCATATGGGGACTGAGTCTGCTAGCCAAGGTAGAGGCTATGATCTTATATATAGAGGTCAAGCAGGTAATAGGTCTCCAGTTGTTGAGATCCTCCTTAAGTCCTCTTTTATGAACCAATTTTATAACTCCAATGTTGATCTCAATAGGAAGAGTGCCTTTCCTCATAGCTTCTTTCCACACCGTGAGAATGAAGGGGGTTAGGAAATCATCAAGAGCAATGAAAAAATAATTGGGAATACCATCAAGACTAGGAGATTTGTAGGGTTTCAATTTACCGATGGTTTCTTTAATCTCACCGGCAGTCAGGAGCAGGTCTAGCAAGGCAACGAGGTGGGGAGGAAGTGTTTTCTTCCTCTTTAAGGCAACAATAGCTCTAGCTCCGCAGATATCCTCCCCCCACTTGGGAGAACTAGAGAAAACATCTCTAAAGAAGCATGTAGGCTCCTGCAAATTCTCGTCCATACTGATAGCAACACCACCAAACTTTTTCATCAACATCGGAACGAATTCCTTACATTTCTTCTTTTTGAGCAGAGAAAAAATAAACTAGTTGGGACGGTTGACTCTCCCCACCCGAAATTCGCTTGAAGCAGAGAGAAGTTTACTATCCTCAAGGTACTCCTCATATTTTAATCTCTCCTGAAGACATAAAACTTTATCCATAAAGTTGGGTCCTTTAGAGGCCAAAATGGAGTCTATATCTCTAGAGATTTGTTGCCTTTGTCTATAGCTAATGTTTTTCTTGAGGTTCCTATAGTGACTGAAAAGATCTTGCACTTCCTTAATGGCTTTAGACCAAGCAAGCGAAGGGTTGGGTCAAACCCTAAAGTATTTGAGAAATATCTCCTCGGTCTGCTCGATGACATAGGGGATACAAAGCAGCATAGGGTCCAAGTGAGGCCAGCTGACCTTAAAGTTGTGGCAAGGGTTCCTAAAGGAGATAAGCAAAGGTAGGTGATCAAACATACATATGGTCTTATCAGTGAGGGCCTTGACATCTCCAAAGGACTGGAGGAAGGGGATATTGACATAGCATCTATCAATTCTAACCGCATGGAAGTGATTGGTTTTTTATTTGTTATTCCACGTGAAGCTAGAATGGTCAGAGATATCCAAAAGATCATGAGTAGCAACTAGATTAAGCCAAGTAGAACATTCATGACTAGAGACAGTGTTACCTTGCTTGTTATGTCTATCCCTTAAGGAAGTGACCATGTTAAAGTCACCAGCTAACAGGATGGGGCCATGGAGCTTGCTAATATCTTCCGAGCTAAGACTTCTTTGGGAAGAGAAGTTCAAAGCATAAAGACTTATGATGGTGCATTCGTAGGGTTTAGCAAGGAAACATCTTCAATAAGATGTTTGAGGGAGAGGGAAACCCCAAGAGAGCCCCCCCCCTCCCCCCCCCCCCCCCGACCAAAAGGGTGATTAGTACAAAACCACTTATGCTTATTGAAAACTATATAAAGATGCACCATAAATTTATCCTTGTTCACTTTGAGCTCTTGAAGACATAAAAAATAAGTCATAATAGAGCTCTCAAGAATCCACTTAGCAACTATTTTAGCCCTTACTGGATTAGTGATCCATTTTATATTGTGCAACAACATATTGATGTTCATCATAAACGAATTAAAGAAGCAACAGGCTAGGCACAAGAGATATATCATTTTCAGATATTTTTTGTCAGTTTGTTCATAGAAACGGAGTTCTTCAATATCTCCCTCCTCTTAGACCTGTAGTTACCTCCAATGCATCGAGCCTTGCTGACGTGTTGTCCAAGAGGAGCATCATTTTCCTTCTCGTTGCCTAGTGACTCGTTGTCGGGAAGGAGGCAAGGACGGAAGAGCGGCACGGGGTTGGATCAAGCCCCGGCGTGGGTCGTTCTCCCTGTTCGGTGAGTGGCATTTGCACGCTGGGTGCCTCACTCTTGATATGGTGACTCGTATCACACGTTGTAGGACCGCACCTCAAAAGAGAAAGTGAATGCTTGCGTGCATGGAACGTAATCGTCCCAGATGAAAGATCGAGATACAGTGCAGTATGAAACTGCAATGCTTAGTAATATAGGATCAATACAACTAGAGTCCTCCAATAAATGTCAATAATGCAGATCAATGATACAATAGGCCGCTATAGTGTAGATTGGTGATACAACAGGCCGCTACAATACGGATCGGTAATACAATAGCCCGCTAGAGTGCAGATCAGTAATATAACAAGCCCCTATAGTACGGATGAGTGATACAATATGCCACTATATTCCAGATCAAGTAATACGGTGTAGACTTCCCGCTATAGTGAGAGAAGGTGCCCATGGGCTTCTCTTTGATCTTCACCGCAAGAACTTTTCTTCAAACCCAGTCTTTAATCTTCATAAAGTTCAGATGATCTCTTTACTTCAAATATCAGGCACAAACCTGGAGGGAATATTTGCAAGGAAAATCCACGGGGGTACTCTTTACTTCATAAAATCATCTCCAAATCATGAGAATCCTGCAACTTCAAGAGGCGATCTACAGAACACTTCCATGGGGGATAATGCTTCGCTTCTGTCTTCAATAACTTTTCTTCACTTCAAATAATATTCTTCAAATCATGAGAAACTACAACCTGGAAAGAAGTTCCACAAGGAAGATCCACGGGGTACTCTTTACTTCGGGTCTTCAAACCTTTTCTCACTTCATATAATCTCTGAAATCATCAACCGCAACTTGGGGGGAAGATCGGCAAGGAAAATCCATGGGGAGTAATGCTTTGCTTTAGTCTTCAGTAACTTTTCTTCACTTCATGTAATATTCTTCAAATCATGAGAAACTACAACCTAGAGGGAAGATCCACAGTGGTATAATCTTCTTCACTTTGGTCTTCAAACTCTTCAACTTTACTACTCCTCACTTCATATAGTCATCCAACACCAATACCTAGAGGAAAGATCTACAAAGAAGTTTGACAGGGAGTATAAATCTTTACTTTGATCCTCAAATCTTTCAACTCTTTACTTCATATAATCTTCTTAGCAAGTCATGAGAATCCTCGACCTATACCTGGAGGAAAGATCCACAAAGAAGTTCGGCAGGGAGAAACAAATGATATTTGGACACCTATTTATAGGGTCCCCCTCTCTAGGACCTCTCTAGAATCTTCTAAACTCCTTATCTAACTTTCTTGTTTCAAAACTCATCTTGCATGGTCATCTTCTATTTTGGGAAAATCCCATCTCTTAATTCTATTTTCGGTTTTTCTTCTTTTTAATTTTCCAATTTCTCTTTTTCTATTTTTGGTCTGTTTTCTTTTTCTCTTTTTTATTTTTCTAGGAGTAAGGTTTTTGGTTTCACATTATATGTATAAAATTAAATCAAATTTAAGGTTTAGGACTTAGGATAAATGATACATGTAAAGGTCCAATCTAGGGTTTCCATGGGATAAAACTCAAGTTTTTAGGGGGTTTCAAGTGTCAGACCTAGGGTTTATGGGTCAAAAGCTAGCTATTTACACACACAGATCTAATGTACATATTTAGCATGGTTTTGCATCTCTCAATTAATCAATTTAGCCAAAACATGCACAAATTTTAGCTCTTTCTCGGTTAAAATATCACACCAAAACCAAAAATCAATGAACTTTGAAAAAATTAATGCACACTTCCCTGAGGGATTTCATCTCGACATTCGCCCCCATAAACCTACACATCGTCCCGATGGGCCAACCTACAAAGTCCAACAGAAGTGTATCAGGATTCTTTTGAAACTCTTTTTACTTTTTATGTTTTTCTTTCAAAAATCAAAGTGTGATCTCATGCATTCCATGCAAATTTATAAAGATTAGTAAAAAGTTTAGAAAATTAAGGAGATGCAAGCTTCACAACCATCTTACTATGTTTTTGCTTCTGGAATCTGGCAAGTAATCATATGAATAAATAATTGGCTTCCTAGATCTTTTGTTTGTTCAACTCGTTCAAATCTAGCAACTTATCCTAAGTACTAGCATATAATAAGCTTCTAGTAACTCAGTTTGTAGAATATGCCTTGATTCCTCTATTTATCCCCTACTGTCCAACTCTCCATCAGATCTCTTTTCTTATCTTTTACTTTTTCATTTTCTTTTTCTCTTTCTTTTTCTTTTCTTTTATTTTTCACTTCATCTCAGCTCCATTTTTCTTTTTATTTTTATTTTAACAAATTGGCCTATGTCGAAATCCAGTGTGACTCTTGGACTTGTCTACCTTGCCAAGTTTACCCCACTTGTCTGCTGACCCGACATAGTGCACAACATATACAACCTCAACCCTACATGAAATCGACGTCAGCTCATGGCCCTGCTCACCTGGCCAGAGTGATTTCACATGCTTACCGACCCATGCAGGTGCATGACAACAGATAGGTCAGGCCTATGATGAAACTAGCATCAGGTTGTGGCCTTGATCACCCGACCAAGGTGATTTCACCCGTCTACTAGTCCATTGTAGCGCTCTAACAACATGCACACACATATATAGCTAGCTTGAGTATGAAGGTTTCTCATGAATCTTGATCCATATGGAGGTAAGATCTCACAAGAAATAAATACTAGGACACAAAGAATCCCACTCACTAAGCATTCAAATCAATTAGCATATACTTGCACTCAGTTTAAGCATGCCATCACATTCCCAAGCTTTCACTCCCAAAAGTCTATAGTCCGCTAACTGACTCTATTCATATAATTTCAAGCCATTCATGCGTCATGCAAAACCATAATAAATATTTGCTATGTTCCTTCTTCATGATTTTCTAATGCAATGCAAATGCTCTTTCAAAAAGAAAGAAGATTCCAAATCGGAAACATTTCACCTGATCATTTGTTTCAACTTCATTGTTGTCTAATCTAGCCTTTCTTCAACTTTCTTGCTCTATCGTTCTTCATCAGCATAAGCCTCAGTGTCATCTGTATCCTCCAACATCGTCTTCATTATCAATTATCCTCAATCATCATCCATTATCAATTATCATCAATCATCATCCATTATCAATCAACCATCATCATTCATCATCATCAATCACTATCATTTATCATTCAATCATCATAAATCATCAATCCTTATCATTTTCATTATCATTCATCATCATCACTCATTAATCATTTATCAATCATCAATCATTATCATTCAATAGCTCTTGATCATTCTTGTATGTTTCATTATGATTCTTCTTCAATCATCCTTAAATATTTGCAAATATATCTTGAAAAGTTAGTTTTCTACTTCTTTTGTTCTTTTTCAAAGTCTTAGAGGACTTCGAAGTTGTTTTCACATTTCCCTCAATTTGCTTAATAATATCATCAAGAAATCATTTCTCTACTTTGTTAACTTGTTTTATTTCTTCTTTTCTTGTTCAATCTATTTGTCAAAGTTTAATTGAGATTGTAATTTTGTAACTTTCTCTTGATCAAATAGATTCTTATTAGTTAAAATTTTTGGATCAAATGAAACATATACATCTTGGTCTTTCTTTGATTTCTCTCGAATTTCTCTATCAAATTCTCTTTTATCAATTTCCATTTGTTCTTGTAATTTTTGCTCAATATTTTGTTTTTCAACCTTTATCTGTCTACTTCTTGTTTCCTCAATAGATTTCTCTTAATTCAGAATAGATACCATACTCATTTGTTCATCGGACCTATTATTTGCATGCCTTTTAGGTTTCCATATCTTTTGAATTGACTTTGATCTAGTTTTGGTCTCATCAAAATATTCCTTCATTCCACCTCTTCCTACATTCAAAGGTAAAGATGAACAATCTTGGTATTTACAAATTTTACCCTCATGTTCTCTTACTAGTTTATGTTTGCATGCACTTTCATATGCTAGACAATCCCAAAACATATGTCCAAACTGATCGCACCAAAAACATCGTATAAGTGTCTTTTCTGACCAACTTGATTTCCTAGGTATCACTCTAGGCATGGATCTTCTAAGACCTAATGATTGTTTATGTGAAGATATGATTTGAACTTTTACCTCATGTTCATGGTCACACTTCAATGTTTGTAGGTCATTAACTTGTTTGGCCAACAACTCAACCTTATGTTTCATTTGAGAAATCTCAGAATCCATTTCATTTCTTACATCTTTAATACATGCCCATTAGCTGGATAGTGTCAGATATGGCATTTATAGTTTGCATTAGGGTCATAACAATACCAAACTTTGATTTTATAGATTCACTCGTGTTAAATTCTACTTCCTTAAATCGCTCTTCATATTTCCTAAAATATTCTTCAATCATTTTATTCATTTTACTTTTCTTCTTTTTACGATCTAAGCTATGAAAATGACACATTTCTAATCCAAGCACGGAAAAAAAGTGTACACACGTAAGATCTAATCAAGTGTAGAATGTGAATGCTCAAACTCAGGCAGTCCAATCAGTCTTTCTGTTTAAAAGTATGTGGAGCAATGCAAAAAAATCAAAGAACTTGAAATGTTGATACCTGGAGTATCTCATCTGGTGTTCCTACTTTCTCTTCTCAAGGAGTGGGTGGCGTGTCGAGGATCATCAGGCAACTGCCTCGCTTCACGTCGAGTTCAGGTTTCAGGAAGGAGGCAAGAAGGGAAGAGCGACACGGGGTTGGATCAGGCCCCGATGTGGGTCATTCTTCCTGTTCAGCGAGCGGCATCTGCACAATGGGTGCATCGCTCTCCGTATGGTGACTCGTATCGCATGTTGTAGGCTAGTGCCTTGAAAGAGAAAGCGAATGCTCGCATGCATGGAACGTAACCATCGCAAATGAAAGATCGAGATATAGTGCAGTATGAAACCGCAATGCTTAGTGATACAATATCAATACAACTAGAGTCCTCCAATAAATTTCAATAATGCAGATCATTGATACAATAGGCCACTACAGTGTGGATCGGTGATATAACAAGCTGCTACAGTGCGGATCGGCAATACAATAGGCCGGTATAGTGTGGATCAGTAATACAACAAGCCACTACAGTGTGGATCGGTGATACAATATGCCGCTATAGTGCAGATCAGGTAATACAATGTAGACTTTGTGCTACACTACGAGAAGCTGCCCATGGGCTTCTCTTCGGTCTTTGTGGCAATAATTTTTCTTCAAATTAAATCTTCAATCTTCATAAACTTCAGATGATCTCTTTACTTTAAATATCCACCAGAAACTTGGAGGGAAGATCCGTAACGAAAATCCATGGGGTTAATCTTTACTTCATAAAATCCTCTTCAAATCATGAGAATCCTGCAACCTTGAGAGGCGATCCACAAAGGAGTTCCACGGGGAGTAATGCTTTGCTTCCCTGTTCAATAACGTTTCTTCACTTCAAATAATATTCTTCAAATCATGAGAAACTACAACCTAGAAAGAAGTCCCACAAGGAAGATCCACGGGATACTCTTTACTTCAGGTCTTCAAACCTTTTCTCACTTCATATAGTGTCTGAAATCATCAACCGCAACCTGGAGGGAAGATCTGCAAGGAAAATCCATGGGGAGTAACGCTTCAATTTAGTCTTCAATAAGTTTTCTTCACTTCATGTAATATTCTTCAAATCATGAGAAACTGCAACCTGGAGGGAAGATCTGAAAGGAAGATCCAGGGGGTATAATCTTCTTCACTTTGGTCTTCAAACTCTTCAACTTTACTACTCTTCACTTCATATAATCATCCAACACCAATACCTGAAGGAAAGATCCACAAAGAAGTTTGACGGGGAGTATAATTCTTCACTTCGATCTTCAAATCTTTCAACTTTTTCCTTCATATAATCTTCTTAGCAAATCATGAGAATACCTGAAGGAAAGATCCACAATGAAGTTCGATGGGGAGAAACAAATGATATTTGGACACCTATTTATAGGTTGCCCCTCTCTAAGACCTCTCTAGAATCTTCTAACCTCCTTATCTAACTTTCTATTTTTAGAATCATCTTGCACGGTCATTTGCTATTTTGCAAAAATCCCATCTCTTAATTCTATTTTTGGTTTTTCTTCTTTTTATTTTTCCAATTCCTCTTTTAATATTTCTGGTCCTTTTTCTTCTTCCCTTTTTTATTTTTGTGGGACTAAGATTTTTGGTTTCACATTATATGTACAAAATTAAATCAAATTTAAGGTTTAGGACTTAGGATAAATGATAAATATAAAGCTCCAACCTAGGATTCCATGGGATAAAACTCAGGTTTTCGGGGGGTCTCAAGGGTCAAACCTAGGGATTTATGGGTCAAAAGTTAGCTATTTGCACATACAGGTGTTATGTACATATTTAATATGGGTTCGCATCTCTCAATCCATCAATTCAACCAAAATATGCACAAAATTTAGCTCTTTCTCGGTTAAAACATCACACCAAAACCAGAAATCAATGAACTTTGAAAAAAATGATGCACACTTCATCTATGTTGCTTAACTCAATGGAGAACCTTCTAGAATCTGGAGAAAAATGGTTAGGACAATTCACTTCAGGAACCAGAGCTGAAAAGGTGTGGCTGATATTTGAATATTTTGTTTTAGTTTATGACAGTGGTCCTGCCCTCACTGTCTGTATTGTGATCAAAATTTACCTATTTATCCTTGGGAGGAGTCTTAGACCCAATGGGAGCCAAAGGAGTGACCTCTTCACTTGAGGGATGGATCATCTGGATAGTAGCCTTTTGCAAGACCTCAACTAGAGGATTAGAGACCTCTTCAAACGAGTCACCCCAGGTGTTGTTTACCTTTTTGTTTTGCTTAGCCTGCTACTTTTTAGGAAGAGCAACTATGAGAGCCGCTAGGGAGGAGTTCTGATCTTCTGAAGAGTTGACAGTTGGTTGATGTACGTCATGAAGCAGGGGGCAGTCTTTCACACAGTGACCTTGCCAGAAGCATTTAAAAGAAGCATTGGGAAAATTACGATACACCACTTTTTGCTCATGTAAGCACATCCCTTCAGAATCAAAAATTTTAAGGGAAGTTTTGAGAGAAGTACTAATATCAATTTCAACCAAGACTTGGGGATCCGACTTTGGATTGATGTGCCCCTTAGTTTCTTGGCCTAGGACTTTCCCAAAAGTCCACACAACTCATCAATCCAAGGGTAAAACTGGACCGGGAGTTCTGGGAATTCAACCCGAACTGGGACACATGTGGGTTTAGGTCCCCGTGGGTTGAATCCAGGGAACCACCTAAAAAATGAGATGGGGTAGACTTAATAACCCATTGGCGTTCAGTGATGACCCTTAAAGCATCATTAGAGTCATCAAAGTAGAATAAGTAAAAC
Source organism: Ceratopteris richardii (assembly GCA_020310875.1). Taxonomy (NCBI): domain Eukaryota; kingdom Viridiplantae; phylum Streptophyta; class Polypodiopsida; order Polypodiales; family Pteridaceae; genus Ceratopteris; species Ceratopteris richardii. Next base: position 7,961,866 of record CM035416.1, read on the forward strand.
CCATTTGGTAAATACTGGATGTGCTTGACAAATAAACCCCTTGAATCCAATGTTTGAGCATATCTAGAGGTGGTCGCGGCCCGTGACAAAGCGCAATAATGACTCTATCTAACAGTTTTTCTTGCCATTGCTTGAAGGAATTCCTTTAGATTATCAATGAGTCACCTGACAATGAACTCAGACTTGGACACCTTTCCTTGAAAAAACATTTAGGCATATCAACAATGGGGGCTTTGCCCTTATCTACGGGAGTAGAAACCATATTTTCAACTATACTATGGGGGTGAGTCCCATTTGACAGAGCTGTAGCAGAAGACTTATGTTGGACAAAGAATACATGTTTGTCAACTAGTTGGGTTGAATCGACCTAAGCATTGATGCTTACGGGGCCTCCAAGCATGGGATTCTCAATACTTTCCACATTTGGGGGAGAATCGCATGCCAACCATCGAGAGTCACCCATCATATCCTTGTTGTTTGAGGTTATATCTGCGAGTCAAGGATAAATACAAGACCACCCCCCCCCTCGTAGGGGGAGAAGGAATTGCTTCACAAGAACCCTTAGCCGACATGGAGAGGGAGCCACTGGGGAACCAGGAGGGTAGCTTATTCGCACACCATGCAGAAGACATTCAGAATTGGGAGCAAGGAAACGAGAAGACAAACCCGATATAGTTAAAAATTAGGTTCTCATGAGCACCAAAAATTATGAAAATTAGTATGCATATTCTATCTAAGATCCCCAAGATCAAGACTACTCCATATGGAAAAAGTGGAGCTAAAACTTAGAGACTTGGATATTTTACAATGTGATTAGTGATAGAAAATCATTGTTATGGCAGAAAATATGGTTTTTTGTTTCGTAATGACTTTGGGGCTTCTTCATGTGCTATCTCTTCTCTTATGTCTACATATACATGAGCTTGTGCTCATGCCACTTGTACCTTGTCTACACTAATTGTATTCTTGTCCTTGGCCAAAACTTCCCTCTATCTCACATTTTTCATGCTCGATGGAATGTTGCTCTGAAGAGTGATTTATATATGCTTGTATTAAGTCAAGGGAAGTGATATGTTTGGTGATATTGATGCCTTTCATAAGGTTTGCTTCCAACTTCTACCACTCGATGGCACACAACGTATCTTTTTTGAAAAGTTGGTAATGTTCTGAATACTATATTGTCTCACATATGAATAGATATCAAAAGTTTTATGGGTTGAATATGAACACTTCATAGTGATATTCCGAGAAGCATATGGTGAAGGCATCTTGGAAAGTTTGCTTACAATAGGTACATAATCTTGCAATTCCATGCATAGAAATCCTTTCTTGTTGGTTTGGTACTGAGGACATATACTAGATTGAGATTTCCATATTCAAACAACATGGTGTTTACATGTAGATACTTGATTTTGTTAAAAAGCTTGAAGAAATTCAACATCATATAAAAACTTTTGATGGTCATAGACATGAAATATATGGCATCTTCATGAGCCTAGGAAGCCAATGTCTATGTTTGAAATCATGTATGAGATGATGGGAGGACCTCGAAGACTAGCAAGGTAGAGTTAATTGAGCCAATCAGCACACTTGGGGTCTCTCTTGTTGGAAGTGGGGTGAGTCTCAATAACAATTAATCACAGGTTTACACGATCTTCCAACACATGAATCTTAGCTTACACACCTTAAGCATAAAAAATAGATGAGTGAGAGATAGAGAGAGAATAGACAATATCTTTCAAAGTGTAGGGTAAGGTTGGATCCTTGCTTACACTACCTTATATTTTAATGTCAAATTAGAATGTGTGAATATGTTACAAACTCACAATATCTGAATCTAGGAAAAAATAGGAACTAGATACAAGAAATTGTGTACAAAGTGTGTGAGAGGTATGAAGTGTGTGTGTGTGTGTGAGAGAGAGAGAGAGAGAGAGTATGGAGCATATGAATAGTTTAGAACTATTTTAAAGTAAACCATAATTTTGATAAATCCTAAATAAAAAACTAGTGAACTAACAAGTAGGAGAGAAATAGATTTGTTTCTCATAGTAACTTAACAAGAGATGTTGATGGTTGGCTGATACAAATGCCTCCAAGTACTCTAGATATAGAGCACCTCCTCCAAAATCCTCTTTATAGAGCACCTCCTCCTTGATTACCTTCAAGAGTGTGTAGCACTTGCTAGTGCTGGTTGAGTGATACTTGATGATATGCCCATGAGTGATTCAAAGCCCTTTTTTTATAGCTCTCAACTACCCATAGCAATCAGCCACAATATGCTTTCTCAAAAAGCTACATATGCCAGAATTAAAAAGCAATTCTAATCTTGCATTAAAATCTAATCATCACTAAGAGAATTTGCTACTGCTAAGCTTTTTGAACTCACACATTGTGATGCCCCTTGGGAATTGAACCTAGGTTGGTGCTTTTAGAGGAAATTCATCTAGACACATTGCTCACACTTTGATTGTATACAATGTACTGAAGACTACTAAATAAGCTTCAGTCAATTGAGTATTTCGGACCTTTCTGACATTGTTTCCAACAATGCCCCCTTCAATTTCATAATGGTACAAGCTTCAATAACCTGCAAAAATTCTGATGACTCTCTATGGTCAATGATTTGGTAAAGCTATCTGTGAACTTTTTATTTGTAGGTATGTAGACTAGCTCAATGTGCTTCTTAGATACCTGTTCTCAAATGTGGTCGTAATGTACCTCTACATGCTCTGGCCCAACATGATGAGCATAGTTCTTTCCAATAGCAATAACACTTTGACTCTCTGAAAATATCTGAACTAGAAGATGAACATGAACATCAAGATAACTAAAAGTCTTCTATAACCAAACTGATTCAAGTGTAGTAGTAAAGGAAAACCTATACTCTCCTTCACTTGAAAATGTATCAACTCTAGGTTATTTCCTATATAACCAATAGATAGGAAAATCTCTTGAAAGAAACAATAGCAAATTGTGCTTCTTCTTGAGTCTTTATCACTTGTGCTATAAGAATCTAAACAATCTTGAAGTACGAAATGTAAAGACTTCAAAAGTACAATAGCATAATTAGAAGTTCCCCTTAAATATCTAAGAATTTGCTTAACTACTTACCAATGGATCTTGGGTGGATTGTGCATAAATGTGGATACTTGAGTAGCTTCAAACCGAATGTCCGAACATGTATTACATAGATATATCAAGCAACATACTACTTGACTACATAATGTAGAATCATATGGATCTAAATTTGCTTCGTGCTATAATGACACATTCATATCCGTAGATGTTTGCATAATCTGGAATCTATCATCTTAAACCTTTCAAATTATTTCTCAATGTATTTCTACTATATCATGTCACGAGGAAGGAGATAAGGAAGAGAGCTCACACACACACTCTCACTCTCAAGGAGAAGCACACACACAGATTGAGGCAAGGAAGAATGATCTTCTTCTTCTTCTTCTATTACATAAAAAGAAATGTACAAGAATGACCTAAAAAACAAGAATACAACAATTGCAATATAGAAAGACTAGTACATAAGGAAAAACCTAATGTCCACTAATGAGTGAGCTGGAAAGAAGCAAATGTGCCATCACTCTCGGTAGATAAATCTAATAAAGCTCAATGAAGTATCCCCGACATATATTGGTGTGACCACTATACATGTCAGAGAAATAAAAAATTGATACGTGTCATCATGGATCATCACATGTTGAGCTTGATATCTCAACAGTTCCCCTCAAGACCAACCTCATGTCCTCTAATCCAAGCATCTTCTGAAACTTCTTTAGCTTCTCTACTTTAAGTGCTTTAGTGAAAATATCAGCAACCTACTCATCTATTCTCACATAAACAAGATCAATATCACCTGCTAATACCTTCTCTCTGATGAAGTGATAATGTACCTTGATATGCTTTGTTCTAGCATGGAAAATAGGATTTCGTGCTAATTCTATGCTGCTAAGATTATCACAATGAATAGTGATACCCTTTTGAACTTCCACACCTAAATCTGCAAGTAGCATCTCCAGCCATGATGCCTCACATGCTGCCATTGTAGCACCTCTATACTGAGCCTTTGTACTCAATAAAGCAATAGTAGGTTGCTTCTTACTGCTCCATGTAATAGCTGCACTCCCAAGTGAGAATAGAAAACCATGAGTAGATCTTCTATCTGGAGTGCTACTAACCCAATCTGCATCGGTGTATCCATAAACCTGGAAATCTACACCAGCCTCATAAAACAATTCATAATCCAAAGTAGCACTCACATCACATAGAGTGCACCTCAAAGCATCCAAATGTGGCTTCCTCGGAACATGCATAAACTGACTTTCAAGTCCAATTGTGTCGCTAAGATCAGGCCTCGTAATTATGAGATATATCAAGCTTCCCACAATTTTCCTATACATAGTAGCATTTTCCAATGCTTCAGTTGATGTACTATCTAACTTCAAATTCTCATCTAATGGCATAGAAACTGGCTTACAATCAGCCATACCATACTTTTGCAGCATATTCAAGGCATATTGCCTTTGGGACATGCATATACCTGTTTCTGTATGAATAAACTCAATGCCCAAGAAATAGCGCAACACACCAAGATCTTTCATGTCGAATTCTTGCATAAGAAGTTGCTTTCCCTCTTTGATGCTTTCTTCATTATGACCACCTACAATCAGGTCATCAATATAAATAGCCACAATCGTGATGCCATCATCAACCCTCCTTGCATATAGTGAATGATCTGCATCATACATAGAAAACCCAATGCTGGTTAAGTGATCAGCAATCCTAGCATGCCATGCACGAGGAGCTTACTTCAGCCCATACAAAGTCGTTTGCAATCTGCAAACATATTCTAGATGCTTTGAATCTTCATATCCTTGCGGTTGGTCCATATATACTTCTTCGTGTAACTCACCATGTAGGAAAGCATTCTTCACATCCATCTGATCCAAAGTCCATCCTTTTGTTGTAGCTAATGCAACAAGTGTTCTGACAGTAGACATTTTAGCTATAGGGCTGAATGTTTCATCATAATCAATGCCATATGTTTGTGCATATCCTTTAGCTACCGATCGTGCTTTGTACCTGCTTATGTCACCATCAGCATTATGCTTTGCCTTGTAAACCCATTTGCAGCCTATGGGTTTCTTTCCTTGTGGCAATGGAACCAGCTTCCATGTATCATTCCCATAAAGTGCAGCCATCTCCTCATCCATAGCTTTTTCCCAATCTACATTTCCAATTGCATCTTCAAAACAAGAGGGTTCAACATCTTGTATTACCTTGGTCATGTAGGCAGAATGGCGAGCCATATAACTGTCATATGTCAATCCTTGCACTGAATTACGCATCCTCCCAGATCTTCTTGGTCCAAGGTCAGTTCTCCTTGTATCATCTGCATGTGCCTTTCTTACTCCTAGAGTCTTCATAGAGGGCAATCCAAGTTTCCCATCAAGACTCTTTTCTGAACCGCTTGAATCTCCATCAACATCTTCAAAACCTACACATGTTTTACTACCAGTAGAAAGCTTTTTTTTACCTTTCTTGGATGTATTTGATGAATTTAGTGGACTGAAATTTCCATGCACTCTTCCACTCCATGGATTTGAGTTGGAAGTATTGCTTGTGATGCATCCAGTCCACTCAAAACTTGAGATTCTGCACTTGATTTTTTAGCATTTTCTTTGTCATTTGGTTCAAGATTCAGTCCTTCTTTGGCATCTGCATAGAAGCTTGACATTTCATCAAATACCACATCTCTGCTCACCTTTACCTATGGTGTGAGTGGGTTATAACATTTTTATCCCTTTTGCTCAAGGGAGTATCCAATGAAGACACACTTTTGTGCTTTTTGATCAAGCTTCCTCCTCAATTCATCTGGAACAGGTACGTATGCAATACAACCAAAAACTTTCAGATGTGATAAGTTTGGATTTCTACCTGTAAACCTCTCTTCAGGTGTAACTTGATGTACAACAATAGTCGGAGTTTTGTTCATGATGTATACAGCAGTATGCACAACTTTTGCCCAATAACAATGAGGCATATTCTTCTCAGCCATCAAGGCTCTTGCTATTTCTGCAATATGTATATTTTTGCGTTCATCAATGCCATTCTGTTGTGGTGTGTACCTACATGAAAACTGACGCCAAATTCCATGATTTTTTAGAAAACTCCTGAACTCATTTGACATGTACTCACCTCCTCCATTAGATCTTAATGTGTGAATGTACTTCCCTACTTGCCTTTTCCACGATAGCTTTAAAATTTTGGAAGTGAGTGAACACCTTACTATTCTCTCTCATGAAATATACCCATACTTTGCATGTATGGTCATCAATGAAAGTAACATAAAACCTGCAACTGCCCATAGATGTGGTCTTTGTTGGACCCCAAACATCTGTATGTACTATTTCTAATATGTTCTCACGAACGTGCTTGTCATGTGGAAATAATGCTCTTGACTATTTTCCAAATTGACATGCTGCACATACCTTTTGCATTTTTGCAACTTCGAAATTTGGTAGTCCATGGACAATCTCCTTTGAGTGCATCAATTTCAGCCTTTGCAAGTTTGCATGTCCAATCCGTTTGCGCCACATCTCTATATCTGCAATAACTCTAGCACCTTTTGCAAACATGGCTGCATTCATTTCAAGAATCTTCACATTCAAGGTGAACATCCTACCCACTTTGTTTCCTTTGGCAACCAATCATCCATATTGCTTTTACACTTCTATATATAATCCATCAACATTAAACCTGACTTGTAATCCCTGGTCAACCATTTGTCCAACAGAAACTAGATTCTTTGTTATATTTGGAACATGCAGCACATCAGCAAGATGTTTTAGCTTTCCATCCTCCATAGACAATGCTATGTTTCCTGTATGCTCAATACGATGTGATGTGTCATCACCTGTTTCAACATATCTAGGAATTGGAAATTTTTGCAAAGTACTAAACCATTCTACATGACTAGTCATGTGATTTGAAGCACCTGAATCAACATAGCAAACATTATCATTCGATTTTGAAATGCCAGCAAACATTGTATTCATCATGCAATGTGGAACCATGAACAACTTCTCAGAATCATATGCACTTGTGGATGCATAGTTGTTTTGCTGCCTTCTATTATTTTGATTCTTCAACCTGCAATCACGTTCAAAGTGTCCAGGTTTAGCACAATTCCAGCATCCTTTAGTGTCATTACCTCAATCATTTCTTTGAAAATTTCTACGATCTCTTTGGCTCCCCCTGCCTTGAAACTATCCTCTTCCTCCTGCATGATTCTGTTGTTGACCATGGTCTTGGTTACTGTTTCCTCTTCCACTTCCAAGACCTCTACCTTTGCCTCTTCCTCTGGCAGAGTACAATACTTGCTCAGAACTGAGATTTCCTTGGGAGTTTGAATCCTCACAAAGATTCTTTTCTTCAATGATTAGCATGGATACCAAATCATCAAAATTCAAAATATTTTTCCTAGTCTGTATCGAAGTTCTGAACTGCTTATATGCAGCTCCTAAACCACAACGGCACACTTCCACCTTATCATCATCATCTACATTCACGCCAATAGATGCAAGTGACTCACATATGCTTTTGATTTTGAGAGTGTAGTCACTTACCGACATGCCCTTCTTCTCGAATGTATGTAGCTCGTTCTTGAGTTGCAATTTCCGTGCCTTTGTATTGGTCTCATACAATGTGACCAAACTGTTCCAAGCCTCTTCCGGAGTCTTGGCATCCTGTATGTGCCCAATCATGCTATCATGTATGCTAATAGATAGCCAATACATTACCTTTCGTGCTCCTTGATTCCATTCCTCATGTGCTCTTGACTGGTCTATAGTAGGTTATGAAACTCTCTCTTCACTTGCATCTCTTAGGGTTTGAGAAGGTTCATCATCCCCCTTATATGGATGAATATAAGAATCCAAATTCCTTGTGAAAAATGCATAGTCATTTGCTTTTATGAATTCTAGAATCCCTTCCTTTTTGCAATATATGCATTGCGTGAGAGTAGCATATCACATGTATCTAGAACATTGAATTTAAATCCTTTGCTTTCATAACCAACAAAGATGGCTTAAATGTCTTTTACATCAAGCTTACCATGATCCTTCTTCCCAATGTGAACATAATCTAGGGAACCAAAAACTTTGAAGTAACTTAGATTGGGCTTCTTCCCATTAGAAGCCTCATAAGGTGTAATGACATTCATAGATTTTGTGGAAGACCTATTGAGAATGTGATTAGTTATATGTACTACATCAAAACAACACTTGGGAGAAAGTTTTTTGGATGACATCATACTATTTATCTTCTCAAAAGTATCTTCTCAGGAAAACACTAAACTTCTTCAAGACTGACTTTTATTTTCAACCATAGCTAAGAATTTCTTAAGAGTAGGAAAAACCTCTCACTTCACTTTAAGACCATAAATCCACGCATATCTTGAGAAATTATCAATAAATGTAACAAATTACCTGAAACCTTGAATCAAATTTGTATGCATTGGAGCATTTACATCTGAATGTATGCAACTTCCTATCATCTGTTAAAGCAAAACTAGACATACTCTCCACAATTTCTTGATCTTTGATGTGCTTGAGAAATGTTTATCTGATATGAACAAATATGGCATGCCATAACTTCATGTTCTCCATATGTGTAGTAGACCTTGCATCATTAGCATGACTAATTTTGGATAACACAAACATGCCACTTCTATTTTCAACTTGAAATGGACAATGCTCCTCATTCACTAAGAGGACCAGACATAAATCTCGTTAATTCTTCAATAGTAACACATGCATGAGATTATACCTTTGAAGATGTAGGTTTTGAATCATCTTCAACACTATTACGTAATTGATGTAGCATCACAACTCATACTTGTCAATCGAGGAAGCATCTCATGAGACCCAAATGTTTGCGTAGAAGCACTCCGTAGACGTAATGGCGCTTCGTCAACGTACAATCAACGACGTAATTAATAAGAAGACACGACATAAGTATCACTAATGATGCACATGATCGTAATCACAAGCATAATCGCGACGTAATCGCACATCAACGTGTCACAAGCATTAGACAAGAAGAGAACAAGTATGCATGCACATCATGATGACAAGAGAGCAAGAGTGTAACTACAAACTAGCATTATCTCATTGCTTCTACAAAAAGCTCTCCCAAAAGAAGAGGTGGAGACCTCTTTTTATACAAAATGGCAAAAAAGCATGCTATGTGGGATTTCTAAACTGAAAGGAGAATGAATCCCACTTATTCTCTAGTGTGGCACTCACACACACCTATACAAGAGTGCTTTATTAACTGAATGAAAGGTAGAAAAAGGTACAAATGATGATGAAAATAGAGTGGATCGAAGAAATATATGTTGTATCTTCAAAACTCCCCCCCCCCTTGACTTTGTCGTCCTCGACAAAGCTTTTGCAAGTATGGAGCTTTTGTGGAAGAGTGTGTAGGAGTTCCTTTTGATTTGCATGATCCTTGCACCATTGGAGTACTTTGCTTTGTTGCTTTTCTTCATCTTGCTTTTTATTTGGAGTCGAGTGCTTTAACTTAGTTCTTTTGCCTCATATAGATGGGAATGAATATGCTAGAATGCCCTTTTTTTTGTAATGGATGGATGATGTATGAGAATGATATGACAAAATGTAGATGATAGATACAAATAGATGAAATTAATTCATCTCTTCTTAGTCCATATGCATGAGTGGGGACTAAGGGTGCATGGGTGGAAAACAAAAAAGTGTCTATGCACGGTCTTGTAATGTGACACTATCTTATGCATACTCTAAAAAATGCATACAAAAAGCAATGGTGCAAAAATGGATGGATCTTGAGCAAAGTGCTCAAGGGTTAGATGATGATGAGGCTTCCTCCAAATCTCCAACTTCAAGAACCTTCTCTTTTCCATCAACCATTTGAAATGGATGATACCTTTGTCCACCATCCTGAAAAAAGAAAACTAAGAAGAAAATTTTTGAAATCTATGTACATATGCCCTCTTTGTGCCTGGGTTAAACTAAGTGTGCCGAATGCTTGGCCTTTGGATGAGGCCCTATTCACATGAATACTTGGTGTGCATCTTAAACATATGCTGTGCATTGGGCAAGGTTGGGTCCGACACCCATGGATGCTGCACGAAGAGGTCTTAGGCTACCAATATGTCTTCACTTTGTTGGTCTTAGCCTTGAGGTTTCTCCTTGGATCTTTTCTGAGTGTTGGCTTGATTTCTTTGGATCCCTTGGTTGGAAGTGGTCATTCTTGATGATAAGGCATGGTGAATCTAGACCGTAGATTATGAAGTCTAGTGTGAGAGGGTTGAGCTTTTATAAGAGCTTTCTTTGATACCCATATCATAGTGCGATTTGGTTGGACTCTAAGTAATATCTTGGCCACCCAAATTTGCTTGACATTACAAGGGGAATGTGATTTCTTCTTCTTGGCATAAGGGTCTTTTGGGACTTCTATGTGAGTCTTTAGGGATAGCTCATCTTTACAAGGGAAATTCAACAAAGGTTGAGTTTTTATACATACATCATGCTCATCCAATGGATCATAGGGTTGTGTGGTTTGAGATCGATCTAGAGATTCAGTGATGCATTTATCCTTATTACACATAGAATCTCTAGATATACAAATAGGTGATGGTATGTTAGGATTGACAATGGATTCACCATCATTTTCTATAGTGTTGATGCAAGGTATTTGCTTATCGTCTTCTTGATGAGCCAAGTGTAGCACATCCTTGCTCATGGATTTATGAGGGGAATCCAAGTTTAGAGGAAGAGAGGGCCCTTCCACATTCCCCAAGCACTTGGAGTCCTCCATTTCTCCATTTGCCAAGGTTTCCTGTGGCTTACTCAAAGAAAGATTAGATACAAAAGCATGAGTGGAAAGATAATTTTGTGGATTTAAAGCACAATCTTTGAATAAATGATCATATCCACAACCCTTACAATGAGGGTAATCATTAGGATTTTCAATGGACACATATGTAGAGGTAGACTTAATCGATGGATGCGACACTTCAAACTCTTGATGACCTTGTTTTATAAACCTTTGAGTGCCTATGACCAAGTCTTCATCTATACCTTCCATGACAAAAAATGTTTCAAAAAATTCCATACCATTCACCACAATAAGCAACACAACTTGACCCATGCAATCATAATTTTCACCATTCATGAGGATAGAGGAATGAGTGGTTAGTTGAATGTTATCCAAAATAATTATCACTAAATCAATATGAATTAAATTCCACTCAAAATTAGGATTAATATAAGCACTCATATTTCTATGGTCATGACCAATTAGTACATCTACAAAAGTGTTACTATATTCCTTGGTTGCAACTATGGATCCTACCCCCTTAGAAATTCCATCAAGATCATCTACCCCATGCAAATTTCTTCTATCTTTTTCACCTTTATCATGTGTGATTAATGCATGCATTTCCTCTTTTTCTTCCTTCTTTTGTGCAACCTTTTCCCCCTTGCTTCTTTCTTTCGCCTTTTTCTTTCCCATGTTTTGTTGAAACAATTTTTGGTTTTTTGAGTATTTTTAATATTTGTTTGGTATTTTTGAAGGTGTTTTAGAATGTGTTTGAGGTTTTGTGGGTGTTTTTTCTTTTAATGTTTTTGAAATGTGTAAATAAGTTATAATGGGGTTCTTCTACGAAAAAAAAATGGGTTTCGCCAAATATATATGTTACACAAACTTGGGAAAATATTGATAAAGCAAAGATTTCTTTTTTAAAGTTATATGAGTACCACACATTTCGTATGTTTCAATTCACTGATTAATGCACATGAAGGGTTAACAAGCTTCAAATATGCATAAAAACACAATTCCCATTCATGTTAGAACCCACGAAGAAGATGAAGATAGAGCATTTGTATTCATGCATACATTGATTTTGATGATGATTGAATTTTCACAAGTAATCAAGTTATAAAAGATCATGCTTCTTCTTTGTTTTTTAAGACAGACCATCCCCTTCATATAAAATACAATCCCCCAATGAGATAGATTGCTCTTATCATTCTACCTTTGCAACTAAAACGGTGGACGGCGAGATAGATTGCTCTTATCATTCTACCTTTGCAACTAAAACGGTGGACGGCTTTTTGAGTATGATGCCCTTCATATAAAATACAATCCCCCAATGAGATAGATTGCTCTTATCATTCTACCTTTGCAACTAAAACGGTGGACGGCGAGATAGATTGCTCTTATCATTCTACCTTTGCAACTAAAACGGTGGACGGCTTTTTGAGTATGATGAGGCTTACATCAATCAAAGAAGCAATAGTCCTTTCAGCCCTTTCCTCAAGTCGCAATTTAAAGTGAAAAACGTTTTTTCTTGCTCATAAGAACCTTAGTGATATCCCACTCTTTATTTGGGCGTTGGGTCATTAGAATCTTGCAAACTCATACCATCCGTCAAAAGAAATCGAGATGCCCTCTTTCCTAACGTGGATAAAGCTCAATTCTAATATACACTCTTCTCCCCTTCCAAATTCAATTACCTTTCAATTTTGTCCTCCTAGATTCTCACGCTTTTGTTCTCCCCGCACCCGGTGTCCCCCAAAGGCTCTAGGCTCGTGTTTTCTTTATGGAAGAGTTGGAACAAGGCCAAACCCGGTGTTCCCGATCGGCGGCATTAGGGGGAGTGGAGTCTTGGAGCCTCCAAACTACAAAGCGACTATGGAACAAGGGGTTCAAACAGTGTAAACAACTCTGGAATCACGAGACCAGCCAATGGATTAGGTTCAAAGACTTGGACCCGAGACTTAGAGTTACCCTAGAGGAATGGACTCCTCTTCAAGGAAGATGTTTAGCATGGGACCACTCAACTACCCGCCTTCTCTACGATCAAGATCTTCCTTGCCTAGAGGGCCTCAAATGGAGCAATGGAAAGAAACTATCCAGAATCCCCAACTTCAAAGAGAACTTAGATGTTCATCACACTCTTAACAAGAGATGGTGCCTTTCTTGGACCAAACTTTGATGGGAACTAAAATTCATGTCTATCTGGCATCCCCTAATTGAGATAAAAAAGTATGTTCTCATGTGGCAGATCTTGCATAAAGGTATCTGGTCCAATGCAAGGGCTAACAAAATTTGTGGTGTGCCGCCATGGTGCAAGCGTTGCCATCGATGCATTGAAGATTTAGCTCACGTGTTCTTCGATTGCCCCAAGTCACGTGTTATCTGGCATCACGTGACCCGGGTATTGAGACTCACGAACCAAATCAATTGGCAATAGGTGCTGTTGGGTGAGGCGGTCGGCTGCTCATCGAGACTTTGGAATGCCATTAGGGGTGAGACTCTTTGGAAGATTTGGAGGGAGCGATGTGCTGTCAACTTTGGCCAAACTCCTAAGGAATGGTCGATCGAGAAATCATTGTTTCTCCTAGGTAAAAGAATATCCCGAGATAAGAGATCCCCACCATTTAGACATCACTGTATTTATCTCCTCGAAAACAACAAGTTGAAACCCAAATGGGTCCCACATGAGGGTGATGCTAGCTTTATCCACCTCATTTGTAATGCCCTCTAGCTTGTCGTACTCCTCCCCTACAGTGTGGGATTTGGGGGGTCCCATGGGCACTAGTCCCATTCACTTGTAATTTTTCTTCTTTATTTTAATTAAAGTCCGGGAGAACAGGCTAAGGCCGAACTTCCTTTTATTAAAAAAAAAATTCCAGAGAATAAAATAAAAACCCTTCCACGTTCCTGACTCTCGGGCCGACCCAAAGACCTTGATGAATAATCAGCCATTGGAGAAAGGAATGTTTGCTGCAGTCAAGGTAAGGCCACAGAGATTTACTGATGGAGGCAAATGTGTATTTTGTGGCAGAGTGGAGGATGTTTGTCACCTCTTCTTTGAATGTTCCCATGCTAAGCCCTTCTGGTTCCCTGTTGAAAAGTACTTGTAGAACATTCAAGCCCCCAAACTTCAAAAGCTGGAGGTTCTTCTCAGGTGCTGCAGAAATATGGACATTTTGTTATGGAACAAGTGGAGAGGTCACATCCTGTGGTCCATCTGTCTTAGCAGAAATAATAGGGTTTTTGGTCATGTGAGGAGGAACTTCCTCATTTCCCTCCCCAAGACCCTTAAGAAAGTGGCTATTCACTGTATGAAAAGTATTTCTAAGCCATCTCAGTCACCTCAGAGTATTAGCACTCTGTTGTAGGAAAACAAGTATTCCTGTTGGAGGATTCTGTTAGCTCAAATGTATTCTGGGCACAGATTTGCCATGTTGTACTCATTGTAACAGTATTTTTCTGAGGTGCTCTTGCCCTCTGCACTGATGTAACATTCCTCTATCAATTTATAGTTTCCTGTTTCTTCAAAAAAAAAAACCCTTCCACGTTATTATGAAGCTAGCTGTCCACTCCGATGCACATCTGATTATTTACGAAAGATTCTGCCAGGCTTCAGTGACATCCCCGGAACTATCTATAAGTGGCAAATATCATAATTCTTTACCATTCGCACTACCCACTATTCTCGTACGTCTTGCACATTAACTCGACTACGCTCCCGCCTTATCATGCGAACGCGCCCACTCGCACATTAGGCAAAGAATGCAGGAGTGATGATTACTCCTGACAACTCGTAAGAGAACTTCGGAGGGTGAGGCCCGCTCTGCACAATAGTCACGCATTGCATTGTGGCTTTTAGTGATGGAATAAAGTAACAGTGGGGCAGCGGGTCTGTAGGTTCTGCACTTGAGGGCTGAACAATCTTGGAATAGCTCGCGAGTCGCGACTCGCCATATCTATAGGACATAGGCCAGTGGAGTCCGTCTAGTTTGCCAATTTGATGGGAATTAACACGAGCATTCTTCCAATAATTTTGCTGCAAGCAATTGTTTCACAGGAAACACAATCTCGAATGGAATTTGATGCTTTACCATAGACATAGACCAGGCAATGACTTTTACCCTTCGTTGTAGCTTGGTTCATAAAGCAAAAATCTTGACTGCCCACCAGTGGCTGCAACACAATGCCATTTTGATCTACCTTAGGCATGATGCCTCTCCCTCGAACCTTCTGCTATGAGTTCATCGATGCTCTAATCCTCCTAGCTTTCATCTGGTGGGTAGTGCCTTGCTGTAAGTGAAATCTCCTAGGCTCTCAGCTCTTTCATTTCCATCTCAAGATGATCTTTTCTCCATTCAGTTGAACCATCAGTGGTGCATTCATACTTATTACTAGGGCCCTTGTTCATAAGAGTTTGGCATGTTCATACTAAGACCTTGCTCCCTGTCTCTGCAAGAGATCCTTTGAGCAATTGTTGAGTGTGATTCAGAATTAACTTCACTGATTCCAACCTTTGTTGATGCAATTGATTCTCCCCAAAGTCGTCCATGAATGCTTAATATTTTGAATCCTTCTCCTCTGCCAATTAACCGGAGTACTTGTAGGCATTATTTCTCACTTCAACAATCTTTCCTATTGTGCTTTTGTGACTGTACAAGACCTGTTTATTAATGCTTCAGAGGAACAGGATTTAACAGCCACACCTTTTGTCTTGATAATGAGTGATTACTTTTCGTTCAAAGATTAGCAGATGCATCCTTTCAAATGAGTAGCCTTGTTTTTTTTGTCAGCATTTGCCAGTGCTTCCAATCCTGCTGAAGATAAATGATTCATCTTTAGAGTGAAAATTTCCTGTTTTTGAAACTTCTGCCATTTCTTCGTATCATTCAGAAACTATTGACAGCTGAAAATTTCCACTATTGACAGCCGAAATCCTTTCTTCTGCAGTTCATTCTTCAATGTTGTCGCCTAAGTGAACAATGACCCACAGGCCACTAGACTTCCAAGGAAATATCTGTGGCTCACCCCTCAATCGTCTTATCCCTGCTCTATGTATTTCCTTTCCTTGTACTCATACTAGAAGCTTCACCCATTGTTACAGCTTGACCCATAACCACGTCTGGATCTGAAGCTCATATGTTTAAGGCTCGGCCTCCTCGACTGATTTCTCTGCCCTATTGCATTCATGCTAAATTTTTGATTTCAGATCTTTCTTCTTAGTTGAGTGCCAACACATGAGCACCCTCATTACTGAGGCCATGAGTGCTACTCCTGTTTCCTATCCTTGGAGCACTCCCCATGCACATTATTTAACCAAAAATAAGCCCGCTACAGGCATGTGAAACCTGAAGCGAAGCTGAGCTGATCTAGAATCTTCAAGCAAACAGGTTGCACCTACATGAATGAGGCCCCATAGGTTCATGCCTTTGAGATACAAGCATGCATGAGATTGCTCGAAACTGGTGACACCCATCTTTCCTTCTCTCCAAGAGTTTCGCATTTACTTCCTCTTGCTGGATCTCATGCAAAACGCTCAATTCAGCCTTCCTCTTTAACCCATCCAATTCAAAACTGCACTCACAGCCTGCAGATCCGCTTTTACCATTCAGGTCCTTCAGCTTGACCGTGTGTTTCTTGCTATGGGAATGATATGCCAGGACGCAGAGGCATGTGCCAAAACCCTAGGTTCTCCTTAGTAAAAGGGTGCTTAGAAGAATTCAAAGCAATTCCTTCTGTCTGCTTCAAATTTCATCTTTGATGATATCTGCCCTTCCCTTCTTCGTGTAACCTCATCTGCCAGTTCTAAAACCCTTCGGAGATTTTGTTGCCATCTAAGCTCTCCTCCTGCAACATAACCACACATATATCCACATCATGACTCTAGATCCATGACTGCCACAATGCTTTCATGAATTCATCTTGAGTATAGCTCCTAGAATCGTTAGTCCCTACTATCTGGAGCCTTGGTTCGATGATTTCTTTCAAAATCTTCCCATCTGAACTGGTGGCATTCCTTGTTCTCTAGACATTTTCTGTATGGCCCGCTTGATGCAATCACCATCCACTGCATCATTATCCCCTACCATCTCTAAAAACAACTGCACGGCATTTGTTTCAAATTCGGTTCCTTTTTCATATCTTTCAAGGGCCTCACCATTGAGGGTGTGGAACATTACAGGATCTCTTTCTCAACCATCTGCTATACCCGAAAGCATATCATGCAGGATGGGCGTGAACTCTTACTTTGTGATGCTTTGTTTCTGGGCCCTGGCCTTGCAGAAACTCGGACAATACCTCCTCCTAAATGTGGTTTGCTTTTCGAGGAAGAACCCTGAGGAGGCAGGCCAAGAGTGTTACTGACAGCGAGGGCAATGGACATGAGCTCTTCTCTAGAAAGGCTTCTGTTTTTTTAGATTTATCAAGGGTGAAAAACTTGGCATCCAAGTTTTCTTCTCAAAGACATTCAGTCCCTAATTGCAAAAAATGTTGAAAAGATCAAGCTCAAATGTCCTTAGCTGATTGAAATCCTGCTTAGGTAGTGCCCCAAGCTCTATGCGAATAGCCATCAGTAGTGCTAGTATAGAGAGCAAATAAAAGCCATGGCTCATCTGATTATGACAACCTATCTTGACATCTTTCAGATTTACGGAAAGTAGACAATCCAAAAGCATTCACATAACTTTGGCAGAAAAGCTCATAGGCCCATTGAGCTCTATCTCTCTGTAGAGAAAAAACTTGCTCCTTTACCATTGCAGTAGCTGAAGTTTAGTGAAGTCTCAGAGTTCTTAAAAATAAGAGAAAAAGGCGAAACAACACTATCCATTCCGGAAACACTCTCCCATACATCATGCACATGTTTTCTTGCTTTGTCTACTGCAACAACAAGGGTGCCTTCTCTGAACAGTATTCCTCCATCCTTTATGTGCACTCTATGCAACTATCTTACCCGCTTCTACTCCACCTTCTACTTCCAGGTTGATGGTTATGCTTCCTTATCCGTAGAAGGATCGAAACTTCTAGCCACCATCCCACAGTGTGATCAGAAATCATTCTTTTTTCATACTCTAAGGCAAGAGGGAACTTCTCAACTGAGTCAAGCTATCTCTATTCCATCCTCATCCTTTGAGAGTAACTTATGTGCATCAAAACCAAACAGTCTGTGACCCTCACGTCCCGTCCTCTTCATGGCATTGGCCTTTGTTTCCACTCATCTGCTAGACGACTCGTGTCCCACTAGATTGGATGCATACAAGAAAACCTTTTGGGCTTCACGAGTTTTTCCTTCACTCATCATCAACTCCACTCATGGATTCCCGTCTTGGACCATCGTCTGACATCATTCTTTTGCTTCCTCTTCTGTTCATTCTTCTCCACCCATTACTTCTCTAATGTTACCATCTATGTGGATTTCTAACCGCTCATTTAGAACCAACATTCCTGTATGTACATTTAGTCGTAGTAGGCTGAACTTTGAAGGGCTTTGGGCGCTCCCATGGAACTAACTCCATTCTCATTATCCACCACTTTGAAGCCACAAATTCTAGATCTGCTGTGCTCCCTAAGAGCATCCCATTAGCCTGAACATGATCATGCTCATCCTGCTTAGCTCCTCTCTAGTTGACATCAGCAATCTCCTTTGAGCCCATAATGATAACCTCAAAGGTGAACATCTTATGCTAAGCGACAGGCCCGGGTTGGTAGAGTTTTTGTCACAGAATACATGGGCATAACCAATCATCAAAATAACTCTATCCTTTAACCCCTCCAGCTTTTCTATAATAGCCAAAGGACCCAATAGACCTTCATCCATCAACAATCCTTTTTTATCAAAGGTTTTGCAAGTGAATCTAGCTCCTTCTTCTCAGGCTAGTATACTATCTATGCATTATCGAACTAGGCTTGTCGCTAGAATTCCCCATTTTATGAATCCTATCCATTTCTTCTCCTATTTAGTCATTTCTTTCCTCCTGTCCATTGTCTTATCCTCCATGGGAAACTTCTAGGGAGTTCCTTCAAGAACATCGATTAAGAAGAGAAAAGAGTGGTTATGTGCATAGTAATCTTTGGAATTGCCCATGGGAAGAGAGTGTGTCCTATCCTTTCAAACTTCGAGCCTTATGGTGTATGTGCATAAAAATTACTAGACCATACCTTCCATTTCCAAGCTTGTTGATGAAGATGAAGAGCCAAATACTCCATTAATTCTTGTAGCAGAACCCCAAAATAAAATTATTTACACATGATTAGAGAAAAATCAACAAAAGTATTGAAAATAAATCAACAAAAATAGCTAAAAAGGCTCCTATTCTACTCGTCACTTGAAGAACCACCACATATGGTGGATTAATCACCCAAAAAGGGGATCTTCATCACACCAAAAATGGCTCATCTCAACAAGTTATTGTAAATCTTGCAAGCCTCAAATGCTCACAAGAGCGTAATGAAATGAAAAACTCAAAAAATCGTCATGAAAAGCTTGCATACAGGTCTCTTTCACGCCATAAACCATCACGTAAGTGACAAGAGAACGCTCCCCGGCAACGACGCCAAAAGTTATTGTTGTAGCATCACAACTCATACTTGTCAATCCAGTTGCATCTCATGAGACCCAAATGTTTGCGTAAAAGCACTCAGCAGACGTAATGGCACTTGGTCAACGTATGATTAACAACGTAATTAACAAGAAGACACGACATAAGCATCGCTAATGATGCACATAATCGTAATCACAAGCATAATCACGATGTAATCGCACATCAATGTGTCACAAGCGTTAGACAAGAAGAGAACAAGTACGCATGCACATCATGATGACAAGAGAGCAAGAGTTTAACTACAAACTAGCATTATCTCATTGCTTCTACAAAAAGCTCTCACAAAAGAAGAGGTGGAGACCTCTTTATATACAAAATGGCAAAAAAAGCATGCTACGTGGGATTTCTAAACTGAAAGGAGAATGAATCCCACTTATTCTCTAGTGTGGCACTCACACACACCTATACAAGAGTGCTTTATTAACTGAATGAAAGGTAGAAAAAGGTACAAATGATGATGAAAATAGAGTGGATCCAAGAAATATATGTTGTATCTTCAACAGTAATGCTTTCTTCTTCTCATTGAAATCCTTCCTTTGCATTCTACTATGAAATAAATTGGTTTCTTAAAATAATGGCATGCTCTTTTCTTTGAATCACATGTAGTGGATGAGTTTTCTTTGGGTGTATAGGAAGCACTAGGGCAAGGACTAGAAGAATTAGGATTAGAAGACGTACTTTCCTTTTTGGATTGTTGACTCTTCTTCTCCTTCTTTGTCTCCTTCTTCTTCTTTCCCTTCGAGAATGATAACATGGCTTCATCATTCTCTTCCATACTGTGTTGTTGATCCTTATCTTGAAGCAATAGGAACTGTAGCTCTTCAAATGAAAGTTCTCTATCTCTTATAGAGAGAGATAAAGAAGTAACAAAAGCATAAATATGAAGATGGAAGTGAGTTTAGAAGTTTATTTACCATCTCTTCATCTCAAATGTTGACTCCAATATTGAGTAACTGATGGAGGTGAGTTTAGAAGATGGAAGTGAGCTTAGAATTTTATTTACCATCTCTTCATCTAAAATGTTGACTCCAACATTGAATAACTGATCTCATAGATCTTTAAGCTAAATCATACATTTGATGTAAATGATTTAGGTATTTTGCATTATTAACTTGGGATTGAATTCATGTACATATATAAGTGTATCTACATGATATGTTGAGATATCAAGCTCAACATGTGATGATCCAAGATGACACGTATTAGTTTTTTGTTTCTCTGACATGTATAGTGGTCAGCCAATATATGTTAGGGATACTTCATTGAGCTTTATTAGATTTATCTACCGAGAGTGATGGCACATTTGTTTATTGCCAACTCACTCATTGGGGCACATTAGGTTTTTCCTTATGTATTGGTCTTTATATATTGCACTTGTTGTATTCTTGTTTTTTAGGTCATTCTTGCACATTCCTTTTTATGTAATAGAAGAAGAAGAAGATCATTCTTCCTTGCCTCAATCTGTGTGTGTGCTTCTCCTTGAGAGTGAGAATGTGTGTGTGAGCTCTCTTCCTTATCTCCTTCCTCTTGACATGGTATCAGAGCCAGCATGGCTGTAGAGAGCTCGTGGAGAAGGCCATGGTGAAGAGTACGCAGCAAGGCATGGAGAAAACACGATTCACAAACGACCTCCGTTTGCTATGAAAATCAATGTGAAAATTTGTTTCGAGCCTTTAAGGTGGGACCCAAAAAAAACCAAGTCAGTTTTAGAAACTGTAACTTGCATTGTGTTCGACAACACTCATATATTCTAGATCCAGAATTTCAAGCGATTCCATGTACTATTGATACACGAAAACCGTGTTTTTCTTAGATCAAACTGTCACGTCATAGTGCGACATTGTTCAAGCAGAAGTGCTGCTTGTAGCATTTTGCAGTGTTGTGAATTGCTGCAAAAATGGCAAACGTAGATGGAATGAGTCAACTTATGAGCGATAAGCTGGACAAGAACAACTTCCATGCATGGAGATTTAGAATGAAGAATTTCTTGATGGGAAAAGGCTATTGGAAATACATCGAAGGAGAGAAAGAAAATGCTCTGTAGTTGCCAGAGAGGAAATAGATTGGACACCAATTAAGAGCACATGAGGAATGGAATCAAGGAGCACGAAAGGTAATGTACTGGCTATCTGTTAGCATACATGATAGCATGATTGGGCACATACAGGATGCTAGACTCTGAAAGAGGCTTGGAACAGTTTGGTCACATTGTATGAGACCAATACAAAGGCACGGAAATTGCAACTCAAGAACAAGCTGCATACATTGGAGAAGAAGGGCATGTCGGTAAGTGACTACACTCTGAAAATCAAAAGCATATGTGAGTCACTTGCATCTATTGGCGTGAATATAGATGATGATGACGATAAGGTGGAAGTGTGCCTTCGTGGTTTAGGAGCTGCATATAAGCAGTTCAAAACTTCTATATAGACCAAAGAAATTATTTCAAATTTTGCTGATTTGGTATCCGTGCTGATCCTTGAAGAAAAGAATATTTGTGAGGATTCAAACTCCCAAGGAAATCCTAGTTCTGAGCAAGTATTCTACTCTGGCAGAGGAAGAGGCAGAGGTTTTAAAAGTGCAAGAGGAAACAGTAACCAAGATCAAGGTCAACAACAAAATCATGCAGGAGGAAGAGGACAATTTCGAGGCGGGGGGCCAAAAAGGTCATAGAAATTTTCAAAGAAATGATTCAATTAATGACACTAAAGGATGCTGGAATTGTGGTAAACTTGGACACTTTGAACGTGATTGCACATTGAAGAATCAAAATAACAGAAGGTAGCAAAACAACTATGCATCCACAAGTGCAGATGATTCTGAGAAGTTGTTCATGGTTCAACATCACATGATGAATACAATGTTTGCTGGCATTTCAAAATCGAATGATAATGTCTGGTATGTTGATTCAATTGCTTCAAATCACATGACCAGTCATGTAGAAGGGTTTAGTACTTTGCAAAAATGGCCAGTTCTTGGATATGTTGAAACAGGTGATGACACATCACATCCTATTGAGCATACAAGAAACATAGCACTATCTATGGAGGATGGAAAGGTAAAACATCTTGCTGATGTGCTGCATGTTCCAAATATAACAAAGAATCTAGTTTGTGTTGGACAAATGGTTGACGAGGGATTACAATTCAGGTTCAATGCTGATGGATTATATGTAGAAGTGTACAAGCAAGATGGATGATTGGTTGCCAAAGGAAACAAAGTGGGTAGGATGTTCACCTTGAATGTGAAGATTCCTTAAATGAATGCAGTCGACATGAAACATGATGCTAGTGTGCTTAAGAATTTTTGTTGTGTTTTTCAGAATTAGTTAAAAACATTAACCTTTATTTTCTTCCTGTATGCAGGCAAGTGGAGGAAGAAGTTACAAAGCAAAGTGAAGGTCCTGTTGCTACCTACTCTTTTCCTTGGTTGAGGGCTATTCCTTAGGGAACTGAGCGCCTCCACAGGAAGAAGGGTCTTCAAGCTGAAGAATCCTCGTCACTTCATCCTCCCATCAACATTCAAGAAGACAATTAATACACGATCACTTTAGTTTGTAAAGAATTATCACAATGCACATTAGAACCTTCTGCATCAAGCCATTACAGGTAAGATGTTTATTCAAGTTCCTTTATTTTTCTATAATCATATCACAAAAAAGAAGGATTATTTTCATGGCATTAGAAAATAGTCACACTACATTGGTGTTAGCAAAGCATTAAAACATCATTGCATTAAGAATGATTATTTTTGTTTAGCATTGCAAATAATTGCATATTAGATCATAGGATTATTTAATGGAAAACAAAGGATAGTTTGATCAAGTACTCAAAAAGATTTACTTTATTGCACGAAAAGCATTTTATTCTAAATAGATAAGGCTTAGTTTCTTGATTTAATTAGTTGTTATTATTTTTGCACTCTTTGATTGTTAGCATAAGAAGAAAAACACAAAAGGATTTTTATCACTTGCATAAAAATATTAGAAGATTTTGTTTCTTTGCATATTTGCATCAACTCTTTGTAGTGCTAATTTAACCAAATTCAAAATAGGACTAATGGAAATTGAGCAACATACAAATATGAAAACTATAAATCAAAATGAAAGTAAGGGATATTACACAAATGAATTGCAAGAGCAAATTCCAAAGAGTATTGAAGCTTATGTGAATGTTGTGAATGATGGAAAATTGAAAACATGGACAGAAACGTTTGTCAAAATGGAGAGTAAGGCTAATGAAGAGATATAACATAAATTTAGAATTATTTCAACTTTACATGATACCATAAGTGCTATGTAAGATACTCTCCAAGTATTATAAGTTGGCCTAAGAACATGTAAAGAAGAAATGAATGTTGAAAGTGTAGAAATGAACCAAAAATATGAATTGTTGTCCAAACAGATAGAAGAATTAGCATTAGTTAAAGTTAAACATGAAAATGAGAGAAAACACCAAGGTCTATCTACATACCCTTCTTTTGAAATCCATTTAGATGAATTCAGAAGATCCACTCCTAAACTTACACCAAAAATGCCAAATAGGATTAAAAAATGACCTTTGTAGTGTTTTTGGTGTGATCAGTATGGACACACATTTTGGGCATGTAGGTCATATGAAGATGCACGAAGATGAAAATTAGTGATTGAAAAGGAGCAAAAAGTTTGTAATTATCAAAATTTATTACCTTTATAATTAAATCTGAGAAGAGGTGGAATGAAGGAATTCATAAAACAGACCCAGACTAAACTAAGTGCAACAAATCCATATGAAGAGAACCAAAAATTACAGACCTAACATACACGTGAACATCAAATCAAATGAACAAAAAGAGAGACTACATTTACAACATAACATGAATTAATGAAAGAAATCAACAGTACTAAAACCAAAGAAGAAAATAAAGATTTTGAACCCATTAAAGAAGAACATTTGGATATAAAGAAAAATAAATGCGATCATGAAATACGAGTTG